>CM056611.1:21109229-21506276 GCA_029721355.1 Tegillarca granosa | reverse complement strand
CATCAGAGTGTAGTGGAGTAATGTGTTTTACGCCCCAGTCAAGAATCTTTCACTTATTTGAGGCAGTCAGTTCTTGGATGGTGGAGGCAACCGGAGTGCCCAGAGAAAAACCACCGACCTTCAGCAAGTGAACTGACAAACTTTCTCACAGTAGGATCTGTCCCGAGTGGGATTCAAACCCAGGTGGTGAGAGGCGCTGTGATCCGTAAGTGTGCCTTTAGACCACTCGGCCACAGAGGCCCCTGGTACCCACAAGACAAGACGTATAAACTCATCACTTTTTTCCTAGTTGAAATTTCACCATTTGTATTAAGATTTCTTTTATTCTGTCTTGTAATTTTTTATTACATGTATATTTGAATTATCATTATTTTCACAAACCCCTTCCTTTTTTAAAAACAAATGGTTTGACTTGAATCTTTGTCTCTAAGTACATGAGTATTTGTATGTTTTCTTTTATTCATGTGTCCAACTCATGGTTCTCTCGTGTAAAATTAAAGAAATTGTGTATCTCTAAATCCCTTTTATGGGTCAAAACACAATAGAATCACATTGCTTGATTTGTATATATTGTTGATCATTGTTTATTCTGTGTACAAATTTTATGTTCTGTAAATCTTTGCATCTCTGGGTTTTTGTTTTTCTTTTTTTTTTTTTTTTTCATTGTCAAGCACAGATACAGAATTAAGTGTCACTTAACAAAAAAAATTGTTGCTTGACTTATATTTTATGTATTCTAAAATAAAATTCAAATCATGTGTCAAATATGGATTTTTTAGTTTCTGTATTAGTGTGTGTGTGGTGTGTGTGTGTGTGTGTGTGTGTGTGTGGACAGAAGAATGGACAGACAACAGCATTACATAATACATCCATTTACATAGGGTGTATAAAAATGGGAATATTAATCACTGCTAAGAGCTAATGGGAAATAAATCTCTTGCATCTCACCTCAAGAATTCTCTTTCCTGCCATGCCCAATACACCATGTGGCATCTCGGCTCAATTTTTTCTTTTCTGCAATGCCCAATGCACCATGTGGCATCTCACCTCAAGTTTCTTTTTCCTGTTATGCCCTATGCACCACTTGGCATCTCAGCTCAAATAGTTTCTTTTCTGCAATGCCTAATGTACCACGTGGCATCTTACCAAAGATTCTCTTTCCTGCCATGTCCAATGCACCACATGATCTCGACTTAAAATTTGTCTTTCCTGCAATGCTCAATGCACCACGTGGCATCTCACCTCCAAATGTCTCTTTTTCCTGCCATGCCCTATGCACCACTTGGCATCTCATCTCAAATATTTCTTTTCTGCAATGCCTAATGTACCATGTGGCATCTTACCAAAGATTCCCTTTCCTGCCATGTCCAATGCACCATGTGGCATCTCGGCTCAATTTTTTTCTTTTCTGCAATGCCCAATTCACCATGTGGCATTTCACCTCAAAGTTTCTTTTTCCTGCTATGCCCTATGCACCACTTGGCATCTCAGCTCAAATAGTTTCTTTTCTGCAATGCCTAATGTACCACGTGGCATCTTACCAAAGATTCTCTTTCCTGCCATGTCCAATGCACCACGTGGCATCTCGACTTAAAATTTGTCTTTCCTGCAATGCTCAATGCACTACGTGGCATCTCACCTCCAAATGTCTCTTTTTCCTGCCATGCCCTATGCACCACTTGGCATCTCAGCTCAAATAGTTTCTTTTCTGCAATGCCTAATGTACCACGTGGCATCTTACCAAAGATTCCCTTTCCTGCCATGTCCAATGCACCATGTGGCATCTCGGCTTAAATTTTTTCCTTCCTGCAATGCTCAATGCACCACGTGGCATCTCACCTCCAAATGTCTCTTTTTCCTGCCATGCCCTATGCACCACTTGGCATCTCAGCTCAAATAGTTTCTTTTCTGCAATGCCTAATGTACCATGTGGCATCTTACCAAAGATTCTCTTTCCTGCCATGTCCAATGCACCATGTGGCATCTCGACTTAAAATTTGTCTTTCCTGCAATGCTCAATGCACTACGTGGCATCTCACCTCCAAATGTCTCTTTTTCCTGCCATGCCCTATGCACCACTTGGCATCTCAGCTCAAATAGTTTCTTTTCTGCAATGCCTAATGTACCACGTGGCATCTTACCAAAGATTCCCTTTCCTGCCATGTCCAATGCACCATGTGGCATCTCGGCTTAAATTTTTTCCTTCCTGCAATGCTCAATGCACCACCTGGCATCTCACCTCCAAATGTCTCTTTCCTGCCATGCCCAATATACCTATTGGCATCTCACGTTAAAGATTTTCTTTCCTGTCATGCAAATACACCATGTGACAACTCAACTTAAGCGTTCTTCAGTGTACATTTTTGCCATAAAATCATCTTTTGGCCAATTTTAAGTTTTGGGTCTGCTTCTGACAGGATATAACTTAATATTCTTATTGAGAGAGCACTCTTATCATCAGGGGGCCTAGGTGGCCGAGTGGTCTAAAGCGTGCGCTTACAGATCACAGCCCCTCTTACCGCCTGGGTTTGAATCACACTCGGGACAGATCCTAGTGTGAGAAAGTTTGTCAGTTCGCTTGCCGAAGGTTGGTGGTTTTCACCGGGCACTCCAGTTTCCTCCACCATTCCAGAACTGACCACCTCGAAATAAGTGAAAGATTCTTGACTGGGGCGTAAAACACCATTACTTTACTCTTATCATCAGCTATTCAAGAGGCAAGAAAATAAATTCACATAGCCTTAACGCTTAAATCTTGTCTTATATCACTATGTTCTACAGCAAACTGGCTAACTTTCTCACACTAGGTCTGCTTGAATGGGATTCTAACCTCAGAGAGAAACACTAATCTAAGTGTTCGCTTTAGACCACTTGGCCACCAAGGCCCTTTTTGTGTCGCCTGACTAGGCGAAATAAAGGGATTACTTTTGTCGGCGGCGTCCGGATTTCCTTGTCCGGAGCATAACATTGGTGTTGTACATTCAAATGACTCCAAACTTAGTGTGCATGTTTCTGGCAATGACTCGAAGTGCAGTGCACAAGAACCACAACTCTATCTTTTTCCGTTTTTGAATTATTTCCCTTTGATTGATTTTTATGGAGCATTTCTTGTCCGGAGCATAACTTTGGTGTAGTATGTTCAAATGACTCCAAACTTGGTGTACATGTTTTTGGTAATGATTCGAAGTGCAATGCACAAGAACCACAACTCAACTTGTTCCGTTTTTGAAATATTCCCCTTTGATTGACTTTTATAGAGGATTTCTTGTCCGGAACATAACTTTGTCAACTACAGTCACTGCACTTAATGTCATTGCCAGAAACATGCATACCTGTCCTGATCCAGTTATCCCCCTAGGTTGACTGGGTCCCAGAACAAAATTACAACCGTATGAAGGGACTACGACATATGATATCACTTTTGTGTTTTGCTGACAAAGTGATTATAGCAGAACTTAATTAACTTATACATTTTGTATTGTTAACTTCAGTTCGACATTTATTAATCACTTCTATATGAAAAACACCTTAACACACTTGGATGCCTGAGTAAATGTAAGGTGTAATTTGATACAATGGCTGCTTACAACAATAGGTGAGACAATACCTCTCACCATCGAGTCCCAGATCAGTTGATTATTGGCTTTTGGGACCTGCAAAATCGAATACTTCTCAAAATAGGACCTCCAAAAATTGAGACCTTTTTAATATAGAGTTAAGAACAAATATTGTTGGGACCTGAAAAATACCTCTCAAAATTGTGTACCTCTCAAAACTGAATCCCTTGAAATCGGGACTATGCAGTGTCAGGCGACACATTTGTTTCAAAGAAACATATCTAGTTAGCTTCTCAGAAGGTGAGAAAAGATTCATAGTTGTATTGATTACTATATATACTAGAGTTCTGTTTTATGTTGCTTCATTACAACAGTTCTAGTAACATGACAAAACATCAATGTTTTATGTGATGCAAAAGCAAGTCATTTGTTTATGTAGAAAAATTCGAGATGCATTTTGATGTTTTATCCCTCAGTCAAGAACCTTTTTATTGAGACATCAGTTCTGAGATCATAGAGGAAACCAGAATGCCAGAAGAAAACCACAGACCTCCATCAAGCGAAGAAAACCAGACCTCCATCAAGCGAAGAAAACCAGACCTCCATCAAGCAAAGAAAACCAGACCTCCATCAAGCGAAGAAAACCAGACCTCCATCAAGCAAAGAAAACCAGATCTCTGTCCAGTGAAGAAAACCACAGACCTCCATCAAGCGAAGAAAACCAGACCTCCATCAAGCAAAGAAAACCAGATCTCTGTCCAGTGAAGAAAACCACAGACCTCCATCAAGCAAAGAAAACCAGACCATCAAGCAAAGAAAACCAGACCTCCGTCAAGCGAAGAAAACCAGACCTCCATCAAGCGAAGAAAACCAGACATCCATCAAGCAAAGAAAACCAGACCTCTGTCAAGTGAAGAAAACCACAGACCTCCATTAAGCGAAGAAAATCAGACCTCTGTCAAGGGAAGAAAACCACAGACCTTTGTCAAGTGAAGAAACCACAGACCTCCGTCAAGCAAAGAAAACCAGACATCCATCAAGCAAACTAACAAACTTTCTACCACACCTGCCAAAGTTAGATTCAAACCTACACTGTGAGAGTCACTGTGATCCATACACATGCTTTAGACCACTATATATAGACAGAAAATCATTACAGTCAATACATACTAGTACAGTACAAGAGTTATATATAAATAGTTTTATTGTTTATTTGGAATTCTTTTTACATTATATTATAAATCAAGTGTGACAATGTTATATATAAAACTAGTTTTACAGTAATAACATTAATGTGTCACAATGAATCGTATGTGTTAACATTACTGTGTGTTAGTAATTCCTAACAGGAACTAATTACTCTTTTATAATACAATATATCAAAATGCCAACAAGTGAATAACATTTGGCACCATTATTTTTCAGAATCTTAATGTCTCAGAGACTGTTGATTATGTCAATCGTATTTCACTATCATAATAACCTTTTTACAATTATACTTTTTCCATGTTTCCCTGTGATTATAAAACTTGTATGGTGCTCGATATTAAGGTTCCCCCTGACCAAAAATTAAAATAATGGCACCCATAGAAAATCACCTCTATTCCTTTTGGTCAAGTAATATTTTTGATTCAATGCTTTTAATGTTTTGTCCAAATGAAGATCGCAAAAATAGCTAGTGGCAAATTTCAGTAAAAAGTGGTGTGGTGGGATTTTTTGATTGAAAAATTGTCTCGAAAAACTTTTCCAATTTTTCAACAGATTTTAAGGTTCTGATATCTAATGGCACCAAATGGTTCTTTAGAAAATATCACGATTAGGTGCATAGTAGATTTGATACGCCTAATCATGTCACTTAGTGTTCTAGGCGACATATCTATATAAAATCATGACAAAATGGATGGTTAGAATTACGAAATAAACGCGCCCACTTAGTAAGGGGATATAACTCTTGCTACATATCATTCTTGTTATAATAGATTTTTCCATTTTAAAAAACTGATACATTAGCATGCAATTTTCTTTTAAATTATCCAATTTATTGCTGCAAACTTTCCAAAAAAGTTATAAACTATTTTTCAGTGATTTTCAAGTGCAGTGTTTAACATGCTATCGCCAAAATCTGCAGTTAAAATCATTAATATTTAGCTGAAAAATTGATTTAAATCAAAGAAATTTTTAAAACATTACAATTTTGAATTGATGCTACCAGGAATAAATATGCAGAAGAAAAATTATAGAAGCTTTTGAACTTTGATATCTGAACTGGCCTAATTTTGAACCCTGAAATGAATGATTCAGTGAATTACTAAAGCGTTCATTTATACAGAAGCAAACTGGCATACATCACAGATATACACATTTATATCCTAAAAAAAGCACCATGATAGTATACATATATATATATAAAACTATAAAGAACAACCTAATTAACCCTTCAGTTAACATTGGAATGACCAATTATTTATCTTTGGTTCATACCATATACATCTGAAGGGGTGAAAGGATTATAATATGTGTATTTACAAAAAAAATAATTTTGCATTCATCAAGGGAGATAATGCAATCATGATTTGATGATTTCAAATTCTTGTTTTATTACCAAATGAAAAATTATGTTATTGACCAGTTCAAAATGTTTTTAATAAACTTTAATAACAGAAAAGTTTAAATCTTTATTTTTTCAAAAATAAAATAAAAAAAAAAAAAATAAATAAATAAATAAAAATAAAAACCATCTTCCATATTGATACTTTTGTGGAATAACAACATTATTATTTTTAATCACTTTAACTTTAAGAGATATTCCAGATAGAACACAAAGAAAAGCATGGATTTAACTTTATGTAGATTATGACACAACATCAATATAAATATATAGATTTTACATCATCACCATAGTTACAATAGTTCGAAGTTCAAATCAACCTTTGATAGTAACAATATTTCATGTAACGAAAACATGCATAAGAATACAAAATGAACCTTGATATAAAATATATTTTATCATGTTCTATTTACAAGTTTACAAAATGTGTTAATAAAAAAAATTTTGTAAATATAACTTTATATATTATAACCCAATTAGCAACAATTTTTTCATGGTCTGTTAATTACGGTATTCCCCAACTTTTACTTAATTTTATAAACCTCTGCCACGTTTAATGAAAAATTTGTATTTGGAAATATTAAATTTTTTTTAAAAAATAAAATGTTGCATAATAATAAAATAAAATTCTGAAGCAAAAACCATACAAAATGGATGGACAATAAAATGCATATTATTATCACAAATTTATCTTCACAAAAACATCTCCATAGAAACTCCACATGATTGGATTTCCATAGAAACACGTAATCACTGGGTTTTCATGGAAGTCCTCGTCAATCATTAAACTTCCATAAATGATATGCTTTTTACAAGGATATAATTTGGTGGAATGACATTATAATAACGTAACAAACTACAACAATGTCTGAACTTAAATTGTTCAAATGTCAGGGCCACAAATCACTTTCTGTGGTCCAAGGCTTTAGGTTTTCAGCCCAATTCAAACAGACATGTATCTTTTACAGAAACTGATCCAAATTGAGTGAATCTTTATTTTACTAAACTCATTATCAAAAAATCTGTAGCAAGCATCGAAAGTTCAATTTTCCAATTATAAAACTTATGAATGAGAAATTGTCGGGAATTATTTACGAATGTTTTTTTCATTATATGCGGATGAAAGACTGCACCTAATGACATGAAAATCTGTTTGTCTAAAACATCTAATCCTGAAAAAATTAAATAAATGAAAAATATCAGATCTAAACTTTGACAGAACTATGAATAAATGATTAATATATATATATATATTTTTGATTCTCATGCATGAAATAACACAACATTGTAAACTATCAAAATTAATCAAATTTAAACCAAATTAAAATAAAAGATGACTATACATATATATATATACTTATTTACATACAATGTTACATATTGCATCTAAGTTAAATCCTATCAACCCCAAATTAAATATAGTAAGACCCATTTTCAATATTTTGAATCATACCAAATATATGTAGGGATGTTAGGATTACAATATCATGTGAATAATGAAACAACAGACATGCTTAATATACATTATGCGCAACCTACCAACCCTCAATTTTTACTGTTACAGCAAAATTGATTTTCAGTCATTTTAAGACTTGTTTTGGATTTGTCATTTTTATATTTAATGTTTAATAATGGACCAGTAAAATATTGTGTATATAGCAAATTTTCTGAAAATGCATTAGCTTACAAAAGCTCCACATATTAGGCACATAAAAATTTTTAATTATAAAAAAGTTTATGAGGGTCAGCTGGCCTCACAGTGAGTTTAAAACATATTTTAGCACTTTGCATATTTGATGTTTTATATACATGTACAACACATGGCTACAAAAGCTCCATTCATTATTTACTGTTACCATGGATAGAGAAACAATTCAAAAACCCTCAAATTATCAAAATGTTACAATATCAACCTTACATTATCACATGATGGGTATCAACAACGCTGTAGTTATATTTGTATACACCATTTTGTTTTTAATCACAATTTTAACCTCACACCCCTAAATAAATACTGTGCAAGTAAACCATACATCTTTTGATTTAAAATACCACAACTGTTAAAGGGGTGATAAGGCTTAAAAAAAATTTAAAAAGTGAAATCAAAATTATAAATTTTAACTTTTATTTTGTTTGAAAAGAAAAAATACATGTACAAAAATAAAGAAGTGAAAAAAAAAACAACCTTAAAATAAATAAAACTGGTTCTACTGTTGATTTCTGTAAATAAAATATACATTATACAGGTATCCATAAGGTTTTTTTTTTAAACAAGAATTTCACGGATTTAAATGTCTAACCTGGTTAGTAGAAAATATGTTACTTTAACATAAACTTCCACATTTTGACATGCTGTCGACGCCGACACCGGAAAAGTAACACCTTAGTCTCTTCTTATGGTGATGCCAGGCTCGACAAAATATCGGGGAAAATAAATAAAAAATTTAAATACTCAGACCATTTTTTTTAACAACCTTTGTTATGACCCAAAAATGTAACAACCAAGGACAAAAATACACATTTATTACAAACAAAATACAGTATAATAGGAAGAAAAACTTATAGAAACTATTTTCAAGTTCTAAAACAGCTCAAAATCAGTAGCATTTAATTAATAATGTGTTAAATTCATCACAGTTTCGTAAATTCAGTAAAACACTAAGATGTATTTTAGAAGAATGACAGCTATGAACCAACACAGAATGATCAATTAAAAAATAAGAACAAGTGGTATATGAAATGACAGAGAAAAAAATAATTATAAATAACTGGACAAAGCATGAAAAATGAAAGTACTATTTGATGGACTCTTGGTCCATTTCCATTGAAATTATAAAAAAAAAAAGAAATGATAATTCAAAAATTTGAATAATGCTTATTTCAATGTGTTAAAGGCAATAGAATTTTAAGTTATAATTGTTAACAACCATTCATTAATGTCATTGCTCAAAATAACCAAGAACAACCTCTCTTTCCAGTAACGATACTTTTTCTGTTCTTTTGCACATTCACTAATCCTGGAACACCATTGGTCATGAAGCATGAATCGCTGAACCATTTCCATCACACATATAACCAATAACGGCATAGCAGTTGTCATGAATAAGCCACATGACTAGACACAGCTTTACGGAACATTCAAAGAACAAAATCATATTTCACAATTTTTGTGTGTATTTAGCTCTGTTTGAGTCTTAAGTACACCACGAGTAACAAGTGCTCTCAATAGCCATCTTAGTACAACCAAGTACACTCTACAACCATCTCAGTACATCCAAGTACTCTCAACAGCCATCTTAGTACAACCAAGTACTCTGTACAAGTGCTCTTATATCAACTAAACAGTTTGATCAACAACTTGTTAAGCAATATATTCCTGCTTGCCAACTCTGCAAGTTCAAAGACTTGGTACATCCATAAACCTTGTAAACTATACATTCTGCTTGCTAATCCAGACTTGACATATCCTTCAAATGCATCATTAACACCTGACGACTTTCTGACTTGGTATGTTACAAGCTTGGTCAAAACTTGGTATGTTACAAGCTTGGTCAAAACTTGGTATTTTACAAGTTTGGTCCAAACTTGGTATGTTACAAGCTTGATTCAACTGTCCAAACTAAGTGTACTGTAAATCCATCTGTCTACCAACTTGGTATATATTTATTATAACTGAACAAATTTCTGGATCTTTAAATATAAATGTGTGTTCGCTTACTAATTACAGCACCTAGATCAACTTTTAAGTGCAATGGAATGACGACTTGTCTCAACCACCAACTTGATCTAACTATTATATCTATATATATACCAATTATTTCAGTTGATCATCAACTTTTAACAACCATTCATTTCTTTCCTGATATTTATTACATTGCTATAAGGGTAAGATTTTCTTGGCTAATATTCATTTTTTTGTATAGTTCCTGGTACACTGAATAAAATTCTGTTATTCCTTCATATATCAAATGTTAATTAAATGTCACACACATCAATATATCAGTATTCAGGTTTCTTTGGAATCATCCATCTATGAAAAAACCTTTTCACCCCTGAAAAATAATGGCTTGGTCCAATATTTAAAAGAGAATGTTCCATATTTTCACAGTGGTGGAAGGGTTTACCCAGTATTATAATAATTACGAACTCCAGATTTAGATGAAGAATAATATTTTTCATTTCTAACAAGATGTCAATATGTCTACATATATACAGTCAAACCTGTCTTAAAGGCCACCTCTCTATAAGGGTCACCTGCTTATAAAGGCCAGCAAAATTCTATCCCAGTTGCTCTTTGTCTATATTATTTGAACTTGTATATAAAGGCCACCTGTCCATAAAGGCCACTTTTATTGATTCCCATGGGTGACCTTTATAGACAGGTTTGACTGTATATGTGATTTTTTAATTCCTATTGTGCGCAGTTGACTAAACACTTGGCATCATCACTTCTGAGAAATTTTGACCTTGCCCTTGTCCGGGGTCATACAACTGTATTGGTTTACGACTTCTTGGTCGATCATCAAATTGAAGACTATTGTATAATTCTCGTTCTTTATTGTTGCTAAATTGCTGAAATTAAAAAAAAATAATAATAAAATAATTTAAACCAGTTTACCAAGAGCTAAATGCTTTACAACCTACTTTTTTATATTTTAAACCAATCAAATACATGTTATGTATGTTAAATAAAAGTAAGAAATCATTTTAAAAACCTGTTGATGTTTACAATAGAAGTTTAAGACAGTGATTCCCTGTAAAACAAATATCTATTTCTTCTAAATTTCTGACCAAATTTCAAAGATAACAGATTAAAAATAAAAAAATTCAAGACATGAAACAACAAAGAAACTCCTTTTTCTTTAAAGATAAGGCTGTATCAATTTAAATTTAGAAATTTAAGTTTTTCCAAAGCAATTATATCCCTTTAGTAACTCTTTGTTGCTATTTATATGTTTGAATTATCTCCCTTTCACCCCAAGATCATTTCCATCAAGGCAAAAATATACTTTTTTTTTTATACATGAACAATTATAAATTTTTTTTTTTCTAGCAGACATTAAACATTACTTTTTGACAGAAATGAAAAGGTATTCTAACTGGAGAAACATACTTAAAGAATTCAAACTGGCATAGACTCCAAAATATATGGAACAAGAATTCCATGGATTTAAATGTCTTGTCTGGTTAGATTTGTTAGTTTTTGATCGAGTAAAAAATTCATTACTTAAACTTTCACATTTTGACACGCCGCCGTCACAGCCGCCTATGACAACACCTGAAAACCTAACACCTATGTCTCATCTTAGGCTTGCTAATGACACCATAAAAGTGAAACCTAAGTCTCGCCTTATGGCAATGCCAGGCTAATAAAAAAAAAAAAAAGTAATTTATGCATCAAAACATCTCTTCTTTTTTTTCATCAGTGGTAGGCAAAATGAGGTGTCTTAAAAAGATATTTGAAAAATTTGATTTGCCATTACTACTTACGTTATTAAAGGGACTTAATTTGTTGCTGTGATCGTTACCAACGATATCTGGTCGGTTAACAAAACTTAAATCTTGATTACTGAAAAATAGAATAATAACAAAAAATTACATAACTTATCTTTGTTATTTACAATCCATAATAAACATATACAAATATACTGTCACAGGTATGACAATTAACACACACTATCTCTCTCTCTCTCTCTCTCTCTCTCTCTCATAAATATAGCATTCCTTAGTTAGATTTGGATTCATATATTTTTGGAAATTTAGATTCATTAATTTTTCAACTCTTTGGTTGTCGTTTTGTTTTGTTTGTTTGTTTTTTTTTTTTTTTTGTCTACCAAACATTTTGGTCCCTAGTGTCCCTGATGAGGAATGATTTTCTGAAATGTGCATATCTGGCACATCAAAAACAGGTATCTGTGTTATATATACATATCTATACATATCTTTTACCAATAATTAGTATGAAAATAAATTTTAGTATTTAAGGCATCAATAACAAAAATTATTGCTTAGAAATCATGTTTAGAGACCACTACCGTAGCTCAGTTGGTAGAGTGCTTGCTCCGTAAGTGGAAGGTCGTGAGTTCGAACCCCCGACTGGGTCTGATCCAAGACTTGAAAGTGGGTAGTGACTGTTCTTTCGCTAAGCACTCAGCATTACGAAATGAAAGTCACGGTTCTTTCGGATGGGAACTTAAAATAAATGAGGTCCTGTTTCAAGCCAGGCATGGCATGATAAAGAACCCTGCTGTATAATGCCATCAGCGCAACGCACAGGCTAAATTTCTGTACTTTAGCCTACAGCTGGCGCTGTCTCGATATAAGAGAATATTCTAAACTGGGACATTAAACATCATTTCTCAACTCAACTTATAAGTTTAGAGCACACAAATGAATTCCCTAAAGTCGCAGATACAACATATCAACGACCACCAACAACATCATATAACGTGACTTGAAGCTAAAGACTGGTCATAAAAGGAATTTCTACTTACTTTCTAGGTTTTTCTGGTGGCTCTGAAAAAAAGAAAAAAGAAACAAATAAGATTTTTTCAAAGCTTATAATTCTACCTCTAAGCACTTATAATAAATATCTAGCAAAAAGATTAATACTCAATAATGACAAACACACATAGAAAATAAAATAAATGACAGAAAAGTTATATTAACATGTAACAATAAGGTACACAAAAATATTTTTTTGACTTGGCTAAATTAGCAAAATATTCAATATCACTAACAGCAAAATTTTACACAGGCGCCCTCATCCCAGTCTCAATCAAGTTTGTTTTTAAAAATCCACAAAGCAAAAATTTTAATATCATCATGGCTCAGATAAATCTAAACATTAAAAAAATGGTCAGTTATTAATAAATTACATTTAAATTTATCTAGATTTTTCACACACATTTAAGTTGGCAATTCAAATGAAACAGTTCTCACTGCCTCAGTTATAATCTTACTAAAGCAGATCATAAAACAAGAGGCCCATGGGCCTTAACGCTCACCTGAAGATTTGTCCAATATTGTTTGCAAAGTGCAGTAGACAATATATTACGTACAGAAAAGTTTTCTCAAGTTAAGAACTCCCACAAAACTTAATCAGAAATATATCCACTCACATTTCATTCAAAAGTAGCTTATATAATATGCATGAAGTAACTGTAGTGCAATGAATAATTTCCATATCATTAATCAATTTCAGTATACTAATGCAACTATGTCCTTGACCTTTCAACATATATGACCTTGAACCATATATGATTGTCATGTCAATACCTATAATATTCTACATATACATACATGCCTATGCATGAAATTAATAGCTTTCAAGATAATTAATAATATAAGTATTCCTATGTTGATATGACCTTGACCTTTGAACATATAACCTTGAACCATAAATCAAAATGATCGTTGTCGTAATACCTAAAATATTCTAATATACATGCCTATACAAAAACTTAATAGTTTTCAAGATAATTAGCAATTTAAGTCTTCTTTTGCAGCTGTGACCTTGACCTGTCAACATATGACCTTGTACCATACATCAAAATGATTGTTGTCGCAATACCTACAATATTCTAATATACATACCTATACAAAAAGTTAATATTTTCAAGATAATTAGCAATTTAAGTCTTCTTTTGCAGCTGTGACCTTGACCTTTCAACATATGACCTTGACTTATATATCAAAATGATCGTCATGTCAATACCTACAATACTCCAATATATAAGCCTATACAAAAAGTTAATAGTTTTCAAGATAATAATCAATTTAAGTCATCTTCTGCAGCTGTGACCTTGACCTTTCAACATATGACCTTGACCCATATATCAAAATGATCGTCATGTCAATACCTTCAATATTCTTATATATATGCCTATAAAAAAAACTTAATAGTTTTCAAGATAATTAGCAATTTAAGTCATCTTCTGCAGCTGTGACCTTGACCTTTCAACATATGATCTTGACCCATATATCAAAATGATCATTATGTCAATACCTACAATATTCTGATATACATGCCTATACAAGAAGTTAGTAGTTTTCAAGATATAGTGACAAATATATAATTATTAGCAATTTCCCCACTCAGTGCCTTATAATTTCCCCATTTTGAGCCCCATGGCTACTATTTGTGCAACTCTGAAAATAGATGACCTAAGGATGTTATAAATGAAATAACTAAGGTATATCTCTTGTAGATTCAGAGGAGAAGATTTTCAAAGTTTTCCACTCTATCCCCCCTTGTGGGGCCCCAAGGGGACATAACTCCTTCATTTGTGCAAATCTGAAAGGGCTTCACCCAGGCATGATGGTTACCAAGTTCCATTAAATTTGGCCCAGTGGTTTTGGAGGAGAAGACTAAAATGTAAAATGTAAAAAGTTAACGCACGACGCACGACAGACAACTGACGACGCATGACAGACGACGGACGGTGAACCATCGCAATAGCTCATCTGAGCTTTCAGCTTAGGTGAGCTAAAAAGTTTGTCAGCTTATTTGATGATGGCCATGGCTTTCATCAGGGCCCTCAGGTTTCCTCCGCCATTCAAGAACTGACACATCAATGAGAGCAAAGGATCTCGACTAGGGCTTAAAAACACAATAACTCCATTTTACTCAAATTAAGTAATCTGTTTTATCTCTTTTTTACACACTATTCATGCTAAAATTATCCAAAAAATAAACCATGCAAACTTTCTACGAAATAACTGGAATCGATCTAGATTTTATTACTTCAAGTTTCTAAGGACCGCATCTGTCTAAAACTGGTTGGTTACTTCTCATCAACAGTTGTTATCATTAATTTTTTAATCCAATACTTTTGTACTACATAAACTTATATTTGTAGTGCTAGCCCACTGACCCTTAATGTCACTACAACTAAACATAAATAAGTTATTTCTTTAAATGGCCCCCACTCATCAATTTGAAATGAGGGATAGATATTTTCGAACACTCATTTTAATGTAGTGAATTGCCTATACGCGCCAGCTTACACACCATAAATGGACCTGCTTTCTATAATACTAGTATTTACTTTCACTTAAAATTTGGAAACCCTACTTATTATATCAATGTGTTGCTTACAATGTCAACTTAAAGACCAAACAAGTCGTTTCCCTTCAGACTTTGTATTAAAAATCAAATGAAGCTATCTAACTTCAACAAAGATTTGCTAATAAATTTGAAAGTAAATTCAACAATAAGCACTGAAGATTCAACCAAGTCACTACACAACTGGCAGTGAAAAGTGTAAACAAGAAAATATTTCGCATTATGAAATTTAAAAAATTCAAACAATAAATACCATTTAAAGTGTCATGCTATTTTTACAAGGGTAATGAAACAAAATAAAAGTAATTACAGATTATCATAACAATAATAGGATACAGTAATGACAAATCATAAAACCAATTTGAAAATATTTCAGCAAAAATTTTGCCAGCCAATTCTTTCAAACCAACATAAGCATAAATAAGCTATTCAGAAAAAATAAGTAGAGGGATTATTTTTGTAATTTTTTTTCAAAAGTTTCAAAATTAAATTATGACTAACAATTTGTCACTACCACTTAAGCAAATAAGACCAAAAAAATTGATGATTTTTAAAACAACAAAAATTTAAATTTTTAAAACCAATTTCTTTTCAGATTTTTTTATATATGTTCCTACAACTTCAAAAATGATTGCGCTTCTGAACATTTAACCTCATTTTTCTCATTTTAATCTGTGGGACTAAAGGTCAAGGTTATCGTTTCACAGCATATTGTCATAGAAATAACAAAATAAATTTTAGAAAAAAAATTATTTGCAATGATAATAATAATAATAATAATAAAGGAATTTTAATCAAACAAAAATAACCCCTTCAAAGACACTCATTCATTCAAGTAAATATGGCATTCAATGAAAACTGATATAAATCAATTCATTCATAATTATCATTTCCGAAGTAAAAAAATTCCTTCAATTTTATAACATTCTAACCTTTACTAACAAAATGACTCTATAAGTACAAATGTCATCTGTGTATTAATTTTTACAATTTTTGCAGTCACTGATCGCAAACAAAAAAATCCATCAGCATATAACTCCCTGAACACTATCACTGGATTAGCAATAATGTTCTTATAAACAAGAATTCCACAGATTTAAATGTCTCGTCTGGTTAGTTTTTGATCGAGTAAAAATACATTACTTAACATAAACTTTCACATTTTGACATGCTGCCACCGCTGCCATCAACACCGAAAAAGTAACACCATATCTCGCCTTATGACAATGCCAGGCTCAACAAAAATTGTAAAAATCTATACCAGTGACATTTTTACTTATGCAGTATTTTTTCAAAAATTTATACAGAAATATGCCTGAAGTATTGCAAATAAAACCACAATAAGTAACTATCTGATAAGTCGAAAGGCTTGACCCAGTCAGAAAAATGTTTACTTAGTTGAATTACATTTGATGTCCCATCAACTATTTTTCATGACTAAAAACTTTTTCTATTTATCACAAGAAATAAATATACATGTGGTACCCCTGAGTTTTGTGAAGGTGTTACGAATTAGTTTTGTGCTAGTGTGCACTAATGGTGACCCTTAAAGAGTGCAAGAACACTCGTCTTGTCTGGAATGTTCAAGATAAACATCCAAGACTACAAAGTCTGTTTATATTGGAATCCAAAAACAAAATAAAACTATGACAAGAAAAAATCTCCTTATCTTGTGGTCTACTGCAATCTCTAAGTCCTGAGCTGTTAGATGTTTTGGTTCTAACCTCATCTAGTCAGCAGCCCTGTTAACTATGTGTTAAAGACACAATCTCAGATATGAATAGAGTGGAGGGGAGTATTCAGTAATTTTATTTTACATCTAGTTAAGTTTTTTATTTATGTTGAGGCAGTCAGTCCATGAATGAACGGAGGAAACATGAGGACAAAGAAAAAATTACCAAGCTTCAACAAGGTATTTAACAAACTTCCTCGTGCTCGAATACACCCAAGCTGAAACCAATGTGGCAACAGTAACAATTTTATATATAAATGACCAAATTTATCCGGGGTTGTTTGTTTTAAAAATGTAAAATGATAATCTACAAGGATTGGATTGGATTAGATAAATGGTGTTTGATGCCCCAGTAAAGATTCTTTCACTTATATTGAGATGACTAGTTCTGGGATGGTGGAAAAACTGGAGTACCCAGAGAAAACCACCGACCTTCAGCAAGCGAACTGAAAAACTTTCTCACACTAGGATCTGGGTGGGATTCAAATCTAAGCAGTAATGAGAACTGTGATTTGTAAGCGGTGCTTTAGGCATTACCAGTACTTACAAGAACCAAAGATTTTTGCAATACTTTCAGGCACATTGCTGTGTATAAATATTTTTATGAAATCTACAAACTTAAAAGACTTATATATCTCATTAAGCATTTAACAATCATTCCACTCTACCTCTTTGTCTACACCTGGAATGAAAAGAAATCCTACAAACTTTCATTAGTATGAAAATTCAAGAAATAAAATTCCTGGCTATTGAGCATGACCGTTTCTATGGCAATGGGGTTTCTTGAGAGTACAAAGCTGTGTAAAACAAAACTATTTTAACCGTATATGTAATAGCATAACGGTAATTTTAAACTTATGCTACTCAAGGAACTCTAAAAATTGATTGTGGTATGTGAAACTTTGGAACTCCATTTATTTATAGGTCTTAGGAAAAAATCCACAAAAATGTCTTAGATCCCAAAATAAGCTGCAAGAAAGTCAATATCACCTAAACGCCTAGTCTATCAAAAGACTACAATTATCAATCATCATCAGGTTTAACAGACTTATTCTTAGACAGATTATAAACAGTTACCATAGCTACACTTGTCAGATTATAAACTGTTACCATAGTTACACTTGTCAGATTATAAACTTTTACCATAGCTACACTTGTCAGATTATAAACTGTTACCATAGTAACACCTGTCAGATTTTAAATACTTACCATCAATTTCATTTCTATTTCTCTTATTTCTTCGCAACAAGCAGACCAACAAGACAACAGCTACCACAACAAAGATCAATACCACTACGACGATGATAGCGATTAAACCACCTGTTGGTAGTCCTCCACCTGAAATAGAAAATATCAAAATATTTTTATCTTGAATGGAATATGTAATTTTGTAGTTCAAATTTATGACTCACAAGAGTCATATAACCAAAAACACAAAAGTAAAAAGAAAAAATTACTGGTCAATAAATAAACAACCCACCAAAAATTTAAATTTAAAAAAACAAGATATACAGTAACACACAGAAAGTGGAATGCAGTTGTACAGTTTTACTCCGGAGTCAAGATCCTTTCACAAATTGTCGAGGTGATCAGATCTGATCTGTTAAGAAACTACAATTCCCAATTCTATTGATTGGAGTTCTTTTCCAATTTTTGTCAAAGAAAACTAATCAGAAAGAGGAACAATATGTATACATTTTTTCCAATTTTCAATATTCTGACATTTTCACTTCTGACAACTTTTTCTGAATATTTATGGTGCAGCTTCCTGGACTTTTGAAGTTGAAATGATTAAGAAGGCCAGAGTGAATGAGTCGATAAACTTTCCCGTAAATTTTACATGATGACGTTAAAATGTAGTCTCATCAGTAACAAAACACACAATGAGGCCCAACGTAAAAAATTCTTTGTTTGCTGTTTTCCTACCCATGCTATTCACATGTGGATAGGTAGGTACAAAAAACAAAAAACATTTTTTTGAAAACTTTATCTATTACACTTTTGAAAAGTTTCATATGCCTCTTTTAAAACACATTTTATTAAAGTCTTCATTGTTCCTCCTCATGTTTTTTCCAATGGAGAAAAACAGCGGAATTTTCTTACTACTGTATAAACCTGCACACAGGTCGTCTCACTTGCCAGGATTGTTGCCCTTTAATACTATTTCTTATGTTGTATGAAAAGTAAAAAAAAAAATGGAATTGTTGGTAATAAAATTTTTTGGGTAGGGGCATTTCAAGTGGGTCATGTGGTCAATGGCAAACAAAGTTAATTTTATTTTAGGCCTGATGCTTATTTAATGATAGTTGTTTAAAAGCATATTTGGTGGACCAGGTTCGATAGTTGACTGGGTAGCTCTTGGTAGAGCATCTTGATAGTATTGAGAAGGTCCTAGGTTTAAGTTCCGGTTTGGCCGCTGCATTTTTTTCATTCCTGTTTCATTTGGGGGCTCATATGGCTCGGGTTGGTTCCCCATAGTGCTCAAAGTTATCATAAAATTAACTTATGGCTATGCATTTACTTTGAAATTATGTATGTACTTTAGTGTGAAATCATTTTTTTTAATAACCAGACACTGGATAGTTTTTTGTTGTTTTTTTTTTATTGTTTAAACATTTCAATAAATTATTTAGTCTTCAAAATTAATGGGACGATAAATCTTCTTGTATATATCTACATTTTCCATCATTTAATATATACTATAGCCAGATACACAAGGAGTCCTATAACCTATTACATTTTGTGCGTTGTTCGAATCTTCAAAGTTTGCTCTACTAAATATATTAAATTCATCATGATGGCATTCATGTTTATTTATGTCTGCATATCAGCAGACATTTTGTTGTTACTCATAATCTTTATTATTATTATTATTATTATTATTATTATTATTATTCTCCCTTGTTTCTGACTGATTTCTTTTCAGAGACATCTCCTCCTATGTTTCTTATCTGGTAGGGATTGACTTTGAAGTGGTCGCTTCCTCACCGTTTTTCATAATTCAAAAGGACTTCGGAGAGATCTGGTTAAAACCATGGAATTCCAGAGAGTTCTTTCTTTCTTTCTTGGAATTTCCTCTGCTATTTGGAGCACCACTTTAAAGAGCTGATAAGCACACATATACTTGCTTGCAAGTATACATTCTAGTTCACTCTTGTCACCTTACTGATGTTTCACAGATAAGTAAAGATTTATTCATTGTGATGGAAGCCAGACATCTCAGTAAAAACCACCAACCTCTGGCAAGCAAACTGACAAGCTTTTTCACACCAGGGTCTGTGAAAGTCTTTAATCTTTACTTTGAATGAATACAACAAAATATAGACTTACCACCATCTCCTGTCTGTCCACCGGGGGTCGGCGTCTGTGTGACTCCTTCTGAAGTAGACGGTTTAGTTGTAGTTGTAGTTGTAGGTGCGGGGGTTGTTAGGACTGGATAGACAGAAGAAAGAAAAAAAGGAATATAAGGCATGCAAAAAAATTTCATAACATATATGCTTTTATAAAACAGCATAACCAGTTCAGTCAAACTTCAATAACTCACAATACAATAAAACTTTGCTTTATTTTCAAATTTTTGAGTTTAAAACGGAAATAAAAAAAATTTATTATTTTGAGTTACTGAAGTTTTACTGCATTGCAAAAGATGTCAACTCTAGATAATGAGTTATCAAAATTCAAAAATTTTACATTCTAGCAAAATTAATAATTCTAAATTCACATAAAACATTAATTTTAAACCAAACTCTAATTTTTTTTTTTACTCAACCAGCATCAGGGCACAGGACAGATGACTTACATTAATAGTAAGATCATCAAAACAAAAATGGAGAAAAGCTGAACAGAAACCAGTAACATATCATTAGAAAAGTGACTTGGGGATTAATTTTAAAGTTGAACTGAAGTATTTTTATACAAATTAATATAAAATAGGCTAAAATTATAGACCAGTATATAGATGTATAGACCAGTATATAGATGTATAGACCAGTATATAGATGTATAGACCAGTATATAGATGTATAGACCAGTATATAGATGTATAGACCAGTATATAGAGGCATAGACCAGTATATAGATGTATAGACCAGTATATAGATGTATAGACCAGTATATAGATGTATAGACCAGTATATAGATGTATAGACCAGTATATAGATGTATAGACCAGTATATAGAGGCATAGACCAGTATATAGATGTATAGACCAGTATATAGATGTATAGACCAGTATATAGATGTATAGACCAGTATATAGATGTATAGACCAGTATATAGATGTATAGACCAGTATATAGAGGTATAGACCAGTATATAGAGGTATAGACCAGTATATAGAGGTATAGACCAGTATATAGATGTATAGACCAGTATATAGATGTATAGACCAGTATATAGATGTATAGACCAGTATATAGAGGCATAGACCAGTATATAGATGTATAGACCAGTATATAGATGTATAGACCAGTATATTTATATTTCTTGCATATGTGATAGATTTATCTCACTGAATTGGTGGTACAATATTTTTTCCATATCGCACCCCGTGTGCACACATATAGCCTACCTCAATTAAACAGGGACTACTTTTTTTCAATTGACAAGGGTCACAATTGATGGACAAAATTTTTTATAAAAATGACAAAAAAGAATTTTTTTACGATGAATAAAATTATTTTTAATAAAAGATGTATATATCTATAGAGAAAATTTGTTTTGTTTTGTCGCATAGGTTCACATTTTGCTTAGTGAAACGTTATTTGTTATTGTTGCATGTTTTGTATTTATTCACTAACAAAACCTTGCATCGTAATAGAAGGGATCCCAGCATTTTTTCCAGAAATTATATGCGAGAAAAATAATCAATTACTGAGGTTGAGATGGGGAAATACCTACCTCTGGTCGGATTTTTTTCATCTCAAATTTGGCAAAGCCTCATTTTGATGAAAAATCTGACCACTCGATGGAATTTCCCCATCTTGACCTCAAACTTATAACAGATTCTCTTTGTACAGACCAGTATATATATGTATATATATATATGTGTGTGCTTTTAATTTTTCTTTTACACATAATATTAATAAGTACAAGTTTAAGATCAATTGGAATGATGGTGATATGGAAAAAAATTTATGCAACATTTTAAAATAAATTTTATAAAAATAATCAAATTGAAATTTTGTTGTTTATTGCTAAAATAGTTGATATATGTGAAAATTTTTTATGAGAATTGCTTCCTGGTTGGATAAATGTTATTAAACATGTAATAACTATACCTGTATTTACGAGAGTGTTAAGTATTGTGTACAGGTGAAAACTTAAAACTCTGGTGACTCTCTTTAAATATAAAACCTATACAGTATAAATCAATATTACTTTTATTTCTGGGTTTGACTGAGATTAATCACACATGCAATCAAATGAGGATCAAATCAATTAATGTACTGTTAAACATGTTCTTTACATAATGTTCCGTTTGTATAATGCATTACACTGAAGTCAATTAAGGGGCTCTACAAAGGGAGTTGGGCTGAAAGCAGTCTAATACATTTTCTTCACGTTCTGTTCTTCTGATAATACTGTTTTTTTATTACACTTAAGTCAAATGAGGGAACAAGGGGTAAGGGCTGGGATGGAGGATGGGGTTCTAAGTGTTCTGTTGGTATAATGCATGTCACTGACATCCAATGAGGGGCTTAACAATGGGTGTGATCGAAGGTTGAGGATGGAAGACATCTCAGTGATCACTTATATGCCTTTATGGTCTGTTGGTATAATGCATGACACTGACATCCAATTAGGGCCTCTACAAAAGTACAAGCTGTGTAAAAGTTAGTATTAACAATGCATTACACTGAGATAAATGAGAGGTCCCACAAAGGGGGTATGGTTAAAGAGGTCAAAGTGAATTAGCTCTTTATGTTCTTTACTTAATGAGAATTACATTGAAGTTAATTGAAGGCCCCTATATTGCATGAACAGAAAGAGGTCCATGTTAACTATTTTAATGTATTACTAATCACTTTCCTTGTACATAAATAAAATTCTGCAGTTATTATGATGCATTGTAATGAAGTCAAATGAGGGGTCCTAAAAGGGGATCGGGAATGGAGGGTCACAGAAAACTAGTTATTTAAGTTCACTGCATTTTGTTCTATATCTATTATATATTGCAATAATATTACATAACAGCAGGGTTCACGCTGCCGTTCGCTTTTTTCGCAAAATGAGAAAAATAAATAAATTTGGCGATAAAAAATAAACATCGGCGAAAGTCATGGCGAAAAAATGTTTACATTAACAGGTTCACTACGCTTCACGGACATGAGCAGAGAGTCGTTAAAGCAACAGGTTTCCGTCTCTGTCTACGTGTTTATCAAACCATAAATCTAGAGAGTTCCGAATGTGTTAAATTGGGTCACCGAAGCCATGTACATGATGTTGATTAAACAAAATTTCACGTGTGAAGGTGTTAATTACAGGTGGATTTATCATTTAACGAGATTAATTACCGATGTAAGCGAGTGATTACCAAGCCGTGTTTACGGATAATCACAGGTAATTGCTAAATTATATTGAGATTATCAATTATTGGCGGTAGATCTTTGAAAGTAGTAAAAATTAAATTTGTGCTTTTGACGGTTTTGTTTACAGTTTACTTATTACTTATTAGTGATTTATTTTATGAATAAAAGAAATAAAACAAGAAAACTGTTGATGTTCTTCATGTCATCAGACATGCATTTTATAAGCCAATTTATTTCTATTAAATTTTCGCCAGAAATTACAATTAGACCAGAAATACCTTTGGCCCATACAAATTGTATTTGGCGAAAAAAAAAAAAAAAAAAATTCTGGCGAAAATTTTGGAGAAAAAAAATTGAAGTCAGCGTGACCCCTGATAACAGTGGGGACCTACAAGAGAGGGAAGTCTTTAATGACATTACACAATGATCTGTTTACCTTAGTGGGGCCTTGGTGGTCAAGTGGTCTAAATAGCATGCTTACTGATCTCATTGCCTCTCAGCAACTATGGTAGGTTTGAATCCTGCCCTTGCAGTTCCTAGTGTAAGAAAGTTTGTAAGTTCATTTGCTGAAGGTTGGTGGGTTTTCTTACAGGTCCTTTACCATCCCAGAACTGACAGCCCTGATACAAGTGAATCTTGACTTGGGCGTATAACACGATTTGTACAATCACCATCATTTACCTTAGACATGCCACTGAGGGGGTAGTACATGGGGGTCTGGAGAGGCACTGAATCTACTGAATTAAGGTTCATCTTATAATGATTGTTTACATTAAAATTCATTTATAATTATTGAGTTACATAAGGTGCTCCAAGACAGAGTGCAGGCAGGCATCAGAAACATTACAGGTGTTGTTTATTGTAATTAATTAAACTGGTTTTATGCACTTTCATTCATGTCTGGATGTTTTGTTTACAGTTGAATACTTGGAGGGGTCCTGAAAAGGGGTAGATATCAAAATCAAAATTCAATCACTTTTATCAACTGGCTGCAGTGTATAATTGTTCTGCTATTAAACTGCATTTTACTTCATCTGCCCAATAATGAAGCTTAAGATTCCTGCAAAATATTATTTATACTTTACAGTAGGTACTGAAAGCTTGTGACTGCCTCAAACCCCACCCTGGTTAAGCCCTTCCTTATCAAACGTCCCCACCTGATCTGATCTGCTACAACTTACTTTGTATTAAAACCCCAAACTGAACCCCTTTTTCCCCCCAAAAAAAGTTCCTCTATCTTATTCAGAAAGCTGCAACTAACTATTTTTAAACTTGTTTTTGTTACATAAGATATTATATATTCTAGAGTTGACATCTGTGTAGTGTAAGAAAAGCTTGCAAAATAACTTATTTATCATGACAGCAATAACTTTTTGTAAAATGAAACATTTGTACATAGATATTGTTTATATATTACACTACAGAGAGGAACATGAAAAATCTGGACTGCAGAGTGGAACATGAAAAATATGGACTGCAGGGTGAAACATGAAAAATCTGGACTGCAAAATCTGGACTGCAAAGAGGAAAATGAAAAATCTGGATTGCAAAAATCTGGACTACAAAGAAGAAAATGAAAAATCTGGATTGCAAAATCTGGACTACAAAGAGGAAAATGAAAAGTCTGGATTGCAAAAATCTGGACTACAAAGAGGAAAATGAAAAATCTGGATTGCAAAAATCTGGACTACAAAGAGGAAAATGAAAAATCTGGATTGCAAAAATCTGGACTACAAAGAGGAAAATGAAAAATCTGGATTGCAAAATCTGGACTACAAAGAGGAAAATGAAAAGTCTGGATTGCAAAAATCTGGACTGCAAAGAGGAAAATGAAAAATCTGGATTGCAAAGGGAACATGAAAAATCGAGATTACAAAGAACATAAAAAATCTGCAATGCAAAAGGATGAAAAATCGAGATTGCAAAGGGGAGCATAAAAAATCCGGATTGCAAAAATCTGGACTGCAAAGTGGAAATGAAAAATTTTGACTGCAAATATGATATGAAAATTTGGACTGTAAAGTGGAACATGAAAATCTGGATTGCAAAGAGGAAAATAAAAAAAATTCATTGCCAAAAATAACATTAAAAAACTAAGACTGCAAAATGGAAACTTGGATGCAAATAGAATATGAAAAATTTTAACTGCAAAGTGGAAAAAAAAGGATTGTAAAAGGGGGCATGAACAATTTGGACTGCAAAGTGGAAATGAACAACCTGGATTGCAAAGTGGGAAATGAAAAACCTGGATTGCAAAGGGGAGATTAAAAAATAGCAAATAGTTTTTTTTTTTTATTTAATACAAAATTAATATAACAAGTTGATCTGTTAAACAACTTTAATTATCAGAAGAAATAACACTTCTACATTGTTAATAATGGTACAACTAATTGATAATGGACAGGGGAATGTAACATCTTCTTTGTAGATTGTATGTAGTTTCTTTTCATAAAGTATTAGCTGTCAGGATGTTTCCTTTACCCATCATGCAATTTCTGCATGCAAATGTACAAATTAGGTCAAACCATCAAATATTTTTTTCAAAAGTAAGGTTTTTGCTTGTTAGCCTTCAACCTGCAACTTCTTAGGTCCAAGACTAATTTTTAAATGGTGAAAAAAAGAAAGAAATTTTTTATCTGAAAGACTGGAAAATTTGCTGATCTAAAGACAAAAATCTGTGGTCTCAGAATCAGGGACCTGGGACCATAATCAGAATTTTCCAGTTTTGCTTTTTGTTTTACTGGTTATCCTAAAGTTTTTTTTTTGGCAGAATGTCGTTGAAAATTTCTTGACACAATTTTTTTTAATGATTTTATGACCTAATTTGACATAATATAAAATATAAAGTATAACTTTTTATAATTGCTAACTTATAAAATGGTGGTATTATATGACTGGTTCATCACGACTTCCTATCATAAAATAATTATAATATAAATAACTTGATACTACCATATATAAGTATCATCAAGCCATCAGGGACATATATAGTTTAACAACTAGGATTATAATTTCACTAAATTATCCATCTAGATCTATTTATGCACTCACGGAAATTACATGTATTTATGTAAATGCTCAAAAGGAAAACTTTTTAGACTTTTTTCTAATCCAGTCTTTACCATCCCTCCCCCCCCCTCCCCACCATAAAATTATTAAGAGATATACATACATAAAAACAGTTTCTAGAAAGAATTCTAAAATATGTTTGAATGCAATAAAGTGGAATTGTGGAGATGTGGAAAAATGCTGTTTTTTTTACAGCAAAGTTCATGACTTTTTCATTTATAGTGAGGAGGTTGTCAGTTTTCTGATAACAGAAACAGCCACAATATCCAGAAAAAAACCTCTTAAGCTCTATTTCTCTATTTCAGATTTAATAACACAAGCTATTTTTAGAACTTGTAAATTTTTTTAAAAGTGATTAATTATAATTTGTTAAAGAGGGGGAAAGTTTTCTATTTGATCAACAACAAAATATTTATTTAAAGAATTGACAAAGTACCTGGGGAAACTTTCACAAAATAATAATCTGTTTAGGGTCGGATGTGTTGACCTCAAGATTTAATATGGCCTATATTTTTTATAAAAGAGGACATATAAATGTTAAATATTGTCGACAGGGTGACTTTGGATATTTATTTGTGTGTATCATTGTCGTGGTACAATGATTTCATAGTGTGAAGGACTTCCTTTTTGCTGTCAAATGGGCTTTAAATGCACATAGAGTGGAGTTATGATATCACACTACACTCACAATTCTGTGATAGAGGTATGGACACCTTATTTCAGATTCCCATATAAAACACACGAAACTCAATTCTGAAATGGTGGAGACAAGTTCATCATGCCAGAATATGACCCACAAATTACAATAACATGATAGAAAACATGGTAATTACTCAACAGGTGCTCTTAACTATTTAGACACAGAGGTCCATACAATAGTATTAAGAAAACGAGATTTCCACCGAATTAAATGACTCACTGGTTAGTATTTGATGAGTAGAAAATACATTACTTTAACATAAACTTTCACATTTTGACATCCTGCAGCCACTGCCACCAAAGGACAATTCCGGAAAAGTAACACCTAAGTCTCACCTTATGGCAATGCCAGGCTTGACCATAAACCACAGTCAATACAATAGAACTAAGAAAATAAACCACTGTGAGTCCATACAATAGTACTAAGAAAATAAACCAATGTAGGTCGGTACAATAGTACTTAGAAAATAAACTACAATATAATTCCAATGTATTCATTTTCCCTATAAAGAATTAATCAGAATTTCGTGTAAATTTTTTTTTATTTCTGTCTTTGTACTAGATAAAATTAAAGTTCGCCAAAATAAACATGCAGATAGAAGTTACATGTAACTGTCAGTTAATATTCTGGAGCAATGAATTTATCTGAATTTGTAAAATTTGTAATAAAATTTATTTATGTTTTTAAAATTCATTTTAAAGAGGTCAACTCCTATAAAACTTTACGTACAAAGTCAAAATTCAACTTCATAACAAAGGTTCTTAAACAAAATAAATAGACCCCAAAACACCAAGTTTAAATAAATATGCTAAAATGCATGAATATAAAGAGTATAAGAGCCAAAAAGCAAATAAATAAATAAATGAATAAATAAATAAATAAATAAAATAAAATAAATAAGTAAATAAATGAATGAAATAATAAAATAAATAAAATAAAAATAAAATAAAATAAATAAATAAATAAAATAAAATAAATAAATATGCAAATCCCAACTAAAACTGCAAAAGTAGTTATAAATAAACTGTAGAAAATAAATAAATAAATAAACTAAATAAAATTCTATGTAAATAATAATTGAAGAAAGTAAATAAAAGACAGGGTAAAAATGTCAAGGGGGGGGGGGGGGGGGGGGGGGGGGAATATAAACAAGATATAAAAATCCTAGCACTAAACCATGCACTATAAATGTTTAAATCTTGATTTTATAAAAATCTTAAACTTAAAACTCACGTAAATAAAAAAGAAAAACGAAAAACATAATAAAATTGTAAAAGCTTAAGTGACTATCTTAAACGTGAAATATTAAGGCTAAATTCACTTAACAGGTGAATGGAGTATCGAATGGTTCACCCAGTGACAAGATAAGAACTGGAGGAGTGGTATACTTATCTGTGGCATACTGACTCGGTGAGCTAGCATCTTATCAAAAGTGGCCCAAGTGCACGTTAGTACACAGCAGACCATGCTTCACACTTGCACATCACAAGCACACAAAATTAATCTATAGAAATTAAAACTATTGCTCTTGTTGCAAATAGATAAAAAAAAATTACTAATGCAATGTTAAACAACATTACAACAACTTACTGGCCTAACAGGAAAATTTTCAACATAATTCTTAATACACGGATGACATATATAAGCAGAGTGCTCAACGTTACTTCACCCCACCCAATGTCTTTTTTTTAAATTTTTTACCCAAAACAACATACACATATAAACAGGTCTATAGAACAATCTATATATAATTAGGGGTACAAGATAAATATAAAAATACATACCGATATTCACCAGAGCGCTGGAGGTCTGGTTAAATGTTAAACCATTAAATGGGTATGTATTTGAAGCTGTACACTTATACGCCCCACTGTCACTAACTTGGGCATTTTGAATTTCATAAGTTGGACCGTCCTTAAGTTTGTTATTATTCCCATCATACCAAGCATATGTGGGCGTTGGGTGTCCATTGGCTGAACATGTTAAGGTTACTTTCTTTCCTGCCAATATATCAGAACTTGGCGGGTCTCTTTGAATGATTGGTTTATCTACCTCGTCTGAAATAAAAACATAAAAAAAAAACCATAATACATTTACAATTGTAAACAGGACATCTTCAGATCTGAAGTTTGTTTTTGTTCAGTATCAAGTGATATTTATCCTCTGTAGTATACTATTAAAGCTCAATTAAGCAAACACTACTTTTAGTATATTCTAATGACTTGAGTAAGATACAGGTTCTTGGCTTACTTAGGATTCAGATAAGACAGGTGTTTGGTTTACTCAAGGTTCAGATAAGACATGTGTTTGGTTTACTCAGGGTTCAGATAAGACAGATGTTTGGTTCACTCAGGGTTCAGATAAGACAGGTGTTTGGTTCACTCAGGGTTCAGATAAGACAGATGTTTGGTTCACTCAGGGTTCAGATAAGACAGATGTTTGGTTCACTCAGGGTTCAGATAAGACAGATGTTTGGTTCACTCAGGGTTCAGATAAGACAGGTGTTTGGTTCACTCGGGGTTCAGATAAGACAGATGTTTGGTTCACTCAGGGTTCAGATAAGACAGATGTTTGGTTCACTCGGGGTTCAGATAAGACAGATGTTTGGTTCACTCAGGGTTCAGATAAGACAGATGTTTGGTTCACTCGGGGTTCAGATAAGACAGATGTTTGGTTCACTCAGGGTTCAGATAAGACAGGTGTTTGGTTCACTCAGGGTTCAGATAAGACAGATGTTTGGTTCACTCAGGGTTCAGATAAGACAGGTGTTTGGTTCACTCAGGGTTCAGATAAGACAGATGTTTGGTTCACTCGGGGTTCAGATAAGACAGATGTTTGGTTCACTCAGGGTTCAGATAAGACAGGTGTTTGGTTCACTCAGGGTTCAGATAAGACAGATGTTTGGTTCACTCGGGGTTCAGATAAGACAGATGTTTGGTTCACTCAGGGTTCAGATAAGACAGATGTTTGGTTCACTCAGGGTTCAGATAAGACAGATGTTTGGTTCACTCAGGGTTCAGATAAGACAGATGTTTGGTTCACTCAGGGTTCAGATAAGACAGATGGTTGGTTCACTCAGGGTTCAGATAAGACAGATGTTTGGTTCACTCAGGGTTCAGATAAGACAGATGTTTGGTTCACTCAGGGTTCAGATAAGACAGATGTTTGGTTCACTCAGGGTTCAGAGTAAGACAGATGTTTGGTTCACTCAGGGTTCAGATTGGTTCACTCAGGGTTCAGATAAGACAGATGTTTGGTTCACTCAGGGTTCAGATAAGACAGATGTTTGGTTCACTCAGGGTTCAGATAAGACAGATGTTTGGTTCACTCAGGGTTCAGATAAGACAGATGTTTGGTTCACTCGGGGTTCAGATAAGACAGATGTTTGGTTTACTCAGGGTTCAGATAAGACAGGTGTTTGGTTCACTCAGGGTTCAGATAAGACAGGTGTTTGGTTCACTCAGGGTTCAGATAAGACAGGTGTTTGGTTCACTCAGGGTTCAGATAAGACAGATGTTTGGTTTACTCAGGGTTCAGATAAGACAGGTGTTTGGTTCACTCAGGGTTCAGATAAGACAGATGTTTGGTTCACTCAGGGTTCAGATAAGACAGATGTTTGGTTCACTCAGGGTTCAGATAAGACAGATGTTTGGTTCACTCAGGGTTCAGATAAGACAGGTGTTTGGTTCACTCAGGGTTCAGATAAGACAGATGTTTGGTTTACTCAGGGTTCAGATAAGACAGGTGTTTGGTTCACTCAGGGTTCAGATAAGACAGATGTTTGGTTTACTCAGGGTTCAGATAAGACAGATGTTTGGTTCACTCAGGGTTCAGATAAGACAGATGTTTGGTTTACTCAGGGTTCAGATAAGACAGATGTTTGGTTCACTCAGGGTTCAGATAAGACAGATGTTTGGTTCACTCAGGGTTCAGATAAGACAGATGTTTGGTTTACTCAGGGTTCAGATAAGACAGGTGTTTGGTTCACTCAGGGTTCAGATAAGACAGATGTTTGGTTCACTCAGGGTTCAGATAAGACAGATGTTTGGTTCACTCGCGGTTCAGATAAGACAGGTGTTTGGTTTACTCAGGGTTCAGATAAGACAGGTGTCTGGTTTACTCAGGGTTCAGATGAGACAGGTTTTTGGTTTACTCAGGGTTCAGATAAGACAGGTGTTTAGGTTTACTCAGGATTCAGATAAGGCAGGTGCTTGGTTTACTCAGGGTTCAGATAAGGCAGGTGTTTGGATTACTCAGGGTTCAGATAAGACAGGTTTTTGGTTCACTCAGGGTTCAGAGAAGACATGGTTTTGGTTTACTCAGGGTTTAGATAAGACAGGTGTTTGGTTTACTCTGGGTTCAGCCACATGTCTCCACAAACAAAACCTACACATGATAATGTTATACAGTTTTAATTAAACAACTTCATAACTTACAGTAAATTCTAATCTGTCCAGTCTGTTTATAGAATGTATTCCCGACAAGTTCCTGCTGCACAGTACATCGTACGACCGCCATATCGTCATCTTTAGTCAAACGTAGTTTTAACCTACTGGTCTTGTTAACGGTACATGTTCCATCTATTGGCTGAGTGGTAGCATCTCCTGACATCTGCAAACCTACTGGATTATTATTTTTGTATTTTTGCCATATAAATGTGCCAGCCGGTTTACCGACATCTCCAGTACATGTAAAGAATACATCAGTATTTTCTACAATATTTTCTGCAGGATTCATAATTGGTACAGTGTCTGGTGATTTAGCACGACCTGTTTATAAACAAATCATAAAGATAAATACCGACATATAGTTTTAGTTAACAGATAAAAAAAACACTGCCTTCCATGACTTAGAAAATTTTAAAAACTGACAGTCTGTACAAGTGGTACAGCACACCGAAATGGTCACCAGCACATCAAGTAGTCACCAAGTAGTCACCAAGATAAATGTTATCACAAACTTCTGAAATGAAGGCACCTTTATGGGAAAGTGTCATGTGACGGTTTCCATATCCAATAGAAATGTCTTACACAAACTCTGGTTTATCCTGGTCAGCTGGCAAACCCAGTATATCAGCAATTCATATCTTTTGCTTCTAAATTATATACCAACATTTTGATCATAAAGACTTATAGTATTGAATGATATACATGTAGCATCCCTGCCATTTTTGTCTTTAAAAAAACACAAAAAATTTAATCCTTATGTATTAAAATAATGAATATTTTTAAGAAATTTAAAGTAGGTATTCATAATTTTTTATGAAAAATTTTTTTTTTTTTTAAAATATAAAAAAATATAAATTTCAAAAAATTTTATTAAAAAAAACTTAATAAAGTATTAATCGAGCCTCAATACAAACCTTTTACGGTTAAGTTGTTTGTCGTCTTAGCTACCAGCGTAATTCCAGCGGCAACGTGTGACACAAGACATCTATATGTGGCTTCATCACCACACTGAACTGTGTTTATCTTCAGACCGGCAACCATGTTGTTGGTAGCTGGATTTGTTAATTCTGCTCTTTTAGCTAAATCCTTACCAATTGTGGTATTAGCAAATGTTGCATTTTGGTTCAGAATAGGTGAAAAAAATGTTGCAATTTGTTCAAAGTTATCACCGCTCATTCTTTTCTCTAAATTTATGGTGGTGACAATGTCCGATGGTTGTGGAACATAACTACAGACTATATCGACTTCACTTTCTAAATTTCCCACTGGATTTTGATTCATGCTCACAGTTAAGGAAAAAATATCTGTTAAAAAAAAGAAACATGTTTAAAATAATTGTATCTGTAGGTGGGTGGATGGGTGAATGGATGGATGTACAGATGTATGGATGTATACATGTAATAATTCTGTAAATTTTATTTATTTATTTATTTATTTATTTATTTATTTATTTACATGTAATAATTTATTTATCCATTTATCTAAGTTAACTAACAATGTGTTTTACAGTGTTTTCTCCAGAGTGCGTTTCTTGCGTTTTTGACGCGATTTTTTTATGAATGGCGCAACTTGGTTTTGCTGTTGCGTTATTTTTGATGCAACAATTTTTGCATGGATTGAAATCGGCTACTGTAAATTATAAAAGGTGACGGGACTGAAAACGAAAGTACTAAGTGGAAATTCTGTATTGTCGTACCACATGACTATCGTACCATATTAAAGGAAGCTAATTATTACCGGTAATATAGGAACCTGTCTATATTCTTAATCTTTGAAATGTTTGTATTGAACGCTTAATTTATATTGTCATTATAGAAAAGTCGAAACAATCTCGTTTGACCACGTTTTTAAACATTAAACAACTTGTGTCAAAGTCCTGCACGGAGCTCTGAACATGACCAGTCGGCATCTGGTAGTAATTTACTTGCCCACGACTAACAGTAAAATTAAAAAAACTTATGTAAATTGAGATCTTAATGAAATTTGGTTAAACAAATACCTTTTAATGATTTATGAAAATAATAAAATCATATGTAAAACAGGCATATCGGAAGGGGTGGATAATAATAATGAATGATAATGGTCTGTTAACTTGGGTTGATGGAACATTCAGTAATTTCTGTTTTGGGATACTGTCGCGATTTTACTGTTTCAAATATAACAGATATAAGTAGCATTTGAAATAAAACATTTAAACATAGACAAAGAAAATAATACAGATCCTCTAATTACAAACAAAATATTTCCTTTATTGTAAAATATAAAAAAAAATTAATTTTTATTTCAAAAATTTCATGACCCCTTCATTTTGAAAAATGACCCCCTCTTTTCATGTAAGGGGGTCATCAATGACCCCCTGTTTTAGTAAGCTGGAGAAAACATTGGTTTTATTCCAACAAAATTCTTTATATAGAAATTTTAGATAGGTATATCACATTATTTTGTGGTAATGAGTTAAACAAAAAGTTGGGAAATTGGAGATGTATGCGTTTTTTCATGATTGTCCCTATCCTGAAAAACCAAGTAATAAACTGTCTTTAAAAATAGGGATAATCATGAATACTCCCTAATTGGAGAACAAAGGGTCTTAAGTACATTGTGTATCATGCCATGTTGGTGAAAATGCATTAAAGATTGATAATATAATTTATGTACCATTTATTAAATCTATTTATTTAAGATAACTAACAGATTCAGGAAAATAGATTTCTAGGGTTTTTTATTTAAGTTTTAACTTTTAGACACAAAAACCCTTAAATTTCAAACATTTTCAAAAGTTTCTTATATCAATACACTTTAATAAAAATTTTGTTACTTTCTTTTGTACAAACACAGTATGCATTTTGATTTTCACACCAAAAATACCACAGAAGGTTAAAGTTTTGTCTAAATGTCAGAAAGCCAGAGCAAATCGCAGTTTCAATGTCCTGAAGCCAATCCGAGTTCAATACTCCCAATTGGATGGAATTAGAGATAAATGAAATAAAACGCCTTGCTCAAATACATACCATGCAGCCCCACAGGGGCTCAAACCCACAACCCCTAAATCACAAGTTCTTGATGCTATGCCAAGTTGCCAAGAAAAAAAAAGAAAAAGAATAGACAGGTGTATGAACAACGACCTCATTGATTTTAATGTCAAATGACCAGGTTAAAGTTGTCCAGTTTATACAGGACTAAAAGTGTGACATTCCACATTGCAGTTAAGCTGTCAAGGCTTTAACTGATAAGATTGTGATCCAATGAAGTGTGTAAATGTATTATTGTATACAGTTAGGACAACTACTTACTGAAGGTTATAAAACCAGAAAAAAAATGAAACTCTGAAGGCAATGTGTAAAATATAGACAGTATTAATAGGTCATTTATATGGTTCGTTTGAATATTTCACATCACAGTCGAGATTATTTCATTTAAATAGTGGTGGTCAGTTTTAAAATTATGGAGAAAACTGTGAAACCAAGAAAAATGAAAAGCCTTTTCACATTTGAATGATATTTGCTGGACCTTGATGGCATACAGATAACAAAGACTAAGTCTGATGCCCTGATTACTAAAATCACACCCAGGCCAGACCTTACTTTGGGAGAAACTTTGTAATTTCACTTGTTGAAGAATAAAGATCTGAGTTCGGTTTTTCCTGATGCATTTAATTTTTTTCTTCCTGAGGCATTCAAATTTTCTCCATCATTTAACAACATACTGCCTCAAAATATACTGACCAAGACGTAAAATATGATGACCCCACTCCACGACTCTGTCCTTATAAAAAACACCATAATATGTTATATACTATGCCATTCAACAACTGTGGTATGTTAACCTATTTGTGATTAAAATTTTTATCAGCAATTTTCTCCCCATCTATTGTATCTGTCATTTCTGGACAATGTATAGATTATCCCTCATCCTAATATAAACCCTTGGGGTTAGGTGTCCTCAGAGGAACTATTTGTGTCACCTCTGGACATTTGTGCTGTAAACCATCTTTACAATAAACCATCCCTTCCCTTAACTTAAGATATATTTTGTCGGTCACCTCTGGACAATCTAGGAAATTTATTTCCAAAAAAAAAACCAAAACAAGAGGCCCATGGGCCTTAACGCTCACCTGAGGAATCATTGGCAAAAATATTACATTATTCTAATATACATGTCTATACAAAAGGTTAAATAGTTTCCAAGATAATTAAATTTCAGTCTTTTTATGCATCTATGAACTTGACCTTTGAAACATATATGACCTTGAGTCATATATCAAAATGATCATCATGTCAATACCTACAATATTCTAATACATATGCCTATGCAAAAAGTTAACAGTTTCCAAGATAATTAACAATTTGAGTCTTTTTATGCACCTATGACCTTGACCTTTGAACGTATGACCTTGAGTCATATATCAAAATGATCGTCATGTCAATACCTACAATATTCTAATATATATGCCTATGAAAAAAGTTAACAGTATTCAAGATAATTAACAATCTGAGTCTTTTTATGCATCTATGAGCTTGACCTTTGAATGTATGACCTTGGGTCATATATCAAAATGATCGTCATGTCAATACCTACAATATTCTGATATATATGTCTATACAAAAAGTTAATAGTTTCCAAGATAATTAACAATTTCAGGCTTTTTATGCATCTATGACCTTGACCCTTTATCATATGACCTTGAGTCATATATCAAAATGATTGTCATGTCCATCTTTACAATATTCTAATATATATGCCTTTGAAAAAAGTTAACAGTTTTCAAGATAATTAACAATTTGAGTCTTTTTATGCACCTATGATATTGACTTTTGAACATATGACCTTGAGTCATATATCAAAATGATCATCATGTCAATACCTACAATATTCTGATATATATGTCTATGCAAAAAGTTTATAGTTTTCATTCAAGATAATGCACAATTTTAGTTTTTATAAGCAATAAATAACATTTCAGGGGCAACAACTCCTATATGCATTATCATATAGTTACGAAACTTTGTATCTTTTTGAATTTTGTCATTCTGAACATTTTCACAATGTTTTGATAAATATATCTTTAAATTTTTGAAAAAAATAGCGTAAAACTTCAAAATTACAAACTAGGTCATGACGTTGAACTTTGACCTTGACCCCATTTTGAAGGTTATTTTAAGAAAAAGTCAAAACTGAAAACCCCATGTCATTATCTGTTCAAGTAGTCAAGTTATAACAATTTGAAGCCATTTTAGTAAATTTTTTAAATTAAACGCAAAAACGCGTAACCCATTTTTCAACTAAATTTCACGAAATGAACAAACTATAGGCTTAAGACCCTAGAGAAGCCAAATATCACATCAGATTTTTTCTCCCATCATTGGTTTTGGAGAAGAAGATTTTTTAAGATTTTTGGACCCCTAGGTCACCTTGACCTAGTTTTGGTAGCCATGGCAACGTCATGAACAAATCTGAATTGCACCGGCCCATATATGCTTCTGACCAAGTATCATTGAAATCTGTCCAGCAGTTTTGGAGGAGAAGTCGAAAATAGGTGTTAACGACGCACACACGCACGCACGCATGCACGCACATACATACGTCCCGCCATGACATAAGCTCACATGACATTTCGGTCGGGTGAGCTAAAAAACAGTGCTATCAGGAATTTTAAATAGGAAAAGATAAAAGTGGAGTGGAGTGTGGTAATAGTTTTTTCTATTATTATTATTATTATTTTTTTTTTTTTATTTTTTTTTGTCCCAGTCAAGATTCTTTCACAACATGGAGGTGGTCAGTTCTTGAAAAATGGAGGAAAGTGAGGAAAATGGAATACTTGGATAAAATCAATGACTTTAGCCGAGCAAACTGACATACTTTTAAAAATAGGAATAGGATCTGTCAGAGCAAGATTGAATGTAGGGAGTTAGAGGTACTGTAATCTGTAAGCCCACGATTTAGACCACTTGGCCACCAAGGCCCCAAAATATAAACGAGGAAAGTATACAAAAATCAGCTATTGTTAAACTTTTTACACCCTGTAGGATACCTCAATTCACCTTTTGGATAATCCGGGAAGTCAGAAGTATTTTATTTCAACACAGCAGTGTTAATATCAGGTTAAATACAAATTTTAAATTATAATTAAATATTATATAAATACACAAGATATATATCTATATAAAAGAAAGATAAAAACATTTACTAAGGACTGAGTTGTTTGTCGGAAAGTAAACAAAATTACTTAAGTTTGAACACTGAGGGTAATAGTACTAAAATTTCTTGTTAACAAGAAAACACTAACTTTTGTGTTAATGACATCAATCAGCCCTGTACATTATATATGGCTATATGCCAAAATGGGAACAAACCATCTAAATATTATCATACCTTTTATAGGGAAAAGTCATTTTTAATTCCATTATGTTCTTATAGTTGCTATGGTGACTATAATTATGGCCCTAGTTTCAAAATCATTCACTCAATTGAATGTACACTCAAATCAAATAAGGGAATATTTTAATGTCAATTTTTAAGGCATTACACAGTTAAAATTTAAGTAAAAACTTGTGACAAATTTTTTTTAAAGTTTTACTTGCAAGTGTCAGGATTTTGGAGAAAAAAATGAAAAATAAATATTTTGAAAATTGGGGATGTCAAACATTTAGATTGTACTTGAAATAGAGATGTTTAAAGGGCTGGTTTCTGATGGTATGTTCCAGTGCCCTCTCTAGTATCGTAAGACACTATTAACAGTAAAATACCAATACACAACTTTCACATTCAAAGAAAATGTAAGCATTTACCAGGTAAAAGAGGGATGATTATATCAACTTTACATAAAAACATAAATACATCACATCTACAGGTAAGTTACATGGTACTAATTCATCAAGCAAATAGGCCAACACAGGAAAACAATGGAATTTGTAAACATGAAACACAAAATTGAAACATGGCACCTTGTTCTTATTCAATTGTTTTTATTGCAATCTCTTGCAGAGTACAAAAAGACTGAAAGTGTAGAAGGATTACAGTACTTTCTGTTATAACATCAATCAGATATGGCTGAATGCCAAAATAACAAACATTTATCTTAATTATTTTCACACCTAAGTAATTTTAATTTTATTGGTTTAAATGATTAACATGGTAAATATAATTGTAGCTATCTAAAACTGACGACCTGTTACTTAGCACATATCCTACAGTAAATACTGCAGAGAATTAATTAAAATTTGTCTAAGGCAGACAATTTAATAAAATTTGTTGACTGATTCAAACAACGGCATGCTATAAACCCTTCCTGCACATTTCCCTTAGCACACTGTAAAGATCAAAATTTCTGCTACTTCACCTATTAGCTGGTGACATCTCGATATAAGTAAAATATTTGTGACTGGGATATAAAACCCATTAAAATAACTTAAATCAATCCTCTTACCACTTAGCTGGGGCAGTTTCTTGTGTAAGAAAATTTTGTTGGTACTCTTGCCAAAGGTCGATAGTTTTCTCAAGGAACTCCAGTTTCCTCCACCATCCCAGAATTAACTGCCTGGGTGAAAGAATCTTAACTGGGGTTTAAAACAACATTACTCAACACACCTACTTGAGCTTTAATTCTTTGTTGGACCAGTATACTGGCTAAATTATTTAAATTTTTTTATTTCATGAAGGGCCTATATGTTTATCAACATGTCCCATTTTAAACTGAAATAATCTTATAAACTGATAAATAGAAATAAGAACTGACGAGTAGTCAACATTGACAGGCATGACCTAAAAAATATTTCAACACTAATAAAAAATTATCTAAACTTCTTTAAATCCAGTTACTGACCTTGCTAAGTGACCTCATAAAAATAAATCTACAGATATCATATTTATATATATATATACAGAGTTTTAATATCTATCTGAAATCTAGTTATATAGAACTGTTAAGAATACAACACGTAAAATGTATCAGATATCACATTGTCTGCTGTCTACAACTAACGAGTCAAAAAAAACTTTACAGAAATTTATATATAATGCATACATATACTGAAGATATGAACCTGGCAAGTGATTTTCCTTAAAACTTCCAAATATTACTGGCATGGTCAATAGGCAACATTAAAACCTTCTAATGACCAACCTGGGCCTTGATTTCCCTTAAGACTTCCAAATTACTGACCTGGTCAACAGGTATCCTTAAAACCTTCTAATGACCAACCTGGCCAGTGATTTTTCTTAAGACTTCCAAATTACTGACCTGGTCAATAGGCATCATTAAAACCTTCTAATGACCAACCTGGCCAGTGATTTTTCTTAAGACTTCCAAATTACTGACCTGGTCAATAGGCATCATTAAAACCTTCTGATGACCAACCTGGCCCTTGATTTCCCTTAAGACTTCCAAATTACTGACATGGTCAGCAGGTGTCCTTAAAGCTTTCAAATGACCAACTTGGTCAGTGAGTTTCCCTAAGACTTCCAAATTACATACTAAGTTTTTTTCCACCATCTAAAAAATGACAGCTTCAGATAAGCTAGTTGGCTGGTTAAATTTTTTAACGAGACCTCTGCATTTTTTTTAGCTTTTTGCAAAAAGAGCAAGATTATTAATTTCTAAATGTTAATCTATAAACAAGTTTGTGTATATGCGAGATGTGTGGTGTGTATTATGGTTGGTCTTGTTACAGCAAGAACTCGGGACAACTGTGACAACAGCTTGTCAATAAAGTATGCCAAAGAAAAGCATACCACTTTACCCAGCTGTAATAGGAGGGAGAAAAAATGCAGGGTTGGACCAAGGATCGAACCCGGGACCTCCCACACTATAGGTGAGTGCTCTACCAACTGAGCTACCCAGACCGCTACATTCCTCTCCTATGGGAGATCTCACCCCAAATTCCGGCTCGGATGGACTTTTTGTGGCCAGATATTGTCAGTCCACCACTTCCGAGGGCCACACTGGACACCGAACTGTAACAGGAGGGAGAAAAAATGCATGGTCGCAACGGGGGATTGAAACCGGGACCTCCCGCACTATATGCGAGTGGTCTACCAACTGAGCTACCCAGACAGCTACATTGTCACATTAATTAACCTGGCAATGGCTGAACCAGTCTATACTCTGTAAAAGCTGAGTACCGGACAAGGAAACAGTATATTAAATTTTAGTCTTATATATGACCTAGCTTGGGTTCAAATTTCCCAACCTCCCCTCAACATACAGGAAAGGTATCAAGATAAACACCCAACCAGAGAAGACAATAGGCTTTCTAGATTTGTCTTTGATATAGATGTAATATATAAAGAACTTCTTTACAAAACACATGCCTAGATTGTTTATAAGTTTAAAAATGAAACTCTTAAAAAAAACTTAGTTGATATTTACAACATACAAACAAAAAGATGATTATGCTGTTCAGATAAAAAAAATTCATGCTTCAATAACTTTAAAGAAATCTTCTTTTTATAAAAACTATGTAGAAAATATTTTAAAGTATGTACATGGAAGCATGCCATACAAGAGTATTAAGTTTTTTTTCTGTTGTTTTATGCCAAGTTCAAATATTTTGGTCTAAAGGAAGGTCAAAAGGAACAAAATAAGTCACATATTTTCAATTACCGTTTAGAAATGCTGGCCAATTGTGAACAAAAAAATTAAGACTGACATGTACACTAAAAGCCTTAGCTGAGGGTAGAGCTTAAAAAAGGTTACCGTACATTTTAAAAAATTTTAAGGGAAGGTTATTTAAAACTACGAAAAAAGGTCATAATTTTTTTTCATAATTTTTTATGTTTTGAAATGTTATCTAAAATTAATTATACAAATATTTAAAAAAAAAACAGTATCTTTTTACATCAAATGTACTAACATGCATTCAACACAGACAATATATGTCAATTATAACATGCACTGATGATAACTTAAATGATCAATAATGCATATATACATGTAGCTAAATCTGTAAACAAAAGAAATTTAATCAGCAATTCTACTTAAGACCTACCAGTATTACATAACTGAAGATTCTAATACTGATAATTTGAAACGAACACTTCATTTATTCAGTACAACATTAAACTGAAAACTTAACTAAACTGAATCAATTAATACATAGAATATATAATAAAATAACCTAATCTGAAAAAGTCGAGATTGTGTTCAGTTATACCAGCTCTACTGTTTAACTCATAATAGGGCATCACCATCTCTTAGGTCAAATCGGGGGAAACATTAAAAAATCGTTTTGAAAAGGAGCAATACCCTCCCATTACATACGGTAGGTCTTTGATAAAAAGATATCCAATTTGTGCACTTAGATCTCAGTGCTTCTCACTACCTGGATTCTTATCTTACTCAGAATAATTCTAGTGTGAGAATGTTTGTCAGTTTACTTGTTGAAGTTCAGTTGTTTTCTCTATAGACTCTGGTTTCCTACACCATACCAATACTGACTGCCTTTATTCTCAACTCTCTCTCATGACACAGGGGCCTCGGTGGCAGAGTGGTCTAAAGCGCGCGCTTACAGATCACAGTGCCTCTCACCGCCTGGACAGATCCTAGTGTGAGAAGGTTGTCAGTTCGCTTGCCGAAGGTCAGGGTTTTCTCTGGGCACTCCGGTTTCCTCCACCATCCCAGTACTGACCGCCTTGAAATAAGTGAAAGATTCTTGACTGGGGCAGTAAAACATCATTACTCCACTCCACTCTCATGACACAGTCCATTCATTTTAAGAAGTTTAGACTCTCAAAGCAAAGTTTCTCAGCCCCATGTTCCTGTGCTCAAGACTGGTCAGCAACCAAGGCCCCAAACCTCACACTGACAATCTTCTTCATTTTGCACATATTGATGGAGGTTAGTTAATGCCTAAAGGACACTGCTTGTATTTAATACTCTGTGAAAAAGTTTTATGTCAGCCAATAATTGACTTTTAAATGGACAATGTCAACAGATCCATTAAGATACTGAAATACTGGGATTTATTTAAAATTTATTACCTAAAATTAACATGTTAAATTTTAAAGGATATCATAAATTGAAATTTTAGTAATAGATATGACCATTAACACCTGATAAATTTTATTACTCAAACAGGAAATAAACCCTAATAATTCAAACTATCCCTAGTTACCACCAGAATCTCACAGGAAACAGACCCTTATAATTCAAACTACCCCTAGTTAACCACCAGAATCATACAGGAAATAGACCTGTATTAATCTAAATGATCCTAGCTTTAATCTTATTGATAATTTATGCAGGTGAGTGGTCATCAACTACCTGAGGCCAAAACACAAGAATTTTGTGTTTCTGGTGTTGTCAATTTTAGCAAAAGTTTTAAATTTAGGTTCCGAGATTCATAGTCCTTATGTTCTTTTGTAAATAATGCCCCTACTTTACTGTTATGATTGTGTTTTTGGTGTAATGATACTTGAAACACAAAACACTCTATTTATAGATCTAAGTACATCTGGTCATAAGCTGGACATGACAAAACCGACAATTATAACAGGAAAGGTTTAAATGACACTTAAATACCACCGGGACAGACAAAGAATTGACAATCATAAATGGCCTACCCCTACTTTACTACCCATACTATACAGTTCATTGTGGCATTGCATTTTCAATTTTTAAGGCCAGTTTTCTTTTGTACTCCACACCCATTAAATTTCATGTAAAATCTAAGAAAAAATATTTTCACAGAATGTTCAAAATGACTTTGATTCATCATTTTTAAGCCTTAACAGTTGAAATTAAAATTTTAGTGGCAGGTATAAAAGAATGTCTTTCTTGTTTTTATAGAAATTCCATTTATCAATAATTGATTGATGATATTTTTTCCTAATGAAAATCACAAAAATTTCATGTGTGTGCATGTGTGTGTGTGTGTGTGTGTGTGTGTGTGTGTGTGTTGTGTGTGATATTTGATTTTACCAATATCAAGAATATCAAGATGTTGAGCATTTAGGAAAATCAGTACTCATGACAAAAGAATGTACTGGTATATGTGTAGCTAATAACCTTAACGTGATATATTTCATAGACCACAAAAAAGTGTTATATATATATATATATATATATATATATATATATATATATATATATATATATATATATATATATATTAAATATATATTTACAAATTGTATAATGAATTTTGTTTATGTTGAATTTGGCCAATTTTTAGATATGTTTAAATATGACTACACAATATATATATATTTGTTTTGATAAGCTATTGTGTTATTTAGTATCATTTTAAACTGTAAAAATTTCCTATATTAAATACTATCTGTAAACACCATAGTTCAGTCAGTGTAGTACCTGCATTATTTTGATTTATCCCACCAATTAATGTAAAAACAATGTCATGTAGCGTGCGACCATTGCTATTTCACCTATTTTTGGGGGATTCAAGTCATAGCCCATCAACTAATGTAAAAACATTTTTCATGCAGCGTTGCTACTTAACCATTGCTACTTAACCTATTATCAGGGGATTCAAGTCATAGCCCACCAATTAATGAAAAACATTTTTCATGCAGCGTATGACCATTGCTATTTTGCCTATTTCCGTGGGATTCAAGTCAAAGCCCTTAAAACATTTAAAACTAGCAGCTATCTGTCTTGTTTTGTAGAAATAGGACATAATGACAAATTACATAATGATACAGAACAATACAAATTTGTTTTTAAATGTCTGGCAATGCACATTGTTTCCAGTCCCAAATGGCACCCATTTATGGGCCTTGGTAATGGTTAGGCAATCAATACAAACATGTACCCTGGTCCACAATCTTACAAATTAACATCACAACCAATCAGTGTCTAAAATTAGGTTGAAGTTCAACTGGCTAAAAGTACTACAGGATTAACTGTAAGTTAACAAGTCTTACTGCAAAGTTAACATGTCAGCTGTAAAGTGTTCACTCCATAAGTTGGAGGTCATGGGTTCAAACCTGGCCGGGTCTGACCCAAGACTTGAAAGTGAATAGGGACCGTTCTTTCACCAAGCACTCAGCATTATGAAGTGAAAGTCATGGTTCTTTTGGATGGGAACTTAAAATAAACGAGGTTCTGTGTCACAGTAGGCATGGCACAATAAAAAACCCTGCTTGTATAATGCCATCAGCGCAATGCACAGGCAAAATTTCTGCACTTTCGTCTATAGGTGGTGACGTCTCAATATAAGTAAAATATTCTTGACTGGGACATTAAACACAATTACTCAACTAAACTCATATGCTGGCAGACTACAAGTAGTCTACCTAAAATGGCTAAATCCCTTTAAATGTTTCAAATCCCAGAAACTGACAATCTCAATATATATTTATAAATGAAAGAACCATGACTAAGCCCTTAAAAACATGTTTATTTCACTTTGGTAGAAGTATATTTCAGACAACAAAATAATTACATGTAATACAAAATTTAAATTCCAGTATATCTAAAATTAAAAACATTTTAAAACGTAATTCATTCAAATTATCTATAAATGATATACAGAAGTGATGCTTCAAATGATTGATTGATTTAATGGGGTTTTATTTTTTTTTTTTTTTTAACAAACTGGCCCACAGCCTATATTTTCAGGACATACAGATAATACTGGCAGTTTTGGGCATGAAACAACCCTGTTCATTGGTCTAAATATTGCTGCTGGTCAAAGAGTTCCAGGGCCCTGAGCCAATTGGATTCATCATTATATAACAATACTTTCTAGACTTATCATTCTAAATAAAATATGAGAGCTAGTCCACCAGGACAGTCTGCACAATGGCCGCAAGGCCCCATGTAGACTACAAACTCGCCAGGACAACAGCCATATAGTGTTGTTTGTCCTGGACCCCAAAAATGGTCCCATTTAAGCATCTTAATGGTCAGACTAGGCTTGTACTACAGGAAGACCACTTGTTTGGTCACTAACATTAAACATGATAAAGAGATAGTATCTTTTCAATAAACAGGTGATAAAAATGACATGAGATAAACAGAACACTAATTATAATGGGATGTATACATAAAAACAATTACCGGTACATACTGTTACAGGTAAAATTACTAAAGTGTAACTAGTTTCACCTGGTCAGACGACCCTTTCAATATTTGAACATTATGACATTTTCTTTACTTTCACATAGTTATGAATTTAATATTCGGTTTTAAAAATGAACTACATTTTTTTAATAATCCCTAAAAACATATTATAGAGACATTTTGCTGTTTTTAATGAAATGGAATGTGACAATTAAAACTTATGTTTTATTTTATAAATTGAAAGTGTTATTCATAAAGGATATGTCTTTTGTGCATTTTACATTTTAAACTAGGATTTACTCTAGTGTTGGAATTTAAAACTTCTTTTGTCTCTGTAACATTTGCATTTGTACTGGTTCAGAACTGTTAATTCCAGTGTAGTAAATCCACCAGTTCAGAACACATAAATCCAGTGTTCCAGGACTGTTCAATCCAGTTTTCCAGGACTGTTCAATCCAGTTTTCCAGGACTCATCAATCCAGTGTTGCAGGATTGATCAATCCAGTGTTCCAGGACTCATCAATCCAGTGTTGCAGGACTGTTCAATCCAGTGTTCCAGGACTCATCAATCCAGTGTTGCAGGATTGATCAATCCAGTGTTCCAGGACTGGTCATTTCAGTAATACAGAAATGGTGATTCCAGTTGACTATGAATGGTGAATCTTTTGGTCCATAACTGGTAAACTGAGTGAGTACCTCAGAAAATGGTGAATCAAGGAATCAAGATATATTACTGGCAAACTGAGTGGTTCAGAACAACTGCCTGATTTTGATAAGCATTAAATGTCCACTTTCACTTGTTCAACTTATTATCAGGAAAATTTTAGCTGTCTAAACATATAAAACTAAGAGGCTTAAAGTTTGGATGGGAAGTGAGGATCAACTATTGAATTTTCAAACCTAGAATGGCAAAGTTCTCCTGACCAGGTAAAAACTGTCAAGTAACCTCACTAACCTGTAAATTGTTTATTTATGATTGTCATAACTGGAGTATAATGGTCTGATTGTAGGTGTACCTATATATACACATAAATAATTACATTATTATCACATCTGTACACCTGTGTTCAGTACTTATACAGCCATTACAGGTGTGTCAAGGTATGACTTATCCTGATGTAATCATTTACCTGACTCAGGTAATCAAAAATCAATCTAAGATGTCATCAATAAATGAGTGATTAAATTTCCACGAAGATCACAGATTACCGGTACACTACCATATGCTATGTCTGATTACGCACACATAAACACTAGTTATAATACATCTGTTGTTGTTGTTGTTGTTCCCATTCTTCAGATATGACTGTTTACATGATGCAAAACACAAGTGTGAAACATATAGATATACGTATGAATTTTATTTTTTTTTTTCAAAAAAAAAAACATCTTCTTGATTGTCACACACACACACACACACACACACACTTTTTGTATTGTAATAACAGTATTATGAGTATATAATTGTTCATGAATGATGATGAAAACTGATCATGATACGACTTAGAAACAACACATGTATGATGAGTTACAAAATCAAGCTGATTCAAGGCTTACATACTTCATGAATTGAAAAAGATTGTTAATACTGTAATGTATTTTTAGAACTTTCCTTAGTTGTGTCATCTAAAATATGAATGTGCTTATCTGAGAAAATCTAAAGAAATAAAAATTAATCATAATTCATTTACATTTATATTTATTAATAATTAATGTCTTGATACTAACGTGTATTTATGTGAAAAATAAAATCAGACTTATTTAAATACGTAATTTTCAACTTTCTTTCAAACACTTGTATACAAATATATAATTCCTAAATGATATATGCTCATTTGCATGTACATCAAATTACATGCTTATTTATTAATGCCTTCAATTTATGTGAGAAATAAAATCAGATTTATTTAAATACATAATTTTCAACTTTTTTTCAAATACTTGTATACAAATACAATGTATATACTATATACTGTAATTTCTAAATGATAAATGTCGAATTTGCCAAGAGTGGAGTAATGGTGTTTTATGTCCCAGTCAAGATTCTTTCATGTATATATGAAGGCGGCGGCCAAATTTTGGGACAATGAAAAAACCAAAGTACCTGAAGAAAACCACTTATCTTAGGTAATGAAATGACAAACTCTCTTACAATTGGATCTGCCAGTGCAGAATTGAAACCTTGGTGGTGATAGTTTGATCACTTAAAGCATGCTTTATACCACAAGGCCATCAAGGACCTGAATGTGCAAAGAGAAATAATTCACAAAAAGCAAGCTATAAATTAATGGATAGACTGCCAGTGCAGTATTGAAACCTTGGAGATGAAAGTTTGATCACTTAAAGCATGTTTTATACCACTAGGCCACCAAGGACCTGAATGTGTCATGAGAAATAATTCACGAAAAGCAACAAATAAATTAATCATCTCATACTACATGAATGAAATCAGATTACTAAAATACCACATATATATAATTTACAATAAAATTTCCTTGATTATGTCATGAGCGTTGAATGTTAAGGCCTTGAGATATTTTTCATGGAAGAAAATCATTAATTGATTTTGTGTGAATGAAATCTAATTTAACCTGTATCAATCTGTATATATTGTTTTTATATAACGTGTACATGAGACTCAATACATAGAAACAAAAACATCAATTGATTTATTGTTTAGTACTGTTTACACTATTAATGATTTCTGATTTGATCTAAAGGTAAGGGCTGAAATGATATGTCTACCTCAAGATATGATACATACTGTGATTCATATAGACAGTGATCATGATATAATTACATTCAATCTATTACTAATTAGTGGTTTTGTTTGCCTAAAATTACTACCGAATAAAGGTAGTTTCCCCTTGAGAAATAAGACTAAAATTGTCCCAATTTGACAACTAAAATTCCCCAAAAGCAACAGTGACACACAATCCAAATAGTTTAAGTTAAATCCAGTTGTCCAAAACTGTTCTGACAGACAAAAAATGTTAGATATTGTCACAATATAAAATCTTTGCAATGAATTTCAAAATTCTGAGCATAATATGTGACATAAAAAGGGTCCAAATTTTCCCAACCTGAAAGGTAGAAGGTAGTTTTTAAAAACCATAGCAAAATCACTGCTAATAGTATTCAAAAAACAGTTTTTGAAAAAAAGGATATAATTGAATAGCCATTGTAATGCTATTTTGAAAAATAAATATTTCAAAATAAAATTTTCAGAGTATTAAAATTTCAAAAAGATCTACACTAGATACTAGTATATGCTACATATCTATATTTATGCTACAAGGAAAATATGACAAAGTTCTTTATCGATCTATGTGCTTCAAAACAGGAGTTTAGACAAGATATAGATAAATAAGGATCAAATTTCATTTTTAAAAATATACTGTATTGTATTATGTAAAAAAACATGAAACAGTTGTATTTTGGTGAAGTGTTTCACCCATATCCATGGCATTACAGGGGTCAAGCTGTATTATGACAATTTATTTTACTTGGGCATTTCAGGGATCAAGTACAGGGATCAAGTAGACATTCTTGAAATCCAAAGACCGAAACAATTTAAACATGACCAATCCTTCCTTGTAGGGGTCTCGGTGGCTGAGTGTACATGTTCTAAAGTGTAAGGTTACGGATCACAGTGCCTCTCACTGCCTAGGTTCAAATCCCACTCAGGACAGATTCTATTGTGAGAAAGTTTGTCAGTTCACTTGCCGTAGGTTGGTGGTTTTCTCTGGACACTCCGGTTTCTTCCACCATTCTAGAACTGACTGCCTTAAAATAAGTGAAAGATTCTTGACTGGGCTGTAAAACAACATTACTCCACTCCACCCCTTCCTTGTAGTCAAATTCAATTCTCGCTTGTCAAAAACAAAAAGTATAAAGGTCAAATAAATTCTCTGATGTTCCATTTATGTAACCATGTACATGATAACAATGTATATACAGGTAGGTATTATAATTTCCTAAAAATACAACGGATAAAGAAAGGTAAAATAACAAAAGAAAATGAAATTTATTTATACATGTCATACACAGAGAGGGAGTAATAATCCCTTTGTGCCATTAAAAGTGATAAGTACTTGGTGTCCACATAAATGGCAATTAATGACTGAAGACCAGAACTGATATTACTGGATAATTATAACAGGTGTAAAATGTATATAATGGTCATAGTCCATGGCTGTTATGTTATATACCTAAATATATACATAATCCAAGTAAAAAAAAAAAAACACCACAAGCAACAGTCATAAAAAAACATTGTCTTTTAATGTAATTTTTCAGAATTTTTTAAAGTTTTTTAAAAATGGATTTCAGGCAAAGTTATCTATATGTATGAACTTGTATCAACCTTGCATGTAATAAAAACACAAAAAAATAATCTTGAAAACAAAAACACAAAAATCCTGAAATCAAGCCCTTGAGTTTAAAACCGACTGTTAAAGATAGTTACATTGTATTTTTAAATCTAGATGTTTCCTTAATATACAGAAGGCTTATATTGCTTTTTATTGTTATTGTATTTTTTCTAATTTGGGCTTTAATTGACTCATGTCCTTAAGTTTTCCTTATTGACATATTAATGACAGTAAATACTCAAAACCCACATGAGTAGTTGTGTAGGCAGAAAATACACGTTTTTTTACCCTTTTGATCATACTGTCCTATCAGTGTCAAAGATGACAAAACCAAAGTATACAGAAAATCCTGTTTGAATGCATTTTAGATAATTATTGTCAATAAGGCATTGAAGTATCATACAATTCAACACAATAACTTGTCGAATGTGATCAATGGAACAACTGAGTTCTTAAATTTAAACATTTGATTTATAAAATTTTGTCAAATTATATAAAGTTGTAATATTTTAAATATTAAAGTTAATTTCAAATTCTTCAGTGGATGTCATGATTTTTTTAAAAGTATTCATAAACCCATTTTATATAAAATTATTTCAGTTATAATGAATCTTTTTCTAATCATACCACCACACAGTGGACTATACTGGACATTTGGACATGTGTCAGTTATTAATTATGTGTACATGCCATGAATGACTTTTCAGGGAAGGGTGACCAAAAGAATGCACTCATGCATTTTTGTTTAATTTGACAACTTGACACTGCACAACAGGTGCCCGTCCGGACCCCAATTTCGCCCCAAATAATTATCAGATCAAGCTCAGAGTTTTCGAATACATATTAAATTTAAATCATTACTCTCAAAAAGTATGCAGTTGTATAGTGAATTAAATTTCTCGTGTATAAATAAAATATATTAGACCAAACTTCAGAGTCCGGTCACGTACAACAAAAACAGGCCGAAACGCAGTCAAGCGACGCTCCCAAATTTATTTACAACCAAGGTTGTATACAACTCTTAACAAATTTAAAACATGGGTCGAAATGCAAATATTTATGGCTTACCTTGAACTAATATAGTGACTGTGAAAAATAATGTATACGAAATTTTAAAATAATCCATTTTGTTTTTGTAAAGTCGTCTCATTACTGGTAATATTCGAAGCACTATTCTACAAGTTTGAATTGTTTAAAATGACATCCGCCATAGTTGACTCACTTCCCGATTCCCGTCATGCAACGCGACACCACGCAGGTGACCTATTTTTACCTGGATAAAAAAGACGGGGCGCTCAAAGGAAAATTGTAAGAGCCATAGAAATACACATATAATGCGGAATAAAATTTTCAACTAATTTTTATGAAGTAATTAATTTTGAACATTTTGCAATATTTGTCAAATAAAGTACAAGTATTTAAAAAAAGAAAATGTCATGTGAATTTTTAAATAGTTTCATAAAAAATTTTTGATGAGCATGACTACCACACGCCACCAATGCCTTGAATAAATGCCTTTTGCCAGCGTCTACTTTTTTTTCAGTCAGAATGCAATAAAAATCAAGAGCATGTTTCGAGTAAAAATAATTAATTATAAACCTTGACAATTGTGAACGAAAAAGTTAAAATGCCAAAATACTGAAGGGTTAAGGTGCCGGATTCATTTCCGAAAAACAAATAGGTTTATAATTAATTATTTTTACTCGAAATATTCTCTTGCTGGCGTGCTCATCAGGATTTTTTTTAAAAGAAACTATCTTAAAAATTCACAACATGACATTTTCTTTTCTTTTTTTAAATACTTGTACTTTATTTCATTCAAAATAATAATAATAAACCGTGATAAATAAATAAAAATCCAAATTCTGCACATAGCAATAAAAGAAAAATTTACAATTCTGCGCATTATATGACTGTTATATGACTTTTTTCTAGAACAATTTCGTCAGTCAGTGTGACATTTAAATCTCAGTCATTCTGAGTAAAACTCGACTGATACATTGTCACGTGTTTCTTTTTAAAAAAGGAAAAAGTTTGATGAGAGTTGTAAAAGTGTGTCTAATTTCAAGTACCACTTAGCTAAGTGGATGAAGGAAATCAAACTTGAGTATTTCCCTCTAAAACAAAAGATTCAATAAATAGATTAAAGTACACTTGATGTCATTGGATGTAATGTTATAAGATGTTAAACAATTTTTGTTACAGAAATTATTACATCTGTCATATACCATTTTAAAATTTAATAATAAAATACATTCAAAAATGGTATATGACAGATCTGTTGTCATTTGAAAAAGATGTTATATACTGTTTTTGTGTATTTTTCAACACAGAATTTTTTGATTTGAATAAATCAAAATATTAGATCGATTATAGTCAACTGATCATGAGGTTATGACATGGCGAAGCATGTGTGTGTGCATGTTGGGGTCCGTCCGTGCGTTTACTTGTGAAATCACAGGACCAATTGGGGATAACTTTCACGGTGTGGAAGATCTTTGGGTGGGTTTCATGAAAGTTTGTACCAGTCGACCTCAATAGCAATCCAAAATGGCCACCGTCACTATAAATAATAAACTGAATGCAAAAATAACCATTGTGAATGCAAAATTAAACCTAACAGCAAGCCATGCAATAGAATTATTAGACTTTAGGATTTCATTGGACCGTTCTTTAGATTGGACCCAAGACCAGTTGACTATATAATTCACTGAGTCTTATAGCTTATCCATGCACTTGAAAAAATGTTACAATCACAAGATGTGTCATTTGCATTCTTAATGAAAAGTATACAAAATTTGAGTAAACAAAATTTTGTCATGTGGATATTTTTGAATAAATTTATTTCTCAAGGAAAAGACACGTGTATTTTGATTTAAAACTACTGTTGCAACAGCGGCTTACTTCATAAACACATATAAATGTTCATAATTAACTAATTAACACTTCAGAACAGCGACAGAGAACAAAACAACAACGTGTAGTTGCCTGGACCCCCACCACCCCACCCCTAACCCACAAACCCACCAACCGACCAAGGCGGTGATCATAAAGAACCGGTTTTTACATTTTATGACGGACCGCCGACAAAAAAATTTTTAACAGCCGGCGGTATTAATCTTCAGAATCAATATTACTAAAAGATTAACACTATGACTTAAACACTGATAGATTAAAAGGTAATTAATTTTACCTAAGGTAGTTAATTTTTACCTGCAAGGTGAAACATAATTGAACAAGCCAACATGTTGATCTGACATTTATTGTGGTGGAATATGTTTAGGCCCCGGGCCTCCAGGAGTCGGGGTAACTTGAAGTGTGACCAGAAATTTCGATCTGATACCCTGCTAACCAATATATGATCCAGGGTGCTAAAATTGATGTTATGGATTAATAATTTATGTAATTTACTATATCTAAAACATAAACAATAATAATCTAAAACAACTCCAATTATTACTCATTCCCCGTCGTTAATTTTTGTATACGACACACGATGGTACTAAAAGTGTTACCTAAAACCGTTTTGCAGCAAGCATTCTTTTCTGGCTGTCTCAAGACTGACCTTGACCAACCAAGTCTTAGGTTCCAACATATTTATAATATTAAAAGTATTAAATGTTAATTTCGCGATTTTGTCATTGGATGTTTTAATTAATGTACATTTTATGGAGCGTAAGCATGATCACTATTATCATAATTTTTAAGAGCAAACATGTGGGACCTCGGAGCCACATCGCGGCTTACAGGGATACATTAGTTCTCACGCATAGATTCAAATCGATTCGGGCAGATCCCTGCGAAATTTTTCCGGTATCTTGTTTAAAGTATTCGGAAATCACCGGAGTTCTTTATTTTTCACCTATCACCCCAAGAATAAAGCTACTTTCGATAATAACTCTTGACTGGGATGTAAAATACCATCACTCCATTCAACAGTTGTCCCTGTAAAGAAAACAAAGATCGATCGGAGAAAATGATTGATCTTAACGTAAACAAACCAGGAGGCAAATTTCGACCTTGTCAAATACCTTTCTCGGCGTCATTGAAACTAGATATGTTGGTGATTGATTTTGATGAGTTACCTTCGGGCACCATATTGAGTGTAATTATGAAAGACAGACCATTCGTAAATAATACGGGGAACGGGAGGGCTCTCCAATAGCTCATAAATGAATCTATTTATTATGTGCTAATATGAGTGAACTTAAGAAAAGGATAGTAGCAAACTTTTTTCAATAATGGATAAACTTAATGCAGCTTAAAACATTCGACAGAAATTCAATATAGCATTAGTGCACGTCACGGAATTGGCTGAGTTGTAACGAATGCTGGTTGTAATGGATGATACGATAAATAAGCTGTTAAGATTTTCCAATCCGATACATTTTTTATCGTTTTATTTATTTATTTATTTATTTATTTATTTATTTTAAAGTGTTTTGCCGAATTGTGGGCACAGTACTTCATACTATTTAATGTCCCATACACAGGACGCGTGACTAGTGAGTATTTAAAATAAGCCTCATAAAATCTCGTTCTTGTGGCTTTGTTTGTTTGTTGTTGTTGTTGTTGTTGTTGTTGTTGTTGTTGTAATGTTGTATTTCAGCTATTCGCGAAAAGAGCAAAGTTATTTGTCTCTATGGACTGATCTAACTGCATGTTGGAGCGAACAATCGATACTCTGTCCTTCTAATGCCGAATGCAAGGCGACTCGGAAAACAATATCTCAAATTTCAAAGTTTTATGCATGACCCGGCTGAGGTTCGAATCAAAGTCTTCCTATTCTCGAGGCGTATGTTCTACCAATGAACCACCGAGACGGTCACCTCATAGCTTGAGGTTTCATTAGCAATATTTCAGTTACAAGTATTTCAAACTGGTTGTTTAGTTGTCTAATCAGATTTTACTGACATTCGTATTTTTCCAAGTGTTATCCAATTTGCACTTATGAGAGCCTTTTAAGTGCTATTGCGCTTAAAGCAACATTGCAGATAACATTTGCAAATTTACCGAGGAGTAAAATAGCATAACACAAGAACATTTTATCTCTTAAGTAACTTAATACACAAACTTAAGTCACGTGAAAAGATAAAGAAAAATTCTAGAAGATAATAACACACTTCTGTACATATTATTCAGAACGAACCAAATAAGTCGTAAGTATATCATTACCACCCTGTCATTGGGGAAATAGATCCTGTCCCCGAGAAAAACGGGAAACACGACTGCCTGGACATACTGAGCATTTAGCAGGAAGGATACCAATATCAGTAAGACGAAACACATGTCTGCTAAGTTTGGTTGAGTCGAGAAATTGCAACTACACCAGACTGACTCATATACAATGTAATACTTATACCTGCTATGTTTTTGTTCTATTAAACTTTGTTTGAGACCAAATGTATTTATATGAGCTATAAATGTCATTGATCACATGACTTGCAATTTTTCGCTGGCGCATAAACGTGTGACGTCATTTATTGGCTGTTCCAGCAACTTGTCTGGCATGTCGTTAGCGATAACATTTTAAAATTTTCTCATGATTTGAGCAAACTAAATAAATTGAAAATGTGAAATGGAAATATAACCATTAAAATGTCGTGCAGAGCAAACGCGCGCTATGCTGTTAAAGCTCTATAAACGCCATTTCTAGACAGTTTCATATGTTGAACGTAAGTTGTAAAAAAAAAACGATAAAACTTTGAACCCACAAAGTTATGTAGATATGATCCATATAACTTCTTACTTGAAACATGCTATGGAACTAAGAAACAGTTAGTTTTGTATTTATTTATGTTGATGGAGAACACTATTGTAACATATATGTACTATGTACTTTTATGTAAGATGGTATTCAAATAAATTAAAATAAATAAAAATAAATTAACAAAATAAAACGATAAAATGAATAAATAAACAAGAGGCCCATGGGCCTTAACGCTCACCTGAAGATATGTCCAATATTGTTTGCAAAGTGCAATAGACAATATATTACGTACAGAAACTTTAAAAGATTTCTCAAGTTAAGAACTCCCACAAAACTTAATCAGAAATGTATCCACTCACATTTCATTCAAAAGTAGCTTATATAATATGCATGAAGTAACTGTAGTGCAATGAATAATTTCCAAATCATTAATGAATTTCAGTATAATTATGCAGCTATGTCCTTGACCTTTGAACATATATGACTTTGAACCATATATGATTGTCATGTCAATACCTATAATATTCTAATATAAATGCCTATGCATGAAATTAATAGCTTTCAAGATAATTAATAATCTTAGTATTCCTATGTTGATATGACCTTGACCTTTAAACATATACCTTGAGCTATATATCAAAATGATCGTTGTCGTAATACCTACAATATTCTAATATACATGCCTATACAAAAAGTTATTAGTTTTCAAGATAATTAGTAATTTAAGTCTTCTTTTGCAGCTGTGAACTTGACCTTTCAACATATGATCTTGTACCATGTTTCATAATGATCATTGTCGCAATGGCTACAATATTCTAATATACATGCCTATACAAAAAATTAATAGTTTTCAAGATAATTAGCGATTTAAGTCTTCTTTTGCAGCTGTGACCTTGACCATTAAACATATGACCTTCAACCATATATTAAAATGATCGTTGTCGAAATATCTACAATATTCTAATATACATGCCTATACAAAAAAGTTAATAGTTTTCAAGATAATTAGCAATTTAAGTCTTTTTTTGCAACTGTGACCTTGACCTTTCAACATATGACCTTGAACCATATATCAAAATGATCGTTGTCGCAATACCTACAATATTTTAATATACATGCCTATACAAAATGTTAATAGTTTTTAAGATAATTAGCAATTTATGTCTTCTTTGCAGCTGTGACCTTGACCTTTCAACATATGACCTTGATCCATATATCAAACTGATCGTCATGTCAATATCTACAACATTCTCATATACATGCCTATACAAAAAATTAATAGTTTTCAAGATATAGTGACAAATATATAATTTTTAGCAATTTCCCCATTCAGTGCATTACAATTTCCCCATTTTGAGCCCCATGGCTACTGTTTGTGCAAATCTGAAAAAAGATGACCTAAGGATGTAATAAATGAAATAACTAAGGTATATCTCTTGTAGATTCAGAGGAGAAGATTTTCAAAGTTTTTCACTCTTTCCCCCCTTATGGGGCCCCAAGGGGACATAACTCCTTCATTTGTGCAAATCCAAAAGGGCTTCACCTAGGCATGATGGTTACCAAGTTTCATTAAAATTGGCCCAGTGGTTTAGGAGGAGAAGATTCAAATGTAAAAGTTAACGCACGACGCACGACAGACGACGGACGGTGAACTATCGCAATAGCTCATCTGAGCTTTCAGCTCAGGTGAGCTAATAAAAACATCTATATGTTTTGAGTCGATATTTGAAGTTAACGAGTTCTACAGTAGATGAAAATTCTTGTATTATAAGTTCAGTACAGAAATTAAGCCATATATCGTGTCAATTAGAGAGATTAATCTTTCAAACAGTGAGACATGCTTCTGTTTGTACGACAGAATCCTGGCAACACCGGATCGCGACCTAAAATACGACCACTTAGCCTCTTAGGTGACCTCGATATGAAAACGGACCCTACGAGATCCAAATTCTATCAGTATGTTTGTACGAAGGACGGAGTTAAAAGTAGATAAAATCCGATTTTAAATAAGGTAATTTTAAAGGTGTTATACATTAACCCGGGGTTTTGACGTTTTATTTATTTTATTACGATGACGTTATTAGCAAATGTAAACAAATGTATCAAGTTTGAGTCATTGCGGAAGTAATGTTTCCGCAAATCCGTTAGTTAAGGTAAAATGTATAAGGATCGAAAAGGGGTGGTGGACAATATCAATGTTACCTATATATACTTAGCATATGACATTTTTGAGATTTCAGAGAAACTTAGATCAGATTAGATTAGAAACTGCAGACATATGATATACTTAAAAAAAAGATTTAAAAAATCTAAACATGGCGCATATATTTGCAGCAGTTTAATTTTCGAACTCTTTGTACAGCGATTGTTTTTTAAGTGTGCTTTGAGAAAGGAGTGTTCCTTTATATATTTTTCTAAATCGTTTTATAAACCTTTTGCAGCCGAGAGAGAGAGAGAGAGAGAGAGAGAGAGAGAGAGAGAGAGAGAGAGAGAGAGAGAGAGAGAGAGAGAGGGGGGGAGGGTATCGAGACATCCGTTACATTGAGTCAAAATATGAATCTGTCCTTTTCGCATCTTTACCGTATTAAGAGTGCTGTAAAGACTCTAGAAATACCATATTGTCCAACCAAAATAAATCCTTTGACTTAATTTGTTTTCACCTCAACCGTCTGAAAACCCTAAACTTTTTACGGACAATTTGAAGATAAATTGAAACTTTCTGAATTTGTTTTTATGGACTGACTGTAAAAAAATGTGTGATGGTACTATAATCGCACCACCGGACATCTATTTATTTTCGTCATCTCATGTAACCAGTACTCGTCTAAAGTTGTAAGTGGTCTAAAGACATGTTTATCCTATGTATATATTGTGTGTTACATTGATCCATTGGTTCGCGTACTTGGTTGTATTGTCTATGTTACGAAACGATTTATGTTTTTGTTGTTGGTTTTTTTTATTTTTTTATTTTTTTATTTTTTTTTAAATTTTTTTAACGGATATTTCTAAAACAAGTTCGACAACTCACAAGTAATAAATTTTGACTTATTTAATTGGGTTTACACGCTATTGCATGGTTCGAGATTTTTGGACAAAACAATAATATTCAAATATTTAGTGAACAATGAATCGCATAATGTGACGTTTTTTCCCGTAAAAACAACAATTTTCGAATAGTTGCGACGTTATTGATTTTCTTAAAAAAAAAAAAAAAAAAAATAAAAAAAAAAAAAAAAAAGAGGACTGAACACAACGCTGATTTATGTCATATTATAAATTTTTGAATTTTCTGAATGAAATATTCAAAAATTTTTAATATGACAACTAGTTTTTGACATTTATCATATCGGTCTTTGAACTTTGAACTTTGACCAGAGCAGTTATAAGGTCGCTCGATATTTTTAAATTACAATCGGTGTTACCAAAAAATAATAAAATTAAAAACAAAAATAAAATAAAAATAAAAACAACGTTTTTAAAATAATACTGGGCGTCATGTCCATAAAGAATTTGTACCAAATGTATGGCTCCGAACGACTTGCTTCTCTACTCATATAAGGGGAATAACTGCAACACAACTGAAATTGTGACATCCAGATTGTGTCTCAATTGTTTCATTATTTGAAACTTATTATGATGCCGAAGTAACCAAAGAGAGAAGAAAAAAAACCCAACAACCAAACAAACAACAAACAATAAATAAATAGATAATAAAAATTACATAGAATATAAAATAAAACAAATAAAAAATATATACTAGTATAGAATAAGTAATCAGGGCAATCTATAAATAGCATTAACAATTTACAGAAAATCCGTAAATAGGCCTAAATCAAAATGGCGTAATCAGAAACATACTGGTGAGCATATTTTCAGTTGTTTGAAAAGAAAACCAAGTTTAATCCTTTCTTTTTAGGGTACCGATGCTTGTCAAAGTATAGATGTTTTGTTGTATTGTACTCCCTGATACAGCTAGTCTTTCTAATACTCAAAATAGGACTGTCATATCTAACGGCGTTCCGTGACATTCAGGAAGTAGAATGAAGTGAAGTAATGGCGTTTTACACCCAGGTTAGATTCTTTCACTGATTTCGAGGCGGTCAGTTCCGGGATGGTGGAGGAAACTGGAGTGCCCGGAGAAAACCACCGACTTTCGGCAAGCGAACTGACAAACTTTCTCACACTAGGATCTGTTCCTAGTGGAATTCGAACCCAGATGGTGGGTGGCGCTGTTATCTGTATGCGCACGCTTTAGACCACTTGGGCATCGATGCCCAGGAAGTGACGGACTCGAACAGACATTGCTAATTAGTACATCAAAACCTTGACCTCCCGACAACGCCTCTCTGTGCAAAATTATTGTCGAAAGTCGAGAATAATTGTTATGATATTGAGATTGCTGAACAAGGAGTTTTGACAGATCCATAGACCATTTTTAGCTCACCTGACCGAAAGGTCATGTGAGCTTATGGCATGGCGCGGCGTGTGTATGTGCGTGCGTGTGTGCATGTGTGTGTGTGTGTGTGTGTGTGTGTGTGTGTGTGCGTGCGTGCGTCGTTAACACCTATTTTCGACTTCTCCTCCAAAACTGCTGGACAGATTTCAATGATACTTGGTCAGAAGCATATATGGGCCTGTGCAATTCAGATTTGTTCATGGCATTGCCATGGCTATCAAAACTAGGTCGAGGTGACCTTGGGGTCCAAAAATCTTAAAAAATCTTTTTCTCCAAAACCGATGATGGGAGAAAAAATCTGATGTGATATTTGGCTTCTCTAGGGTCTTAAGCCTATAGTTTGTTCATTTTGTGAAATTTGGTCGAAAAATGGGTTACGTGTTTTTGCGTTTAATTAAAAAAATTTCGTAAAATGGCTTCAAATTGTTATAACTTGACTATTTGAACAGATAATGACATGAGGTTTTCAGTTTTGACTTTTTCTTGAAATGACCTTTAATTTAGGATCAAGGTCACAAATCAAGGTCATAACCTAATTTGTGATTTATGCAGATTTAGGCAATTTTCTTGCAAATATTAAGAGATATATGAAATCAAAACATTGTTAAAATGTTCAGCATGACAAAATTTAAAAAGGTACCAAGTTTCGTAACTATATGATAATCCATGTAGGAGTTGTTGCCCCTGAAATGTTATTTTTGGCTTATAAATACTAAAATTGTGCATTAGCTTAAAAAACTTTAATCTTTTTGTATAGGCATGTATATTAGAATATTGTAGGTATTGTGACAACGATCATTTTGATATATGGTTCAGGTCATATGATCAAAGGTCAAGGTTACAGCTGCAAAAGAAGACTTAAATTGCTAATTATCTTGAAAAATATTAACTTTTTGTATAGGCATGTATATTAGAATATTGTAGGTATTGTGACAACGATCATTTTGATATATGGCTCAAGGTCATATGTTCAAAGGTCAAAGTCATAGGTGCAAATGAAGACTTAAATTGCTAATTATCTTGAAAATATTAACTTTTTGTATAGGCATGTATATAAGAATATTGTAGATATTGACATGACGATCATTTTGATATATGGTACAAGGTCAAATGTTGAAAGGTCAAGGTCACAGCTGCAAAAAAGACTTAAATTGCTAATTATCTTGAAAACTGTTAACTTTTTGTATAGGCATGTATATTAGAATATTGGAGGTAATAACATGACAATCATTATGATATATGATTCAAGGTCATATGTTCAAAGGTCAAGGTCATAGCTGCAAAAGAAGACTTAAATTGCTAGTTATCTTGAAAACTATTAACTTTTTGTATAGGTATGTATATTAGAATATTGTAGGTATTGACATGACGATCATTTTGATTTATGGTTCAAGGTCATATGTTCAAAGTTCAAGGTCACAGCTGCAAAAGAAGACTTAAATTGCTAATTATATTGAAAACTGTTAACTTTTTGTATAGGCATTATATTAGAATATTGTAGGTATTGACATGACGATCATATATGGTTCAAGGTCATATATGTTCCAAGGTCAAGGACATAGTTGCATAAGTATACTGAAATTTGTTAATGATTTGGAAATTATTCATTGCATTACAGTTACTTCATGCATATTATATAAGCTACTTATAAATGAAATGTGAGTGGATATATTTCTGATTAAGTTTTGTGGCAGTTCTTAACTTGAAAAAACTTGTAAAGTTTCAGTACCAATTATATTGTCTTTTGCGCTTTGCAAACAATTTTGGACATATCCTCAGGTGAGCGTTAAGGCCCATGGGCCTCTTGTTTTATAAAAAAAGAAGCGAGTTTTTTTTTACGTACAAAGCATCATATTCTTCTCGTCCTTGGTGTAAGGAAGAATATTGACACGGGGTTCATTTTTCAACGTTGAATATCGAGACCAAAGGTGTTGAAATTAGACCCTCTCGACCTTGGTTTGAATATATAACATATGGGCACATTCTAACAAGATAAATTGTCAATTTACTTGCTAAAATCGACGTTTTCATCACTGTTCACCAAATGATTAAAAGAGACTTTACTTAAGACACAAAATTTTCATCCACTTAAACAGGAACCCCCTTCTTTTTTGGCTCTAGCAACATTTGAGTTGTGTTGTCAGTAGTCAAAGACACGAATTCATGGATCACAGCGCCCAGGCGAACTTGACTTAAAACACAAAATTTTACTCCACTTGGACACGATTACCCCCCCCCCCCCCCCTTATTTGTCTCTAGCAACATTTGGGTGCTGTAATCTAAGGCACGAACTCACGGATCACAGCGCCCAGGCGAACTTCACTTAAAACACAACATTATATTCCACTTGGACACAATACACAACCTTACTTTTTTGGTTCCAGCAACATTTGAGTGGCGTGATCTAACGCACGAATTTACAGATCAAAGCACCAAATGTTAACCTACTCAAACACCATACCCACCCACTCCCACCCTTTTTTGCCACCAGCAAAAGTTGAGTGGTCTAACGCACGAATTTACGGATTAAAATGTCTAGATAAACTGAATTTAAAACAAAAATATTTCTCTTTAAAACTATAACCCCAATCCTTTTTTAGTTCCAGCAACTTTTATATGGGTGATCTAAGGCACGTGTTCACGGATTACAGCGCCAAGGTGAAACACCTATCACGATCTGAGAGCGCTGGTTTATTTTGTGTTAAATGTCCGTCCGTCCTTCACGAAACTTTGTACCAGCTTTTTCTCAATTCTTATTTAAATGATTGACTTCAAATTCAGTGGATCTGTTCATAGGAAGGCGTAGATGTTTTCGTCGCTAAATGTTGCACTTTGACAGAGTTAATTTGCTTTTAAAAAATGGAACTGTAATATGATACAATGTATTTTGTAACTTTGTACCCGCAGCTCTTAAGGAATTGATTGTAGATGTGAATGTGTGCCTTACATTTGAGTTGTGCTACAATTTAAAGTTTGTATAACTTTGTTACTTACTCTGTTTGTTTTTAGTTCATGTAAACAATTTGAACGGTGCTTTTTACCGTTTTTGCAGTTGGAGTAGATGTGGTTGGGGTAATCGGGGGTTTTCTGTTGTAGACTGAGGTTCTAGTTTTATTAAAGATAGTACACAAATTTTAAAATTAAGACAACTGGTAACAAATTGTATAACTGAATAAAAATCTACGTTAAATCCAAAACAGCTTTTATTTTTTATCATCTGTTGGGTAATTATCGGTTTAGTTTATTTCCATTATTTAGTGTGATGATTCGCTAATTTACGCAAAAATAAATCTCTCGCGAAATAAAAGTGATCTACAGTAGATAAATCAAATGTTTAAGTACTGATAAGAAGCGAAACCTTAGATAACTTTCATTATTACCCATTAAAATTTGGACAGACTTCCTTTTGTGCCATCGATCCATTAAAATGTTAATTTCCACTGAAATGGCCTCAAATGAATTGAAATTATTTAGAATATTTCTGTGAATTTTTTTTGAAAAACTTTTACAAAGAATTTAATGGGCTGGGTGGGGGTGTTACAAAGGGAAGTTTAATCCATAATTAAACTGAGGGATTATGTTTGAAAACCGTGCCCAGGCCACAAGTTATTGCTGCTAAGAATCGTAAAGATGGCTAAATAGGGATAAGGCCTTAATTGTTCTTCTGTCCGTCTGTGTGTCTGCCTGTCTGTCTGCCTGCCTGTCTGATCATGACCTTGAACCTGACCAAGGTGTGAGATTGTAATGAACACGTGAGGAGACTTGAGGTTACAATGTGGTCGGGGTCATTAGTCCCTCTGATTAGTAATATAATGCATAATTGTTCCAATTCCTTGTGTGGAACAGTTATTTCCATTGGACATGGAATCATGTAAAAACCGTGTTTTTCTCGGAATTCGCTATGTATAAGCGTTTCAAAACGTTCCACATCATTGTTCGAGGACATCGATGACGTGTTGCGATTTTGAATCCCTTTCTAATGAAATTCGATTATTGCAAAAGCTGTTCAAGCCTGCATTGCAAAATTGACGAAATTTATGACCGGAAACTTATCTGATATTTTCTGTTTGATTCCGAAGGTTATACTAGCTATAAAGTTTGAATTTTAAAAAAAATGGGGAAGGGAGATTCATATACTTTTGACAATAGTAGTTCATTACTATTTTCTATACATACACAGGCGAATGCAACAAGATAGTTAAAAAATGGCACCGGCCGAATTATCTGAAGATAATGACGTCATCAATTACGAGGAACAAAAATGTGACCAGCTAATACAACTGGTGCACGAACTTCGGGATCAAAATAAAGCCCTAAACATCCTGTTTATTGGAACAGCCGGAGTAGGTAAATCGTCTGCAATAAACACCATAGCAACAGCCGTGACGGAGGAAAAATACAGAGAGTATGCTATATCTGGTGCGGATGTCGGAACAGCCAGTCAAACAACACATAGACTTCAGATGTAAGATTTATTTATTTATTTATTTATTTATTTATTTATTTATTAACTTAAGCACCTTGACTAAGTTTTGACATCTTTACGAAGAATAATGATTTTGTTACAAGCTGCGTCAGAAGTAGAAATATTGGTCATGGAAACAGCTAAATTATGGGTTTTATACACATAACGGTACAAAATGTTTAAAATCGATTTTATATAAATATTTTTTAATTATAAAACATTTCGAAATTGGCATTTAAGCTGGGCTTATGTTTTTGAAGGTTCGAAATTTAAACCGAAATGCTTTATAAGGCTGACTTAGTTTCTCTCTCGAACAATCTAGGGTACGATCAAGTACCCCCGTTAGGTTATTTTTGATGCATGTCCAGAAAAGCAAATCAAGAGAAAAGAAGCCCCCGTAATTTCAGTGATCTTGACGTCAGACTTTGTGTTAAAAGATGTTAAGTATAAGGTCGGAAATGTTTATTGTGATACCGTGTTCTCTAGAAAGATAGTTCGGAGAGAAGTACTGGATTCTCACACGGTCGAGACAAGGTGACGTCATACTTGGTACTAGTACTTGGAGAGATAAGTGTAAGATCAGGTTCTCGGAAAGGTTTAAGTTCAATAAAGTGTTCTCAGAAAAAATATATCGGAGATATGTACTGAATTCTAGAACGGTCCACACTGGGTGACGTTATACTTGGAACTCGGAGAGATAAGTGTAAGATTAGGTTCCCGAAAAGGTTAAGTTTGGTACAGTGCTCTCTGGAATGATAGATCGGGGATAAGTCCTGAATTCTTAGAAGGTCCAGACTGGGTGACGTCATTCTTGGTACTTGGAGAGATAAGTGTAAGATCAGGTTCGCTGAAAGGTTTAGTTTGATACAGTGTTCCCTGGAAAAGTGCCCTCTGGAATGATAGATCGGAGATAAGTACTGAATTTTCAGACGGTCCAGACTGGGTGACGTCATATTTGGTACTTGAAGAGATAAGTCTGAGATTAGGTTCTCCAGAATTTAAAGAAATAAAGATACTGGTACATCAGAAAGGTATTCGTAAGTTCAGTAAAATAAGCCTGTTTGTTCCTTAATAAAAGGTCTGACTTCATAATTTTTGCAAAAGTATGGACATGGAACCAGGAGATTTTGAAGAAAAATTTAAACCAATTAATGTGTAAAAGTTTCGCCAACGATCGACATCAAATCGTGATGAGAAGTGTCGACAAAGAAAACTTTGATGTATAAGGTTAATTTGACTGAAATTTTGTGTTGGTACTTTAGACAGATCCAACATCCACCCCTTTTCTTGAACAATGTCAACATTACAGAAACAACCACACACAAACATCTAGGAGTAGTATTCTCATCAGACGGTTCCTGGAAAGCTCATATTGATTATATCTTGGCTAAAAGCACTACGAGAGTTAATATGTTGCGAAAATTTAAATTCAACTTGAATAGGACAACCTTAGAAAAGCTCTATGTTTCCTTCATTCGCCCTATCATCGAATATGCAGATATTGTGTGGGACAACCTTCCTCTCTACCTACAAAAAGAACTCGAAAAAATAAATCTCGAAGCAGCTAGGATAGTAACGGGTACAACAAAATTTTGTTCAAGAAATACACTTTACTTAGAAACTGGTTGGGAACCACTCTCCCGCAGACGACAAAAACATCGACTGGTTTAACTACACAAAATGATACACAATTCGACACCACAATACCTGAGAGACATTATTCCCACGAGACATGACAGACGAACAAGACAGCAAGACCTAATTCCTACTATTCTATGTCACTCTAGCTCTTATTACAATGATTTTTTCCCTTCCACAGTAAGAGAATGGAACTCTCTGTCATCCGAACGTAAACTAAACCCTTCAACAGCAACTTTTAAGAGACTCCTTAATTCCGACCTTACCAAGCCCCCGTCATATTATAACACCGGCAATCGAAAACATCATATTTACTACACCAGACTTCGCACTAACTGCAGTTCTTTAAGATACGATCTTTACAATAAGAACTTGGTAGATAATCCTCTATGTATCTGTGGAGAAATTGAAACTTCAACACACTATTTTTTACAATGCAATCGTTACTCTCATATTCGAAATACAACTATTTCCACCCTACCCCATACCCTAACTGCTGAACCGTTACTTTATAGTGATATTTCTCTTTCAACAACTCAAATAAAACTATATTCAAAACAACACAAAAATTCATACATCAAAGTAAACGTTTTGATACTACTGCTTGACTTATAACATACATTTAACTAGTATTTGGTACTACATATATTATTGTTTATTTGTGGAATTCCCTTAACTTATATATATTTTATAAATGGCGCGTTATTATTGTAACTTATCTCTATCTTTAGGAAACAGTTTACATAAGTGGTAACACACTTGTTACTGAATCCATTTTTGTCATTTGCATTTGTCATTTGTTTCAAGATATTGTAATTATATAACTCTTTTGACAAAATGACATATGTTTCAAAAAATTTAGACAGACCCCAAGTCAAACTGGGGTAACTTGAAATATCATTTGGTCGAGATTTCTCAAAATACCAGTCCAAGCCTCGTATGTCGAGTTAAACTGATGTCTCCAGAATGTTATTTGAAGGGGGAGGGGTTCTTTTCAGTGATATTTACCTTATTTAAATGTTTTTGTTTTTTTTTACAGTATTCAAGGAGACAAATATGGCAGACATAACAAAGAATTTTTTCGGGGAGTAAAGCTTCCTAATTTGATAGACATGGCTGGATTTCAGGACGAGGACACACCCTTAAACGAGGAACTACTTCGCGCCGTTCTGTATGGGCGTCTTCATTCAGGAGAGAGCTTTACAAATGCCCAGAGACTTTTGAGAGAAAGTGGTTTAATTTGGTTCAAATTAAAATATGGTTATTTTTCCAAAGTCAAAAAGGAACATAAAATAGACCGTATAGTTGTCATCGCATCAGCTGTTGAACCAGTGCCAAAGTCCCTAATTAATTGTGTCCGGAAGGCTTCGCATAATACTACAAAACGGGGTGGCAACAGGGGTAAGCATAGAGTTCCGCATATAATACTACAAAAAGGATGGCAACCGGGGTAAGCATAGGCTGCTGTGCTTAATATTACAAAATGGGGTGGCAACAGGGTAAGGCATAGGCTGTTGTACATAGTACTACAAAACGAGGTGGCAATCGGGGTAAGCATAGGCCGCTGTGCATAATATTACAAAACGGGTGGCAACCGGGGTAAACATAGGCTGTTGTACATAGTAAAACAAAACGAGGTGGCTTCCGGGGTAAGCATAGGCTGCTGTGCATAATATTACAAAACGGGTGGCAACCAGAGTAAGCATAGGTTGTTGTACAAAGTACTACAAAACGAGGTTGCAACCGGGGTAAGCATAAGCTGCTGTGCATAATATTACAAAACGGGTGGCAACCGGGGTAAACATAGGTTGCTGTGCATTATCTAAAAACGGGTGGCAAGCAGGATAAGCTTAGGTTGTTGTACAAAGTACTACAAAACGAGGTGGCAACGGGGTAAGCATAGGCTGCTGTGCATAATATTACAAAACGGGTGGGAACCGAGGAAAGCATAGGCTGGTGTACAAAGTACTACAAAACGAGGTGGCAACCGGGGTAAGTATAGGCTGCTGTGCATAATATTACAAAACGGGTGGCAACAGGGATATGCATAGGCTGTTGTACAAAGCTACAAATGAAGTTGCAATCGGGGTAAAGATAGGCTCTTTTTCATAATATTACAAAACGGGCGGCAACCGGGGTAAGCATAGGTTGTTGTACAAAGTACTATAAAACGAGGTGGCAACCGGGGTAAGCATAGGCTGCTGTGCATAATATTACAAAACGGGTGGCAACCGGGGTATGTATAGGCTGCTGTGCATAATATTACAAAACGGGTGGCAACCGGGGTATGCATTTCATTTCATTGAAATAACTGCAACAGGACTTGAGTTGAGAAATGGTATTTAACGTCCCAGACAAGAATATTTCACTTATTTCGAGACGTCACCAGCGAAAGTGCAGAAGTTTGCCTGTTTCTTGCGCTGATGGTATTATACAACAGGGTTCTTTATCGTGCCACACCTATAGTGACACGGAGCCCCGTTTATTTTAAGTTCCCATCCGAAAGAACTGCGACTTTTATTACGTAATGTCGAGTGCTTTGCGAAAATACACTACCCACTTTCAGGTCTTGGGTCAGACCCGGTCGGGATTTGAACCCATGACCTCCAATTTACGAACTACAATAAGGAAGTTATTTTATTGAGAGGTAGGTAGGTTGTTTTATACAAGTGGCTGATATACGCAGGGGGTTGCTTTTTACTGATGACAACTGTGGACAGACTATAGTTACAGTGATGTCGACTATTGGCAGGTTGTTGTAATGGAGGTTGTCATTATAGATATGGTATAAAGAGATAGTCACTATAGATAGGTTGTTGTTTTAGACAAGTGACCACCATTACCAGGCTCCGAACAGTGTCCAAAAACTCGTACTTCATACATAGCTAGAGTGTGGACACTGTTTCGAAGGTTGTATTATAGCCGGTTAGATTGTACATAACACGTATTTTATTTTCAGACGTACCAATATTTGGCCTTATGACCAAAACTGACCGAGTTGATATGAGCTCAGTGGAGTTTAAGGAACGTGAGGACAGTTTTAAGGATGCCTTACAGATAACTGGACAGCAGCTAAGGTATGCTGCCATCTCTTCTTACTGTGACGAAACAGATGCAACATTACGGCGTAGAAAACAGTGTATACCGAAAATAGATGTTCCTATATTGGAGTTCATGAACCAGGTTAGAAATTTAGGATTTTTGTCAGCTAACTGACTTCGGCAATTGTTATTAGGCCTCACACATCATTAACCAAAGGTATTGTATACTTTGGTTTCTGAAAATAATGAGAAAAATCTTAAACTCATAGTTTAAATGTTGTCAAGGAAACGCTGAGTATTGATTAATATTGACTTATTAAAGACTGATCCTACGTTATAAAGGCTGACTGATTAAATGGAATTTTACGTCCCAGTCAGGAATGTTAATACTTATATTGATACGTCACCAGATGAAGTGACAGAAATAAAGGCCTTTGCAGTGCGCTAATGGCATTGTGCAGGGAGTGTTCTTTAAAGTGTCACGCCTGTCGTGACACGGGGCATCAGTTTTTAAGGTCTCCTTCGAAGGAACCCGTGACTTTTATTTCTAAATGCCGAGTGTTTGGTGAAAGAACAGTCACTACTCAAGTCTTGTTCAGACCCGGCCGGGGATTGAACCCCGAACTCTTACATACGAAGCGATCACTCTACCAACTGCATTACAGTAGTGGTAGACTTTATGAACGGTCGATTTTTTTCGACTGTCTTAAAACGGATCGTACTCGGGTAAAAGTGTTGTATTATAGTTGTTACATCATAAGGAAATATTTAAAAGTAAAAAAGTCTAGATAATTTTATTAAATTGTCCAGAAAACAAATATCCGTGAATGGGGGGGGGGGGGGTACCCGTCCCCAAGTACCTGTGATCAAAGGTCCTTCCATCTCTCACTTAATCTGATAAAAATGTCAGAAAGTTTGCAATGTTTTTTTGCAATATTGATGGTACTTTCTGGGCATTCCGGTTTACTCCGTAATACCAGGATTGAAAACAGCCTAAAACCATTTCTGATAATGAACCTTCTGTGTCTTTTAAAAAACCCCTCTTTGTATATTTTTTTATTCTGAATTTTCACCTTAGCTGGTGACATATCAATATAAGAATAAACTTTTATTTACAGGTGTGTTCCCACTCTTACGAGGTCCAGGCGGATAAGGAGAGCTACCCAACTATACATCCGGTCATGATGATGATTTTAATCTTGGCAGTTCTTCTGATATTTGTGGCTTGTTTGTTAGCTCGTTAAAACAGGAAGTTACGTCACTTCGTGGCTTTCTTTTGCGATAAAACTGTCACGTGCTGATTTTATATGCAAATTCAAAATCAGCACATGACAAAACATTTAAACATTTTGACTTAAGCAGATGACCACAGATTTAAAGCTTTTAAAGTTTTGTCATCGTAAGTAGTTGGTCTTTGTAAACCGTGAAAAATTCTGTTGGTTTTATTTTTTTAAATTTTTTTTATATTTTTTAAAAATTTTATTTATTTATTTTATTTTATTTATTTTTTTTTTGTCAGTTTATTAATTTAAGTACAAAAACTTGTTTGCATTTTCAAAGTTTAAAAACCTTCCAGAAAATGAAAGATAATTTTCTCAATTTAAATAAATCATGTTTTTATGATCATCTATCACAGGGTAATGTGTCAACATCACTAAGTGGATTATTTATCCTCGAAAATATTTAAATTGTCAATTTGCGAGGTCACGTAGGCCTATTTTAAAAATGTAGATTAGGCTTGCAAGCAACAACATGAAATTCATCCGAGAGGCCGGCACACATCAACACTGAAGAAATTCATCCGAGAGGCCGGCACACATCAACACTGAAGAAATTCATCCGAGAGGCCGGCAGACATCAACGCTGAAGAAATTCATCAGAGAGGCTGGCACACATCAACATTGAAGAAATTCATCCGAGAGGCCGGCACACATCAACACTGAAGAAATTTATCCGAGAGGCCGGCACACATCAACACTGAAGAAATTCATCCGAGAGGCCGGCACACATCAACACTGAAGAAATTCATCCGAGAGGCCGGCACACATCAACACTGAAGAAATTCATCCGAGAGGCCGGCACACATCAACACTGAAGAAATTCATCAGAGAGGCCGGCACACATCAACACTGAAGAAATTCATCCGAGAGGCCGGCACACATCAACACTGAAGAAATTCATCCGAGAGGCCGGTGCCGGCACACATCAACACTGAAGAAATTCATCAGAGAGGCCGGCAGACATCAACGCTGAAGAAATTCATCCGAGAGGCCGGCACAGATCAACACTGAAGAAATTCATCCGAGAGGCCGGCACACATCAACATTGAATAAATTCATCCAAGAGGCCGGCACACATCAACACTGAAGAAATTCATCTGAGAGGCCGGCACACATCAACACTGAATAAATTTATCCGAGAGGCCGGCACACATCAACACTGAAGAAATTCATCCGAGAGGCCGGCACACATCAACATTGAAGAAATTCATCCGAGAGGCCGGCAGACATCAACACTGAAGAAATTCATCAGAGAGGCCGGCAGACATCAACGCTGAAGAAATTCATCAGAGAGGCCGGCACACATCAACACTGAAGAAATTCATCAGAGAGGCCGGCAGACATCAACGCTGAAGAAATTCATCCGAGAGGCCGGCACACATCAACACTGAAGAAATTTATCCGAGAGGCCGGCACACATCAACACTGAAGAAATTCATCCGAGAGGCCGGCACACATAAACACTGAAGAAATTCATCAGAGAGGCCGGCACACATCAACACTGAAGAAATTCATCCGAGAGGCCGGCACACATCAACACTGAAGAAATTCATCAGAGAGGCCGGCACACATCAACACTGAAGAAATTCATCCGAGAGGCCGGCAGACATCAACACTGAAGAAATTCATCCGAGAGGCCGGCACACATCAACACTGAAGAAATTCATCCGAGAGGCCGGCACACATCAACACTGAAGAAATTCATCCGAGAGGCCGGCACACATCAACACTGAAGAAATTCATCAGAGAGGCCGGCAGACATCAACGCTGAAGAAATTCATCCGAGAGGCCGGCACACATCAACACTGAAGAAATTCATCCGAGAGGCCGGCACACATCAACATTGAATAAATTCATCCAAGAGGCCGGCACACATCAACACTGAAGAAATTCATCTGAGAGGCCGGCACACATCAACACTGAATAAATTTATCCGAGAGGCCGGCACACATCAACACTGAAGAAATTCATCCGAGAGGCCGGCACACATCAACATTGAAGAAATTCATCCGAGAGGCCGGCAGACATCAACACTGAAGAAATTCATCCGAGAGGCCGGCAGACATCAACGCTGAAGAAATTCATCAGAGAGGCCGGCACACATCAACACTGAAGAAATTCATCAGAGAGGCCGGCAGACATCAACGCTGAAGAAATTCATCTGAGAGGCCGGCACACATCAACACTGAAGAAATTATCCGAGAGGCCGGCACACGTCAACACTGAAGAAATTCATCCGAGAGGCCGGCACACATCAACACTGAAGAAATTCATCAGAGAGGCCGGCACACATCAACACTGAAGAAATTCATCAGAGAGGCCGGCAGACATCAACACTGAAGAAATTCATCCGAGAGGCCGGCACACATCAACACTAAAGAAATTCATCCGAGAGGCCGGCACACATCAACACTGAAGAAATTCATCCGATAGGCCGGCACACATCAACACTAAAGAAATTCATCCGAGAGGCCGGCACACATCAACATTGAATAAATTCATCCGAGAGGCCGGCACACATCAACATTGAAGAAATTTATCCGAGAGGCCGGCAGACATCAACAATAAAGAAATTCATTCGAATATTTGATCCAGCGGCGATGACATCTTGAAATATATGATTTTTATGGAAGACAAATCAATCACTTATCGATCGAATAAGATGCTTGGCGGCCTCATCAAGACTACGTGAATTCGCAAAATTCTTACATTTAAATATTTTGCAAGAGCATTTAATGCGCAAGATGGTTTGTTGCTTTTTTGAGTACACCATTTAATAAAGTGGAAAGATCGTCGTTCAAAGTTTTTTCCGACGTTATTTTATTTTATTTTTTTTTAAATTATTTTATTATTATTATTTTTATTCATTCATTTATTTATTTATTTTTTTGTTACTTCAAAAACAAGGTCAAGATCATGGCCTTCTTTTTACCTTTGTGATTTGTTTGCTTTATTTTTAATTACACCGTTTCAAAAACGGAACATATAACCGTGTTGTTGTTGTTGTTTTCGTCTACATTATCTTTTGTTATGTAGGTACCTGCTATAGCAGATTTAAATGTTCTAGTAAGAGTGTCAAGAACACTTTAAAATTTAGAAGCTTAAAACCACACATTGTCATGAACCTGTGGTGTATTCGGAAATTTTTGAAGTTTGTTAAAATGGATGTCAGGCAAAGTTTTCGATATATATGTATGAACTTGTGTCAACCTCGCTTGTAATAAAAACACAAATAAGTAATATTTAAAACAAAAATACAAAAATCCTGACACCAAGCCCCTGTGCTTTGGATACTTACATTGAGTGTAAAGAGGTTTTTAACGATAGAAATGATTTAACCTTTAACGGATTTTATATTAGTTGTGTTATCTACCGCTAGTCACCATTGTTAAGAGGCTTGTACAGCTATATCTGAAGCCAGCTAAATATGACAACTTAACGACCACATAATTACAAACTTTTTTTATATTACAAATCTAAATTAATAAACTTTCTAGCATAGTATTTACATTCTTTGTAGTTATTTCACGATCTATTTACTTATTTTTAAAAACATTTTTCAGCTTGCTCTAAGCCCTAGGTTAAGATGGGAAAGCTATAGATGAGCTCCTAGAAACTATTTCAATTTCATAAATGTATAAAAGCTAACCCGGATCGAGATCGGGAGATCAGAGGTTCGTATCCCGACCGGGACATTCATAACTCAGTGCATGCATTTCATGTACTGCTTCCTCACCTGACACTTGGCATTAAGGTCTGATTCAGTCAAGGCGGAGTGGTATTCTTGTCTGCGATATACTGACTCAGTGAGCTAGCACTATGAAGTGTGGCTTCTGTAACATAGATAGAAACAACAAATAATAACGTTCACTAGATATAAAATAAAGGAAAGACTTCATTTTGTACCATCCACTAAAATTTTAATTTCAACTGAATTTGCCAAAAAATAATGGAATCATGCAATTTTTAACATTTCTATGAAAAATAAATCTTAGAAAATTTACATAAAATTTAGTGGTGGTTTTTTCGGGCACTCCGATTCCCTCCACTATACAAGATGCCCTGATGTCAATTAGTTTGTTTGCCGAAGGTCGGTTAATTTTCCGGGCACTCCGATTTCCTCCCGACTATACAAGAACAGACGCCTTGTTATAAGTGAAAGAATTCTGACAGGAACATAAAACACAACACCATATAGTTGAAGCTGCATCGAGTTTTTCAATTTTCTGAATTTTTTTTAATTTTCTAAAAATATATATTTTTTAAAATAGATATCTTCTAACCACGATCCTTGACATTTATTTTCTAAAATTTTATTTCTTTTAGCTGTAAATAAACGGAATCCTCTGACCGGTTGGTCAGTGTTCTACGATGGTAATTATGAGCTTGGAGCATGCGCACCCTAGAATCGAAGATGAAACATGACAGATTGCATTAATTGTCCTTCATTAATATCCAGACGTATTTGAAATGGTGTTATGTATCCCTTACTAAGTCACAAATGACAAATTCAACGAAGTCTGTGTTTAATTTATCGTATTTCATCGTTTTGAAAATTGTATTTAAATGAGCCGGTTATTAGATCCCACATGCTGCATCTCGCTGGGTAATTACTGTAATTTCTGTATTTATTCGAGCTTTTATCGTTGAACCAAATGTAACATTGTTCATTAGGAACATCATTAGTTAGATCAGCACCGTTTTAATTTTTTCTTTAGGAAACTCAATGCAGCTTTAAATCACACTGAAAAAAAAAAAAAAAAAAAAAAACCGTTGACGGGGATGTTAAACACCATTACTACACGATACTTATTTACTACAGACAAACCGTGAGAGAAAAATTATAAGCACGATGTGTCTTGAAAAAACACTGTACAGATATCTGAAGATCTTACAACAGTTCTGTCGGGACTATTAAACATATTTACGTAACGACCTGCACAGTGCACGTTGCAGCTACTGTAACTTATATGTATAGCTATTCACCGTGTGATGATTGTATATAAGAGGGAGGGAACGGGGGGTACATTCCCAGAATCCCTGAAAATAAAATGGTAATTTCCCAGTTCCCGGAAAAATAAATAGCCATTTCCCAGTTTCCCGGGAAATAAATGACAAGTTCTAAGCAAAATGAACACTTTTAGCAAGTGTTTAATATACACCAATATAATGAAAGAATATTCATAATAGCTGCATAGCCAAAGGGGGTTTCGGAGGTGTCAGAATGCTCCTTGTTCAGCCAGACAAACTAAGACAGAGAAGAAAGACTCGAAGAAATCTAGAACTGACGTGCTTGTGGACATGATTTATCGTTATTTTTGTTATATTTAAAGTTTATGAACGAATTTTCAATGCTACCGCCGGATTATATTGCGGAATTACTGAAAAAAACATTTAGGAAAAACCCCAGGGTAGGTTATTATAATGGAACCCCATTGAGAATTCGTGCATAAAAATTAAATATAACAAAAATATTGTATCCCTGCCTTTACTGACAGTGATAAACTCGTGTCATCCTCCATTGTTATGTTGAATAATTCTGACCTGCAGGTTTCTCAACTACGAGTGTGTATGTTATAACAAAATTTCGAATTAGTTCTCATCCTTTAAAAATTGAACGTGGCAGATATACAAGACCTAAAATTCCTAGAGATCAAAGACTTTGCAACTATTATAAAAAAAAAGTAGAAACAGAGATCCATTTCATTCTAGAATGTGAAAAATACACTTTCTTGAGACAATGTCTTTTCAAAGCCTTTGATATTCCACATCAGTTATACAGAAGAAAACTTTTTATTGTTAATTGCAAAAATTTTAAACCCTAAAAATATGAAAGAATGTAATGCAATACATAACTTCCTTCGAGATGCACTAGCACTCCGCAATTAGAATACCATCAAAGATTTATGAAATTTCTCTCTGCTTTCACACCATTCATTGTAAATTAATTTTAACTTTAACTTATAAATGTCTAGGATAATGTCATTAAAGATGGATACTAAACTACTGATTTGTAATATTTATATACTATCAATTATTCAATATCCTTATTGGCATGTGAAAAATACATGTATAGATATTAACATTTGACTAAAACTGTCACTAATAGAAAGACAACAATATAGTAAATACGGATTGTTTATCAGGGTATGGGTACCTATATACATATTTGTATATATATATACAGAAAACGTTATATACTAGCGGAAAAAAGTAACTGTGCATCAATAAAATTTATAATTTCGCTATTATTACTGAATGTATAAATCTTAAAATTTGCACTAATGGTAAGTGTATATACCTCTATCATATCGCTTGGTCATTGCATCAATTGCCCGTGATTTTTACGCTTCATGCGCACGGGTCGGTTTTCAAGCAATTGTCGCCCAGCATTTCAGTCTGACAATATTTTAGGAATAATTTACTGTTGTTTGTTTGTTTGGACACCAGAAAACCAGAAAAGCAAGTTTATTCGATTGAAAGCTTCCATAGTGTAATGCCTAGGCTAAATGAAAATGATCGCCTCCGCGCAATTGGTATGCTTGAGGCTGGTATGACCCAAAGCTTTGTCACTAGACATTTTGGTGTCCACAGAAACACTGTTTATGCTTTATGGAGACGATACCAACAGTTTGGCACCACTAGAGACGATACCAACAGTTTGGGACCACTAGAGACGTCCACGCGTAACGACACGTCAGCAAGACAACCATATCCGGATTGTGCATCTCCGGAACCGTTTCCAAACTGCCAATACTACTGCCCGGGGCATTCCTGGACTACGCCCAATCAGCCTCAGAACAGTACGGAATCGTTTACGGGAAAGACATATTCGCCCACGACGTCCGGCAATCCGTCCAATTCTACAACGACGTCATCGCACAGCTCGTCTTGCATGGTGCAGAACACATTTACGCTTCAATCGACGAGACTGGGCACAAATTATGTTCACCGATGAGTCCAGATTTCAATTGGACAGCAGTGACGGACGCTCCAGAGTTTATCGGCGCATTGCAGAACGTTTCCATGACGCGTGTGTGGTGGAACGATGTTCGTTCGATGGGGGCAGTGTAATGGTTTGGGGTGGCATCACAGCGAATGACAGAACTCCTCTGGTAGTCATCGACGAGAATTTGACCGGTGTGCGGTACCGTGATGAAATCCTACAGACCCATGTCATCCCATTCATTCAAGGACAGCAGCAACGTAACGTCACTTTTCAGCATGATAATGCAAGACCACACGTCGCACGGGTTGCAATGGATTTTCTGGCACAGCATAACGTCAATGTGTTACCGTGTCCAGCCGTTTCACCCAACCTTTCTCCAATTGAACACGTATGGGATGAAATGGAACGCCGATTACATCATCTGTCCAATCAGCCTGTTACATTGAAAGGGTTGGCTCAAGCGTTAGACCAGAAATGAAACAACATCCCTCAAGCATTCTTTAGGCATTTAATCAACTCTATGAGGCGTCGCTGTCAGTCCTGTGTCAATGCTAATGGTGGTCACACACGATACTGATCTTGTGATCTGCTATGTTTCTAGTCCCCTGCGTATGAAATAACAGTATCTGTAACCTTTCAATGACATGAATTTGTAAAGAAATATCTAATAAACAAATACGAAATTATTCATTGCTTTGCATTTTCAAATTATTTTATAATCTTCCGCTAGTATATATATATATATATATATATATATATATATATATATATATATATATATATATATATATATATACAGAAAACATTATGATTTAATTATACATGTACATATTACTATTTTTATTATTATATTTGCTGTATGTTTGAGTACACTACAACTGCGGTTTCTCAATAAAATTTATTATTATTATTATTATTATTATTATGTTAAGGGCGATAATTTATTTATTCTGTTCTCTTATGTATATTCCCCCGTTGTTTACGAGCTCCACGTACGCACGTACGATGGCCGATATTAGCCGTACAAAAACGCACATCACTAACTACAAACTGTACTTAATTTTTACATAAATATGTACAGAAAATATCTTTACTAAACATAAATTGTACATAATAAAACATTACGTACGTTTTTTTGTTGTTACTAACGCGAACATGTACCAATTAAATAATTTTGACCTTTTGTCAATTCTTAAATCTGGGTCGGTTCATTTAGTTAATTAAAGCCTGCAGATTAAAGTGTGACATTTTATCAGAACTTCATACATGTAATTGGATTGTCAACTAAAGACTAGATGTTTCTTTGAAACAGATGTGTCTCCTGACACTGCATAGAAATCAAAGGGAAATTATTCAAAAATGGAACAAGATAGAGTTGTGGTTCTTGTGCACTGCACTTCGAGTCATTGCCAGAAACATGCACACCAAGTTTGGAGTCATTTGAACGTACAACACCAATGTTATGCTCCGGAGAAGGAAATCCGGACGCCGCCGACGAAAGTAATCCCTATATGTCGCCTAGTCAGGCGACACAAAAAACAGGTGTGTAATTTATTGCCACATATGTATATACAATTTGTATGGTAGCTCTAAATATAATCTAGATCCAGAAATAAATTTCGGAGAAATTTTTAAAAACATATGGTTTTATTATTCTTTATATGAAATAAGGATTTTACAAAGTCTCCAAATATTTCTTGCACGTCTCTGTGTGTGAATGAAAAGATGTAATTATGTGTACACAAGTGTTATCTTAAAAACAAACATCTGATCGTGCATTTTTTTACAGGCTCTTCATAAAATACTTCACTAAATGAACCGACCCAGATTAACGAATTGACAAATGTCAAAATCATTTCATTGGTACAAGTTCGCGTTAGTAACAACAAAAACTGTATATAATGTTTTTATTAGGTAGTGATGTGCGTTTTTGTACGGCTTGATATCGGCCATCGTACGCACGCGTTTAAATTGTGGTGAATTTTTACAGGGAATTTTGTTGAAGATGCACCATAAACAAAGAAGATAAACAAAATCCCGGTAAATTTGAACGAAATTCCCGGATCCCAGCAAATAAATTTTAAGTTTTCCCGAGTCCCGGTAGATCTTTTTCCCGATTTCCCAGAAAATAAAACTGTTTTTCCCGATTCCCAGAAAATAAAAAAAGCATAATCCCGGGTCTCAAAAATACCCCCCCCCCCCTCATATAACTTAACTAAATAAAAATATATTAAGTAAAAGTACTTAAAGTACTTGTTTCATGTCATGAAATAATTAGGTCCAAGAATGTATTTAGTAACTCTGTTCTGTGACTACATAATGAGGATGAGCCCAGCAAGGATGGAAATCCTATAAAGAAGAAAAAGAAGCTGCATATAATTAAAGATGAACTCCTGATATTCTTTGTTTCTCGCAAGCTATTTCTCCGATATACGTGTACATATCGCTGACTAATGTCACGGTTTCATTTTAATATTTAACCGGTTCATTATTTTTTCTGAAAAAAACATGTTATTAGAAAAATAGGTAAGTACTGAGAATGTCCACAAAAAAAACCCGACGTACTGTGTAGCGGGACTGAGCTAGTCGTGGTGTTTGTGTATGTAGTAGGTGTAATAGAGTGAATTACTGCCAGACCATCTGGTCCGGATCTTTTAGCCTCGAGGTAGAGCGCTCGCTTATCACTCAGAAGGGCTTGGTACGATCCTCAGCCGGCGCACTCGGTGAGGATGTGTTTTTTCATACATGTGTTTCCTCCCTCCTGTTACAACAGTACTATTTTCTATGATGCCATTTAGCGGTTGTTCTGCCAGATCATTTCTAATGCCCCGTATCAGTCTAATAATAATAATGATCTTTATAAGAAAACCACCTTACATGCAAGCACTATAGAGTACATATTTATGATACAACAGTTTTGTCCCATCAACATTTACCGTTGTATCGGCTTATATATTTGGAAACAGGACAAATCGGCCCCAAACAAGGTCGGCCCCCGGACAACTCGGCCTTATTCCATCCCGGCCCCAAGACAAGTCGGCCTCACTTTCTAGACAAGTCGGTCCCATTTCTGAAGTATAATAAAATAAAATGATTTTTTTTATTAATATACAGAATCAGTTTCAAATATAATTAATTATTTTTGTTTGATCACCCGAAAGCGTAGCCCTTTGACTGGACCTGCAGCCAGTGCAACACCGGTCAGAGGATTCCGTTTATTTACAGCTAAAAGAAATGAAATTTTAGAAAAAGAATGTCACGGATCGTGATATATAAAGTAGATATCTCCTTTTAAAAAAATATATTTTTAGAAAATCAAAAAAAAAAAAAAAAAAAAAAAAAAAAAAAAAAAAAAAAAAAAAAAAAAAAAAAAAAAAAAAAATCAGAAAATTGGTAAACTTAATGCAACTTTAAGTATCATTTCTCAAAAAAAAAAAAAAAAAATAAATAAATAAATAAATAAGATAAAATTTAAAAAAAAATGTTCCAGTTTTATTCATTGAAATTATCAAAAAAAAAAAAAAAAAACATATTATTTTAATTGTGCGTTTACCCTGGACTCGCAGATACGGAAACCCTATATATATATATAGTTCGCATTTAAGGTCGCAAATGTTGAACTAAGTTGTTGAAAGATTGGTAACATTTGTTCTAAAACCTTGAAAAACTAGTGTTACGGGGGAGCGTCTTTTTACTCAAATACACTCAAATATACTCAAATACGCATAGATATCTACTAATATGCAGATATACGGCTTGAAACTATTAAAATATAGCTTAATTATTTATTCAAGTGTTGATTAATTTGTTGAAAAATTGTTTCAAACGAAATATGCCTATAACGAAGTCCATAATGACCATTAAGCCGTCCCATGGACTTCGTTATACCCACTATAATATTATTTCCCATTCTCAAAATGATCTTGCCTTTTTAATATTTTATTATCTTTTTAATAAAACTCTGCTTTTTTGGAAACTCTGCTTAACTGGGTTTATGAGATTTAGGAGGGAAAAAAAGTACCCATATGTATCTTGATATTTACGTGGGAACAAGATTGAAAGAGTTATTTCCCTTGTCTTGGCATTGTTAGCCTATCGCTTCACTTTCTTTTTCCCATTGCTAATGCTTCAATGTATAATCAATTTATTTTATTAAATAACTTAAAACTTAGGAAAAGATTTACAATCAATGCTTTTTGACTAGTGTTTCAGTTTTGCTTCTCAGTGAGGTAACATCGATCGTCGTATACGCTGCATGTCCGGATGTCGGTCATTCTACAGTCGTCTGAAATTTTAATAAAGCGTCTGCCAATATTCGGACTGGAAACGGGAAAATTCTAGATAATACATCAACGATACGTTTCTGAAGAGTTATTCTAACATATATCATCCATTTTTGACTGTACATTTGAATGTATTTGAGTGTATTTGAGTATATTTGAGTGTATTTGAGTATATTTGAGTGTATTTGAGTAAAAAGACGCTCCGGTGTTACGGCAGACGTGAATCAGACAGTAATTACATCTGTTCAGAAAACACAATACACAACTTTGCAAAATATATATCATTATAACAAAACACAGGCTTGTCCATTAATTAAAACATTAAAATCAATACCTACAAAAGGGGGCCGACTTGTCTTTCAACTGTGGGCCGACTTGTCTATTTTTCAGGGCCGACTTGTCTTAAGATGGGGCCGACTTGTCTTTGGGCCGAGTGGTCGTAGGGCCGATATGTCATGTATTCATATATTTTTGTCTGATACCCATACAATTTAAACCCTTTAATTATCCTCTAACCTGGATTACGATGTTTAGTGCTGTGGTTAAACTAGTTTTCATGTCACAAAACCATCCACAGCTGCTAGCTTTCCTATTATACTGTATTTTAATACCTTTCTTACATGTGATTCAAGATGTAAAACATTGAGACTTTTGGTACTGTATGTCATTATTATAGGATATAGATTGATCTTCAGTTCTTGCTTCGGTTTATGTTAGGGTCTATTTACGGTACTGGCACTATCTGTTCCTCATCAATATTGACCTCGACTCCAAAGCTTGTTTTAAAAATAAAGAAAATGCTAATCTTTCTTTATTCAATCATATATAATCTATCTATATAGATATACTGTTGAATCATTAATATTCGTTGGGTTAAAATTTCGTGGTTTTGCATTTAAAAAAATTCTATTGGTAGAAATTTTTGTGGAATTCAGTTTTGTGAAAATAAATCCCATTGAGGGCAATGGAAATTAAAAATTTTCAATGACATTTAATTTCGTGGTTTTCAGTAACCCACGAAAATAACGAAATTTAATCCCCCACGAATATTTGTGATTTTAGAGTATATGGTTATACAAGAGGTATATATTCATAGTTAAGCCAATGACTGAAGTGTGATGGGACAAATTGCAGTGAATAAGATGCTTGTTTTAACATCCAGATGTTGCAGGTTAAATTCAGCTGTCAATTTTTATGGCATGGTTTTTCTCCCTGTCGCACTGGATCAGTAGAATGAGACTAGGCTGAGGTCAAACTTCAAGGTGACCTCACAATAGATCTATAAAAACCAATATCAAGGTAACGAGTTCAGTTGAGTAATGGTGTTTTATGTTCCAGTCAAGAATCTTTCACTTTATATAGAGAGGGATAGTTCTGAGATGATGGAGAAAACTGGAGTGCCCATGGACCCCCCCCCTCCCGACCTTCGACAAGAGAACTGACAATGTTTCTCACACTAAGATCTGCCAGAGAAGGATTCAAACCTAGGCTGTGAGAGGCACTGTAAATCGTTAGCGTGCATTCAAGACCACTCTGCAAAAGTGGCCCATTCCAGTAATACATGGACCCATTTCTGGACCTTCAGATATTTAATGGCTGTGCCTCTTATTAAATAAACCAGCTCAGTTGGTATAGTGCTCACTCCGTAAGTAAGAGGTTGTGGGTTCGAACCCAGTCCAGGTTTCTGACTCAATACTTGAAAGTGGGTAGTGACTGTTCTTTCACCAAGCACTTGGCATTATGAAATGAAAGTCACAGTTCTTTTGGATGGGAACTTAAAATAAATGAGGTCCCGTGTCTATTAGGCATGGCATGATAAAGAACCCTGCTGTATAATGCCATCAGCACAACGCACGGGCAAAATTTCTGCACTTTCGCCTATAGCTGGCAACGTCTCGATATAAGGGAAATTTTCTTGACTGGGACGTTAAACACCATTACTCAACTAAACTCTTAATATATAGTAATAAGAAACAACTTGACTGGGACATTAAAACTGTAAAAAAAAAAACAAAAAAAACAACAAACAAACAAACAGTGTAGGTTTTTATAGAGATCTCTTAATGTAGTAATTTTTTTGTACCTTTATTATAAGCCCAGGGAAGTTTCTTGGGCCCAGGCCCCAATTTCACAATCATTCATTAACTGAAATTTTCCTTTACTTAAATGTGACAACTTTTGACACTGTTTTCTGATAATGAAAATTAAAAGTTTCAACAAAATTAGAACATAGAATTAATAAGATTCTAGTGGCCCTCAAAACGACTCAATAAGTTTCATATATCTTAACAATTTACAAAATTATGAAAATTTAAAATTTGCCAGATATGGAAAATCTTAGTTAAGGAATGTTTGTTAAACTGGGGCCAGAAAGTCTTGGGGAAACTAGAGATGTGAAAATTAACATAAGTATTGAAGGTCGTACTATATTATCATGTAAAATTTTTATGAAGATCTTTGCCAGAAAATGATGTTTAACCATCTGGTATGTGGCTATAAGTAAAGGGAGATAACTCAACTAATTTATTAATACGATATGTAAATGGGGTAGTATTGAATGAAATATTGTAAATTATTGAATTGATAAATAGTTATTGACCTGTTCATGGTTCATTCACAAAACTCCCACATACTGAGTGAGCACTGTGCCTTGGTACAGTAAATTTTATGCTCCAAAATAAAACACTGGATGATGGATGTTCTGATTGATTTATGTTGTTTCAAACATGATCATTTATTTGAATTAGACTTAGCAAATGTCAAAATAAATTGATGTAGACCACCATGTGGAAACAAATGGAATCTACTGAATGTTTTAGACTTCCAACCTTGGACAAATTACTTAATATTTACTCTGTTGCTAGCTAACCCTGTGTAGGGACTACAAGTCAGAGTTGCAGCATTATATGCCAATGTTGTCTGGGTGATTATGGTAATCCCCTAACACTAAAGAAAAGCGGATGTACACATAGCTCACCATCAGTCATTGACACAACAGTTTAGCTTATGTTACCTAACTGACACTACTACCACAGTGGGACAGTGTTAATTAATCAGCACATCAGTTTAACCTAATGTGACCTTACTGGCACTACTACCACAGTGGGACAGTGTTAATTAATCAGCACTGCAGTTTAGCCTAATGAGACCTGACTGGCACTACCACCACAGTGGGACAGTGTTAAATTAATCAGCACATCAGTTTAACCTAATGTGACCTGACTCGCACTACCATCACAGTGAGACAGTGCTAAATCAATCAGCACATCAGTTTAACCTAATGTGACCTGACTGGCACTACTACCACAGTGGGACAGTGTTAATTAATCAGCACTGCAGTTTAGCCTAATGAGACCTGACTGGCAGTACTACCACAATGGGACAGTGTTAAATTAATCAGCACATCAGTTTAACCTAATGTAACCTGACTGGCAGTACTACCACAATGGGGCAGTGTTAAATTAATCAGCACATCAGTTTAACCTAATGTAACCTGACTGGCAGTACTACCACAATGGGACAGTGTTAAATTAATCAGCACATCAGTTTAACCTAATGTAACCTGACTGGCAGTACTACCACAATGGGACAGTGTTAAATTAATCAGCACATCAGTTTAACCTAATGTGACCTGACTGGCACTACCATCACAGTGAGACAGTGCTAAATCAATCAGCACATCAGTTTAACCTAATGTGACCTGACTGGCACTACTACCACAGTGGGGCAGTGTTAATTAATCAGCACATCAGTTTAACCTAATGTGACCTGACTGGCAGTACTACCACAATGGGACAGTGTTAAATTTATCAGCACATCAGTTTAACCTAATGTTACCTAATTGGCACTACTACCACAGTTGGACAGTGTTAAATTTATCAGCACATCAGTTTAACCTAATGTGACCTGACTGGCACTACTACCACAATGGGACAGTGTTAAATTTATCAGCACATCAGTTCAACCTAATGTGACCTGACTGGCACTACCATCACAGCGTGACAGTGTTAAATTAATCAGCACTGCAGTTTAACCTAATTTGACCTTAATGGCACTACTGTCACAGTGTGACAGTGAAATTAATCAGCACATCAGTTTAACCTAATGTGACCTGACTGGCACTACCATCACAGTGGGACAGTGATAAATTTATCAGCACTTTTACTAGGAAAGACATTTTTAAAATTAATTAGTATTTTGATTATTAAATTTTTTAGGCATTATTTTAAACAAGTCTTAAAGTTTCCAAATTGAAGAAAACAATTTGGCACTTGGTGATACTTAAAAGATAGTTTGATCAGTTTTTTTCACTCTTGCCTTTTTTTTGCATTTAAAAATATTATTTATGAAATGTTTTAATATTTGCAGGATATGACGCAAGAGCTTCACCATATTTTTCTGATTCCTATTAAATGACTGGAATATCTTATCACATAAAATGACGGAAGAAAACATTAGTGGCTGTAGATGTCCTAAAAGTTGTCAGAAGAAATTTTTTCTACTGATTGTGTTGGCTTGGATACCAGTTTTGATTTTCATTGGTCAGAAATATCTGAAGATGAATCATCAAAAGAAGACAGTTCCACCATTTTTGCCAAACTATGACATATATAATTCACCGGTGCTAAAGTCACATTTGAACCAATCAGATGTGATTGAACTAGGGGTATGAACTTTTAAGATCAGAAACATATATGCATGTTTTTGGCTATAAGCAGTGATATTGATCGGCTGCATGTATTTTCATTATGAGTTTTCTTAGGTTGAGGTATTCTACTGCTTTTTTAACCATCACCTGTTGGAAACTCCTATTTTTTTTTACACCTCACTTCTTCTCTAGAACCAATACTAACCATTGGAACAAAATTGGACAAGGGTATTCCTGGTTCAGTGGTCCAAGTTTGTGAGACTGGTTGACTTTTCCTACATTCAAGACCTTACACCTTTTCACTCTTCTTATAAACTTTGCTTGGTATGTGGGAGGTCAGGGGTACAAACCATGGCCGGGTCTGACCAAGACTTGCAAATAGGTAGCAACTGTTCTCTCACCAAGCATTTGGCACTTAGAAATGAAAATCATGGGGTCCTTTTGAGAAGACCTTAAAAACCGATGCATCATGTCATGGTAGGCATGACACATTAAAGAACCCTCCCTGCACATTGCTCTACATGTACTACAAAAGTAAAAATTTCTGCCTTTTCAACTATAGCTGGTGACGTCTTGATATAAGTGAAGTATTATTGACTGAAATGTAAAACCCCATCAAATCGATCAATCAATCTTCTTATAAATTTAAACCTCTGTATATAGCATCAACACAAAAAGTCCTATCAGATGTGAGAAGATGACAGACCTTGATATTCACTCAAGGTCAAAGTGAACTTGAAATAGTAAAACCTTGTACCATATTTTGTCATAAACTGAAAGACCTAGAATTTGACATTTCAGATATAAAATTAGGGCAAAAAGTTAAGTTTGCAAAGCTAGTTGAGAAAAACCTTGTTAACACTCCTGAGGCATCAATTTTTGTCCAATCTTCATCAAACATGCTCAGAATGATCCTCTTGACAAAAGCTAGCTCAAGTTTGTATATGGGTAATGTTGGGTCAGTAAGTAGGTTATCAGGTCAAATTTAAGGAAAAACCTTGTTTACACTTCTGAGGCCTCAATTTTTGTCCAATCTTCTTCAAACTTGCTCAGAATTATCCTCTTGACAAAAAGCTGGCTGAAGTTTTTATAATGGATCAGTAAGTAGATCAGCTGGTCAAATTATAGAAAAAAACCTCGGTAGCACTCCTGAAGCCCCAAGTTTAGTCTGATCTTCATCAAACTTGCTGAAAATGATCCTCTTGACATTCTGGTTTTCTCCACCATTTTATAACTGTCCGCATCAATATCACTGAGGGATAAAATACCATTTCTTCACTCCACTCTTCAAAGTTGTGTCCTCCAAACAGGTTATAACTAGCTTAGACGGGGTGTTGTAGGGGATGGGGGTAATGAGAACCAGTAGAACATTCCATATGTCATTTATTTCCAAGATCATCTATAGAATCTGTACATAAAACTTCTAAATGTTAATGAACCAGCTTCTTTAAATGTTTTGTAAGTAACTTTTTCTTAGGTGAGCCGTTTAAGGCCCATAACCAATCTTTATTGCTGCTTGTATTTTTAGCTCACCTGAGCCAAAGGCTCAGATGAGCTATTGCAATCTATCACCGTCCGTCGTGCGTCATCCGTCGTGTGTAAACTTTACATTTTAATCTTCTCCTCCAAAACTACTGCGCCAAATTTGATGAAACTTGGTGATTATCATGCCTGGGTAACAGCCTTTCAAAATTGTGTTCCGGGTTTCGCCACGCCCAACAAGATGGCCGCTGTTACTAAAAATAGCAAAAAGACAAAAAAATCTTCTTCTCTGAAACCAAAAGGTGCAGACAAATTTTGATTGGATATTTGGATTCAGCATACCTGGGAACATTAAAATTGTGTTTTTCATGAAAATTGAGTGAAAAATAGGTCACGTTTTTTGCATAAAATTATGTAAGTTTGAAAATGAGACATTTGTTGTTATAACTCAATAACGGCTAAAGATAATTGTATGGAGTTTTCACTGTTGATCTTGTCTTGCTATTTTCTTCCAAAAGATGTCAAGGTCAAAGGTCAAGGTCATGTCCCTGCTTTTGACCTTTGATAAAAAATCCTATTTTTTAAACATTTCAGGTGATAATGGCATGGGATTTTCAGTTAATTGTAGGTAGTGACATGACGATCATTTTGATATAAAGATCAAGGTCATGGGTTCAAAGGTCAAGGTCAAAAATGCACAACTATTACCGTTATAGTTGATTATCTGCAAAACTATTAACTTTTTGTATAGGCATACATCTTAGAATATTGTAGGTAATGGCACAATGGACACTTTGAAATATTAATAAAGGTCATGGGTTCAAAGGTCAAGGTCACAAATGCAGGCAAGTACTGAAATGGTTGATTATCTTAAAAACTATAAACTCCTTGTTACATTTTAATCTTCTCCTCCAAAACCACTGGGCCAAATTTAATGAAACTTGGTAACAATCATGCCTGGGTGAAGCCCTTTCACATTTGCACAAATGAAGGAGTTATGTCCCCTTGGGGCCCCACAAAAAAAGGGGGGGGGAAGAGTGGAAAACTTTGAAAATCTTCTCCTCTAAATCTACAAGAGATATACCTTAGTTATTTCATTTACAACATCCTTAGGTCATCTAATTTCAGATTTGCACAAATGGTAGCAATGGGGCTCAAAATGGGGAAATTATAAGGCACTGAGTTGGGAAATTGCTAAAAATTATATATTTGTCACTATATCTTGAAAACTCTTAACTTTTTGTATAGGCATGTATATTAGAATGTTGTAGATATTGACATGACGATCATTTTGATATATGGATCAAGGTCTTATGTTGAAAGGTCAAGGTCACAGCTGCAAAAGAAGACTTGAATTGCTAATTATCTTGAAAACTAATAACATTTTGTAAAGGCATGTATATTAGAATATTGTAGGTATTGCAACAACGATCTTTTTGATATATGGTTTAAGGTCATATGTTGAAAGTTCAAGGTCACAGCTGCAGAAAAAGACTTAAATTGCTAATTATCTTGAAAACAACTTAAACTATTAAGTTTTTTAGATTGGCATGTATATTAGAATATTGTAGGTATTGTGACAACGATAATTTTAATCTATGGTACAAGGTCATATGTTGTAAGGTCAAGGTCACAGCTGCAAAAGAAGACAGATTGCTTATTATCTTGAAAACTATTAAGTTTTTATATAGGCATGTATATTAGAATATTGTAGGTATTGACAGGATGATCATTTTGATATATGGGTCAACATCATATGTTGAAAGGTCAAGGTCACAGCTGCAGAAGATGATTTAAATTGCTAATTATCTTGAAAACTATTAAGTTTTTGTATTGGCATGTATATTAGAATATTGTAGGTATTGCGACAAAGATCATTTTGATGTATGGTACAAGGTCATATGTTGAAAGGTCAAGGTCACAGCTGCAAAAGAAGACTTAAATGGCTAATTATCTTGAAAACTATTAGGTTTTTTTTAGGCTTATATATTAGAATATTGTAGGTAATATGACAACGATCATTTTGATATATGGTTCAAGGTTATATGTTCAAAGGTCAAGGTCATATCAACATAAGAATACTTAAATTATTAATTATCTTGAAAGCTATTAATGTCCTCCTAGGCATGTATATTAGAATATTATAGGAATTGACATGACAATCATATATGGTTCAAGGTCATATATGTTGAAAGGTCAAGGACATAGCTGCATTAGTATACTGAAATTGATTAATGATTTCGAAATTATTCATTGCACTACAGTTACTTCATGCATATTATATAAGCTACTTATGAATGAAATGTGAGTGGATATATTTCTGATTAAGTTTTGTGGGAGTTCTTAACTTGAAACTACATTTCTGTACGTAATATATTGTCTACTGCACTTTGCAAACAAGATTGGACAAATATTCAGGTGAGCGTTAAGGCCCATGGGCCTCTTGTTTATCTTGTTGGAGATGAATTATTGCCAAGAACATCCCCATTAGAGTATACAGAAAATTAACTAGGTACTGCATGTCAGTTCATATGGAAAGCTAGTCTGGTAAGAAAATCAGTTTGAAGAAAGAATAAAAATGTAAGAACCTTGTTTGTAATTGCTTTGCTTTGTTGCATGTTTGTATGGCATGAGATATATAGTGTGAGGAATTGCTAATGGAAAGAAATCTTGATTAGATCCCATTGCATGGATACAAAAAACCATATTAATTAATAAAAAAAGCATGTTAACAACTGCATAATTGTCTTGTTTTTTTATATTGCTTTCAAAGGATATATAAAAATATAGTCAGGATAATTAGATATTTATGGTTTCTGTTATATCTAGAATGTCTTGCTGTGTGCTGTCATTTTAAACATTTCCCTTAATAGTTCTTATTAGAACCCCCACCCCACCCCCACCCCACCCTTTTATATTTACATTTACATTATTCTTGTCTCAATAAAGTTTTTGACGTCGACTATACTTTGTAACTTTGTAACTGCTTCGCCTTTTATGCAATTTGAGACAGCCCATTATACTTTACAAGTTCATAAAGACATTGGAAAATTACTTTATTTCTTAAATATTTCCTGGTACAAACTCTTTCTCCTTTGTGAAGCAGGAGGTTGATCTTGATCTATCTTCCTTTAAATTTAAAGTAACCCTAAATGATAAAAGGTGAAAAATCTTCATGTCATAAAACAAGATGCCTTGAAGCTTGAAATCTAATAAATGTATATAACATCGTCCAATAAAGCCCTACAAAATTATATAACTGATTTGACTTGACCTCCATAAGGTCACAGTGACCTCTAAATTGTAAAATCTCCTAACATCTTGTTAAGAATTGAACGGCCTAGAAGTTTTAAACTTCATGTGATATAGTGAATTTCTCTATATTTAGTATTTTGATATGACTACTTTATATCTAATAATTAAATCAAATATTATTGTATTATAGAATTTTGATATGACTACTTTATATTTATTTAATTTATAACAATACAATTTAATTAATAAATATAAAGTAGTCATATCAAAATACTAAATATACAAAAATTCACTATATTACACTTCATATACAGCATTATTGCATTAAGTTCTACAAAGCTAATTGCACTTTGCTTTCAATCAAGGTATATTGGAGGTCGAGGGTTCGAATCCCGGCCAAGTCTGAAACAAGACTTGGAAATTAGTAGTGACTGTTCTCGGCAGTTTGAAGTGAAAGTCACTTGGTTCTTTCCGATGAGACCTTAAAAACCAATGCCCTTGTCAAGACAGGCGTGGCACATAAAAGAACCCATCATGCATATTGCCCTAAGTGCACTGCAAAGGTAAAAAATTCTGCCACTTCACCTATAGCTGGTGATGTCTCGATATAAGTAAAATATTCTTGACTGGGAAGTAAAACCCCATTAAATCAATCAACGTTCGATCAAAGTTACCTAAAATATTTATACCAGTAAGAACACCTAAATGGTTAAAAATTGGGAAAACGGTTAATATTTTGTTGTTTAAGCATAATATTATAGTTTTAAAGAACTTGATTGAATGATTTTACATAAAGGTCATGGGTTCAAAGGTTAAGGTCACAGATGCGTCCAGGGATGGGGTCAATTACTTTCAAATGTAATTAATTAAATTACAATTACATTCCCTATACCCTCAATTAAATTACAATTACAATTACACCAATTTTCACAAAGTAATTAATTAAATTACAATTACTTTGCAAAAGTAATTAATTAAATTACAAATTACATTGTACATTTTGCAACAATTTTAATGTGAATACAACTTTTATACAACCATAAAGTAGTCATGTTATATAATACTGTCCCAGTCTTGTTGACATGTTAATTTATGACATGTTTTTGGCATTGCATTTAATCATCATTAGATTTTCAAAAGTTTTATCCCCCAATCTACATCTGTCTGGTCGGAAAGTTTTACCTGCGACGCTGAACATTCTCTCTACAGGAGCAGAGGTTGCAGGAATGCATAGAACCTGACAGGCAAGTTTAGCCAAATTAGGGAATCTACAAGTATTATTTTGCCAATACAGAATTGGATTTTCTGACATAAGTATGCAGGGTTCATCTAAATATTCATCTTCCTCTGTATTAGCAGATTTTCCAGAAATATGTCTTTGTCTAGATGGAGTACTAGTAGATGGCATGAAACTAAAAAAGTCATCTTGCTTCACTTTCTTACAAGGTGGGGATACAGGGTTGTCATCTAAAGAAACTGGAGCATAAATCTGATTGTTTTTTTCTTTTAAAAGGTCAATGATTTTTGTGACTTTTTCATTTTCACACCATCTCAACTTAAATCTTGGATCAAGAATAGCAGCAATGGTGAATGAATCATCATTTCCATATACAGAGAGCCTAGAATGAATAGAATGCTTAAAGTGGATATCATTTTTGAACTATAATCAATGCTAATTTGACAAATTTGATGTTTCAGGCCACATGTAACAGGGATAGCTAGGCTAGCACTAGCTGAGTTTTCACTCTGAACAAGCAATGTTGCCTTTTCAAAAGGCTCAAGGATGTTACATAGTTCTTGAAGAAGTTTTCTTTCATAAGATGAAAGTTTAACTTTGTAGTCAATTTTATTTAATTTATCTTCTGGAACATTTAAAACTGAACGCAACATATGAAGCTGTGAGTTCCATCTAGTTACATTTGCAGCCTGTAGGCGGTTACAGTCCTCCAATAAATCTGACGCATTGACAGACTTTCTTACATAGTTTACAATTTGAGAGGCTTTATTAACAATAGTTTTTAAATGTGTACTGCACTCCTTTAACCCATCTTTCACAACAAGTTGCAAACTATGAGCATAACATCTCACATGTTGTGGTAAGCAAATATCAAAATCACTGTCAGCCTCTTGATCACTGGATGAAACTTCGTTGTCACTTTCATCGCTATCTTGATCTTGAGAAATATCCTCATCCTCATATCCTGGAATTGAAAATGCCATGACCATGTTAGATGCATTGTCACTTACAATGGCAACTATTTTCTTAGCAATATCAAAACTTGCAATAATTTCTTCATACTCATTTCTTATATTCTCTGCAGTATGTTTTCCACAAAACCTTTTGCAACAAATCATTACAGATCGTAAAGTCCAATCCAGGATGAAATGGCCAGTAATACCTGAATAACCACGCATTTGCCGACTTGACCATATGTCTACAGTTAAACAAATATTTTCAGCTAATTTCATCTGATGCATGATATTATTCCTGACTTCAGCTGAGTTCTCAAGCAATAATTTTGATGATAAGTATTTTCTGCTGGGCATTTGATATTTCGGATCTGCTGTTTCCATAAGGTTTCTGAAGTCCTCACTTTCGACTATTGACAATGGTAAAAGATCACCTGCAATAAATTTTATTAAGGCATCAGTAAGTTGTATCTGTCGTTGATCTGTACTGGCATATTTCACTTTCTTTTTCATGAATTCAGACATTTTGGGCTGCTCTTGTACACGTTTCTCATTGTCGGTTATATATATATCTCTGTGCTTTCTCTGAAATAAACATAAACCTAAAGTTATAATTTTTGTAACTATCTCCAAACAAATTTTAGCAAATGTTTATGTTATATCAGAATGATAGCAGATACACATAGCAAAGAAATTACTATTATATAGACAGCAAAAAATCCCGGTTCTTTCACAATGACGAGTCCTATGAAGCATTTAGAAATTTAAATTCCATTTGTATTTCAGACCTCATTTACTTTCATTGTAACTCCACACTAAATAGTATTTAGAAAAAACTAGATTTATTTTACAGTGTGGGTCCTACGTTTCAAATCAGTAACTTGAATTATTGACCTGTTTTAATACTAAGTACAATAAGAAAGGTTCTGAAAAATGAAAAAAAATCATACATACCTTCATGTGTGTAACAAAGTTTGATGTTACTTTCAAATTGGCTGATATTATGGAGGAACAATGAACACATTTTGCTTTGCACTTTCCAGAATCAGAATCGGAATCTTTCAGGATCTCAAAATGTTTTAATACACTGTTGGATGTCATGACTAACAGATGAACATGTTATTTCTGACAGGTTTCAAATCACGCTAATATAAACAGTGATCACAATTAAATAACTTTACAATGTGACTTTAAATGCTTAGGACAACAACTTGTGTCTCATTAATCAATACCAGTGAGTAGTGTTAAGGGATTAAGAAGCTCATACTTGAAAGTTAATTAGTTATAATTGTCAGGTAATTCAGTGGGTGTTGTTTATAAACTAGCATGTTAAGGACCACTTTGGAAATTAGACCTACAAAAAAACTCACTTTTGGAAGCTTAATACCACATTATTAATGTAAGCTACACAATTCAATATCATCCTGCAAATATTGTTTTACTAACAAGAAAAGTTAAATTATTTCATTTTTTTTTGTATTTCAAAAATTTTCAAAGTGGCTGTTCAATCGTTTTGTCAAATATGATAAAACAAACTTTCAGTAATATTTCATGATGTAATTGTAATGCAATTGAAATGTAATTGGCATTACATGACGTTTTTTAATGTAATTAATTAAATTACAATTACAAGTAATTGAAAAAAGGTTCAATTACACATTACATTCAATTACTTGAAAAATTGTAATTAATTACGGCTAATTACAATTACATTTTTCAATTACCCCATCTCTGGATGCGTCTGGGAAAATGTAAACTATAAAAAGGCATGTTTATAAGAATATATGTTTTGGATAATAATATACATATAAGAGATGTTGGATGTTGGACAATCGTATTGTTTTTGAACGTATGATAGCTGATTGAATATATATATTATTGGCTTCTCCATCGACAAGGATCCAAATAGCGGTGGAATCTAAAGAGGTAAAAGCATTTTATGCAGTTTAATTATTAAAGTTGGATAAAAAAGAATTATAAATAATAATAAATACTTTATTGTGTATAAACCAAGAAATTAATATGTAGAATTATTAAACGAATCTATATATCTATTTTGTAATATGAGAATTTTTTTAAATTAAAGCTGCATTAAGTTTTCCAAAGAAAAAAATAAAACGGTGCTAATCTAATTAATGATGTACCTAATGAACAATGTTACATTTGGTTCAACGATAAAAGCTCGAATAAATACAGAAATTACAGTATTTAGCCAGCGAGATGCAGCATTTAGAACATGGTTACGTCATCAAAACCCGGGTCATTTGAACACAACTTTCAAAACGGTGAAATACGATAAATTAAACACAGAACTTCGATGAAGTTGTCATTTGTGACTTAGTAAGGGATACATAACACCATTTCAAATACATCTGGATATAAATGAAGGACAATTAATGCAATTCTAGGGTTTTTCCGTACATCCGTGCGCATTCTCCAAGCTCATAATTACCACAGGGGCTTGGTGTCAGGATTTCGGTATTTTTGTTTTAAAGATTATTTATTGGTGTTTTTATTGCATGCGAGGTTGATACAAGTTCATACATATCGATAACTGCCTGAAATCCATTTTTAACAAACTTAAAAAAATTCCGAAATATAGATCTAGGCCTATAACATTAAAAAACACAAGGGACGAAAGTCGCCATTTTGAAAGTCTAGAATCTACCCCTTGCTTGGAAAAAAAAAAGTGAAAAATCAGCCGATCCATGTTTTCACATAAATTTCATCTGTTTCAACTTTTAAAAGCCTGTTCTTTACATTCCTATCTCCGTTTTCTTCAAAACAATCAATAACTATCTGAATTTTTTCCTCAAAACTCATAATCGGAAAATTTCCAGAGAAATGCAACGTTCTTCTTGTTGTCTTTGTAAATCCCACTTAGAATTACCATTACCACATTATAAAATCTCAGAATGGGAAACCGACAAGGGACGCAACTCGCGAATGTAGAGGTGCTCTCGGTGATTTTGTATTGTGTTTTTTAATGTTACATATTTCGGAATTTTTTGAAGTTTGTTAAAAATGGATTTCAGGCAAAGTTATCGACATGTATGAACTAGTACCAACCTTGCATGTAATAAAAACACCAAAAAATAATCTTTTAAAGCTGCATTAAGTTTTCCAAAGAAAAAATTAAAACGGTGCTAATCTAAAAACTGATGTTCCTAATGAACAATGTTACATTTAGTTCAACGATAAAAGCTCGAATAAATACAGAAATTACAGTATTTACCCAGCGAGATGCAGCATTTCGGATCTAATATTAGAACATGGTTACGTCATCAAAACCCGGGGTCATTTAAACACAACTTTCAAAATGTTGAAATACGATAAATTAACACAGAACTTCGTTGAATTTGTCATTTGAGACTTAGTAAGGGATAAATAACACCAGCTCAAATACATCTGGATATTAATTAAGGACAATTAATGCAATCTGTCATGTTTCACTTTCGATTCTAGGCTTTTCCCTACATCCGTGCGCATGCTCCAAGCTCATAATTATCATCGTAGAACTCTGACCAACCGGTCAGAGGATTCCGTTTATTTACAGCTAAAAGAAATGAAATTTTAGAAAATGAATGTCACGGATCGTGGTTAGAAGATATCTACTTTTAAAAAAATATATTTTTAGAAAATCAAAAAAAATTCAGAAAATTGGTAAACTTAATGCAGCTTTAAACAAAAATACCGAAATCATGACACCAAGCCCCTGTAATAAACACTGACCAACCGGTCAGAGGATTCCGTTTATTTACAGCTAAAAGAAATGGAATTTTAGAAAATGTATGTCACGGATCGTGGTTAGAAGATATCTATTTTTGAAAAAATATATTTTTAGAAAATAATAAAAAAAAAAAAAAATCAGTAATTGAAAAACTTAATGCAGCTTTAAAACCCAGACGTTAACGAAGTCTATATTTTCACGAGAATATTTTATAAAAACCACAAGTTAACTGTGTATTAAGCATAGTTGGTAGCGATGAAGAACATTGGTTGAACCCACATTTCATCTGCATTTTTATTATTATAATTTTTTTTACATTGTTTCAAAAAAAAAAAAAAAACCCTACTCATTTGCAATCCTCTCCGTGTGGTTGACACCAGCACCTAGGTTGTTCAGTACCAGATCTGTAAGGTTGTTTCTTGCGTGAAGAGCAACACGATGTGAATGAACGGATTTTCAGTCAAATTATTGGGCACATCATATATAAATGGATACTTTAATAATGATATAAATGCATACAAATATTTATTCTAAATTAAATTCTAAAAAACCAAAATAAATAAACAAAACAAAAAATAAATAAATAAAAATAAATAGATACATAGATAATCATTACACTATTCTTTGCTGAATAGTGAATTTTTACAGTTTTTTTATCAACAGGCGGGTTTACGATGAATTCAACGTAGACTGGAGCGAGTATGGTTATAGATTTTGAACATTCATAATACATTCAAGAATGTACAATTTTCCAAACATATCTACTTACTTTGTTTATAACTTGAATCTTGCGAAAACTCATGAGTTCATTTCTATACCAACTTCTTTGTTGAAAAAAGATCGTATAACAAAAATTTACAAGAAAAACAAAACTACAATGAAGTTTAAGAAGTTTAAAATCATAAACAATATTTATTCTGATATAATGTTTCTTTTATAAAGCCTATACTACTCTGTTTTCTGATGTTGACCTTAATTGCAAATAGTCTCCTCACACCCTTAATTTTTACACACCAAAAATAGAAACTTCTGTCCTTCCGTTTAAGATGTTAAGATTTTAGATTTGTTTATTTCTATTTAGGCTCTGCTAAATGAGGTCGGGAAACGTCATTCGTTCAATGTTAAATGTTTCATGTAATTAAACTGAATATTGAACAATTAACGTACAATGTTCTTTGTATTTAAAAAATGTAGGTCACTGCGACCCGTATTATGTTCTTCATTAGCCCAGGTTAGGATTAATGGAAAGATTTCATATATATATATATAGATAGATAGATAGATAGATAAATTCAGATACATATAAAGCTGACAGTTGTGGCTCGAACACGAGTCGAGTCATACATAGGATTTCAAATTTTGAAAAACTGATGCTTTGCCTAAGACGAAGATAATAGACTGGTCCACTACTAAGAATCATGTACCGTGTGTGTGTGGGTTATTGCGTGCGGCATATTGTAAGCGAGCGCGTTACAGTTGCCCTTAGTGAGAGCTAGAACAAAACGGACAGGACCCATGCGTTACTTACGCCTGTACACGGTACCAGTTATAACACAGATAATATTCATTGCACCGGTACAAGTCATTATAATGGTAGCAATAATGTAGATTACTGTTTATGTAATGTATTAACAACTTGGAATATAAATGATCACGTTCTGAGTATGTAGTTCGTAATTATGTGCCTTTTTTTGTCTGGTATGGATACAATGACAAAACCGTAACCGGTGGAGTGATGTTTCCCCAGGGAAAATAACAGCAGATAAATGTTAACTTCTGATGATTTTTGCTGTTTCGTCAGACAAGCAAACTGATAAAAGAAGGTGAAAGCAAGAAATTAATTGATGCATATTTATTTCCAGAGCCAGGATAATCCAGGTGAGCGATAGGTCCATTATGCCTCATAATAAGGTTGACCATGTGACAACAAATAATTCTCGTTTCACATCTTATATTTCTTTTCGATTCAGCTAGTTTGGTGATGTCTTGCATATTTTTTTAAAGGCAGGTAAAGTCTTTACGGGCGGATCTAGACTTTTATGAATGTGTGTGTGTGTGTGTGTGTGTGTGTGTGTGTGTGTGTGTGTGTGTTTTGATATACAGTTATATATTGCGAGCGTCAAAGGCTCAGTCCCCCCTCCCCAGCGACAAGGGGTCTTGGGGCGCTAAATGCCCCTGCAAAAATGAATTTTTATTATTTCTGGCATTTTGCACTGTTTTCTTTCTTTTTTGAATTTTTTCAAGGTCCCCTTCCCCGGCAATCTTCCTGTCTTAAATCCGCCAATGCTCTTCGTTAAATTTTATTGTAATACCGGTAGTCAATTGATTATGTAATATAATTGGTTTAGTATTAAAATCACTCATTCTGCCTTAAACCTTTTTATTCGACACAACAAAAATAACTCAATATTTATGTAGATTTTATTCCTATATAAAATTATATAATTATGTATAATTATATTATTATACATTATAATTTACATTTATAATGTATATCGTTACAACATAACGGAAAATTATACAGGGACCTGATTTATAATGTTCTGTAGTACTGTAGAGAGAATCTCAAATGGCAGGGTGTGTTATATGTATATGTAAGGTCAGGGTGATCAAACACCGACCGTGTTAGACCAGGACTCAGAATAAGGAAGCGAAGATTTTTTCGTCATATTTTGCATTTAGAAATGAGGTCTTTGGGTCCTTGGATTACTTTTTGAAAAAAATGCCATTTTGCCTAAAGTAAGCTTACTCCACCTTGCCTTAGAACAGGGGTATAAGTTTATGTCACTTCATTAATGGCTGGTGATGTCCAAATAAAAGTAAAAAATGACAAATTGATTTGGACGTGAAAATTCAATTCTTTCAAACGTATAAAAAACTAAAGTTGTATCCAATATTGCCGTAGTTTTAACGTAAATTTATTACTATCACAGCTGTTTGCTACGAGAGCAAGGTATTCACCGCTATGGATTGATCTTAAAACAAGTGTGTGTGTGTGTGTGTGTGTGTGTGTGTGTGCATTATGGCATATGCACATTTATGACAACTTTTTAAGGTGCTAGCTCACCCTGGAAGTATGACAGAGACAAGTATTACACTCCTCAAGTCTGTTGTCCTGTCACCAAGCATAACACTCCTCAAGTCTATTGTCCTGTCACCAAGCATAACACTCCTCAAGTCTGTTGTCCTGTCACCAAGCATAACACTCCTCAAGTCTGTTGTCCTGTCACCAAGCATAACACTCCTCAAGTCTGTTGTCCTGTCACCAAGCATAACACTCCTCAAGTCTGTTGTCCTGTCACCAAGCATAACACTCCTCAAGTCTGTTGTCCTGTCACCAAGCATAACACTCCTCAAGTCTGTTGTCCTGTCACCAAGCATAACACTCCTCAAGTCTGTTGTCCTGTCACCAAGCATAACACTCCTCAAGTCTGTTGTCCTGTCACCAAGCATAACACTCCTCAAGTCTGTTGTCCTGTCACCAAGCATAACACTCCTCAAGTCTGTTGTCCTGTCACCAAGCATAACACTCCTCAAGTCTATTGTCCTGTCACCAAGCATAACACTCCTCAAGTCTATTGTCCTGTCACCAAGCATAACACTCCTCAATTCTATTGTCCTGTCACCAAGCATAACACTCCTCAAGTCTATTGTCCTGTCACCAAGCATAACACTCCTCAAGTCTGTTGTCCTGTCACCAAGCATAACACTCCTCAAGTCTATTGTCCTGTCACCGGGTGAACCAGTTACTCTGTCTTCTTAATGCAAATAGTCTTGTGTAGCATAAATGAAAGTTCTTTGCAAAAGTTAAGATCCGTGGACCAAAAAATAAGTTGATGCCAAAGAGTGCTTGCCCAGCTCATTTATTTTTTATTGTAAGCACTTGACGGGAAGCAAATAGCAGATTAAGTAACGATTTTCAAAGTATTGATTTAAAAATCTTTTAATTTTTTATTTTATTTTATTTGTTAATTCGTAAAAATTTGGGACAACGGAAAAATCCTGTAAAAACTATCTATACATATCGAACGATCTTTTTAAACAAAATCAAAGGTGTTTTTAACATCCGGATAACCAAAGACAAACGTATCAGAGGTGTCTTTAACTTCCAGATAATTAAAACACAAACGTCTTTCACTTCCGGATAACCAAAGATAAACGTGTCGGAGATGTTTTTAACTTCCGGATAACCAAAGATAAACGTGTCAGAGGTGTCTTTAACTTCCGGATAACCAAAGATAAACGTGTCAGAGGTGTCTTTAACTTCCGGATAACCAAAGATAAACGTGTCAGAGGTGTCTTTAACTTCCGGATAACCAAAGATAAACGTGTCAGAGGTGTCTTTAACTTCCGGATAACCAAAGATAAACGTGTCAGAGGTGTCTTTAACTTCCGGATAACCAAAGATAAACGTGTCAAAGGTGTCTTTAACTTCCGGATAACCAAAGATAAACGTGTCAGAGGTGTCTTTAACTTCCGGATAACCAAAGATAAACGTGTCAGAGGTGTCTTTAACTTCCGGATAACCAAAGATAAACGTGTCAGAGGTGTCTTTAACTTCCGGATAACCAAAGATAAACGTGTCAGAGGTGTCTTTAACTTCCGGATAACCAAAGATAACGTTCAGAGGTGTCTTTAACTTCCGGATAACCAAAGATAAACGTGTCAGAGGTGTCTTTAACTTCCGGATAACCAAAGATAAACGTGTCAGAGGTGTCTTTAACTTCCGGATAACCAAAGATAAACGTGTCAAAGGTGTCTTTAACTTCCGGATAACCAAAGATAAACGTGTCAGAGGTGTCTTTAACTTCCGGATAACCAAAGATAAACGTGTCAGAGGTGTCTTTAACTTCCGGATAACCAAAGATAAACGTGTCAAAGGTGTCTTTAACTTCCGGATAACCAAAGATAAACGTTTCAGAGGTAATTTTAACTTTCGGATAACCAAAGATAAACGTATCAGAGGTAATTCAACTTCCGGGTAACCAAAGATAAACGTATCAGAGGTTTCTTTAACTTCCGGATATAAAATGTTACCTCATCATACGCTGGTTACAGCTTTAAGTCAATGCTTGAAGGTTTACAATGACCTTTACATCTTCTCTAGACATTTTACATATGCCTCTATATAACTTTGAAACTTTCAACTGAATTTTACTGCTAGTCGGATTATCACCGAAATAAGCTAAATGATGCCTACTCCCGTGCCAAAGAAAAAGAAAAGAGGAGTATTACAACACTCATTATTTAATTTGAGTCACAGATATGAACAAGGTCACCGCCAAGCGGAGCAAAATACGCCCGTCACTATCTGTCTTTTGGGGAGACCTGCATAGTTTCAAATATAAGCTCAAAAACTGTAAAAGTAGTTTCATACACAAGCAAAAATTGGTAATTTTTTTAAAATTGAAAAAATAAACACTTTCCACAGCATCCTCATGTCATAAGTAATACATCTGTAAAGTTCCAAAACATTTGCTAAAACTGTAGAATCAGTTCCATGCACAAGTAATGTGAAGTATAAAAATTCAATACCTGATAGTGACAATTTTGTTTTATTTTAAACCACAAAATCCATAGCTTACTTAAGTCATATGTAGTTCGATGCACAAGCAAAAGATATTCGAAGCTTTATTCAAAATTCCTCAATTTCTGAAATATTACCCAGGAACTACATATCCGGATTACACATGCGCAACAAATTCAAAACTATCCATTTTAGTGGATGGTTTAACACGATTTAATACCTCATATTATTTTCAATCTAAAAAATCTTACACAGTTTACTTAAGTCATAATTTAGTTGGATGCACAAGTCATAAAATTACCGAATAGACGAACAAAAAACTTTAATGCTTCCCGTCAAGTGGTCGGTGTATAAAAAGCATGAGTTTTTTTGTATTACGTGAATCATGTTGTGTTTAGGAAAGGGAAGGGGGGGGGGGAAGTCGAGTTTTCAGATTGCTGACATACTGCCAACATTATCTCTTAGTTGATAGATTCGAAACTTGCTATGATAAACTCAAGCCTGAGAAAGTTTTCTATTTTTTATTATTTATTTATTTGATTTGATTTTAACTTTTTTGAAACGTTTTGAAAAATTTGATCAAAAACAAAAACATTTCCAGGCATCTCTATTTAGAACAGTAGCTTTATTATACTAAAATATCTACAATATATATTGCCAATGTGTAATTTATAAGACTCTGACTTCTTAAGATCGTTGAATTAATGAAATATAATTGATTTTTCAAAAAATCTTTTTTACTAAGAAATTAAAAAACGATTACAAATTTTTAATATTCTGAATAATAACATTATCAGATATTAAAGTACTATATCATATGCATTAAAAAAAAGATTATTTAAAAAAGTATTCAAAAATTTGCATATAAAATTGGGGGCTTTAACGCTCACCTGTGAATAAGTCAAAGTCTTCTACCGAAGTGCAATGAACAATTACATTAATTACAGAAACTACTAAAATTTCCAACCCGTTAAGTTCCCACCTCTACGATATTTCCAATTTAAATTTAACATGTCATAAGAATATTTAATAATTAAATGTCTACCAACAGTGTATGTATAAATTGCTAATATAGTTGCAAAAGTGCATAGAAATATATATAGGCCATAAACTTATTTTTGACCCAAAGACCGTTTAAAGTTTATCCTAAAAACATTGAAACAGAACATCTAAATGTCAAAATCTGTACAAATTGTTTATATGCAACCGTTTAAAACTTGTTTAAAAAAGTTCATGATCCTTACCTTTGACCACGTATTTAAAGCTGTACACCAAAGCATAAAAAATTTAAAAATTGTCTATGATAGTGCCACTTGTTATAACTTTATTATTCAGAATATTAAGAATATTTTAATCGTTACCATGACAACATTTTAAATGAAGTAAAGATATTGATATACTTAATGTCTTTATTGAAGTCATGACCCTGACTTTGCTTCATACCAGTACTAGAGCTACAACATACATTGTATTATGTTATTTATCTGAACTGAAATATTCTTTAAAAAATTCTACAAAAGTAGCAGAAGCGGAAAAAACGAGACAAAAGTTGTAAAATGGCGGTTGGTAACACTCAAGTGAGATAGGATAAATGTTTTATAACACTACAATGGTATTAACAAAAATTTTATTATACGGAAAATAACTTTTGTGTTAAATCTTTTATGTGGCCTTAATAATAATAATAAAATAAATAACGCAACGTGGATCTAATATTGTAATGGTTAATTATTCTTAAGAAGTGCATCTATGATGGTGACACATCAACAACACACTTTACTATCAAACTGTAGTTGTGTGACAAGTTTGTCAAAACATGAAAACTTGAAGACACTTTAACGTCTTTTTTTCTATTCTTTTTCAGAGTTCCGAGCTATATTTTAACATGGTTGGTTATAACAAGAGTTTGACAGTCGTTACTGCTTATATTACCGTAGAGAAATATGAAAAAGTTTTCAAAGGATTTTACCGATCAATCAAAAATTACGTCCAGTGGGCGGAGCCATACAGACTCCTCCTTAATCCTGTGCTTGTTTATACCGACAGTGACGTCTTTGAAAATCACATGTTAAAACTACGAAATAAAACTGAAATGTTAACAAAAATTATAAGAATAGACAAGGAGGTTTTATGGCCATTTTTATTGAAGAGTTCGGTCGAAGCTTTATTCAAAATTCCTCAATATCCGAAATATTACCCAGGAACTACATATCCGGATTACACATGCGCAACAAATTCAAAACTATCCATTTTAGTGGATGGTTTAACACGATTTAAAACCTCATATTATTGTTGGTTGGATGCTGGTTATCTCAAATATTTACGAGGTAGAAATAAAACGTTTACATTGGATGTGCCAAAAAATTTTAACCAATCAAAGATTGGTGCAACACAAGCTTTAAACGTGTCGTTAAACGTCACACCAAAAGAAATTTTTTATAAACAGCTCAATTGGATTGCTGGGGGGTTATTTTTAGGAGTGCCCGAAACAATACTAAAATTTGAAAAGCAATATCGTAATGCAGTTTTAAGATTCCTTAGACGAAATTTGATGGCACCAGAACAGCAAATTATATATGCAATGTATTCAAATGAAGAAAGGAGAAAACATCCGGTTGACGTGGAGCTACAAAAATATATTCCAGGGTCAATGCCAGTTCCACATAAAAGTCCCTGGCACTTTCTTGGATATGCTATGTACAATGAAAGATGAAAAAGAATGATTTATTAAAATGTAATGTATTTTGAAGTCTTTTTTTTAGTTTCATTTGTCAAACCCTTGCCGAAATCGGATTAAAATTTCCTGTAAAAGTTTTGATGAATTCGGATTCCTGACCATTTGTAAAACTTTAAAAAACCCTAAATTTGAAGTATGTATTAAATAAAACAAAATCCAACGGATGACGAATGATAGCTAACATAACATCTACTTTTAGAACCACAATTTTTTTTAATTAACCGACATTCCCTTTTCAAATTTTTTGATGATTTTTTTTGCACATGTTGTTACTCCTTTCCATTCCCTAAAATATTTAGACCTTACGAATCTTTTAATCACGTGATGCATCTTTGTACAGCGCTGTCATAAAGCATTTAAAAACATAATCGTAAAATACATTCTTAAACAATGCTTTATGGCAATATGTGAAATCCTTATTCTGAAATAAGTTATTACTAAGAGATGTTCATGTTCGAAAATTTGGCAGCAAAAAGACCTACGCTTACTCCGGTTGCAAATCCGTTTTGTAGTTTTATGCACAGCAGCCTATGCTTACCCCGGTTGCCACCCGTTCTGTAGTTTTATACACAGCAGCCTATGCTTATTACCGTTTTGTAGTATTATGCATATCAGCCTATGCTTACCCCGTTGCAACCCCGTTTTGTAGTTTTATGCGTACAGCCTATGCTTTCCCCGGTTACCACACCGATTTGTAGTATTATGCACAGCAGCCTATGCATACCCCGGTTGCTACCCCGTTTTGTAATTTTAGGCGAAGCAGTCTATGCTTACCCCGGTTGCCACCCTTTTGTAGTATTATATGCAGAACTCTATGCTTACCAAGGTTGCCACCCCGTTTTTTAATTTTAGGCGAAGTAGTCTATGCTTACCCCGGTTGCCACCCCGTTTTGTAGTATTATGCGAAGCCTTCTGGACAGAATTAATTAGGGACTTTGGCACTGGTTCAACAGCTGATACAATGACAACTATACGGTCAACTTTATGTTCTTTTTTTACTTTTGAAAAAGAACCATATTTGAACCAAAATAAACCACTTTCTCTCAAAAGTCTCTGGGCATCTGTAAAGCTCTCTCTTGAATGACGACGCCCATACGGCGCGAATTAATTCCTCGTTTAAGGGTGTGTCCTCGTAATGAAATCCAGCAATGTCTATCAAATTAGGATTCTTTATTTAGCATTATATAAGGTTCCCTACATAACCTTCATGCATTTCCGTCAGTAAGTCAAGAAAAATCATTTGATCAATTTACATTTATTTGATAAAACATAGAAAGTATGATTCTAGAAATGTTCAATGTAATGTAAGGTTTTAAGAATTTGCAGAATATCATCACACAAGAACAGACCAGAAACTTCTCTAGAATATAATAATTTTGTTTAATCAACGCACACAACATCAAACACTACAGAAAAATAAACATTAAGATAACAAACTAAAATATTTTTAAGTCAGAAAAAATTAAAGAAGTATAATAAACCGGAACGCATAAAAGCGAGAAACGCTTCAAGTTATCAACGTAAAATAAATTTCCCTTCGTATAATAAACGAATATGGTAACCAGTCAGAAACACTTCAAGTTAACACTGTGTAAAAACCAACATGGCACCTAGCCAGAAACGCTTCAAGTTACCTTTGTGTAAAAACAAACATGGAACCTAGCCAGAAACGCTTCAAGTTACCTTTGTGTAAAACAAACATGGCACCAAGCCAGAATTGCTTCAAGTTACCTTTGTGTAAAAACCAACATGGCGCCTAGCCCAGAAACGCTTCAAGTCACCTTTGTGTAAAAACCAACATGGCACCTAGCCAGAAACGCTTCAAGTTACCTTTGTTTAAAACCAATATGGTAACCAGCCAGAAACGCTTCAAGTTACCTTTGTGTAAAAACCAACATGGCACCTAGCCAGAAACGTTTCAAGCTACCTTTGTGTAAAACAAACAAGGTACCTAGTCAGAAACGCTTCAAGTTACCTTTGAGAAGCCAAGGAGGTTCCTTTGTAAATTTGTGTTTCTTAATAAGATCGAGGTTAAAACCACACTTTTGCCCATGGTAAATTAATTTCATTTATTTCATCATCACTATCCTCTCTTCATCTTTTTGAACTATTCTGAATTTTATTTTTATATCCATGGTGCTGTAAGGTGGTTCATTTTCCTTGCTCCCCACCCGCCGATATGGAGTGCCAACGAGGGCGATGCCTTAGTTCCGGGGATCTCCTCTCGGAACAGCACCAGGGACTACAAGGAAGACATACATCCCAATAAAATCGCAATGCCCAGATTGAGAACATCACAATAGAACAGGATTTGACCCATAAGCCACCTCTTTCTACAGACAAAAGAAACAAGACCAAGGTTAAGCACTACGAACGTTAAAACGTGAGCAGAGCTAAAGGAGAAACCATATCTTGCCTGTAGGGCCAGGCGTGGCTAGCCGATTTGTTGGACACGGGCCGACGCCAACCGTCCTTCTAGGTGAAGTGATGTGTTGGTCGAAAGAGAGCCGCAACCCACATGGTCCTCAATCAGCAGAATTCCGTCCTCCACCATTAAGGATCGCATTCCACGGCAAACGTTAATTGTTCACATATTCATAATTGCATGGGACATTCAACATTGTTTGAACGAATGACGTTTCCTGACTACATTTAACAGAGCCAAAAAAAAAAAAAAAAAAAAAGAAAAAAAAAAAAAAAAAAAAAGAAAAGAAAACAACAAATTTAAAATCTTAACGTCTTAAGCGGAAGAACAGAAGTTCCTATGTCTAGTGTGTTAAGGATGTGGGAAACTAATTTGTTGTTAAGATCAACAGCAGTTTAACATCTCATACTAGTCTAAGGGAAAATAGACTGTATATGCGTAAATATTTTTCCACATGCATCTGTGACCTTACCCTTTGAACCCATGACCTTTAAATTAAATCATTTAATCAAGTTCTTTAAAACTCTGATATTAATTATGCTAAGCAAAGTATTTACAGTTTTTCCAATTATTAACCATTTAGGCGTTCTTACTGGTTGGAATATTACAGGTGATTGATAAAAGGTATTTCACTTTTATTGAGACATCACTAGCTTTAGCTTTAGCTTTAATGTGCCACCCCTACCATGACACGGTCGGGGCATCGGATTTTAAGGTCTCATCCGAAGGACTCTGTGATTTTCATTTCTAAATGCTGAGTGCTTGGCAAAAGAACAATCACTATCTTTTTTCAAATCTTTGTCAGACTTGGCCGGAGTTCGAACCCTCGACCTCCAACATAATTTGATTGAAGGCAAAGTGCAACCAGCTTTGTAGAACTTTATTCAATGATGCTTTATATGAAGTTTAAAGATTCTAAGCCTTTCAGTTCTTAATAAAAAGATTAAAGGTTTTACTATTTAAAGGTCACTGTGACTTTCAATAGTAAAATTTTGTAGGACTTTATGTGACGATGTTAGATATTACGTTTAAAGCATCCTGATTCATAACAAGGATATTTTTAAGCTTTTACTACTTAAGATCACTTTAAATTTAAATAAATGTCAAGGTCAACCTGCTTCACAAAGCAGTAGAATAGGTATGTACCAGGAAATGGTCCAGTCAAGTTTCATTGCAATTGATTTCTGGTTGTATAAGATATTTTTTTTCTTTTTTCTTTCTTTTTTTTTTTCTTTTTTTTTTTTGGGGGGGGGGTGTCTATAAGAATTTTAAGGGAAAAGTTTATAGATGAATGCACACATCAAAACATTCTAATTATAACAGAAACCATAAATATCTAATATCCTGACTATATTTCTACATATCCTTTGAAAGCAATATAAAAAAAACAAGACAATTAAGCAGTTGTTAACATGCTTTTTTATTAATTAATGTGTTTTTTGTATCCATGCAATGGGATCTAATCAAGATTTTTTTCCATTAACAATTCCTCACACTATATATCTCATGCCATACAAACATGCAACAAGGCAAAGCAATTACAAACAAGGTTCTTACATTTTTATTCTTCTTCAAACTGATTTTCTTACAAGACTATCTTTCCTTATGAACTTACTTACAGTACCTAGTTATTTTTTTGTATACTCTAATGAGGTTGTTTTTCTAAAGTATTTATCACTCCATATAAAGGCAATGCAATCTTGGCAATAATTAATAATTAAGATAAAAATGCAAGCAACAATTAAGCTTGGCCATGGGCCTTGAACTGCTCACCTGAGAAAAAAGTTATTATAGAATATATCTAAAGAAGCTGGTTTATTAACATTTGTAAGTTTTATTTACAGATGCTGTAGATGATCTTGGAAATAAATGACATATGGAATGTTTGATAGTGTATATTAAGTAAACCCCCCCCCCATCCAACCCCCAACCCCCAACCCCACTGCACCCTCCCTAAGCTAGTGTATAACCTATTTGTAGGAATTTACAAAACTTTAACAAGTGGAATGAAGTGGTGGTTTTTATCCCCAGTCATAATTATTTTGCTTATATTGATGAGGACAGTTATAAATTAGAAGAGAAAACTTGAATGTCAAGAGGATCATTCTGATCAAGTTTGAAGAAGATTGAAAAAAAAAAATTGTTCACAAGGTTTTTTATTAATTGACCCAGTGACCTACTTATTGACCCAACATGGCCCATAAACGAACCTAAGCTAGCCCTAACCCTAAAACAGGGTATACATCAAGGTGGAATTCACTTTACCTTTCTAAACTATATATAAATTGATGAATTGCTTCAAGCTCCCGCAGCTCATCTAGCCTCAATTAAGCTTTGTAACCTTATACTAGCAACCCTGCATTTGCTGATGACTTGATATGTGCAAGTTTATCTCCAAGGGTTCTCCAGTCTATGCTTGATATTGCTCACAATTACTCTTGTGATTTAGATTCCGGTTTAACCCTTCAAAATCTGAAATAATGACTTGTAACTCACCTAAACCTTGCAATTAAGATTGGTATATTGACAAGCAGCAGCTAAGGATTGTAGACGATGTAGACCATTTAGGTATCAAATTAAACTCAAAATGTACATTTATTTTAAGAACTATGGAAAGATAAAAAAAGGACGCAGTGCTTTCTTTTCAATTCACGGAAAACAGTCATCGTTATTAAATCCAACCACAGCTATTAGCCTTTACAATGAAATAGTATTACCAACAGTTCTTTATGGTATTGAAGTATGGTATAATTTACAAAATAAGGATATTGACGCTCTCAACAAATTTCAGCACTTCATTGTGAAACACATTCAACAACTCCATCCAAGGACAAGATCTGATATTGCCGAGAGTACGTGTGGTTTATATCCGCTACCAGCTGCAGTAGAAAAACGTAAACTTTTTTTCTCGGACAATTATGTACTATGGATCATAAATTATTGACTGAGCAGATTTTTAAAAAAGGACTTTACCAACATCTTCTCCAACCGACAAAACACTATACATGTACTGGATTTAAATCTGAAAAAATCAAGGTTCTCACCATAAAACCGTTGGTCAAAATATTAACTTGGTGGTCCCAAAAAGATAAAAAGATTTTCCATCTATCATTACTGTTTGTCATTATTGTTCTGTTTGTTGGTGGCGGTTATGTGATGTGTAGAATTTTACATCCCCCCCCCCAAAAAAAATTAAAATTTAAAATTCTTTTTAAAAAATTAAAGTTTGCACATGACTGTTATATGACCTTTTTTGTAGAACAATTTTGTCAGTTAGTGTGACATTCCAAGTACTACTTAGCTAAGTGGATGAAGGTAATCAAAACTGGAGTATTTCCCTCTAAAACAAAAGATACAATAATTAAAGTACACTTGATGTCATTGGATGTAAGACAAAAGTACACTTGATGTCATTGAATGTAATAAAAAAGTACACTTGATGTATTGGATCCATCTACATTTATTTAATTCCTCTTACATAGATATACAGGTATAAAGTGAAATAAATCATAACTTAAATAAACAGTTATATGTACATAATAAGTAATAATGGAACATGCAATAAATAACATATCTACAAATTATATATATATATGGTTAGCAAGGGTTATTCAGTGTATTATTGATGATACGTGGCGGTAGATTCTTAATCTAAAGCAATGTTCACTTCTGCGCCTAAGAGTATGTTCGCACGGTTTTCACCGTCACTGTTGCAAATATATCCCTGAAGTGTTTTGTCGAATCTTTGAATTGAGCTGTAGAACAAATTCGTAATTGATGAAGGGCGGTAAAGTTTCATAATATATGTGTAATAGTATCACCAGTGAAGTCTAACGTACAAAGTCAACAATAAGTTATTAAAATTCCTTCGGCAAAGTCCTTATTCTAGCGACTGAGAAGGCTGTGCTACATATGCGAACATACTCTTAGGCGCAGAAGTGAACATTGCTTTAGATTAAGAATCTACCGCCACGTATCATCAATAATACACTGAATAACCCTTGCTAACCATATATATATAATTTGTAGATATGTTATTTATTGCATGTTCCATTATTACTTATTATGTACATATAACTGTTTATTTAAGTTATGATTTATTTCACTTTATACCTGTATATCTATGTAAGAGGAATTAAATAAATGTAGATGGATCCAATACATCAAGTGTACTTTTTTATTACATTCAATGACATCAAGTGTACTTTTGTCTTACATCCAATGACATCAAGTGTACTTTAATTATTGTATCTTTTGTTTCAGAGGGAAATACTCCAGTTTTGATTACCTTCATCCACTTAGCTAAGTAGTACTTGGAATGTCACACTAACTGACAAAATTGTTCTACAAAAAAGGTCATATAACAGTCATGTGCAAACTTTAATTTTTTAAAAAGAATTTTAAATTTTAATTTTTTTTTTTTTTGGGGGGGATGTAAAATTCTACACATCACATAACCGCCACCAACAAACAGAACAATAATGACAAACAGTAATGATAGATGGAAAATCTTTTTATCTTTTTGGGACCACCAAGTTAATATTTTGACCAACGAATTTCTAAAGTCAGTGGTTCTACATGGCCATTTTCCCCATTCAACGTGTGTCATACATATATAACAAAGACGTGTGCCCCCGAGAAAATTTAAGAGATACTGCTTCATCACTTGGTACTCGACTGATACCACTGGTTTATTTAATGTCCGAAAAAAGTGAGTGTGGGTTGTCAAAAATGATTCAGTTTGAGATTAGTCTCAGTAAATTGTAAGTAACGCCATAAAATACGATGTATCTGAAATCCATACAAAACGTTAATATGTATTTCTTTTGGAGCAATGGGCAAAAACTTTCATTGAGACTTGATGATGCTCAAGGTGGAAGCTCTGTGAAAACCCTTGCATCAGAGATGAAAGCCAATGCGTTACAAATTTCTTGATTTTTTGTTTTTGTTTTTTTTTTTTAATAATAAAGTACATGTATCTAAAATAATTGTGTTCTGATTTTTAAAAATAGTTTCATCAAATCATCATGAGCATGACTACCAGACGCCACAAATGCCAAATAAATGCATTTTGCTAGCGCATAGTTTTTGTAGTTAGAATGCATTGAAACATCAAGAGAATGTTTCGAGTAAAATAATTATAAACCTATTTCATTTTCGAAAATAAATCCTACACCTTTATCCTTCAGTATTTTGGCAATTTAACATTTTCACGATTTTTTTTTTTTTTTTTTGCAAATATTTCTAAATGTTAAAAATTTATTTCTTCATTAAAATTAAATGAAAAAATTCTTTCCGTATTTTATATTTATTTCTATTGTCTCAATTCATGGCTAATACAATTTACCTTTGAGCACCCCGTCTTTTTGTTTTGGTAAAAATTGGTCCCCTGCGTGATGTCTCGTTGCATAACGGGAACCCGGAAGTAAGTCAAATATGGCTGTTGTCATTTTAAACAATTTAAACTTGTAGTTAGTGCTTCGAATATAACCAGTTATGAGACGACTTTACAAAGACAAAATAGATTATTTTAAAATTTCGTATACATTATTTTTAACAGTCACTATATTAGTTCAAGGTAAGTCATAAATATTTGCATTTCTACCCACGTTTTAAATTTGTTTAGAGTTGTATAACATTGTTGTAAATAAATTTGAGAGCGTCGATTGACTGCGTTGCGGCCTGTGTGTGTTGTTCGTAACCGGACTCTAAAGTTTGGTTTAATATATTCTATTTAAACACAAGTAATTTAATTAAGGATTGAACTTTGATTGTACTGAATTTATTGGGTGATAACTTCAGTTGGTCACGCGCAAATTGAATGAATGGCGAAGCCATTCATGAAAAAATTTGCGCGTGACCAACTGAAGTTATCACCCAATAAATTCAGTACAATCAAAGTTCAATCCTTATATTTACAATCTTTTAAAATTTCTACGATAAAACACGAGGTTTCCTTAGTAATGAATTTTATTATTAAAAAAAAAAATCCGACATGGTCCTGGTTTTCTTGTATAAAAAGAACACAAACACTGATTGATCCTTTGCATTTATCACTAAAATTTATTAAATTTCTGAAAAAAATTCTAATCCGATTGATAAATTAGCGATTTCGGAAAAAAGGCAACAAAAAAAACATAGCGATCAGCTGATCGACACTGCAAGGTTTTGTTTGTAAACAATGTTGTAGTAGAACGTTTTTGACGCATTCATACGTCACTGATACAGGTCCTGACGTCATGGGTTAAAGGTTGCACGTGCCCGACTAAAGTTATTGGGAAATAACTTCAGTTGCTCTCAAAGGGTTTACTGAAGAGAATTCAGTACGATTGTAAATATTTCACTATACAACTGCATACTTTTTGAAAATAATTTATTTAAATTTTATATGTATTCGAAAACTCTGGGCTTGATTTTATAATTATTTGGGGCAAAATTGGGATCCGGACGGGCACCTGTTTGCAGTGTCAAGTTGTCAAATTAAAGAAAAATGCATGAGTGAATTCTTTTGGTCACCCTTCCCTGAAAAGTCATTCATGGCATGTACACATAATAACTGACACATAACCAAATGTCCAGTACAGTTCACTGTGTGGTGGTATGATAAGAAAAGATTCATTATAACTGAAATAATTTTATATGAAATGGGCTTATACATTATTCACACGTACGCATGCGCAGTACGGTAACTTATATCAGCCGAATACGGATAATGTTTGTGTGAAATTAAGTATATCGGACATTTTAATATTTATTATTATAAATCAAACGATAAAAAAATTATTTAAATTTTTTTTTATTTTTTTTTATTATCGTTTGATTTTTATTAATAAATATTAAATTGTCAGTTATAATTCATTGAACACAAACCTTGTCCGTATACGGCTGATACAAGTTATTGTATTGCGCATGCGTACGTGTAAATAATGCCAGCCAACAACATGCGTTATTCTACCGTACGCGTAAATAATGTTGGACTTAAAAAAATCATGGCATCCACTGAAGAATTTGATATTATTTTAATATTTTATATTTCAACTTTATATAATTTGACAAAATTCAATAAATAAAACTTTTTAAATTAAGAACTTAGTTTATCCCCATTGATAGAATAATGCGTTATTGACAATAGTTATCTAAAATTACATTGAAACAAGATTATCTGTATAGTTTGGTTTTGTCATCTTTGACAGAATAACCAAGAAAAAAAACAACAACAGTTATCTCGTTTTTTCTGCCTACATAACTACTCATGTCGGTTTTAAGTATTTACTCTCATTAATATGTCAACTAGGAAAAGTTCGGGACATGAGTCAATTAACACCCAATTAGAACAAATACAATAAAAACAAGAATAGAATTCCTGGGTCCCCCGCCGGTCAAGCAGTATACTAGTATACTGTATATGAAATTGCAATATTTTCAAACATTCAGGGCTGTTCCAGAATTAAATGTGTGGGGAGGTTGGGAGGAACATTTTTTTACCTCCACCACCCATTTTTTTTCTATTTTTCCTGTCACAAATATATCCAAAATACTACAATCTAAAATCAAACAAATACCTATTAACATATATATATATATAAGTTTATCTAAAATGTACGAGACAATATCACTGTACAGGTTTTGTTTAAAAATCATATTCAAGTTTCATACTCTGGTTTATATACTGTATAAAATCACATACCTTATTGCAGAGATATACATGTAAGAAAATGGTCAGAATAGAGGACAGGAAAAACACAAGATGATGCCTCGTCATCTGTTGTCAATATCTGGTCAAGATTGTTCCCATGAAAATGAGTTGCCTGATTGTAGGCATGAAAGCACTTTCAAGGTCAATTTTTGATATAATGAAGTAATTATTGTTGTCAAAGTCCCATAACTCCAACAAAAAGTATCGACCAAGGCTGATTTAGGAACTTGACCAAGGTATTAGTGGTATAAACATTTAGTATAAATTTCATGTAAATCCGTCAAAATTTGTAGGCATGAGAGCGCTTACAAGGTCACAAAGTCCCATAACTCCAACAAAAAGTATCGACCAATGCTGATTTTCGAACTTAACCAAGGTAATAGTAGTATAAACATTTAGTATAAATTTGATGAAAATCCGTCAAAATTTGTAGGCATGAGAGCGCTTACAAAAAAGTGTGACGGACGGAAACACGGACGCACGGACACACGGACGCCCGGCATTTCTATGTCCCCGCTCCGCGTTGCGGCGGCGGACAATAAAAAGCAATATAGTCTCCTGTCATTATTATTGCTATTTATTTGGCCACCTATTACTCATAACTCGTAATGGAACAAAGTGTTTATTACTCCCTCTCTGTGTATGACATGTATAAATAAATTTCATTTTCTTTTGTTATGTTACCTTCCTTTATCCGTTATATGTTTAGGAAATTATAATACCTACCTGTATATACATTGTTATCATGTACATGGTTACATAAATGGAACATCAGAGAATTTATTTGACCTTTATACTTTTGTTTTTGACTAACGAGAATTGAATTTGACTACAAGGAAGGAGTGGAGTGGAGTAATGTTGTTTTACGCCCCAGTCAATAATAATCTTTAACTTTTTTCGAGACAGTCTTTTCTGGAATTTTGGAGGAAACCGGAGTACCCGGAGAAAACCACCGACCTTCGGCAAGCAACCTGACCCACTTTCTCACACTAAGATCTTTACCGAGTGGGAGTTGAACCCAGACGGTGAGATCCGTAAGCGTGTGCTTTAGACCACGCGGCCACCGAGGCCCTATATGTATGTAGAGCTCTACACAGTTACAATTGTTGACACTAGCTGTTTCTCATTTACATTGACCTCAATTCAATAGCATGTTTTAAAAATAAAGAAAATGTGTTTGACTATCGAGAATTGAATTGACTACCAGGAAGGATCAGTCATGTTTAAAATTGTTTCAGTCTTGGGATTTTAAGAAAGTCTACTTGATCCCTGAAATGCCCATAGATAGAATTGAAATAAATTATCACAATAGAATTGACCCCTGTAATGCCATGGATACTGGTGAAACACTTCACCTGAATACAACTGTATCAATGTTTGAATGCATGTTAGTATATGTGATGCAAAAATACTGTTTTAAAATTATTTATATAATTGATTTTCGATAACATTTCAAGGCATAAAAATTATGAACTCTATTCATATTTTCAAATAACCTTCTATTAAAAATGTTTTAAATGTAAACTTTATAAAACTCTTCCCTCACCCACGGCTTTTAGTGAACTGTCAATGTAAGATTTTTTGTTAACAATTGGCCAGCATTTTTATACGGTAATAAAACATATGTGACTTATTTTGTTCCTTTTGACCTTCCTTTAGACTAACATATTTGAACATGGCATAAAACAACAGTAAAAAATGTAATACTCTTGTATGGCATGCTTCCATGTACATACTTTGAAATATTTTCTACATAGTTTTTATAAAAAGAAGATTTCTTTAAAGTTATTGGAGCATGAATTTTTTGTCTGAACAGAAGAATCATCTTATTGTTTGTATATTGTAAATATAAACTCAATATTTCTTAAGAGTTTTATTTTTAAACTTGTAAATAATTTAGGCATGTGTTTTGTATTTTATATATCAACTTCAAAGTTTGATGAATCTAGAAAGCCTATTGTCTTCTCTGGTTGGGTGTTTATCTTCATACATTTCCTGTATGTTGTGGGGAGGTTGGGGAGTTTGAATCCAAGCCAGGATGAAAATTTCATATACTGCTTCCTCGCGTGGTATTCGGCTTTTACATAGTATTGACTGGTTTAGTCATGATCAGGTTAATGTGACTGGGGAGTGGTATGCTTGTCCTTGGCATACGTTTGATTAGCTAGTACCTTAACACATTGTTGCCATGGGATCTTACTGTAACAAGACAGACCATAATACACACTTGCACATCTCGCATATGCACAAACTTATTTGTAGATTAACACTTAGAGATTAATAACATTGCTCTCGTTACAAAAAGCTAAAAAATTCCGATGTTACATTAAACAAAATAATTATCGACCAATATATTTTGGGGCAGTCAGTTCTTAGATGGTGAAAGGAAGCTTAGTACGAACCATCAAAAATAATAAACTTTGGCAAGTTAATTGATAAACTTACTTCCACTAGAATCGTCGTGAGTAAACTTCAAACCGAAGTGATTACAGGTGCTACTATCCAGTGACAATAAGTGTTAACTTTAGACCGGTCATACACATATAAATCTGTGGTTACTATAGTAGTTTCCTATTAGCAGAATGGTTGTAGTAATACTGACATTCCATCCAAAAGGGGGCCTCGGTGGCCGAGTGGTTTAAAGCGCGCGCTTACGGATCACAGTGCCTCTAACCGCCTGGGTTCGAATCACACTCGGGACAGATCCTAGTGTGAAAAAGTTTGTCAGTTCGCTTGCTGAAGGTCGGTGGTTTTCTCCGGGCACTCCAGTTTCCTCCACCATCCAAGAACTGACCGCCTCGAAATAAGTGAAAGATTCTTGACTGGGGCGTAAAACACCATTACTCCACTTTACTCCACTCATTCCATCTAAACTCTAATAGAAACTCTTGTTTCTCACTGGAAAGCTTACTGCAAAAGATCCTCCATTAGTACCCCACACTTAATTGTAGGTTTGACTGAAATAGCTAAAAATGGAATTAAACCATTTTTTAACATTGCAAGTTTTTATTTTAATAAAATGTAATACCTATGATGAAAATCCTACCAGGAACTGCACGGTCAGATCGTACTGCAGATACAGGTTTAAATAAACCTATATAAGGTCTTGTACAGTGGTTGTTGACTGCAACCCGTCCTGTTAGGGTTAAGAGACAATCACTGGCTAGATTAGTAATAAGGAGGTAATTGGGAAGTTAAAGTTCATAGCCACGTTGGTCATTAGAAGGTTTTTAGGATGGTTATTGACCATGTCAGTAATTTGAAAGTCTTAAGGGAAATCAAGGGCCAGGTTGGTCATTAGAAAGTTTTAAGGATGCCTATTGACCATATCAGTAATTTGGAAGTCTGAAAAGAAATCACTGGCCAGGTTGGTCAATAGAAGGTTTTAAGAATACCTGTTGAACATGTCAGTAATTTCGAACCCTTAAAGAAAATCACTGGCCATGTTTGTCTTTGGAAGGTTTTAAAGCCACATGTTGACTAAGTCAGTAATTTTGAACCCTTAAGGAAAATCACTGGCCAGGGTCGTCATTAGAAGTATTTAAGGACTCCTGTTGACCATGGCGAGTAAATTTGAAGTTTTAAGGAAAATCACTGTCCAGGTTGGTCATTAGAAGGTTTTAAGGACACCTATTGACCATGTCAGTAATTTGGAAGTCTTAATGGAAATCAAGGGCCAGGTTGGTCATTAGAAGGTTTTAAGGATGCCTATTGACCATGCCAGTAATTTGGAAGTCTTAAGGAAATCACTGGCTACGTTGGTCATTAGAAGGTTCTAAGGACATCTGGTGACCAGGTCAGTAATTTGGAACCCTTAAAGAAAATCACTGGCCATGTTGGTCATTAGAACGTTTTAAGGACAACTGTTGACTACATCTGTAATTTTGAACCCTTAAGGAAAATCACTGGCCAGGATCCCCATTAGAAGTTTTTAAAGACATATGTTGTCCATGGTGAGTAGTTTTGAAGTTTTAAGGAAAATCACTGTCCAGGTTTGTCATTTGGAGGTTTTAAGAACACCTGTTGACTCGGTCAGTAATTTAAAAGTCTAAAGGAAAATCACTGGCCAAGATCGTCAATAGAAGGTTTTAAGTACTCCTGTTGAACAGGTAAGTAATTTTGAATTTTAAGGAAAATCACTGTCTAGGATGGTCATTAGAAGGTTTTAATGACACCTGTTGACGCAAGTCTCTAATATCTAAAATCACTGGCCAGGTTCATTTCTTCCAAAAATGTATGCGTTTTATATAAATTTCTGAATAGTTTTTTTTACTCTGTGGTTGTAGACAGCAGACAACGTGATATCTGATACATTTTACTGTGTTGTATTCTTAACAGTTCTGTATAACTAGATTACAGATAGATATTAAAACTCTGTATATATATAAATATGATATCTGTAGATATATTTTTATAAGGTCACTTAGCAAGTTCAGTAACTGGATTTAAAGAAGTTTAGATATTTTTTTTCTTATTGATGAAATATTTTGTAAGGTCAAGCCTGTCAATGTTGACTACTCGGCAGTTCTTTTTCTATCGATCAGTTTATAAGATTTTTTCAGTTTAAAATGGGACATGTTGATAAACATATAGGCTTTTCATGAAATAAAAAAATAAATAATTTAGCCAGTATACTGGTCCAACAAAGTATTAAAGCTCAAGTAGATGTGTTGAGTAATGTTGTTTTAAACCCCAGTTAAGATTATTTCACCTAGACAGTTAATTCTGGGATGGTGGAGGAAACTAGAGTTCCTTTAGAAAACTATCGACCTATGGAAAGGGTACCGACAAATTTTCTTACACAAGAAATCCATTGTATATCCCAGTAACAAATATTTTACTTATAACGAGATGTCGAAAATTTTACCTTTTCAGTACACTTAGGGAAATGACGGAGGGTTCTTTAGGGAGGGCATGCTGTGATTTCAATCAATTAACAAATTTTATTGAATTGTCTGTGTTAGACAAGTATAAATTTTTTTTAATTTTCTGAAGTATTTAACATAGCATTTGTGCTTAGTAAGAGGTCGTCAGATTTAGACAGTTAAAATTATTTTTACTTTGTTAATCATTTAAACTAATAAAGTGAAATTACTTAGGTGTTAAGATAAATGTTATTTTTGTTATTTTTTATAACACAAAAGTACTGTAATCCTTCTAAACTTTCAGTCTCTTTATATTTTCAAAAACTCTTATTTTAAAATTTTCAATTTTTTGAAATTTCTGTAAATTTTTTGTCTCTAAATTCAGACACCATTTTTACTCCTCAAGAGATAGTGAGATATACAGTTAATAAAAACAAGAAGTTAGGTTCTGATTTTGTTTAACATTGTTAACTCGTTGTATCTTAGGGTTAGCCCTGGCTCTTCAGCAGTAGGAGCCAAACATTAGTCAGCTGTAAATTTTTGTAGCTTATATATATACAACAGTTCCAATGTTCCTTAAAAACTAAGAGCTTATATTTATAGGGGTGAAATGTTTTAAGCAAAAATATTTGCCAAAATCAGTATTTTATAGCTAGAAATCATAAAAAAAAGCAAATGGTTAAATTGGCAAATGTCAGAGTAACCCCTGTACTAGACTTGCACAAGTACCTATATCATTATCCTGCCCCTTTCAAATGATTGCAGAGATCAACTGAAAAAGTTTTTGCTGTTGAAACGCTGAAATATATGTAAATCTATTTGTTTGATGGACTATTTCAATGTAACTTAGATGTAATGAACATGTTTTTATGTAAAGTTGATATAATCATACCTCTTTTACTTTCATTTTCTATGAAAGTGAAAATTGTGTATATTGATAGTCTCTTACAATACTGGGGAGGGTACATACCATTAGAATCAAGCTCCTTAAACTCTTTATTTCAAGTACACTCTTAATTTTAAGACATGCTCAATTTTAAAATATTTTTCTATTTTTCTCCAAAATCCTCACACTCGAAAATAAAACTGTTAAAAATCTGCCACGAGTTTTTACTTAACTTTTAACTGTGTAATGCCGTATAATTGACATTAAAATATTCCCCCTATTTGATTTGAGTGTACACTTAATTGAGTGAAAGATTTTGAAACTGGAGCCATAATTATAGTCACTTAAGAAACTATAAGAACATAATGAAATCAAAAATGACTTTTCTCAATAAAAGGTATGATAATATTTAAATATTTTTTTTCTATTTTGGCATATAGCCATAACGACTCCTGGTTGATGTCAATAACACATTAGTGTTTTCTTGTGAACAAGAAATTTTAGTACTGTTACCCTCAGTGTACAAAGTTAAGTAATTTTAATGTTTACTTTCCGACAAACACCTCAGTAAATGTATTTATCTTTCTGTTATATAGATATATATTGTGTGTATTTATATAATGTTAATTATAATTTAAAATTTGTATTTAACCAGATATTAAGACTGCTGTATTGAAATACAATAGTACTGACTTCCCAGATTATCCAAAAGATGAATTGAGGTATCTTACAGGGTTTAAAAAGTTCAGCAAAAGCTGATTTTGTATACTATCCTCGTTTATATTTTGGAGCCGTGGTTGTCAAGTGGTCTTAGATGCCTGCTTGTTGATTACAAACCTCTGACTTTCGACATTTAAATTCTGCTCGAACAAACCTACATTCAAATCCTGCTTGGACATACTTACATTCAAATCCTGCTTGGACAGACCTACATGTAAATCATGCTTAGACAGACCTACATTTAAATCTTGCTCGGACAGACCTACATTCAAATCCTTATTGGTCAGATCTAAAGAATCTTGACTGGAGCAAAAACAAAATCTTAAGGAATGGATTGTTTATTGTAAAGATGGTTTACAGCACAAATGTCCAGAGGTGACACAAATAGTTCCTCTGAGGACACCTAACTATAGGGTTTATATTAGGATGAGGGATGATCTAAACATTGTCCAGAAATGATAGATACAATAGATGGGAAGAAAATTGCGGATAAAAATTTTAATCACAAATAGGTTAACATAACACAGTTGTTGAATGGCATAGTATATAACATATAATGGTGTTTCTTATAAGGACAGAGTGGGTGGAGTGGGATCATCATCTTTTACGTCTTGGTCAGTATATTTTGAGGCAGTATGTTGTTAAATGATGGGGAAAATTTGAATGCCTCAGAAAGAAAAAAAAATTAAATGCCTCAGAAAAAACTGACTGATCTTCATTCTTCAACAAGTGACATTACAAAGTTTCTCCCACTAAGTAAGGTCTGGCCTGGATGTGATTTTAGGTATCAGGGCATTAGACTTAGGCTTTGTTATCTGTATGCCATCAAGGTCCAGCAAATATCATTGCAATAAGACAACTTTTCATCTTCCTGTGGTTTTCTCCACAGTTTTAAAACTGACCACCACTATTTAAGTGAAATAATCTTGACTGTCATATGAAATATTCTAACGAACCATATACATGACCTATTATAGTAATACTGTCTATATTTTATACATTGCATTCAAAGTTTTATTTTTCTGATTTTATAACCTTCAATAAGTAGTTGTCCTAACTGTATACAACAATCACCCATTTACACACTTCATTGGATCACAATCTTATCAGTTAAATCCTTGACAGTTTAACTGCAATGTGAAATGTCACACATTTAGTCCTGTATAAACTGGACAACTTTAACCTGGTCATTTGACATTAAAATTAATGAGGTCGTTGTTCATACACCTGACTATTCTTTTGCTCTTTTTTCTTGGCAACTTGGCATAGCATCAAGAACTTTTGATTTAGGGGTTGTGGGTTTGAGCCTCTGTGGTGCTGCATGGTATGTATTTCAGCAAGATATTTAATTTCATTTATCTCTTGTTTCATCCAATCGGGAGTATTGAACTCAGATTGGCTTCAGGACATTGAAACTGCGATTTGCTCTGGCTCTCTGATATTTAGACAAAACTTTAACCTTCTGTGGTATTTTTGGTGTGTGAAAATCAAAATGCATACTGTGTTTGTATAAAAGAAGTCTTGAAATTTTTATTAAAGTGTATTGATATAAGAAACTTTTGAAAATGTTTAAAATTTAAGGGTTTTTGTGTCTAAAACGTAAATAAAAAACCTAGAAATCTATTTTCCTGAATCTGTTAGTTATCTTAAATAAATAAATTTAATAAATGGTATATAAATTTATATTATCAATCTTTAATGCATTATCACCAATATGGTATGATACACAAGGTCCTTAAGACCCTTTGTTCTCCAATTAGGGAGTATTCATGATTATCCCTATTTTTAAAGACAGTTGATTACTTGGTTTTTCAGGATAGGGCAATCATGAAAAAACGCATACACCACCAATTTCCCAACTTTTGTGCTTAACTCATTACCACAAAATAATGTGATATACCTATCTTAACGGAATGTTTTCTGTATAAAGAATTTTTTTGGAATAAAACACGTTGTTAGTTAACTTAGTTGATTTAACAGTTTGACTTGAAAAAAAAAAACAAACTAAGTTACATGTTGACAGGTTTAAGATTTACAGGGGTCACGCTGACTTCAATTTTTTTTTCTCCAAAATTTTCGCCAGTTACATGGTGACGGGTTTAAGATTTATCTTAATAGGCTATTTTCACAGCCACTGAAAATAAATAAATAAATTATTACATGTAAATAAATTAATAAATAAATAAAATTTACAGAATTTATTACATGTATACATCCATACATCTGTACATCCATCCATTCACCCATGCACCCACCTATAATGTGTGTGTGTGTGTGTGTGTGTGTGTGTGTGTGTGTTTACAGATATTTTAACAAAAACTTTAATTCACAGATAAAATTAATTTGATATATATTTTTCATTCTTTACACTGTCAGATAGTTTTTCCTTAACTGTGAGCATGAATCAAAATCCAGTGGGAAATTTAGAAAGTGAAGTCGATATAGTCTGTAGTTATGTTCCACAACAAGGGGACATTGTCACCACCATATTGTTAGAGAAAAAAATGAGCAATGGTAACTTTCAACAAATTGCCACATTTTATTCACCTATTCTGAACCAAAATGCAACAATTGCAAATACCACATTTGGTAAGGATTTAGCTAAAAGAGCAGAATTAACAAATCCAACTACCAATAACATGGCTGCCGGTCTGAAGATAAACACAGTTCAGTGTGGTGATGAAGCCACATATAAATGTCTAGTGTCACACGTTGCCGCTGGAAGTACACTGGAAGCTGGGGCGACAAACAACTTAACCGTAAAAGGTTTGTATTGAGGCTCGATTAATACTTTATTAAGTTTTTTTTTAATAAAATATTTTGAAATTTATATTTTTTTAATATTTTTTTTAAAAAACTTTTTTTTTTCATAAAAAATTATGAATACCTACTTTAAATTTCTTAAAATATTCATAATTTTAATACATAAGGATTAAATTTTTTTTGTTTTTTTTTTAAAGACAAAAATGACAGGGATGCTACATGTATATCATTCAATACTATAAGTATTTATGATCAAAATGTTGGTATATAATTTAGAAGCAAAAGATATGAATTGCTGATAAACTGGGTTTGCCAGCTGACCAGGATAAATCAGAGTTTGTGTAAGACATTTCTATTGGATATGGAAACCGTCACATGACACTTTCCCCTAAAGGTGCCTTCATTTCAGAAGTTTGTGATAACATTTTTCTTGGTGACTACTTGTTGACTACTTGATGTGCTGGTGACCATTTGGGTGTGTTGGTGACCGCTTGGTGTGCTGTGCCACTTGTACAGACTGTCAATGATTACAGTTTTTAAAATTTTCTAAGTCATGGAAGGCAATGTTTTTTTTTTGTTGAATCTTTTAACTGTTAACTAAAACTACATGACAGTATTTATCTTCATGATTTGTTTTTAAACAGGTCGTGCTAAATCACCAGACACTGTACCAATTATGAATCCTGCAGAAAATATTGTAGAAAATACTGATGTATTCTTTACATGTACTGGAGATGTCGGTAAACCGGCTGGCACATTTATATGGCAAAAATACAAAAATAATAATCCAGTAGGTTTGCAGATGTCAGGAGATGCTACCACTCAGCCAATAGATGGAACATGTATCGTTAACAAGACCAGTAGGTTAAAACTACGTTTGACTAAAGATGATGATATGGCGGTCGTACGATGTACTGTGCAGCAGGAACTTGTCGGGAATACATTCTATAAACAGACTGGACAGATTAGAATTTACTGTAAGTTATGAAGTTGTTTAATTAAAACTGTATAACATTATCATGTGTAGGTTTTGTTTGTGGAGACATGTGGCTGAACCCCGAGTAAACCAAACACCTGTCTTATCTGAAACCTGAGTGAACGAAAAACCATGTCTTCTCTGAACCCTGAGTGAACCAAAAACCTGTCTTATCTGAACCCTGAGTAAACCAAACACCTGTCTTACCTGAATCCGAAGTAAACAAAACACCTGCCTAATATGAACCCTGAGTAAACCAAAAACCTGCCTAATCTGAACCCTGAGTAAACCAAACACCTGTCTTATCTGAACCCTGAGTAAACCAAAACCATGTCTTCTCTGAACCCTGAGTGAACCAAAAACCTGTCTTATCTGAACCCTGAGTAAACCAAACACCTGCCTTATCTGAACCCTGAGTTAACCAAGCACCTGCCTTATCTGAATCCTGAGTAAACCTAAACACCTGTCTTATCTGAACCCTGAGTAAACCAAAAACATGTCTCATCTGAACCCTGAGTAAACCAAACACCTGTCTAATATTAACCCTGAGTAAACCAAAAACCTGCCTAATATGAACCCTGAGGAAACCAGAAACCTGTCTTATCTGAACCCTGAGTAAACCAGAAACCTGTGTAATCTGAACCCTGAGTAAACCAAAACCATGTCTTCTCTGAACCCTGGGTGAACCAAAAACTTGTCTTATCTGAACCCTGAGTAAACCAAACACCTGTCTAATCTGAACCCTGAGTAAAACAAACGCCTGCCTTATATGAACCCTGAGGAAACCAGAAACCTGTCTTATCTGAACCCTGAGTAAACCAGAAACCTGTCTTATCTGAACCCTGAATAAACCAAAAACCTGTCTTATCTAAACCCTGAGTAAACCAAACACCGGCCAAATCTGAACCCTGAGTAAAACAGACGCCTGTCTTATCTGAACCCCTAGTAAACACCTGTCTTATCTGAACCCTGGCTGAGTGAACCAAACACCTGCCTTATATGATCCCTGAGTAAACCAAAAACCTGTCTAATCTGAACCCTGAGCAAACCAAAAACCTGTGTAATCTGAACCCTGAGTAAAACAAACACCTGTCTTATCTGAACCCCGAGTAAACACCTGTCTTATCTGAGCCCTGAGTAAACCAAACACCTGCCTCATATGAACCCTGAGTAAACCAAAAACCTGTCTCATCTGAACCAAAAGTAAACCAAAAAACATGTCGAATCTGAACCCTGAGTAAAACAAACACCTGTCTTATCTGAACCCCAAGTAAAAACCTGTCTTATCTGAACACTGAGTAAACCAAACACCTGCCTAATATGAACTCTGAGTAAACCAAACACCGGCCTAATATGAACCCTGAGTAAACCAAACACCTGTCTTACCTGAATCCTGAGTAAACCAAAAACCTGTCTTACCTGAATCCTGAGTAAACCAAAAACCTGTCTTATCTGAACCCTGTGTGAACCAAAAACCTGTTTTATCTGAATCCTGAGTAAACCCAAAACCTGTCTAAACTGATGCCCAAGTTAACCAAAATTATGTCTAAAAAGAACCGTGAGTAAACCAAACACTTGTCTTATCTGAATACTGAGTAAACCAAACACCTGTGATATCTGAATCTTGAGTAAACCAAACACCTGTCTGATGTGAATCCTAGGTAAGCCAAGAATCTGTATCTTACCTAAGTCATTAGAATATACCATAAGTAGTGTTTGCTTAATTGAGCTTAGTATACAACAGGGGATAAATATCATTTGATACTGAACAAAAACAAAGTTCAGATCTGAAGATGTCCTGTTTACAAGTGTAAATGTTATTTATGTTTTTTTTTTTTTTTTAAATTTCAGACGAGGTAGATAAACCAATCATTCAAAGAGACCCGCCAAGTTCTGAAATATTGGCAGGAAACAAAGTAACCCTAACATGTTCAGCCAATGGACACCCAACACCCACATATGCTTGGTATGATGGGAATAATAACAAACTTAAGGACGGTCCAACTTATGAAATTAAAAATGCCCAAGTTAGTGACAGTGGGGCTTATAAGTGTACTGCTTCCAATACATACCCGTTAAATGGTTTAACGTTTAACCAGACCTCCAGTGCTCTGGTGAATATTGGTATGTAATTTTATATTTATCATGTATATATAGATTGTTCTATAGACCTTTTTATATGTGTACATTGATTTGGGTTAAAAATTAAAAAAAAAACACATTGGGTGGGGTGAAGTTACATTGAGCACTCTGCTTATATATGTCATCCGTGTATTATGAATTGTTTTGAAAATTTTCCTGTTAAGCCAGTAAGTTGTTGTAATGTTAACATCGCAATAGTAATTTTTTTTTACTATTTTCAACAAGATTAATATAGATTAATTTAAAACTATAGATTAATTTTAAGAACAAGTACCTTTGTGCTTGTGATGTGCATGTGTGTAGCATGGTCTGCTGCGTACTAGCATGCACTTGGAGTACTTTTAATAAGATGCTAGCTCACCGAGTCAGTATCCGACAGACCACTCCTCCAGTTATTATCTTGTCACTGGGTGACCATTCGGTACTCCATTTACCTGTTAAGTAAATTTAGCCTTAATAATTAACGTTTATGATAGTCACTTAAGCTAATAGAATTTTATTGTTTTTCGTTTTTCTTTATTATTTACATGAGTTTTAAGTTTAAGATTTTTATAAAATCAAGATTTTAAAAATTTAAAGTGCATGATTTAGTGCTAGGATTTTTTATATCTTGTTTATATCCCCCTCCCCCCTTGACATTTTTACCCTGTCTTTTATTTACTTTCTTCAGTTACATATTTATGTAGAATTTTATTTAGTTTATTTATTTATTTATTTTCTACAGTTTATTTATGACTACTTTTGCAGTTTTAGTTGGGATTTCTTTCTTTATTTATTTTATTTTATTTTATTTTATTTTATTTTTATTTTTATTTATTTATTTATTTTACTTATTTATTTATTTATTTATTTATTTATTTATTTACTTTTTGGCTTTTATACTCTTTATATTCATGCATTTTAGCATATTTATTTAAACTTGGTGTGTTGGGGTCTATTTATTTTGTTTACAAATGATTGTTATGAAGTTGAATTTTGACTTTGTACTTAAAGTTTTATAGGAGTTGACCTCTTTAAAATGAATTTTAAAAACATAAACAAATTTTATTACAAATTTTACAAATTCAGATAAATTCATTGCACATTACTTTAAGTCCAGAATAGTAACTGACAGTTACTTGTTACTTCTATCTGCATGTTTATTTTGGCTAACTTTAATTTTATCTTGTACAAAGACAAAAATAAAATAAAATTTACACGAAATTCTGATTATTTCTTTATAGGGAAAATGAATACATTGGAATTATATAGTAGTTTATTTTCTAAATTTAGCAGGCATTTGTTATATATTTACTATTGTATGGAGTCACTGTCAGTGTTTTTTTTACCATTTTTGGGAATGGGGCCAGGGCCTGTGCAATTGGGAATTTTCGCGTCTTTTTGAGACAAAATGGGAAATTTTTATGTTGCAAAATCCCTTCAATCACATGAACAATGTGTATAAAATAACAAATTATACTGAAATACAAATCACATTAAAAATCATAATTTCTCTTTCAGGATAATAAATATGATAATTTTTCTTTTTTTTGGGGGGAGGAATGCATCATATATTTTAATCTGTCAATGATATTTTCGACTTGATAAGTGGTCACAGCATCATAAAACACTAGGGGCATCGCAGGAATATTCGGCCAATTAAGATGCAATCAGCTTCTTTAAATATAAAAGTTTCTACTTTCAGTTTCAAATTTTTTTCACCTATGAACGTTATGTTTAGTAATTTGGTCCACTTTGTTCATTATTTACTTTGTGGAGGCTTTCTGGCGAAACATGTCAAATTGTTTTGCTTTTTGCATCTTTTGAAATAGTTTTTCCTGTAAAACTTCGCATTGTTAGACATTTTTTTTGCAGCAATGCTGCCGATCACGTTTTTTACTTGACTTCCGTCAGGTCGTAAATCTTGATCATGAATATGTTTTAAAATAATTATCGCCCTTAGTAATGTATAGGCATACTGATGATCACAGTGTATCATCAGTTAAAAACACATTCGGGTTAATAATTGTTGTTTACTGCATTTGACATCGCAAAGGGAGGTTTTATTTGTAAACATTTTTAGTCACCGATCCAAATACTGAAAAATAAAATTTTCAATACATTTGGGAAATTATGGTCCAAATTTGGGAATTTTCTAGTCTTTTTACAATTGGGAATGGGGCCGAATTTCGGCCTCAAATTAAGCCAAAAAAATCACTGCTCACAGTGGTTTATTTTCTTAGTACTATTGTATGGACTCACAGTGGTTTATTTTCTTAGTACTATTGTATGGACTTACAGTGGTTTATTTTCTTAGTACTATTGTATGGACTCACAGTGGTTTATTTTCTTAGTACTATTGTATTGACTGTGGTTTATTGTCGAGCCTGGCATTGTCATAAGGTGATATTTAGGTGTTACTTTTCCGTATTGTCGTTCGGCGGCAGTGGCTGCAGGCTGTCAAAATGTGAAAGTTTATGTTAAAGTAATGTATTTTCTACTCATCAAAAACTATCTACTGAGACATTTAATTCGGTAGAAATCTTGTTTTCTTAGTACTATTGTATGGACCTCTGTGTCTAATTAGTTTAGAGCGCCTGTTGAGTAATTATCATGTTTTCTATCATGTTATTGTAATTTGTGGGTCATATTCTGGCATGATGAACTTGTCTCCACATTTAAGAATTGAGTTTCGTGTGTTTTATATAGGAATCTGAAATAAGGTGTCCATACCTCTATCACAGAATTGTGAGTGTGGTGTTATACATCATAACTCCACTCTATGTGCATTTAAAGCCCATTTGACAGTGGAAAGGAAGTCCTTCACACTATGAAATCATTGTACCATGACAATGATACACACAAATAACTATCCAAAGTCACCCTGTCGACAATATTTAACATTTATATGTCTTTTTAAGAAATATATAGGTCATATTAAATCTTGAGGTCAACACATCGACCCTAAAGAAATTATCATTTTGTGAAAGTTTTCTTTACTTTATCAATTCTTTAAATAAATATTCTGTCGTTAATCAAATATAAAAATTTCCCCTCTCTACCAAATTATTATTGATCACTTTTCAAATTTTTTTAAGTTCTAAAAATAGTTGAGTTATAAAATGTAAAATAGAGAGGTTTTTTTGGATAGTGTGGCTGTTTCTGTTAGCAAAAAAATGATAACCTCCTCAATATAATATTACTGATCACTGAGACCTCTTCCATCCTTAACCTTCAATGAAAACAATTGTAAGGCCCCTCATTGAATGTCAGTGTCATGTATTATACCAATAGAAGGTAAAGACTTTAACTGACCGCTGAGACCTCTTCTGTCCTCAACCTTCGACCACACCCATGGTAAGGCCCCTCATTGCACATTAGTGTCATGTATTATACCAACAGAACATTATGTACAAGATCAATTAGACGTCTTCGAGTCACACCCCCATTCAAACCCTTACCCTTTATTCCCTCATTTGACTTCAGTGTAATAAAAACCAGTATTATTAAAAGAACAGTATGTTAAGAATACTTTCAGCCCAACTCCCTTTGCAGAGCCCCTCATTTGACTTCAGTGTAATGCATAATACAAACGCAACATTATGTAAAGACCATGTTTAACAGCAAATTAATTTATTTGATCCCCATTTAATAGGATATGTGATTAATCTTAGTCCAACCCAGTAATAAAAGTAATATTGAAGTATACTGTTATGGGTTGCTTTAAGATTTCACCTGTACAAAATTACTTAATACTCTTGTAAATACAGGTATAATTATTACATGATTTATAACAATTATCTAACCAGGAAACAATTTTAATTTTGAAAAGTTTTAACATATATCAACAATATCCACTTTACCAATAAGCAACAAAAATTGGTTAAAAAAAGTTGCCCAAATTTGAAATAAATATTATGTAGTTATAAACATTTTTCCCATATTACGGTCATTTCAATAGATATTAAATTTGTACTTAATATTATGTAAAACAAAAATAAAACCACACATATACTGGTCCACACACACACACACACACACCCTGTAAAATATCATAAACTTTGGACAACACATTTTTTATTAACGGTAGCCATTTTATAAAATTTGAATCTCATTCTGTCTAACAATCCTTTTTTACAAATCATTAAATGTATACCACTAGTCGGCCGAGTTCGGAGATAGTAGTATAGTAAGATGACTATTACAAGTCACAAACTATTAAACTGGTATTAAACAAAATTAAATAGCTAAAAACTAAACTTTGTTTCACCAAAATCTTGATTCTAAAATTGTGTTCAAAACTATTGTTAAAAATTAGTAAATCGGGTTATTTTAGGAGATAAACAAGTAATTTACAAAACAGATAAAGTATTATGAACACAATTCGTAAATGAATCTGAAGAACTTAACGCAGAAGATTTTGTTAATGAGACCCAGTTGAAATGATGCTGAGTATAATATTTCTGTCAGTGTTTGTTAAATCTATTGTTATGACCACAAGAGGTATTCTGTTTTGTTTTAATTGGTGGTTGCTTTATTTGGTTGTAATGTTGTTTAACGTTGCAAAAACAAATTTTCATTTGGTTTTTTGCGACGAGTGATTATTTATCTCTGCGAGAATAATGCAAGTTTGTGTATGCGTGAAATGTGCGAATCTGTATTATGACCTGCCTTGTCCAAGTGTGTACTCAATACGAAGTTTGTAAAATTGCTAGCAAATTGATTCAGTGTAACATAAGCAAATATATAACTCACATATTCACATTATCTTGGCCAATCCATCGATACTCTCTTCTAATTATTAGGAGCACGAGGGAGCACTATACCGAATTTAAAAATAATATTTATAAATAATTGTTTCAGAAAGAAAGAAAAAATAAAACTTGTTCGAAATGCTGAAATTTTTTTCAGATAAATCTCATATAACTAACTGGAAGTATATCATTATCGATGTTTGATTTTTACAGGTTAACTAAAATATGCTATTATTGTCTGATATCTTTTTATTTCTGTACTTATCAATCTTAAGTTAGGGATACATGGTAGACTTTTCCTTATTTTTCAAAAAGGAAGTTAAGTGGAGTAATGATTTAAGATTCTTAAACATATATCAAGGTAGTAATTTTTGTGATGATGGAGAAATACCATAGACTTTCGACAAGGGATCTGAGAAACTTTCTCACACTAGGATCTGTCTTAGAACAACGCAACAGTAAAGACAGATTTCGGGTTAAAATCGAATGTTTCTTCTTGTATTTGTATGTTTACTCGTGTATGCATTTGTAAATAAATCCGTTTGTTTTTGTTATCGCTATTGTAGTTTAATGAAGCTATTGTAGATACATATGTATATTTCAATTATTCTAATATTTCAGATGTCTTATTGACAGTTGTTTCGCACACGTAAAGAAACATTTTAGACGTAATGACGCTGACACTGTTCAGCATGTTACCAAATTAGTCAAAAATTCAAGTGTAAATATATAAAACAAATACCAGTTAAATTTTGATGTGTCAGATGTGCACATGTCGGAAATTCATTCCTCATCAGTGACATTAAGACCTCAAAGTTTGATAGATAAAAAAACATTAGCCAAACATTAATACTTCGGTGACATATGGTACCGAGAAGGGTTCTTGTCAATGGCAATGGTTCGACTGGAAAACTTTTATTGCCGCTGACTTTAAAGCTATCAAAGGAATTCCTCAATACCAACAGTTCCGGTTTACAGATGAAAACCCAAGAGTCGTTTCTGTTAAAAAAGAATTTGGATCAAATGAACATCGTGTTGTTCTCTACAAACATTCACTAACACATTTTAACATCTATCGTTATTGCAGAAGGGAGTTTGAGCGAAGCGTTAGACAGTTTGTACGTCCCAAATTCCAAGACGTAACATGTCCACGACCTAGTGAAGAATAGACTTTGACGTAAGACTGACGTTATTAGGAAATTTTGATTTTAATTAGTTTTGTGTGACATATTTGACGTCATATTTTCCTAACTTATTAATGTCATACAAAAATAAAATTTTGGATTTTAATTACATACACAAAGAACATTCTATTTAAGTAAAAATCTCATTTTCGAAAAAATTGTCTAATTGTACCTTTTGTCGTGGCGCGTCACATATAATAAAAATTATATTTCATTGAACAAATTTATTTCCCAAAACAAGTTAAAAATTTAAAATTTGATGTGCATCAACATTAATATAAAGATCTTTTCTGAATAAAAAGTATCCCTTGTTAAAGCAAAGTCAACACAAACAAGCAAAATGCTGTGATTGTTGGCCTTGAGAAGGGATACATTGGAGAGGTTCTTCTCCCATGAAAATAAAAAAAAATTGTAAAAAGAATGTCCTTCATGTCAACGTTTAGAAACAAAGATGTAATCCTAGACAAGGAAATATATTGCTATGTTTTTGATTAAGCCAATGTTTTCAAATACATTGTTCCTTAATATTACCATAAATCAATGGCTTGAAATCCGTCTAAGACGGAAAAGTGATAAAAAGTACAGTTTGGTTCGAATATGGTGTAATCCGATAGGTTTCTGAATCAATGATAGGAGATTAGAAAATCTAACATCATGGATATTGGGTTTGTTGTAATTTCGACATCAGTGATTCATTTTGTCACGTGAAATTTTGTTGAATAGGTGTAGAACATTAACATTCTTACAACCTGGACTAGAAAGGTTTCCTACTCAATCGCTTTTATCATTGCATCCATATGATGAGGCATTGCATAGTTCTCTTATCAAGTAATTCTCTAGTTGCAATCGGAATGGTGTACATAAATAGGACTATTTGTGTGGTTGTGTATCTTCTTATTTTCAAAGAACGGAATGGTCCAAGTGATTGAAGTGATGGTTATATGTTGGTTACCATTATTATTTATACCAAACCGAAAGAGATTTTAAATGAATATGTATTTTCGTGTGCAGATGAGAAGGGTACCTAGAATTTCTTGTGTAGTAAGTTGATGAGTAGTTTAAATTGCTGGCTTATGGTTAATACCACCTCACACCGCTTAGATGCCATAATGTTTTAAAACCCAACCTAATACTCAGGTTTCCTGTACGGAAAAAAATCTTGAAAGGGGAATAAATCAACGATATTCAACTGCACTGACATCTCACTGCACAAATTCACCACGTCTGATCCAAGTGGTATAAAGTCTGTCAGTTAATGGTTATTTTCTGTGTTTGGTTTCCTACTTGAATATGTTCCATTCTTAACGTGATTGAATTTGGAAGGAATACATGTAACCCTATTATTCCAATTTGGCTGAAGTATTACTTCACCAACTCATTTTCATTAGTAAATGAAATTATTCAAATGTAACAAGTGTAAGTTCCGCATATGCTAATTTTAAAGAAACTAAATGTGCTCTCTCTCTCTCTCTCTCTCTCTCTCTCTCTCTCTCTCTCTCTCTCTCTCTCTGGGAAATCCTGTATCTGTAAGGCACGCCATTATCTACCTGGTAACGAGAAAAATGTCAGCATTATACTATTTCTTGTTTATTGTGAGTTGTTTTCAATTCATAAAAAATATTACTATTTTCAGTTTAATAAAATAGATTCCAACTCTTAAAAAAAATAAACATCTCTATTCTTTTTTATTGAAAAGAGAAATGTTACGAATGAAAAAAAATAAATCAGCATATCGGTAGGATAAGTTGTTAACAAACAAAACAAGTGGATTTAAGATTAGAACTTTAAATCGCAAATCAAAAAGAAGATATTTAGTTATTCGTAATTGAAACATCTCTGTTATTGTTACACATTAAGGGGAAAATGTAATTTAAGAAATTGGCGACGGGTGTCTTTCTGTATATTATGTTCCTGGGCAAGTTTAATAACCATGTAAATGATGATATCGTTAAGTGTAAACGCAACTTTATTAAAATATTTAGTAGTTTTGCATATATACATATAAACAAGTGGATTTAAGATTATAACTTTTAAATCGCAAATCAAAAAGAAGATATTTAGTTATTCGTAATTGAAACATCTATGTTAATGTTACACATTAAGAGGAAAATCAATTCGAAGTAATTAGTTTTATACTACGTTACTCTATTTCCAACAGAATTTTTATAAGGTTAAAGCAAAGGGGATTGTTTTTTTTTAATTTTATTGTTTTGGGTTAAAATATATATATTTCTAAAGCATTGACGTATTGTTATATATTTATACACTCAGAAATTGATATAATTCTTATGGCGTCAAAACTGACATTTGAGAAGACTCAAGATATACAACTAACATGTAGCGTTAAAGGAAATCACAGTGGTGTGGTATTCCGTTCATGGACACAGAAAATAGGATCAAGATTGATACGGATGTTTGAAGGTTTCAATACAGACAATGAAACCGTTGTCAAGATACCGTACAGTAGTTATCAGGATGTTGGAAATTACACTTGTTATGTTTATGATAAAAATGGAATTTTCATGAATAGCAAAGATGTGGAAGTAACAGTAAACGGTTAGTAAAAGAACAACAAAAAATCTATGAAAGAAATGAAATGCGAATTTCAATTAATGATTTGGTTCCTAGGACAGCAAAAAAAATTTGTTTAAAACGCGAAAGGAAGTAATGCAAAATAAATTTGAAACATACCAAAGTACTTAATTTAAAAAAGCACACACAACCAGCAATTTGGATTCTATAAAGAAATTTAATAACTTACAATGTAAGACAAAATGGTTAGACGATTATCAAAATTATGACTCGACGAAGAAATTATAAAAAATTAAATGGTGTATTCAAATCCACCGGAGAGTTCTCAAACGTTTCATTGATTTTACATCATGAAGTATGCACAATATCAAATGTAAAACTATTATAAAATCTTAAACAAATTAGTAATTAAAACGTTCAATAAATCATCGTAATAGACAAACTTAACATTTATGTCTTTATATTTACAGATAAACCTGTGATAACGGAAACAATTAAAATTCAGGAACAAAAAGGAAATGTAGAAATTTTGGTTGACTTTTATTCTATTCCAAAACCTCTTAAGGTAGATTGGATCAAAGAAGGAGCAGTAGTTTCTCTTAGTGAAAAATACCGACAAAGTAACATCGTCGTACAAATTACATTGACACTTCATGAAGTAAGAGTTCAACTTAAAGGTTACAGGGCGAAGCTTACCATCACAAATGTTACTGATGATGACTTTGGAACATACGTGTTAAAAATTGAAAACTTTAAAGGAATAGCAACACAGCAAGTTAATTATCAACGACAAAATCAACAAAAAGGTAACTAATTCCTGTATAAAACTATACTTATGTTTTCCATACAATTTTGGAACTTTCAATTCATTAATTTTTAACTGTTTGGCTTGTGCTTTTTCATTTATCAAACTTGTTGCCCCTAGTGTTACTGATGAGGAATAATGTTTTTTCGAAATGTGCACATATGGCGCATCAAAATTTAACATATGTTTTTGTTTCTCTCATCAGTAGTTTAAAATTTTGTTACATAAGTTAATTATTGTTACACACTGAATGTTACTTATAGCAAACCCATTATTTTGTTTTATAAAGCAATACTGTAGATTTATACAGTCCTCAATATTTTTTGGATAAAATAAATGGTTTAGACATTTCAAAAAATGACAATTTCGTAGAATTGAGTTTTGTGAAAACAATTTAATTTTGTGTTTTTACTTAGCCATGAAACAAGCGAAATTTAACCCTCCCACCAACCACCAATATTTGTTATTTTACAATATTTAGATATTTACTTAGATACTTCTATTAGAATATTGTTTAGAAAACTCAGAACGCCTTGTTTCCACCCTTATGATGTTTATAACTTAGCATCTTTACTTTTACCAAGGTTAAAAATGGAAAAGTTGATAAAAAGTGTTAGCAGCGTTCTTATTATAGTATAGGTTCACAGAAAAAAATTAAAAAAAAACTTTTTTATATTAATCACAATTCAGGATTACCTCCGCGAGGGTATCCTTAGTTCAGTAGGCTACGTGCTATTAGAAAATGTTCCATGTAGAAAATTTATATACATTTATATATATGGCACATAAATGGTATGTTCAACAATCATTGATTTGGAGAGAAAAATGTTAGAATATATCACATCAAACTCACTGAATAGTATTATAAGTTGTATAGATTGGCACGCTTTAAAAGAATTCTATTTACAATACTTATACAATTCTTATGCACCCATTGTAAAAATCTGAAACATTCAGCAAAGACCCAGATTTTTTCACATGCTGGTATAAATACAACTAAATATAAAATAAAAATCTCATTATCTACATTTATCAAACTATTTTAACATAAAAGACATTGCATTTACATTTAAAAAAAAGACGTTAATATCGACAGAAAAAGATATTATTTTTTTATTTACTTTTTTCTTATTTATTTTTTTATTTAATTTGTATACTTAAAATATTTCTATCGTCTGCATTGCATTTTCTTTACATCTATAAGGTACAGCGACGTTAAAATGATTCCATGCTCGCATGCTTGTGCACAAGCCAGTTCGACATTACATCGAGAATTGATGTTTGGATTACCCTACATCTATAAAAAAAAAACTGGATTAAAACAAACTTAACTTCAAACAGCTTTTATTTAAAAATCAGTATCAATTTGTATTTTTGTTTGTCAAATCGGATAAAAAATTATGAAATTTGAAATGTTCTTTTCTTTTTAACGTTTTATTTTTTAAACCGCCTATTACGTCATTTTACCAACGAGTAGGCGGGGCTTATCTTGATCGAAGTTTTGGCTGTTCCCATAATTTTACATTGCCGACATATATGGTATTTACCGATTTTCCTCCTCATTTGTACAACGCAATGAAGAGGTTTGTACAAATAATGCTAGGAAAAATATTGTAAATATAAGAATTGATTTAATTTTTTTCCCGGCACATCAAGTAATAAACCATATTTTAAACATTTGCATTTAATTAGATTTGCTGGTTTTAAAATATTGGTTATCACTTGATGTCCCGGATAAGTCAATTCTTTATTACTTTTTTTGTCTTTTTTTATACACTTTTTATTTACTTTTATTACTCCTTGGTATTGTTTCGTATTCTTAATTTGGTATTGTAGGGAGTTTATTGATAAAACAATTATAGTATACACACACACACACACACACACATAGACACATATATATATATATATATATATATATATATATATATATATATATATATATATATATATAATGTTCTACTTATTTTACACTTATTTTCTTTTTATGCATTGTCCACAATAGAAGAAATAAGGAAAATTAATGCACTTGATTCTACAGTAATTAAAATAGTTATTGGTGTATCAGTAATTGTTGCTGTAGCTGTATCTGTTGTTGTAATTGTCATCTTTTTTGCTCCTAGGAAGAGGATAAATAGTAAGTTATTACAAAGCGGAACGGTAAATATTAAATTAATACATCTGAATTTAGCAAATTTCAAACACAACTCGATTTTGTTAGTACGTAAAATAGTTTCTGTTAATAACCGTATATAATAATCAGCATCACATAATATGATTAAAAAAATAAATTAATAAAAAAAAAGTACAGAAACTGTCAGAACGTGCAACAAACATAACGAATAAGGCCTTTCTAGAACCCGATGTAATCAGAACAGTGGGATACGTCATTCTTCAATGCATCGTAAAGTAACTAACAAAACGGGAATTCATCAAATAAATTCTGAGTTAAATAATGAAACTTTTATTAAGCATTTCAGTTATATTTGACTCTATATTTTCAAAGAGTGTACTGAAGGTTTTTTTCAAAGAAGCTAGACTTTACATATAAATTCCTATTGAATCTATTTATTAAAAATGAAAATAAAAACATTTGTTCTCGATTGATATAACCTACATTTTATAATTAAAAATATATTATTCATTGCAGAAAACGAGAACGAGACTGTTGAAATGAACGAAAAGTTAGTATTTATTTCAATATGTTTTTAAACACTTATATCAAACAGTTTCCTAATTATATTAGACAGGAGGTGCTTCCCCTTCCGGAGCACCCGGCCTCACTCCCTTGATGGAAGTTCACGTGTATAACATATTTTACCAGTTTGCAAAGTTTTTACTTTTGTTTTTGGGATTGTGATATGGACAAGGACTGGTATGTTTGTTTATATTTTTATCACAACTGTACCTTATTTATATAATATATACAATATATAAACAGTAAAACATTGAAGTCTGAAGTCTTTCTTGAATAATTCTACTTTTTATATTTTGTAAAAAACGATTCCTTTTTTCGATTTATTTCTCAGATTTATATGTTTATTGGCTGTTAAAGTGTACTTTCATCAAGGCACACTTTTTTCTGTTTTTGAATATATATGATGATACAACGTTACAGTATAATAGAAACGGTGAAAAATATTTATTCTATACTTCTCAAGCAAAAACACACATATTACAAGAATATGTTAAGGTTATTTTCAATGCTCGAATGAAATTTCAAAATATTTGAAAGGAGATTCAAGATACATGAACTTACAAACAAAACAAAACTTATTGGTAATATTTCAATACTATTAAAAATTTTACAGAATCGAATCGAAATACGAGAAGCTGCAAGTCAGAACAGCACAAGAACCTTACGATGTACAGGGAACTGAAGGTATTGACAAAAATATTTGTTTCCTTTTTTTTAAATCTCATAACTATCTTACATGTGGCAAGTTTACAACAACATTCACCATTAGTGTATTGCGTTAATCGCCTTGCAATAATGTCGTTTTCTAAACCTTACAAAACAAGTTAGAAAATTTGATTAGTTTAATGGTAGTTCATAATTTTGTTTTCAAAGCTTAATTCAATTTTTTATTAGATAGATTCTTAAAGAAATTAACAAAAAATAATTAATAATTATTTATATGTGCTAAACAGGGATATATATAACCTAAATTGTTATTTTGTTTTCAGTTCTGAAGAATATATATATAAATGACGTAAGGTAAGTAATTTTATTAGCACTAAATAACATTAAACAAATTATAATTTGTTTTTTAAGTATAATTTTAGTTGAAGGTATACTTGTTTCTGTTAAATTGTCAGTTCCAATTCACTCTTTATTTTTAAGTTTATTATTTAGCCCTAAAGAAAAAGCGTTTCTTAAGTGTTCAGTCTCCAAACTTCAGTTTCTATCCCGTCTTTAGTTTTTTTTTTAACAAAAAGTTGAAAAAAATTAAAAGGAATATCCAAACTTATACTGGATATATTTGACTTACCAAAGTTCTTTGTTCCTTTCATTCTTTAAATTGACTTGCACGTGATGGGTGTAGCGAGATAGACAGAAGGTGCTTACCTTCCCGGAGCACCCGGCCTCACTTTCTTGATGGAAGTTCACGTGTATAACATATTTTGCCAGTTTCAAAGTTTTTTTTTTTTTACTTTTTTATTTATTTTGTTTATTTTGTATTCAATATATAAATATTTATACAGTAAACATTATTACAATAATACACTTGATACAAATTGATAAGTTGTTGTATTGAAAGGTTTTCAGAGAGAGAGAGAGAGAGAGAGAGAGAGAGAGAGAGAGAGAGAGAGAGAGAGAGAGAGTGAAAGAAAGAGAGAGTTTAAAATATAATTTCGTTTCAAAATTGTTCTTTATATATGAATACAAAGTTTTATGTCATAATAGGGTGGAATTGTTGCCATTCTGTTCTAAAGTTTTCTGATTTATTTTACCTACTGCAATATCTTTTTCAATAAAGTATATTTCTTTTAAAATATGTTTAGATTTCACCAGAGATAAATGTTTACCAAGGCAACGAGTTTGATAAATATAATATTTGATATGCATTAGCATAAAATTTTTAACGTTATTAAAAGATCTAAAATTTCCAAAAACCATGCTCAATTTTGTGATGTTTAAAAAAAGAGCCAATTATCCACTCCTTCTAAAAGGATTGTACTAAGTTACATTTAAAAAAAGATGAATAATTGTTTCTCTTGCTTGTTTACAAAAACTGCATAAAGGATCTGTTTTGATACCTATTTTGAACAGAAGAGAGTTTGTAACAATTATATTTTGAACGATTCTGTATTGCAACCACTGTAGTTTTGTATTTGAGGTCGTAGAGTAAATGCTTCTGTATATTTGTTTCTAATCACTTTCAGTAAATTGTCACAAATACTTTGCCATTTTTGTCGTAAAGTCGGTTAAGAATGGTTTTGTTTCAATATTTTATACATATCTTTTGAGCCTTTTTTATTTTTGAAAAATATTTTTAAGATATTTGGAATGAAAGAAATTTCTAATTTAGACAGATAATATTCTTTGTTTCTTTCTCAGCATTTGTTTTACTGATTCATTTATTCCATTATAATCGAGAAAATAAATTTATGTTGTAGTTATATTTTCAAATAAAATCTTGTAAGTTTAAGAAATTTTCATTTGTATCTAGCATATCATTAATAAATATGACTCCCTTTTCTTATAATTTTCTAATGTATCCGATATTACAGCAGACTTTATATCACTATAGAAAGTATAAATCCATTTTTCCATAGAAGTACCAAATAATAAATTTAAAACTTTGTGCAAAAAGAACCAAGATATTGAATTTAAGGCTTTCTCGAAATCGACTAAAAGAAATTGACCGGGAATATTTTATCTTCAGTATATTGCATTATATCGTATATAAGTCTAGTATCTTCCCCAATATACCTTCCAGAGATAAAACCCGTTTGTTCTATACCAATAATGTTCCCTAATAAAGGTTTGATTCTATTAGCTATTACTCCAGATCCTACCTTTTAAACTGTATTTAAGAGTGTAATTGGTCGTCAATTTCTTAAATTGTTTTGGTTTTCCCTCTTTTGGTATGCAAGCTATTATCCATTCCCGTAGGGTTACTGGCAGTTTACCAGTTACATAACCATAATTTACAGATCTTCCTACAAAAAACCCCAATATATTTCCTAAACATTTTAAAAAATTCCACAGGAAATCCATCGGAACCAGGACTTTTGTCATTTTTCATATTTTTTTAACGTTTCGAAAGCTTCTCTATTAGTTATAACTCCTTCCAAATTCTCAGATTTAAAATCGTCAAGTATTTTAAAACTGCATGATCCAATATAATTTTTTTAAATCCACATCTATTATGTCTGAATTTTCCAAATAAAGGTTTCTATAAAAATCTTCTATTTTCTTCCATATATCTTGTTGTTTAGTTATTTTTTCTCCATTTTCTTTTAATTTTATTTTGAAAATCTTTGGTTTCTAGACTACAGAAATATTTTGTTGGTTTTGTCCCCGTCGGTTATCCATTTCAATCTTGACCTAACCAAATAGCTTTTTATTTTATCGTTTCTTAAATTTTGTAAACTTATTTTTTTCCTCTAACAAATTATAATTATTATCATTGAAGTTTTCTTTAAATTGTTTTATTTCTTTTTTAGGCTATCGTCTTCTTTTTCTTTTTGCTATTTTAAAAATCTTGCATATAAAATGGTTTGCCCCTTAATTCCATTAATAAAGTTTCTAAAAATAATTGGTCATTAATTACAAAAATTATGCAATCATTTGGTATATTTTCAATATTATCTATATTATAAACTGGGAGTGCATATTGCTTTTTTACTGTTGTGTTTAGACTTTGAATTGATTCTATATATTGTAGATCATGCAGCAATGAGTTCTTAAATTTCCACTGCCCCTTCCCTTTATATAGTCAATAAATCTTATATGCAATTGTACTTAAGAATAATTCGTGCGATATCCGAGTTTAATAGATGGTACATATTTGTTAGTTGAGAGAAATACACTTAAAACAAAAAGAATTAATCTTGCTTGTTTCATGGGATTTTTTCCTCCAAGTATCGCTTTTAGTTTGGGTTATTTTCTCGAAACGCATCCACAAAATTAGTTTCCTGCAAAAAATCTAACATACGTTGTTTTGCATTTGAATTGTTAATGTTTACGTAATTGAAAAATCAAGATTTTTTAGTTTTTACTTTGGTTTTGGATTTATGATATGGACAGGACTGGTATGTTTGTAGGAGGTTTATTTTTTAAATAAAAATTAACACTTTTTCTCTCTTGATATAATTTTACTATCAATAAGTATTGAGATATTTATAACTAGTTTTTTACATAATTGTTTGGTCGTTTTAGTGACAAAGATCATAATGGTCACTCCAAGACACAAGAAGATAAAGTAGAATATGAAGAAATACAAGAACGTGGTAATAACTTTATGATACATCACTATGTTTTTGAAAAATTTTTTATACGTTGTAAATATGCTACAACATAAAATTGGGAAAAACATACTATGTTAAAAATATACATTTATTTTTGATAAAATTATTCTGTACAAGATATTCAGCTGTTCTTATTTTTGAAATATATTTAAATCTAATGTTTATTGCCTCATGCAAAACATTCCTTAGCTAGAGATGATTAATTTAATTTTTGAACTTTGCATTCATTAAGTTCCATTTCGATAATAAACTTAATTAAACAAAATAAAACAGGTATTTGAGTAAAGCATTTATATCTCTAAACAGATACCACTGCAAGTAAAGTAAATCTCAAATCTCCCCGAGAGTATCTGTAACTCAGAAGGCTGTACTTTGTGCTGTCAGAAAATGTTCCTTGTGACAATATTTTTAGCTGTCTTGGTTTTTTTTTGTTTTTTTTTGTTTTTTTTTTTTTTTTTTTTTTTTTTGTAATTTATATAAAAATAAGGTTTGTTCCCTTATGTCAAGCATTCCTTAGCTATATTTTGATTCATTTTTAATTTTGGAATAATTTATTTTCAAATATTTAGATTATCTTTTGTATCTATCACATTAAAAGTTTTCTCCGGCGCAAAGTGTCACCGATTAGGAATGAATTTCCTAAATGTGCACAAAATGCTGGTAAAAATTAAACAGATTTATCACCAGATTCTTTTATAAAAACACTTATTGATTTAATGTTTAATGTTCTTCTTTCAGTGAATTCGACCTTAGAACCGAAACCTGACTATGAAAACACAAAAATCAACTGATAATACTTTGTGAATTTTCCATGAATCTTGTTGTACAAGTTTGAAGTGATATCTGCCCCCTTTATAATTTTCAAACCAGGGTTAAAGGAAATTTGGAGGATTTAAAACAATTTGGTTATAGTTGGCTTTGATAGATTTCAATTTTAATATGTGCTGGTCTTAAAATGGTTAAAAATACAATAACGTACTTTATCTAGGTTTTATGTATAAAAGTTAAAACTTGTATAATGTAATGTAAAGTTATATAATCTATAGAGAACTAAACGTTCTGGTGGATTTTTTATGCATGTATTAATCACAAACTTGTTATAAGTATAAAAGTAATAAAAATTTACAAATGGTACATTTATGATAGGAATAAATTTTAGATATACAACATTTTTAAAAGACTTTTTTTCAATTGTCTGTGTATTGTAAAATTGGCTTTGAAAGTATAAAAGAAATGCTTTATGTGGCACACTTTTTATCTAAAGATTAAGGTCCGTTTAAGAGACTTTTACGTGTAGACAAAATCTACAATTCTGTATTTGCTGTCAGAAAAAGTATCATTTAGCAAAGTTTGCAGGCGTCTTGAATTTTGAAATTTATTTAAAACTAAGTTTTTTACCTCACGCAAACCAAAAGCTGGATTTGGATATATAATTTTTGAACTTTAGATTCATTAATTTTCAACTATTATGGCTTATATTTTTTTCATTTTTGTCTTAGTGTCACTGATGAGGATTGAATTTTCGAAATGTGCACATCTGGCACATAAAGATGTAACTGGTATTTGTGTTATATATTAACTCTATATTGAATGTAACGATATATAAAATAATAAGTTTGTTAGTTATTACAGCATGATAAATTGTAACATTTATGTTTATATAATTAAGCATATGTAGGTCATATACTGAGAGTATTTTAAAACAAATGACAATTGTTGAACTGCTTGTATGAGGAATTTGTATTGTAATATTGCCGCTATAATGCTTTTGATATGTAGATAATTGATGTGAAGAAAACATTAAGTGCTTTTATTGATTACTTCAAAGTTCATACATTATAAGTTGCTTTATCGCTCTTCCCTGCAGAAATTTTCCACGGATAAGGAATGATTTTCCGAAATGTGTACATATGGCACACGAAAATTTAGCAGGTATTTGTTATATATTTAGAAATTTTGCCTGAAAAAATTATAGAAATATATCGGCTGAAAAAATATACGCACATGTCGTCTAAACAAATATATGACAAAATACAATTTTATAAATATACTCACATATCACCTAATAAATATACGCACATATCGTCTGATGAATATATGTACATATTGCCTGATAAATATTCCCATATATCGTCCCTAAAATGCACGAACATACCGCCATATAAATACACGCGCATACCCTCTGATAAATATACGCACATACAGTATATAGTATACCCAATTGAAGAATATATTGGCTTAAATAATATAGGCACATATCGCCTGAATTAAGATAAACAGATACTGCCTGAAAAAATATGATAAAATAAATTAAAAAATAAACGCACGAATAGTTTAAATACGGTATAGTTAAGTTGAGTAATGACGTTTGACGTCCCAGTCAAGAATATTTCACTTATATTGAGATGTTACCAGCTATAGGCAAAAGTACAGAAATTTTGCATGTGCTTTGCGCTGAAGATATTACACACCATGGTCTTTGCCTACCTTGGTACGGACGTCGTTTATTTTCAGTTCCCATCCAAAAGAACCGTGACTTTCATTTCGTAATGTCTTGTGCTTGGCGAAAGAACAGTAACTACCCACTTTCAAGTCTTGGATCAGACCGGGGTTCGACACCACGACCTACCAAATTAGGTAGAACTTCCATATCACATGATAAATATACATACAAATCACATGATAAATATACATACATTTCGCCTGATAAATATACATACATATCGCATGATAAACATACGTACATAACACATGATTAATATACGTACATATCACATGATGACTATAACTACATATCGCCTGATAAATATACATACATATCACATGATAAATATACCTACATATCGCCTGATAAATATACCTACATATCGCCTGATAAATATAACTACATATCGCCTGATAAATATACATACATATCACATGATTAACATAGAGAGCATCTTGCATGAGTGTTTATGTAATATTGAATTTATTAAACGAGTTGAATATTTTTTTATGTATCGAGCCTTGGCGAGTTGCATAAAACATTATTCAACGAGTTTAATAAATTCAATATTACATAAGTACGAATGCAGGATTTTATTTATTATATAATCCCATAAAAAAGGCTTTTTCACATATTTAAAATTTGTCTTCTCAGTATAAGAAAACAGCTGATTGATCGAAACACAACAAGTTTACGTTACCGTGTACATGCGCCAAAAGTAATCCTGCTGAAATATTAAAAGTAAACAATAGTCTGTCCGCAGGATACAAAAACAAAACAAACATTTTCAATTTAAATACAATATATCTCCTTTTTTAGAAAAAAGTACAAACGTATCAGCTTAAATTATGAATCAACAAACAGTGTGCCACTGTGAAGAAGGTGAATTGTGTGACGTCATAGCGCGCTCACTCTGGAATGTCAACAACCTGGACAAGGATTTACAGACACGTGTTAATCGGAACCGCTATCCATGATTATTCTGGCCATTTGTGAGGAAACTGGTGATTTGTTTTGATAAATATGTATTTGAATGTTTCCTCCGGTGACTGTTCCTGCAAAAATGCTTTGGAATCCGCCGTGTAAATACCCTTGCATAGTGCGTAAGGATATAACCTTATCCACACACTTTTATGACGTCAAACTCATTCAATAAGATTTTTATTGTATTACCGTATTACATGGATTATTGAGTAGATTATATAATAAACGTACATATCACATGATAAATATACATACATATCACATGGTAAATAAACATACATATCACATGATAAATATACATACATGTTGCCTGATAAATATGCATACATATCGCCTGATAAATATACGCACATATCACATAATAAATATAAATACTTAACGCCTGATAAATATGCATACATATCGCCTGATAAATATACGTACATATCACATGATAGATATACATATATATCACATGGTAAATATACATACATATCACATGGTAAATAGTTGCCTGATAAATATGCATACATATCGCCCGATAAATATTACAAATATCACATAATTAATATAAATACTTATCGTCTGATAAATATACATACGTATCGCCTGATAAATATACGTACATAACAAATGATAAATATACGTACATATCACATGATAAATATACATACATATCACATGATAAATATACGTACATATCACATGATAAATATACGTACATATCACATGATAAATAAACGTACATAACAAATGATAAATATACGGAAATATCACATGATAAATATACGGAAATATCACATGATAAATATACATTCATATCACATGATAAATATACGCACATATCACGTGATAAATATACGTAAATATCACATGATAAATATACGCACATATCATATGATAAATATACGTACATATCACATGATAAATATACGCACTTAGTACATAATAAATGTACATACATATCGCCTGATAAATATACGCATATATCGCCTGATAAATATAAACACATATCGCCTGATAAATATACATACATATCACATGATAAATATATGTACGTATCACATGATAAATATACGTACATAACACATGATAAATATACATACATATCACATGATAAAGATACGCAAATATCACATGATAAATATATGTACATATCACATGATAAATATACGTACATATAACATGATAAATATACGCAAATATCACATGATAAATATCCGTACATATCACATGATAAATATACGCACATATCACATGATAAATATATATACATTTTGCCTGATAAATATACGCATATATCGCCTGATAAATATACGTACATATTTCATGATAAATATACATACATTTTGCCTGATTTATATACGCACATATCGCTTGATAAATATACGTACATATCACATGATAAATATACGTACATATCGCCTTATTAATATACGCACATTTCGCATAAAAAATATAAATACACATCGCCTGATAAATATACGTACATATCACATGATAAATAAACGCAGATATCACCTGATAAGTATACGCACTTATCACATGATAAATATACATACATATCGCCTGATAAATATACGTACATATCGCTTGATAAATATACGTACATATCGCCTGATAAACATGCGTACATATCGCCTAATGAACAGACGTACATATCGCCTGATAAATATACGCACAAACTACATGAGAAATATCTGCATATATCGTCTAAATACACAGATTTACTTCAAATTTTGGTCTTACTATTTAAACATTAGAACTGAATGATATGTTTAAATCACATCTTGGAAATCAACGTTTAACACATAAACAAAGCAATTGTAAAGTGAAAAAAAATTAAGATTGAACACAAACTTTGATGAAGATCTAAATTCTATAGTGTTTTGACCACTAGTAAATTATTATGTGTTAGCAAACGTTTTTACATATTTAAACCACCACACAAATTTTACTGTTTTTACAATCCTTTTTAATCTCGCAATGCGATTACCGATTATGATTTAAAAAAATTTATGTTTGTATGAAAGAAAAAAATTCTTTTGTTTCTAAGAAAAGAACAGAACTGGACAGGTTCGTCTATCAATATGCCGTTTTTCGCCCAGTAGAGAATATCGAATTGGGTATCTTATAATTTACTTATTTGAACTGGTTTTCTCTGGGTAGTTATTTTTTGTATGAAACTCTTGGATATCAACTATCCAATAATTCTTCACTACAGCAGAAATTTTAGCTTCATAAACAGATAAGACTGCGAGTTTGCAGGTTCGTAGCAATTTATAAAACGATTTAATCTATGTTGGAGTGACATTTCAGGTGCTCGTTAATTATCACTTGTGTATTTCTGTCATTAATTTTAATTTCACAAACATTCGGTATATAACGTGTGTTATATATTCATCTACATTACAAGGAATAAAACCATGAGAAAATCTAAATGCCACTTTGAAAACTTGGTGTTTCGACGCGTATGAAGATAAATGAAAATAACACATCTGTATATATATTTTTGTGTGTGTGTTTCTGTATGTCTGTCTGTGTGTGTTATTATCATTAAAATTACTATATAACTATCCTTTATGGTACAATTATTTTATGAAAAGTTATTTCCCGATACCATATCTTAACAATTTGTCGTTAATAATTCACTCTTTTTTATGCCATGTAACAAAGCTAATAGAAAAATCATCATCAGTAAGCATCCTTCATTTACTTATTTTGCTCAATGAGGACAGTATCCTCTCATCTTTAAATTGTTGAACAGTAACTCTTAAAGTGTTAAACTTATTTATAGTGTTTTGCTATATTTAGATGACTCTTAAAGTGTGTATATTTTGTATTTCGCAACAAGGAAGTTAAAATACAAATATGGATACACGGACTTTATGTCAGTTGTGTATTTTTCTCATTATATTTTTAGATCGTGTCACAGGTATTTCTATAATATTATTTTGCAATATTTCCTATTTAATATTACAGCTACCGATTATTTTAATATTTATATATAAAACTGTATACGCGGTAGTCGTATATATTTATTTATATATCTTTGCCTTATGTCACTACTATAGACGACAAATATAGGACAATCCATCGCTAAACACTCTGCGGGTATATATACACTTACATAAGTCTTATATCTTAACGCATGTTAAAAATTTTAAATAGGTAATAGCACCAAGCTGAAGTCCTGTTGCGCAATGTATTAAACAAAAATGTGTCAAAATAAATAGCATATGCGGTCAAGTGTAGATCCCAAACACCCTGTGTTTGTCTAAAGGTTATCTGCTTAGCAGGCAAGTATCGCATACAAATTGTGTTTGCCCACTGGCTGGTTATAATTCTGCAAAGTAAAGGTAATTTAAAGCTTAGGTCCTGTAGCTTCTAAAATGTATTACACTATGTATAATACAAAATTTTGCCCAAATGATATGTAATAATTTGCTTCATTACAAAAGGACAGTCGACAATATAACGATTTCAGTACGGATCATTGGCCAAGGGGTTGACAATGCTAAAACCGAATACAGCTTTAAATTAGCATGCACACTGTAAATGGTTCGATATTACTTTTGAAGGTATAAATAGAGCAAATATTTTTTATGAAAAACACGGTATATTTTCAAAATTATCAGTACAAATGTCTGATGTTAGGTAATATTTTATTATGATAACAGAGGCTGCATGGACACTTAGAGGATCATCAGAGTTTGCTGTGGCTGGTGAATCGTTTACATTTATATGCAATCCACAAAATAGTAATGCTATTGCTGTTATATGGAAGCGACTTGATATTGATACTACTGCTACAGGTACTAGCAGAGCTGTTGTAGAAGCAAATGGATGTAAGATTGGATCAGGATCTGATACACAGTACCAGTACACATGTGAACCTGGACCTGTATATAAACTAACAATACCAGCTAATGTGATGACAAACAGTCAGAACAACATAGTATGGAGATGTGATAATTTTTTTGGAGGTGCTGCAGCTGAATATAAAGTAAAAGTACACGGTAAATAAATAATAAATGAAATTTGAGAAATTTAACATACAGGTGATTCATAATTTATGCATGCTACAACGTACATAACCTAATTGAAATTCAGATACACAATACTAGTTACAATATGAAACTAACAATATATATATATATATATATATATATATATATATATATAGAGAGAGAGAGAGAGAGAGAGAGAGAGAGAGAGAGAGAGAGAGAGAGCACAAACACATTCTTGTATTCTTGAAAAGTCCCGTGAAAGATAAAAATGAAAAATGTTAGAAATAATTCAAGTTGGTTTTTGGGAATTGTTTTATTCTTGCATATACTCGGCTATGTACATGAACTGTTAAACTGGTACAGATGATGATGATGATGATTATTATTATTATTATTATTATTATTATTAGTGCTTTGATGATAAAATTATATTTTTACAGTGCAAGTAAGCAATGTATATATACAAGCGGATAATGCTGTAAATCAAGTAAATGTTATATATGAAAATATACCAATGACATTCTATTGTAAAACTAACGGGTGTCATCCTAAAGCTAATGTTACTGTTACTACAACTGGTGTAACTAAAGGACAATTGACAGAAAGTACAACACAGAATGGTGATCTGATAATAACAAGAGTATCACAAGTCATTACAGCTAACAGAGGAGGTAGTACTGCAAAGACAATACAGTGCTCAACATTCAATATACAAGGGAGACCACCAGTCACGTCACAGCTAGTTACTTTAGATGTTTTCTGTAAGTTTGAATAAAGTCATTTCAGTAAGGATATACTTTTTTATGTTGTTCCCATTTATTACTTTACGGATACCAACATCTGTTAAGAAACATAGTTAAAAATATTTTATTAACAAAATCAACTTCTGTTCAAAAATACAGTAACGAAAAAGAAATTTCAAAAGAACAATAAACGAAAATACTTACGAAACCCATGAAGAGACTTTTTTTTTTTAAAATTTGGTTGTGTTCACACACAACTGTTGTCGTCAATTTGTCATTTTTTATATAAAGTAGGCAAGAAACCAGAACGAGATAGTTTTGCATTCACACAGAATATTTTTTCTTCATTTATTTCGCGTTATCATACTTTTTCATTTTTGTTTTTACGTGCTTGGTATCCTTTTAAAGACATAGGTTAAATAAAATGATCAATATCAAATACAAAGGTTAACTCAATTTAATCATTTAATGCAGTTAGTTACTTAGTGATTGAGTTTTTGCTTTAAGCCGCATTAGAATTATTACAGCTATGTCAGGCTAGAAAATGTTAAAATATTAATGGATATTTCTTAAAAAAATTAAACTGATGTAAAATTAAATACCTTAATTTTTTTCTTTTTAAAATATTACTTATCTAATATAAACCAGTAATATCACAGATACGTTTTGAAATCAAGACCGCGTTATATATGATAAAATGTTATTTTATAGGACAAATTGCCCGACGGAAGTTTAAAATTTAATTTCCATGTGCATTTCTAAAAAGACCTTGCATCGATGATGCTGAGTATAATATATCAGCTTCAATTTTAATCTTACTAAATCATTTAACAGTTCTTATTTTCTGGTTAAACAATAACTATATCTCTGTAAATCAAAACAAAATATCTTAGCAATGTCTTTATATCTTTCGTAGGAAAGAAATACGTTTGTGTTGTAACGCATTATTTGCGTTGTAACGAATTACATTTGTAAGCAATATTTTGAGTGGGAAAGAATTATTACGTTGATGCAAAAAACTATTGAGTGTTAACACAAAAACTTTTGTCAGTAAATAAATAAACATTTCATTTGAACGAAATAATATTGCATGGTAAAGAAATACATCTTCGTGTTTCGAGAATACGTATTACCATTGCTTTAGGACGCAATACTATATGTACCGAAACCAAAACTTTTGTGTGCGAACGCAAAACTACTGCATGCAATCGCAAAAATATTGTGCGCGAACGCAGAACTAGTGAATGTAATCGCAAACATAAATTTATTACTATAAAATGACAGCTTTTTGAGTGAATAAAAACTCAATAAGCTTTGTCTTATTTAATGTTACAAAGACTTTAGATATAAAAAAATTTAATCTCCTTGACAATAAACAATATTATATTTTGTATTTCGTTACAATAGAGGTTAAAAAGTTTATATTTATTTTTACCTACATTCTTGGCTACTCATACATTTCATCGCTTTGGTGTAGAGGTCTAAACATATTTGTTTAGTCGGTTGATCTTATTTATAATAATAAATATGGGTTTCTTTACTGTCCTTGTCAATTGTTTGACACTTTACACTTGTGGAGAAAGGTTTTTTATTCTTGTTTGTGGGGATTAAAACTGGAATCATTTATAGTTTTATAATTTTATTTTCCAGATATTCCTTCTGTGGAACCTACTCTGACCGGATATACCAATGGAACAGTTTTGTATGAAGGTGACAAAGATCTAACAGTTATCTGTCAACAGTCTGGGGGATATCCATTATCGGTATTCATATGGTCTTGTGACAGTCAAACAGGAACTTCAAAGAATGGTCAGACAGTGGCTAGTTCATATGTTCAGTTAACGGTCAACAGAAACCTAAACAGAAAAACGTGTACATGTAATGTACGGCATCCTGATAATAAATTAGCTTACACAAGGACCTTATCTGTTACGTTTGTTGTATATTGTAAGTATTTTAATACATTTTTTGAATTGATTAAGGTTTCACAGTTTCAATATGAAAAAACAATTTTATAAGCTCTATTAAATATATAACAAATACCAGTTAAATTTCGTTGTGCCAGATGTGCACATTTCAGAAATTCATTCCTCATCAGTGACACTAAGACCGAAAAGTTTGATAGATAAAAAACATAAGCCAAACAGTTGAAAATAATGAATCTAAAGTTCCAAAAGTTATATAAATCCAAATCCAGCCAAGGAATGCTTTGCATGAGGGAACAAACCTTAGTTTAAAATAAATTTTAAATTTTAGAGGGCTGAAAATTTTGTTAAAAGGTACATTTTCTGACAGCACAAAGTACTGCCTACTGAGTTATGGATACCCTCGGGGAGTTTTACTCCTCCAGCAGTGGTACCCGCTCAGGGGTAGTAAATATATAACAAATACCAGTTAAATTTCGTTGTGCCAGATGTGCACATTTCAGAAATTCATTCCTCATCAGTGACACTAAGACCGAAAATGGACAAATGTGCATTAAAAATGCTGCCCCAACCCGTTTCAAAGTCATTTTTTAAATTTTAAAATGCAAAATAAATCACACTTGTTTCGAACCTTTCCCTTCTAAACGTATGACAAAACAAATTATGTCAGCGCTGAAAAATTGTTAGGGTGATTTTAGTCCACAAGACTCTACTTGCTCTCTGGCAAAGGTGAGCCTATCTGTCCTTTATTTCCCATAGTGTTGCCAGACTTAAATGAGTAGCGACTTATAATGATGAACCCAAAAATCAGACTACTTTTGAATAGTTTGTCATTTAATTTTGCAAGATGAGTTTTATATTTACTCCTGGTTTTTCGTCATGTGTTTTGAACGCTTTTTCAAATAATTTTAGAAGTTTTTCATATTTACTCCTTGCTTTTAAAGTAAGGTTTTTAATGTGTGGCTTATTTGATGTATGTCTTCAACATCTGATCAAACTAATATATACAAATGTGTGTATTTCTTTACGTAAGTTTGTTTAAAAGCCAGCTTTTTTAAAAAATTTTACTTTGCTTTTATGTGTAGCTTTGTTTTGATATTTCAGGATTTAAGATTAAGCAAAAGTCAAAGTAAAGGATCACGATTATAATTATTTTTTATTTTGTTTTGACATTGTTTAATTTCGGTTTTTTAAATACAGTTTTAAAAATTTTCTGGAACATTTAATTCTTAGTGTTACGTTTGGTATCACTGTTACCGTAAATCTCGATGTTGTTACTTAATTATGATCTATGTTAAAGGATTCAGTTTTACTGTGTTTTTGTATTCTGTATCCTTTAAACAAGGGTTTGTATATAGATTTTAACTCTTTTATTTTCATTTCTGTTTTACTAATTTATGTTTTGCGGCTGTATTCAAATCGAACGTGTCAATGAAATTTTATAATATACCACCACACTAATAGCCCTGTTTTAAGTACACCATTCCGATCACAACGGGAGAATTACCGGATACGAGAACTATGCACGGTTTCCCACTATCGATACAATGAATAAATTTATATGGAAATCGAACGAAAATGTACTCTATTCCCGTCTTAAACATTTACGAGAAGAATGCATATACAAAACTACTACAGATTTTATACACCAGAGTTTAAACTTAACGCTATCATCATGGATATTGCATTTAAAAGGTTATTTAAACCTGCTCCTGTTCAGGAACACAGTATACAGAACAACACCCATCGCCAATATCTTAAATTATGCAAACAAGGACATAGATGCTTTTAATATTTATAATATACTTTTCAATAAACAAGTACTATCTTAGGTCGCTACCTATTTCAAATATATACTCGCCACCTTTAGTTTCCTACTCTTCCAATCAATCCATTGCATGCAAAATTTGCAACTATAAAAAAAATTTGCAGTGTTTAAGCTTTCACAACCTTAATCTACCTACCTGCTCTTCCTCAGCGTCCAAATACAATTTTAAACCAACTGGGCATCCAGTAACTGGTGATCTCAAAATAATTGAGAACAATGAATTAAGATGTCCTCTTTCAAAAGGTCGAAAATACAGGAAGGCTTAACTTTTACTTGGGGACAGAATTTTAAAATAATTATGGATTCTGTCGAAAAGAGTATTCTAGACGTTGGGCTAAATCAAAAGACGTGGGGCATGATACTTTGTTCGACTGGATAAGGGCTATTAGAAAATCATAAAGTCGAGCATTGCCAAACTTAAATGGTCTCTGGGTATTAAACCTTCTTTAGTGCTCAGGTACCCTCAGATTTCTGCAATCCTTGCATAAAATATACAACAAGTATGTTGTCCCAGCTGATAACTACATTATTGTCGCTTGTAAGAAATTCTACGTTGAATTTCATATAAAGGAGCTTGGTTTAATAGTATATCAGAGAATCCTACTTATACCAAAACTAATTTTACCATATGTAGCAGGTTCCTCTAAGTGTACTTCTATATGATTATCAGTAATTCTAACACAAACTAATTGATACTACAAAGAATAAATACTTATATTGCTTCTTTCAGACCCACCGTCAACCCCTACTCTACAAACATCAGGTACCAGTTTCCCATGGGTAGAAAACACAAGGGGAGTACTGAGATGTATCACAACTCCCGGTAATCCTCCACAAACAACGTATGACTGGTTACAGAATAGTCAGGTTATAAATGGGCAGACAACAGATATATTTACTATACCTACATTAACTAATGTACATAACGGATTACGTATACAGTGTAGAGTATCAAATCTGTATACAAGAAATAGACCTCCAGCTAAAGTATCTAATATAACAGTACTAGATGTACAGTGTAAGTATAAAGTCGACAAGTTGAAAGATAGTAAATAAATAAATTAATGAAAATCGAAAGTCGTCCCCATTATTTGAAATGTTACATTAATTGCCTAAAAAATAACTATTCTTGGGGCTACAACAAAATGTTTCCACAAAGATAGATTTTTTTTCTTCAACTGTTCTCAAATTCAACAAAAAAAGTATACATAAAAAGTAAGGGAACATTGTTGTTTTTGCACGTCCATGTTTTCTTCTTTATATGAATATTTTGTCATAATATATCATTATAAAACAAAAAAATATTTAAAAAAAATACGCACTTGATAGGGAAAAATAAATAAACAATAAAAAGAAGAAGAGTGTTTATTACAGAAACAAAGTAAAAACAGCAGAACATTTCAACAACGCATTAATAAGATGTTTCTCTTCTTGTGATTATTATTCTTTTTTTTAGCTTAGCAATTAGCTAAACTTAATTATGCAAATGATTTACATAATTAAAGATAAAGCTGCACCCTCTGTACTACAAACTAATATTATTTATATTATAGATAAGCCAATCATATCTCTGAGCAATCGTGTGGTAGTAGTTGCAGAAGGCCAAGATGTTGAAATTATTTGTTCTGCTTTTGGTAATCCTACACCGATTGTCAACTGGCATAGAGAGAATTTACCTTACGCATTTGGCACTGAGACTTCTGCCACATTAGCGTTGGAAAGAACAACAAGAAATGACACCGGAATATACAAATGTAAAGCAAACACTAGGGAAAACAGCGGAATATTTATAAGTGAAGAATCTATAAAGATCTATTTTTTTGTAAGTTGCGATATTTTGCTGTCTTGTCCTATTGTGTGATTTTCTGTACTTTGGTAAATTTAACATAATTGATGTTGAAAATGGAAAAAAGCAATATTGACATACGGATATCTAGGTTGATGGCAGAAACTGACATACATTACATACAAAAACGATGCGATTATTATACCCGTTTTGAATTTACACGCTTAACGATGATCTGTAAGACTCGATTTACTGCTATAATGAATAACAATAAATTTTCGTTTTATAATTCAATGAAACCATAATTTATATTTAATTTTTTTTTCTTCATTATTATTGTCTAAAACAAATTGCTTAACTTATTTTATTTCCAAAATTTTCATTATAGATTTCACCATCAATAAAGCAACACCTGTTTGTTCATCCTCAGAGAGCATAAGTATCAGCTGTTGTTCTGTAATCAACTACTCGAAGCCATTAAAATTCTATGGCTGGAAACATAGAATAGGAAATACAACTGTGCGATCTTTGGAAGGCAAACTGTCGACCATGAATTATAATACCTTATCAATAGATTATTGTGGGTATTATGACTCGGGAATTTATACATGTGAAGCTGCAGTTGATCTGCACAATAACAAAACGTGGTATTCTTTTAGTAGTTCAATTGAATTGGTTGTTACAGGTAAGGCTTAGAAAGAGAAATACTTTGTATATCTTAATTCAACATCAAAAGGCTATTTTACTAAAAAGCTTAGCGGAACTACAATAAAAGCATCCAAAAAAATCATTATACATGTAATCACAGATTCAATCATCACTTTGCCAAAATAATAATCCATAACAAACTGTGTTTGTGTGTATATTTCAAATATTCTTATAATGTATTTCTTACATTTTAAATCTTTTTTAAATTGAAATTGAAAATAACAACTTAAAACTCAGTTGTTTATAACAATTTTTCTTAAATTAATAAATTTCAATTTTTTATTTTTATTTCTTTTTAAATTTTACCTGATGATATTCATATAGTTCATTACTGTCTTTTTGTACTTATTTAGCACCGCCAGTAGTAGCCAGTAATATGTTAGACACTGATTTAAACAAGAAAAGAAAAATGTCTGTGAAATTTTACTCTGTACCAAAACCAGACATCGTAGAATGGATTAAAGATGGTGAAAAATTGACTTTAAGCAACAAATACCAACAAATAACGTCAGTAAAAAACGTCACATTGTTGTTTTATGAAAAAACTGTAATTGTTAAAGGATATGAATCATCCATGTCGATAGTAAATCCAGTTGAGTCAGATTTTGGAACCTATACTTTTAGGGTTCAAAATTCCGAAGGAAGTGCACAGGTTAAACTACAAATGGACTCGGTCTCTGGTAAGATATGCATACATGTATTAGTAAAGGTAGTTTAGAGCGACCAAATATAAACATAACGACATTACTAAATCGAGTTTGCCATTTTGTTACAATATCGAAAATAAAGATATTCTAAAATAGAGTAAAATATAAAAAATTATCAATCTGTCTAAGTTTATATAGAGAAATTAAAAAAAACACATTAAGTACATCCATATGCAATAAAGAGCAACATTTATATAAACGTTAATGAAAGTTAAAAACTTATTTTATATAAACATGAATTGATTATAATCACAAAGAGTTTAAGTGTTTAAAGTAAAAAGAAAATGCCATCATCTATAGCGTATGTTTAGTTTTTAAAATCATTATTGAAAGTCTCCAAAGAAGTCCCATTTACCATAAATGTTTTTTGTTTTTGCTTGTGGTTATGGGCATTTTGTACTTTATTTAAAACCGTTCCATGTCTGGCTGGATGATCACTTGGAAGAGAAACAATTAAAGGCCAATAAATAAAACATCTATTGCTCATTTTCAAAATCTTGTCTCTCATTTTTATTTTTTTTAATTCCTATTATATTATTTCTGTCTTGATATCTGTGAAATAATAAAAAATGTTTTTTAAAAAAATTTCAGATAATAGTTATACAGGAAATAAAGCTGGTTTAATAGTTGGTGGAGTCCTTGGCTTTATAGCGATAATATCTATTATGCTTGTAGCAGTTTGTGTTTACAAAAGACGACAAAAACGACAAAATTGTGAATCAGGTTATATTTTATTTTTTCATTGTGGATATTTAGGTAGTATCAAACACAAACATACTGATTCATATATAAAATGTATTTTATTTTTTAGGTCGATTTTAAAATTTACTGTGCTGTATGTATCTAGCCGAAAACAAACACATTACATTGACCGACAGGTGGTAAATATTAAAATCGCTGAGTATATGACAACTATGTAATGAAGTTTCTACTTCTAATCAATGGAACAGATTTAAACGTTATGGTTCATGTTCCCTTCATTCTCAAATTTGAATTAGCACGTAACAGATGTAACTAACTAGAAAGGACGCGCTTATCCTTCAGGAACACCCGGCCTCAATTTCTAAATTGAAGTTGGCAAGTTGACGTGTGTAACTGAATTCAACGGTTTTTGTTTTTTCTTTGAGCTGTTATTTAAACATGGATTGAAATGTTTGTCTTTTATCTTATTATGTCACAGCAACAAATAATTATTTTCGACTAAGTTTTATAAACGATCATATTTATACCGGACACATTTCCAGAAACATTTAGCTGTTTTATAATATTCATTTATTAATAAATTCATTTTCAAAGGAATTTTTTCAGTTTGTAAGGATCAGATTTCGGATATAGAACATGAAAGGTAAGCTTTACAAATTTGGTTTTGTTTAATGTTTGTTACTTCAGTAAACTGAAAACCAGAAAATCAAATACAAAGAACGAAAATGTTTTACATAAATAAATTAAACCAATACACCTATAAACAACCAAATGTTCATTTTTTCTTATATTTCCCCCCCCTCTCTCTCTCTCTCTCTCTCTCTCTCTCTCTCTCTCTCTCTCTCTCTCCAAGTTGACTTTAGTATTAATCTAATTCGCATAACGGTAAATATGTAAAAGACATTTAAGAAAGTGCAAAGGTTTCTGAAAATATTACCTTAAAATTCCTGTAACGAATTTGAAAAAAAAAATCAGCAAACATAAAACCTAGACCAGTTTCTTTTAAAATAGAAATGTTGCCCTTCTATCGAACATTGTTAACATTTTACAGATGTAAGTCGAGATATATGTAGTAAGGCCAATTGTAAAATATTGTTTCATTAACGATAGTAACAATATTAGTTATATAATTATTAAAGATAAACAATTTCTATTTAGTTAACAAGAATCGAAACAATATCTTTAATTACTTTTTCTTTCTTGATGATCCAGTTATCACTGAAATTTGACTGTGTGCAAAAGTTGGCAAGAGAATGTTAGGGAATTGTATCTGTTAAAAACATTCCAATTATTTTGTTTTCTATAAATCTAAATAGATAATCGATTTATTTATTTATATAGCGGCAATAATGAAGAAAACAAATCATACCAAGACGTTGATATCCAAATGTACGAAGAATTAGGTAAATGACTTAATATATTCACATTGATGTATTGGTGTAAGAGTTTTGCTGTATGTCATGAAAGAAAAAAAACAAAAAAAGATACAATTTAAATCTTTTTATTCTTTCATTTCATTGATGCAAAATGACATTTTTACGATAGGTATAGCAGATACCTTTTCCTGTTTTATTTATTGATCGTTGTCTTTTTAATAAAAAAATGTACAATTGAAGTTATTTTATCAACACATGCTAACATCTGTGTAATAATTGGTGTAATGTCGCTTATATATTTTTTATCATTTTTGTGTCAATAAACTGATTTTTAATCTTTTTAGACGATATTTCAGTGTTGTACTTTTTAACGTTTAATTATTCGAATTTTGAAAAATTTTGTTTTAAATGACTTTTGATTGACGATAAAATTAGTTTGATGTTATTTCTAAGTTCTTTTATTATGTATTTATTTCAGGTGCGACTAATAAAGACAATAGTCCGTATGATACGCTACATGAACAAAGAATCACATGTGACACACAACAGTAAAACCTATAAGCCACAACTACTGGATTGCAGGGCTTGTTTAGATTAGCTTAACTAATTAATTTATTACATTTTACAGATAAATTAACGATACAGATTCAAAATACGTTTATATAAGTAACAAACATTTGATAACTGAATCATATGAAGTGTAATGACTGTCAAGGCAGAGAAATTGCGTAAATTTTCGGCTACCTAATATCAGTTAGTTTAGTCCAAAGCTAATCTTTTGAGTGATTACACAAGGGTGTACATTTTTTAAGTTGTAGACAATAATGTCGTCATGACAGAACCTTCAAATCAAATAAATAGTTAAGTTATAATAAATATCAAAATGCTTTAACATTAAAACAATTTTAGGCAGTCACAACGAATATTTTCATGTGTTCCTTTTGTCTAGGTAAGACGTTTTTGTCACCCACATGCTCTCTACAAATGAATAATCTCAAAGTAAAAGAGTCATTGCGTGCAATGATAAAAACAGTTATTTATTTAGGTAAGTGCCGACACCAAGGAATGTAACTCTGTTCAACAGGACAAAATGACCGCGCAGTAATAATAACGGTAACAAAAACCTAAAAGAGTCTACAATTTATATATCATTATTTAAATATTGTTCTGTTTTTAACAATTATTTCATTTATTCTAGGCATTTAAAAATCGTGAAAATATTTAAATTTTTTTTCATAAAGTATCCACATGGATTCTGAATATAACCTTCAATTGATTTATATTGCTTTTGTGGCACAATAAAGTAAAAATAGGCATATGGTTTACCTCTTAACCCACTGGCCAGTACTTGATACACACACGGTTCTTCGGTGTAATTTAATCAAAGATAGCGACAATTTATAATGAAATGTGTTAAAGATTATGCAAAGATCCATCTTATTTATAAAAATCGTCAAATTGAAAAACCAATCTTTAAGGAAGAATGCTTTTCTTTGTCAAATAATAAAGATTTGCAAAACGGAAAACAGTTGCGATATGTTAAGATATCGTATTCGTTCTTTAACGAGCAAAATTCACTTTATTGTTTACAACCATTTAAAAAAATAATTTACATCTATACAAAAATAGTTTTTGTAAATTTTAACAAAGATAGGAACTCAAAAAATTATTAGGATTACAATTTAAATAGAACCCAAGTATATGATTTTATTAAATGTCATTTTGATAATATGAAACAGAATTCCTTTGTGTAGTTTTTGAAAGAATTGTATTTTGCAGATTTTTTTCTATTTGGATTATTATGGTAAATGTCGACGAAAATTAAGTCATTTTAAGACTCTGTTATACTAACTAATGCTTTTATTTTTTAAATGTTATGTATATCACTTTATGTCACGTCTTTTATTAAAATATTGATTAAAACCATTTAATTAAAGGATGATTCTCAATAAGCCGAGGCATCTGCCTATAAATTCATAATTTAAAATTCATTACAATGATATTTACACTGTAAACATAAAAAAGAGAGTACCAAACCGGAACGGTTTTGAATATTAAAAGTTTGATATAACATTACTTTATGTGTTTTAACATACATTTCAGAATACTGCATTCCGTATACTTCCATACAAATACGAAAATGTTGATAAAAATAACCATGTTTTCAATTAATACACATATAGCGCATTTCTCTCCATTAAAGATATTTTCACTACCAAAAAAAACTTATATAATTTATCTTTTGTTTTGCAAATTTTGGTTGATGGAGAGGGATTCGCTGGCATTGAAATTTGGGAATAACCATAAAACACATTACCCCTTAATCGCCCCAAACAACATACATACTTAATATTATCTAGCATACGATTTCCATATCATCTACACTGACTGCATTAGTTCACAGACGAAAACCATGCATTGTAATTTTGCTCTTTACAGTCACGTGTAATAATAGTGAGAAAACGACCAATGACACATTTTTATATTAAGTTTTTCCTAGTAACACTTTTGTGATGTCTTTATTACGTAAGTTTTGATATAAGCACGTTAGGCTAAAATTAATTTGCATTTGGCCTCAAGTCGATGTTGGGATATAGAGGTCTCACAAAGGTGTAACCTTGTTTCTTGGCATTTTTCCTATAGGAGGATCGCTCGGCTTTTGTAACTCATTCTTTGTATTTATTTTTGAATCAATAACAGGCATTAAATTAACGATCAATGATATTTAGAAATGTGCATTAGACTGTCAATAAATAGGGAGGCTTTGACAAACTCTTTTAAAAAAAACAAGCAGATGTATTTTGTCTATTTTATCCAACAAATGTTTCTCTCTACTACCTAAATGCTATACTGACACAACGAAACTTGGTTCTTTTTCTTGACGAATGGTTGACGAATAAAAAAAAAATAAAAATAATAAAAAAATAAATAAATAATAAAAAAAAACCAACAAAAATTGAAAACGGATCTAGCGTTTTTCGTTTCAATAGAATGTTCTTTTTGTATCCCATACGTGTAGAAAGAAACATTTTCACATCTAAAAGAAAGGCTCGAATAACATATACCTCAAATTCTTATATTCTGCTAGACCGAGTAAAAACCACCGTAAATAGTCCAAACATCATTTTACTGTACTTTTAAATTTATGTAAAAACGTTGTAATAAAGGAAACAGACCGTCACTAAATTCAAACGATTACGACAAAGCTCACATTGTGACATTATACAAAAGAAATGAGATCTAATATACAACGTTTGTTGTAGCGAGTATTTAGAGAATCATTACGTATTTACATATATGTATATACCCTATATCAAACAAGGCCATTCAAATTTAAATATGAATACACGTTCTTTATGTCAGTTATGCTTTTTTGTTGTTTTACTTTTTTTACAGATTAACAGGTAATAATACACTTTCATTTGTTTACTAATTCTATCATATTCCAGTTCAGAGAATATTTGATTTTTTTAGCAAGAAAAAAGTCTCTTTCAAGTAGAAAGTTTCATTCAAGACCCAAATGATCGGTAATAACTTTGATATTTAAAGGTAAGTTTAAAACGTCGTACCTGTGTATACAACTAACTTAAATACTAATGTACTCTGAGCACATTGATGACAGTCACTGGGTGTCATTCACAATTTTCTTCAGAACGTAGTATAGAAGAAAATTGTTGTCTGTTAGGTTCTTTAATAAATTAGGTTGCGGGGCATTCTTTTTGTAAGTACGTTCGGCGTGTTGCAGGGTTTTTTTTAATGAGGTGTATTAAGTTTGTGCAAAAACCAATATGGTAACCAGCCAGAAACGCTTCAAGTTACCTTTGTATAAAAACCAATATAATAACCAGCCAGAAACGCTTCAAGTTAACTTTGTGTAAAAACCAACATGGCACCTAGCCAGAAACGCTTCAAGTTACCTTTTTGTAAAAACCAACATGGCACCTATCCAGAAACGCTTAAAGTTACTTTTGTGTAAAAATCAACATGGCACTAGCCAGAAACGCTTCAAGTTACCTTTGTGTAAAAACCAACATCGCACCTAGCCAGAAACGCTTCAAGTTACCTTTGTGTAAAAACCAATATGATAACAAGCCAAAAACGTTCAAGTAACTTTTCTTTAAAAACCAACATGGCGCCTAGCCAGAAACGCTTCAAGTTACCCTTGTGAAAAAAAACCAACATGGCACCTAGCCAGAAACGCTTTAAGTTACCTTTGTGTAAAATCCAACAGGACGCCTAACCAGAAACGCTTTAAGTTACCTTTGTGTAAAAACGAACATGGAACCTAGCCAGAAACGCTTCAAGTTACCTTTGTGTAAAAACAAACCTGGCACCTAGCCAGAAACGCTCGAAGTTACTTTTGTGTAAAAACCAACATGGCACCTATCAAGAAACGCTTCAAGTTACCTTTGTGTAAAACAAACATGGCACCTAGCCAGAAACGCTTCAAGTGACCTTTGTGTAAAACCCAATATGGTACCTAGCCAGAAACGCTTTAAGTTTACCTTTGTGTAAAAAACAAAATGGCACCTAGCATTAAACGCTTCAAGTTACCTTTGTGTAAAACAAACATGGTACCTAGCCAGAAACGCTTCAAGTTACCTTTGTGTAAAAACCAACATGGTATCTAGCCAGAAACTCTTCAAGTTACCTTTGTGTAAAAAACAAACATGGTAACCAGTCAGAAACGCTTCAAATTACCTTTGTGTAAAAACGTACATGGCACCTAGCCAGAAACGCTTAAATTTATCTTTGTGTAAAAACAAAATGGAGAAACTAAAACACAATGTCCACTGTTTTAAAAATTTAGAGTTTACAGAAATGTTACCTAGCCAGAAACGCTTAAAGTTATCTTTGTGTAAAAACCAACATGGTACCTATCCAAAAACGTTTTAAGTTTTCTTTGTGTAAAAACCAACATAGCTCCTAGCCAGAAATGGTTCAAGTTACTTTTGTATAAAAACCAACATGGTACCTAGCCAGAAACGCTTCAAGTTATCTATGTGTAAAAAACCAACATAGCTCCTAGCCAGAAATGGTTCAAGTTACCTTTGTGTAAAACAAACATGGTACCTAGCCAGAAACGCTTCAAGTTACCTTTGTGTAAAAACAAACATGGTACCTAGCCAGAAACGCTTCAAGTTACCTTTGTGTAAAAACCAACATGATACCTAGCCAGAAACGCTTCAAGTTACCTTTGTGTAAAAACCAACATGGTACCTAGCCAGAAACGCTTCAAGTTACCTTTGTGTAAAAACCAACTTGGTACCTAGCCAGAAACGCTTCAAGTAGCCTTTTTGTAAAATCAACATGGCGCCTAGCCAGAAACGCTTTAAGTAATTTTTGTGCAAAAACCAACATCACCTAGCCAGAAACGCTTCAAGTTACCTTTGTGTAAAAACTAACATGGTACCTAACCAGAAACTCTTCAAGTTACCTTTGTTTAAAAACCAACATGGTACCTAGCCAGAAACGCTTCAAGTTACCTTTGTGTAAAAATGAACATGGTATCTAGCTAGAAACGCTTCAAGCTACCTTTTTAAAAATCAACATGGCGCCTAGCAAGAAACGCTTTAAGTAATTTTTGTGCAAAAACCAACATAGCACCTAGCCAGAAACGCTTCAGGTTACCTTTGTGTAAAAACCAACATGGGACCTAGCCAGAAACGCTTAAAGTTTACCTTTGTGTAAAACAAACATGGCACCTAGCCAGAAACGCTTCAAGTTACCTTTGTGTAAAAACAAACATGGTACCTAGCCAGAAACGCTTCAAGTTACCTTTGTGTAAAAACCAACATGATACCTAGCCAGAAACGCTTCAAGTTACCTTTGTGTAAAAACCAACATGGTACCTAGCAAGAAGCGCTTCAAGTTACCTTTGTGTAAAAACCAACATGGTATCTAGCCAGAAACGCTTCAAGTTACCTTTGTGTAAAAACAAACATGGTACCTAGCCAGAAACGCTTCAAGTAATCTTTGTGTAAAAACAAACATGGTAATTAGCCAGAAACGCTCCAAGTTACCTTTGTGTAAAAACCAACATGGTACCTAGCCAGAAACGCTTCAAGTTACCTTTGTGTAAAAACTAACATGGTACCTAGCCAGAAACGCTTCAAGTTACCTTTGTGTAAAAACCAACATGGTACCTAGCCGGAAACCAAAATGGCACCTTGATAGAAACGTTTCAAGCTATCTTTGTGTAAAAACAAACATGGTAACCAGTCAGAAACGCTTCAAATTACCTTTGTGTAAAAACTTACATGGCACCTAGCCAGAAACGCTTCAAGTTACCTTTGTATAAAAACCAACATGGTATCTAGCCAGAAACTCTTCAAGTTACCTTTGTGTAAAAAACAAACATGGTAACCAGTCATAAACGCTTCAAATTACCTTTGTGTAAAAACTTACATGGCACCTAGCCAGAAACATTTAAATTTATCTTTGTGTAAAAACAAAATTGAGAAACTAAAACACAATGTTCACTGTTTTGAAAATTTAGAGTTTACAGAAATAGTCAACATACATTTATGTCAACTAAGTAAATAACAAGCAATAATTGATAAAAAATATATTTAAATAATGATTATACACTGTAGATTTGTATTTTATCCCTTTGAAAACCCGAAAGCGACACGACCAATATGAAACGATTGGAAATATTTATATTGTTACGTTTTGTGAATTTAAAGATAAAGAAAATAATTGTGAAAGTAAAAAACTTACCTAAAGATCTTCTTACCTAAAGATAAAAGGTTCTAAACGCCAATACGAAGTCACTAATAAATGTGTTGATTTTCTTTAAAAATGGAGGCCCATGGGCCTTAACGCTCACCTGAGGTTATGTCAAAAATTGTTCGCAAAGTGCAATAGATAACATATAATTGACAAAAACTTTCTAAGTTTTCTCAAGATCAGAACTGTCACAATACTTAATTAGAAATAAATAGTCATATCTAGACCTTTGAACGCATGTCCAAGAACCAAAGATCAAAGTGTTCGTCATATCAATAGCTACATTATCCTGTTATAAATATCTATATAAAAAGCTGATAGTTTTCAAGATAATTAACACTTTCAGTCTACTAATGCAGATTTGACCTTGAACGCTGAACATTTGACCTTGAAACATAAATAAAAATGATAATCATATCAAAACCTACAACATTTTAACATACATACTGGTTCAAAAGCTTAATAATTTTCAAGATAATTAACAATTCTGTAACTATGACCTTGAATTTTGAACATATTACATTTGATATATGATTTAAGGTCATATCAATACTTACAATTTTCTGATATGCATGCCTCTACAAAAGTTCATAGTCTTCAAGATATGTTGACAAATGAATAATTTGTAGCCACCTTCCAATTTTTTCGTTTGAGCCCCATGGCTACCATTTGTTTAAATCTGACTCCAAGTAACCTAAAAGTATTATAAATAAAATAACAAAGATATATCGCTTGTACTTTCAGAGGAGATTTTTTCAAAAAGTTTTTTACTGTTTTCCCTATTATGGGGCTTCGGGGTCTCGTTGGCCAAGAGATCTACAGAGCGCGCTTTCGGATCACAGCACCTCTCACCACCTTGTTTGAATTACCTTTTTATTTATGAACTTTTCCGTCCCCCAATGTTACTTATGAGGAATGAATTTCCGAAATATGTGCATATGGCACATCAAATTTAGAAGGTATTTCTGTCAAATATTTAATAGTAAATCTGCATATTAGTAATCTATGCATATCTTGAAGCATAAATAAAGAAAAAAATTGTTCTTTTTTTTTTCTATTGCTTTCATACTAGTTCGTCGTACGTTGTGCGTAAAATTTTAATATTTTAATCTTCTCCTCCAAAATCCCTAAGCCAAATTTAATGAAACTCGATTATTATTATGCCTGGGGAACGGCATAAGTCCTTTGAAGCCCCATAAGAGTGTAGTGGAGTAATGAAGTTTTACGCCCAAGTCAAGATTCTTTCAGTTATTTCGAGGCTGTCAGTTCTGGAATGGTCGAGGAAACCAGATGGCCTGAAGAAAAACACCAACCTACGGGAAGCGAACGTAAAAACTTTCTTAAACCAGGGTTGTTCAAGGTGAGAGGCTCTGCTATCCGTAAGCGCGCGCTTTAGACCACTCGTCCACCGAGGCTTCCCCTGATAAAATAGCTCTCACCGCAAATAACGTTAAACAAAATTACAACAAACCACTCATACTGAAATATGCCAAGCGGAATTCAAACCCTAGACACTCTCATCTTCAAGTATGTTAGATATTATCGACTTTGAAAAAAACATTAAAAATTGGTGATGTCTCAACACAAGTGAACTAAACATCAAAAGCTGGAGATAAACTTCTTAAAATTGGATTCGAAATTCGTTGAAAGATAATGCAACTAGCAAGTGATGTCTCAATGTAAGTAGACTGTGAAAGCCCATTTCAAATAAAGTAACATTGGACAATACCTCAAATGAAAAGTTCGTGACTGGTGATGTCTCAATATAAATTATAACTTATGAATGTTAATTAATAAATGTAACTTGATCTCTATTTGGTGATCTCGGTCAAAGTTCTGTAGTCTTATTCGCATATTGCAAGCGAGTTGAGTAAGGATGTTTAACTTTACAGTCAAGAATATTTCATTTATAACTTTTAACGAGACGTCGCGACCTATAAGCGGAAGTGCAGAAAGTTTGCCTGTGCGTTGCGCTGATGGCATTATGCAGCAGGGATGTTTATCATGCCACGCCTTTCGTAACACGGGACCTTGTTTATTTTAAGTTCCTATCCGAAAGAACCTTGACTTTCATTTCTTAATGCTGAATCCTTGGCAAAAGAACAGTCACTACCCACTTTCAAGTTTTGGGTCAGACCCAGTCAGAGTTCGAACCCACGGCCTCTCACTTACGGAGCGAGCTAGCTACCAACTGAGCTACTGCAGTGGTATATCTCAATGGCTAGGTTGGAATTTCAGTCAGAGCCGATCCTGGATCCTCACGCATACTTCGTGACCTTGACCTATAAACCAAGGACTTTGAGGTATGAATCAAAATGACCATCATACCTGCAATATTTCAATATACATGCCTTAACAAATAATTATTAGTTTTTCAGATAATTGTTAAGCTAAAAAATCATCCGATAGACCCAAAGACCTCATTTATAAATGACGAGTATATGGAACAGTCTTCATGTCGTGGCCTGACACGGTCGGTGTTTGATCACCCCGACCTTAAATATACATATTACATTTACCCTGCGATTTGAGGTTCTTTCTATCGTACTACAGAACATTATTTATCAGGTCATTGTATATTTGTCCGTTATGTTGTGGAGATATACATAATATGAGAAAAATATTGATTTATGTTTGTTTTGTCGAATGAAAAGGTTTAAGACCTGAGTGGTTTTAATACGAATTCAGTAGCATTGTATATTAATCAAGTGAGTATTACAATAAAATTTAACGAAGAGCGTTGGCGGATTAAAGAGGGGAGAGGATACAACCCCTCTTTTTGGAAAAATTCAAGAGTTAGAAAAAAAGAAAAAAGTGCCAATAAGTCTCCAGGAATATTTAAAAAATATTTCTTGTTGGGGCATTTGCGGCCCCTTGCCGCTGGGGGTTCGAGCATTTGACGCTAGCAATATCTTACTGTATATTTAAAATCTCACACCCCCACATCATTAAATTTTAGATCCGCCCGTAAAGAGTTAACGTGCATTTAAATTAAGTCATCACCAATCTAGCAGACTCGTATATATATATATATATATATATATATATATATATATATATATATATATATATATATATATATATATATATATATATATATATGTATATATATAAGGTCAGAAGAGAATTATTTTTGGCGTTAGGTCAACATAATTGTGAGACCTCATGGACCTATCGATTACCTTGACTATCCTGGCTTTAAAACTAAATATGCATTAAAAAATTCCATGTTTTTCAATTACTTTTATCAGTTTGCTTGTTTGACGAAAAATAAAAACCATTAAAAGTAAAAATTTAACTGCTGTTATTTTCCCTGGGTAAGCAACACTCCACTGGTTACGGTTTTGTCATTGTGCCCATTTCCAGAGGAGTAACGTAATTAGCATTCTCAAAGCGTGTTAATTTTGCTAAGTTTTTCTACTACCAAAGTTTATCTGTTCTGCCAAGCTCTTACGCCATTGGCTATTGCTAAAATGTGTATTAAAAACCGTTTATATTCCACGTGCTAGATTAATAGATGTGCATCGTCCGACTAGTAAAACAGCCGGAAGTGATTGATCAAAGAAGGCATATGAGCTATATATTTCAGAACGTGATTCTTTATATAGAGTAGATAAACAGTTATCTACATTATTGCTATCATTATAATGACTTGCACCGGTGCCATGACTTCTATCTGTGCTATTACTGGTTTTGTGTACAGACGCAAGATGAAAGACTGGGTTCTGTCCGTCTTGTTCTAGCTCTCACTAAGGGCAACTGTATGTGTTCGCTTACAGTTAATTCGCCGCACTTATTAAAACACACACACACATCTGGTACATTATCCTTACTAGAGAACCAGTCTATTATCTTCGTCTTAGGCAAGGAATCAGTTTTTCAAATTTTGAAATTTTGTATGGTCCGACCGGTGTGCGAACCCAGAACTTTTAAATTTCAAGACAAATGCTTTACCTCTGAACAACCAAAACGGTATATTGTTAAAGAATAAAGACTACTAACTTTAGATTTATATGTCAAAATCTCTCTCACTACAGATTCTCGACTTTCTGTGCAATACTTTAGATTGCTTTAGTAGTTGAAGCAAATTTATTGGTAGACATTTTTTTAGAGGAGGGGGTGTCTGTTAGTTTTAAAGGTCTTTTATAAACTTTACAGTACAGACATAATACAAAATAAAGAAGAATTATAATTTGTTTAATTTGATAGAATTTCATCAAACTTTAAGCAATGATCGGTATTCTCGGGAAAAATGTAAACAACAGGCTTTTGAACTCAAAGGTTAATGTCACTGTTTTTCTGAAATAACTCGGATTTTTGCACAATAACTTATTCTGTATAATTTCACCAACTTTTTTACACCAATAGATACAAGGAAGGAAAAATGCCCATTTAAATGTCTTCACAAAGTTTCAACACTCCACAATGTATAGTGCCAACAAATATATATATATATATATATATATATATATATATATATATATATATATATATATATATATATGTATGAAATCTTTCCATTAACCCTAACCTAGGCAAATGGAGAACAAAATACGGGTCGCAGTGACCTACTTTTTCAATTACAAAGAACATTGTTCGTTAATTGGTCACATTTTCATTTTAATTGAATGGGACATTCAACAATGTTGAACGAATGACGTTTCCCGACTTCATTTAACAGAGCCAAAAAAAAAAAAAAAAAAAAAAAAAAAAAAAAAAAAAAAAAAGAAAAGAAGAAGAAATCAACAAATTTAAAATCTTAACGTCTTAAGCGGAAGAACATAAGTTCCTATTTCTAGCGTGTTAAGGATGTGGGAAACTAATTTGTTGTTAAGGTCAACAGCAGTTTAACATCTCATACTAGTCTAAAAGGAAAATAGACTGTATATGCGTTATAAAGGAAACACTAGGTCAGAATAAATACTGTTTATGGTTTTAAACTTCGTTTTAGTCTTAAACTTTATTTAGTCTTGTTTCCCTTATAAATTGTTGTTATACGATCACACGAGCTTTAGGTGAAGTGGCAGAATTTTTTTATCTTGACCGTACGCTTAAGGCAAGTGCAGGGAGGTTCTATAATGTGTCACCCCTACCATGACACGGTCGGGGCATCGGTTTTTAAGGTCTCACCCGAAGGACTCTGTGATTTTCATTTCTAAATGCCGAGTGCTTGGCAAAAGAACAATCACTATCTTTTTTTCAAATCTTTGTCAGACCTGGCCGGAGTTCGAACCTCGACCTCCAACATAATTTGATTGAAGGCAAAGTGCAACCAGCTTTGTAGAACTTTATTCAATGATGCTTTATATGAAGTTTAAAGATTCTAAGCCTTTCAGTTCTTAATAAGATGATTAAAGGTTTTACTATTTAAAGGTCACTGTGACTTTAAATGAAGGTCAAGTCTAATCAGTTAATATATAATTTTGTAGGACTTTATGTGACGATGTAAGATATTAGGTTTAAAGCATCTTAATTCATAACAAGGAGATTTTTAAGCTTTTAGTACTTAAGATCACTTTAAATTCAAATAAATGTTAAGGCCAATCTGCTTCACAAAGCAGTAGAATAGGTATGTACCAGGAAATGTTCCAGTTAAGTTTCATTGCCACTGATTTCTGGTTGTATAAGATTTTTTTTTTTTTTTTTTTTTTTTTTTTTTTTTGGGGGGGGGGGGGGTTCTGTAAGAATTTTTAAGGGAAAAGTTTATAAATGAATGCACACAGCAAAACATTCTAATTATAACAGAAACCGTAAATATCTAATATCCTGACTATATTTCTATATATCCTTTGAAAGCAATATCAAAAAACAAGACATTTAAGCAGTTGTTAACATGCTGTTTAATTAATTAATATGGTTTTTGTATCCATGCAATGGGATCTAATCAAGATTTAATTCCATTAGCAATCCGTCACACTACATTTTCTATGCCATACATACATGCAGCAAGACAAAGCAATTACAAACGAGATTCTAACATTTTTATTCTTCAAACTGATTTTCTTACAAGACTAGCTTTCCTTATGAACTGACATACAGTACCTAGTTATTTTGTCTGTATACTCTAATAAGGATGTTTTTCTAAAGTATTTATCACTCCATATAAAGGCAATGCAATCTTGGCAATAATTAATCTCCAACAAGATGAAAAATGCAAGCAACAATTAAGCTTGGCCATGGGCCTTGAACTGCTCACCTGAGAAAAAAGTTATTATAGAATATATCTAAAGAAGCTGGTTTATTAACATTTGTAAGTTTTATTTACAGATGCTGTAGATGATCTTGGAAATAAATTACATATGGAATGTTTGATAGTTTTTTATTAAAATAACCCCCATCCAACCCCCAACCCCACTGCACCCCGCCTAAGCTAGTGTATGTTTTTCAGTTATAACTTGTGTTTACGATAGTATTACAGTATTAAAATGTTAACAAATGACGTTTAAGCGAACAGTTATCTGTTGTTTTTAATTACTTTTAAGCAATTTTTTTAGTTTTTACCAGTCAGATATCAGATTTTCCAATCAGATTAAAAATCAATATTTAAAAAAAGCTGATCGTGAATTTATTGGCACATTAAGTTCAAAAGAAAACTTTGCATTCAGTTAAATAGGGTATGTGATAAATACAAAACCACACATATGTGTTTTTCTGACGCAGCTAATCGTACTCGTTTATTATTCGGACGCATACGTTCATTCGTGCGCATATCGCACTCGTGTAACGTATCCGTCCGCACAATAAACTCCTGCAATCAGCTACGCCAGAAAAACGAATGCGTATGTACCATATTCTTGTCTTAAACTAAAAAGCCTAGATTTTAACATTTCTGATATAGAAATTAAGACAAAAAGCCAAATTTAGTTTGCATAGCTGGTTGAGAAAAACATTGTTAACACTCCTGAGGCTTCAATCTTAGTCTAGTCTTCTTTAAATTTGCTCAGTATTATCCTATTGAAAAAAGCTAGCTTAGGTTCGTTTATGGGCCATGTTGGGTCAATTAGTAGGTCACTAAATCAATTAATAAAAAACCTTGTGAACAATCCTAAAGGCCACAATTTTTTCCAATCTGCTTCAAACTTGGTCAGAATGATCCTCTTGACATTCTAGTTTTCCCTTCCATTTTATAACTGTCCGCATCAATATAAGTAACAGAATTATGAATGGGGATAATATACCACTACTTCATTCCACTCTTTAAAGTTTTGTAAATTCCTCAAAATATATATATATATATATATATATATATATATATATATATATATATATATATATATATATATATATATATATATATATATATATATATATAAAAGTTTGTCCATGATTTTTTGTCTCTGATGTTACCAATACCCAAAATAAAGAATAATGACTGGTCCCTATGGTTCTTCCGAGGAACATCAAGTGCTTGAATGAGTACAACTTCCTGTTTTTGAATAGCTCCAAGGTCAATGTCCTTCTGGTAATTGCAGGAAGACAAAGTTCTTTCAAGGTAAGTGCAGTTGCTAGCATAAATTTAAACTATGTCCATGATGTTACCCCTCAGATTAGCAAAACACTGCTAATTTTCAAATTTCAACTTGGTGGAATAATTAAGACAAAATTGTAATATAAATGTTTGACATGAGGTTTTGGAGCCAAGGGAGAATTCATTTTATGATGCATTCTGAAATTCTAAATTCTAAAATGATGTTACTACCATAAATGATAACATCATAGACAGTAACGTAATATCACATACATTTCAAAAGTGACATCACAGAAATTTCAAACCATATAGAAAATCCATTAATTAGTTAATTTGTGATATGGACAAGGACTGGTATGTTTGTTTTATTTAAGATATGACTGTGTCAAAATGTAACACAAATACAATTTTAAGATATGATTCATATATTAGGGGCTCAATTTTTTATGACAAAAAAGTGATTTTAAACAAATACGGCACTTTTTTCAAATAAAAGTAACATCATAGACAGTAATGGTAACATCACATACATTTCAAAAGTAACATCACAGAAATTTCAAACCATATAAAAAATCCATTAAAGTAACATCATGGACAAGAATGGTAACATAACTTACGTTTCAAAAAAAAAAAAAAAAAAAAAAAAAAAAAAAAACCAGAGAATACGGAGTTTTTGATCCATTACATTTTCAAGATAACACTTGTGACAGTGCTACAAAAATACAGTCTTAAGATATTGAACCCTTTTTTAAGAAATGTACTTTTAATACAGGAAGTTTTAGTTGGGCAACAAGAGTTCAATTTCTGAAAATGAAGTAACACCAAATACAAGAATAACATCACATACTTTTAACATTTTATTAGAGCTAGTTATTAGCTGTGTCACAAAACAGTGACTATATGATGTATGATTATATTTAATAGAAACTATTTTGCATGAGTGATAAAGTAAAGCATCTACAGATCAAGTTAAACATAAGTAACATAACAGACAACACAGTAATAACATCATGGACAAATTATACATACAGGTTATACATTTATGTTAATGTCACTGATTCTGAACAATCATAGAGAAACAGATTTTTGGTTAGTAAACTGACACTTCATTTTTTAAATTGACATTGAATCTTTTGGTTTTTTTTTTCAGACCATGGCACTATCTGCGGCTGACAAAAAAACACGTTATAGAGAGAGGAGAGATGCAGATCCTGCCAAAATTACATGCTTCCTTCTAAAGTCCAAACAAAAATATAAAGCAGACAAAGCTATTGGCAAAAATAATAGGAAGCAAGTCAGTCATATGACAGAGAGAGATCACCGACGTGCAAAAAACTCTGGAAGAAAGAAAAGCAGCGTTATAGGAAAACACAAAAGAAACAGAAAACTATAGAAGAGAATCTAGTAACATCTCCACTGTCACCCATAACGTCTAATCCACCAAGACAATAACAGTAAGGTGTGAAAAAATTGATAAAAGACAAAGCTAAATTTTACAGAGACAATGCAATTCTCAGAAATGAGCTACAAAAGATGGAAAAGAAAAGTGAAATGTATCGAAAAAAGTGGGAAAGATCTAAAAAGAATATCAAAGGAAATATCCTTGATACTCCAAGAACGAAAAGAAGAAAACTTCTGAGATGCCTATACAACAAAACATTGCAGAAAACTCTTAATTTCCACCATGTCCTGATTGCTAAATTAAGAGAGAAATATAAGAAAGGGACAAAATCTTTAGCCGCTATTGTTTCTGGAAATATTGTGAAAAAGTACAGGTGTCTTGAACATGCAAAAAATGAGATTGGTATTGGTACCAAACGTTGAAATAGCTTAAAACTAAGTTCAAAATCAAAACGCCTGAAACAGGAAGTACAAACTTTCTTTGAGAGGGATGATGTGTCTCAACTTACTACTGGAAAAAAGAAAATTTTACGAAGCACAAAGTGAAAAAACAACGTCGAATTTTTCTGGACACAATCTCAAACCAGTACCAGAAATATGTATCTGAAAATGGTAAAAAAAATAAGATTTTCTGCAAATTAAGACGATTTTGGGTGACCTTTCCAAGAGAAAAGGACAGAAAAACCTGTTTGTGTAAGACATGTGAAAACATGCAATATCTTGCTGATGCCTGGTATAAGGTTGGATGCTTAGAGTCTAGAGATATGGAGATCATAACAAGACAGACAGCCTATTCTACTACAAACAAGAAATTTATGTATGTAGAATGTGACATTTGCAAGATATGGACATAACCAATGGTCAGATGAAGGAAAAAAGGTATATGACAGTCTCGTGGACTCAGTGGAGAAATGTGAAAGAAGAATGAGCGTTCAAGTCTGGCATAAAAAAGATGTCGTGCTCGCAGTAAAACAAACAATAACTGGAAATGTTGATGAGTTAGCCGACTCATTTATCAATATGCTATGCTTGTATAAGAAGCATGCATTCAACATAAGTAATCAGCTGCATCATTACAGGGAACTTCAACAGTCTATGTGTTCAACAGAATGATAATTCATGTTGATTTTACCGAACATGACAATGGAAAGATGGCAAAAGAAATCTAAAGCGTGCATTATGGTGCAAATAGGCACAAATAAGTTTCCACACAGGTTTCTACAAAAATGGTGGTGCTTCAAAGTCTTCTTCCTATTGTGGTGTATCCGATTCTCTGAAACACGGACCTGCTTCCATATGGGCATACCTCAAACCAGTGTTGAAGAAAATCAGGAAGGATCATTCTGATGTGAAATATATCTACTTCTATGGTGACGACCCAACCATGCAATATCGATTTGGCCATGCAATAATCACTGGAGACTTTAACGCCAATCTAAGAAGTAGTGACTTACACCGCTCTAACTTTTATAAGGCTCAAGAATTACATCAGTTTGTAAGAAACACTAGTCTTATCCCTGTACATGATATATGTCATGATAATACTTATGCATATATAACCTATGGTACAATGTCAGATCAAGTCTTACTATATAAAGTCATTTTTCATTTTTTGAGATCCTTTCCTATTGTTCATTTGGGAATATCTCCGATCACCTTCCCCTATATATTACAGTGGGCTTTGATCTTGTGTTATATAAAAGTGTCACTGAGAGTTATGTGCGGCTGGCATGGCACAAAATAACAAGTGTTGGATTGACTTATTATAAGGATGCGCTGAATGTGACATTAGACATTTCTGGAAATTAATCAAACGCAAACGCTGATCTAATAATAAGATATTTCCAGAAATTGAGTACGATGGTAACTTATATATAAGCCCTGAAGCGGCTGTCGAAGCATTCGCAAAGTTCTCAGAACCTATATTCAACGCTTAGTGACGAAACATTTAATTGAGAACTATTCCATCACGTTTAATCTACTGTAAACGATCTACGTACTATTAATAGTGATGATGATGTAACAGTAAAAACTTTACTAGGTGGTAAAGTCACAGTTAAAGAAGTGAAACAAACTATTAAGCAATTAAAATGAGTCAAGGCACCCGGTCATGACAAGGTTAAAAATGAACACTTAATACAAGGAAGCACTAAACTTTACAGTTGTTTGACGCTACTCTTCAACAATGTTGTGGAAACTGGGAAAATACCGAGCAAATGGAAAAAGTGTTTGATAATAACAATCCACAAAGGGAATAATAAATCGACAACTGATACAAATTACTATAGACCAATCTCAATATTATCAACAATTTTCAAAATATTTGAAAATATCATGTATAATAGACTCGTTAATAGCTGGGTTATAAAAAATCAATTTCCAAATGAACAACAGCAAGGATTTCAAAAACATCTGAATTGTATAACTGTAGTTTTTAATTTTCAGGAGACTTTTTGCTATAAGAGTTAGCTAAATAGCAAAGTGTTTACAGGTTTTCTCGACTGCCAGAAGGTATTTGATACTGTCTGGCGTAATTGGGTCATGTATAAACTTAACCAGCTTGGAGTCAAAGACAAATTGTGGTCACTTATCGACGATTGTCATGTTGATACAGTCAGTGAAATTGCCTTTGCTTCTACACAAACTGATTGGTTTGAAGTAAAACAGGGTATACGTCAAGGTGGAATTCACTTTACCTTTCTATACTATATATAAATTGATGAATTGCTTCAAGCTCCCGCAGCTCCTCCAGCCTCAATTAAGCTTTGTAGCCTTATATTAGCAACCCTGCATTTGCTGATGACTTGATATGTGCAAGTTTATCTCCAAGGGTTCTCCAGTCTATGTTTGATATTGCTCACAATTACTCTTATGATTGAGATTCCGGTTTAACCCTTCAAACTCTGTAATAATGACTTGTAACTCACCTTAACCTTGCAATTAAGATTGGTATATTGACAAGCAGCAGCTAAGGATTGTAGACGAAGTAGACCTTTTAGGTATCAAATTAAACTCAAAATGTAATTTTAAGAACTATGGAAAAATATAAAAAGGACTCAGTGCTTTCTTTTCAATTCACGAGATACTACCATCGTTACTAAATCCAACCACAGCTATTAGTCTTTACAATAAAACAGTATTAACAACAGTTCTTTATGGTTCAGAAGTATGGTATAATTTACAAAATGAGGATATTGACGCTCTTAACAAATTTCAGCCCTTCATTGTGAAACAAATTCAACAACTCCATCCAAGGACAAGATCGGATATTGCCGAGAGTACGTGTGGTTTATATCCGCTACCAGCTGCAGTAGAAAAAAGTAAACTTTCTTTTTCTCGGACAATTATGTACTATGGATAATAAATTATTGACTGAACAGATATTTAAAAAAGGACTTCACCAACATCTTCTCCAACCGACAAAACACTATACTGAATTTAAATCTGAAATAATTAAGGTTCTCACCAAAAACCGGATTCTTTATTATCTACAAATTATATTAACTCTGGCTTCTTCTCGTCAAAAGATCAATGGACACAAATTGTTACAAAAACAGTAAAGGAATTTTTATATTCGCAATGGTTAAATAGAACAGTTAACTACAACTACTTTCAACTATTCCTTACTTTACTTAACAATTGAACTGTTTTAAAATGGTATTCATTGTCAGTATGAAGGAAACAACTTTGCAAGCAAACGGAATAACGCGCTAACGCGTTTAATATTTTTTTTAAAAAATTATTCATTTATTTTAAGAAAAAAATTCCCATCTATTACACATGCACATCGGGGGAGTCCAATAGACGCAACAGCTGAATTTAAGACCGAGAACGACACATTATTCATCCGCAATATTTTTAATGTGGGGTAACAACAGGGAGTTTTGGTTTGAAAAATTATAGTGTTATCAGGTATTTTGATGGTATTTTCTCGATTTTTCATTAACATAATGAATTTTTTTTCAGAATATTGGATATAAATAATATGTATAAAAATTGAATATCAACGATAAATGTGTTGTTATTTGTGGACTATATTTCAGTCGAAAATCAGGTGCACCTGTGTGGCCCCATTTCAATTTGCAAAGAAGTTTGGAGTAAAATATTGCTGGCTAAATGTCGGAAGTGAAATTTGTGAATCTGAAACGGGAAGGGGGGTACTGTAGCTGAGGATAATTTTCAATGGCCAAACATGTGGGTTTCGAATCTGTGATATGTGAGTAGACAGGGATTTACCGAGAGATTTTTTCTGAAATGTCGACAGTGTTAGGTTGAGATTCACTCTTAAATAATGTGCCGAGCTTCATACTCAGTATCATTCAAATGTAGACTGCAAAGCAGTGAGAAGTATACTTATTGTTTACGCCTGGTGTGGTGCAAATCTCTCTCAAAGTTTAGAAAATTATCGTTTTAAGGTTAGCAAGGAGTTGTGTAGTACTTAAACCATGTATTGTACTTTTGAGGAGATCTTATTGTATCACTTGTAAATTGATTAAAAGCATGTAGATGATTTTTCAGTTTCTCCTATCAACAAACACAGCATAATAAACGGACAATTTTCACTGGATGTGGCATACTTGCGTGAATCTAATTCCATTGAAATTTACATCCCGCGAGACACAAAATTGATTGACAAGTTGTACCATTACATATTGTCTCAAAATAATAGGGTATATAGCAGCTTTGTCAAGGTAGGAAGAAATTTTTTAAGATCCGATTGTTCAAAATTTGTTTGTGGTTTGATGGTTTAAACTGATCTGTTGTTGTCTGTTCTTTCAACAGGCCATCAAAAACACCACTCTGTCTCTCACAATGTCAATATTACGGTGAATATCAGCCAGGTGCCTATATATGTTATCAAAATATTATTTTATTAATTTCTTTGATTTTACTTTGTAATATCTCGTAAATGTGTTTTTCAGTCTCATCTCGAATGTAGACAAATGTGACGTGACAGTCATGTTTGTTTACTTACGATAATGTAGTTCCGGATTGTGTATTGCATTTTATATGTATTCATACACGGAGTGACAAAATTTTTTGGCATTCATTGTCAGTAATATTTACAACGGCTCTCAAGCTTGCAGCTATGGGAATTTCACAAGGCAAATGAAAATATACAACCATAACCTATCTATAGCAAATATTTGGACATATTCGAAATCCCCCTGTACAGTTACGCACAGCCTTCTCAGTCGCTAGAATAAGGACTTTGCCGAAGAAATTTTAATAACTTATTGTTCACTTTTTACGTTAGACTTCACTGGTGATACTATTACACATATATTATGCAACTTTACCGCCCTTCATCAATTACGAATTAGCTCAATTCAAAGATTTGACAAAACACTTCAGGGATATATTTGCAACAGTGACAGTGAAAACCGTGCGAACATTCTTTTAGGCGCAGATGCGAACATTTAAGAATCTACCGCCACGCATCATCAATCATACACTGAATAACCCTTGCTACATTTGTAATACATCACATCGAATGACATCAAGTGTACTTTAATCTATTGTATCTTTTGTTTCAGAGGAAAATACTGCAGTTTTGATTTCCTTCATCCACTTAGCTAAGTGGTACTTGGAATTAGAGATTTTAATGTCACACTAACTGACAAAATTAGTCTACAAAAATATCATATAACAGTCATGTGCAAACTTTAATTTTTTTTTTTTTTTTTTTTTTTTGGGGGGGGGGGGAAAGGGGGATTTAATATTCTACACATCATAGAACCGCACCAACAAAGCGAACATTAATGTCAAACAGTTATGATAGATGGAAAATATTTTTATCTTTTTGGGACCACCAAGTTAATATTTTGACCAACGAATTTTTAACGTCAGTCGACCTTCATGGCTATTTTCCCCATTCAACGTGTGTCATACATATATAACAAAGACGTGTGCCCCCGAGAAAATTTAATTTCAAATTTCTTGATTTTTGGGTTTTTTATTTTTTTTAAATAATAAAGAACATGTATTTAAAAAAAATGTGTTCTGATTTTTAAAAATAGTTTCATAAAATCATCATGAGCATGACTACCACACGCCACAAATGTCAAATAAATGCATTTTGCTAGTGCATAGTTTTTGTATTTAGAATGCACTGAAACATAAGAGAATGTTTCGAGTAATTATAAACCTATTTCTTTTTCGGAAATAAATCCTGAACCTTAATCCTTCAGTATTTTGACAATTTAACCTTAACACGACTTTTTTTTTTTTTTGCAAATATTGCAAAATGTTAAAAATTTATTTCTTCATTGAAAATTAGTTGAAAAGATTCTTTCCGTATTATATATTTATTTCTATTTTCTCAATTCATGACTAATACAATTTACTTTTGAGCACCCCGTCTTTTTGTTTTGGTTAAAAAAGGTCCCCTGCGTGATGTCTCGTTGCATAACGGGAATCAGGAAGTGAGTCAAATATGGCGTTTGTCATTTTAAACAATTCAAACTTGTAGAATATTGCTTCGAATATATCAGTAATGAGACGACTTTACAAAGACAAAATGGATTATTCTAAAATTTCGTTTACATTATTTTTAACAGTCACAATATTAGTTCAAGGTAAGTCATAAATATTTGCATTTCGACCCATGTTTTAAATTTGTTTAGAGTTGTATATAACCTGGTTGTAAATAAATTTGAGAGCGTCGATTGACTGCGTTTCGGCCTCTTTATGTTGTACTTGACCGGACTCTGGAGTTTGGTTTAATATATTTTATTTAAGCACGAGTAATTTGATTCACTATACAACTGCATACTTTTTGAAAATAATCATTTAAAGTTTATATGTATTCGAAAACTCTGAGCTTGATTTGATAATTATTTTGGGCGAAATAGTGGACTGAACGGGCACCTGTTGTGCAGTATCTCGAACGTTGTCAAATTTAAGAAAAATGCATGAGTGAATTCTTTTGGTCACCCTTCCCCAAAAAGTCATTCATGGCATGTACACATAATAACTGACACATGACCAAATGTCCAGTACAGTCCACTGTGTGGTGGTATGAACAAAAACATACATTATAACTGATGAAATAATTTTATATGAAATGGGTTTATACATTATTCACACGTACGCATGCGCAGTACTGTAACTTGTATAAGCCGTATACGGATAATGTTTATGTTCAATAAAGTATATCGGACAATTTAATATTAATTACTATAAATCAAACGATAAAAAAATAATTTAATAAATTAATTATTTTTTATTTTTTTTTATTATCGCTTGATTTATAATAATAAATATTAAATTGTCAGTTATAATTCATTGAACACAAACCTTGTCCGTATACGACTGATATAAGTTTTCGTATTGCGCATGCGTACGTGTAAATAATGCCGGCCAACATCATGCGTTATTCTACAACCATGGCGTCCACTGAAGAATTTTGATATTAACTTCAATATCTAATATTTCAACTTTATATAATTTGACAAAATTCAATAAATAAAACTTTTTAAATTAAGAACTTAGTTTTTTCCCATTGACAGCATAATGCGTTATTGGCAATAGTTATCTAAATGAAATTGAAACAGAAATTTCTGTATACTTTGGTTTTGTCATCTTTGACAATGATAGATCAGTATAACCAAGAAAAAAAAACAACAGTTATCTCGTATTTTCTGCCTACACAACTACTTATGTGGTTTTCAGTATTTACTCTCATTAATATGTCAACTAGGAAAAGTTGGGTACATGAGTCAATTAACACCCAAATTAGAAAAAATACAACAACAATAAAAAGCAATATAATCAATATAAGCCTTTTGTATATTGAGGACACCTATAGATGTAAAAATACAATGTCAACCATCTTTTATAGTGAGCATTAAAATGTGCTTGTTGCTTGTGATCTATTTTTTCACTTAGATTATGTATATATTTAGGTACACCTGTTACAATTATCCAGTAATATCAGTTGTTGTCTTCAGTCATTGCTATTGCTATTAATTTGGCCACCTATTACTCATCACTCTTAATGGAACAAAGTGTTTATTACTCCCTCTCTGTGTATGACATGTATAAATAAATTTCATTTTCTTTTTTATGTTACCTTCCTTTATCCGTTGTATTTTTAGGAAATTGTAATACCTACCTGTATATACATTGTTATCATGTACATGGTTACATAAATGGAACATCAGAGAATTTATTTGACCTATATACTTTTGTTTTTGACTAACGAGAATTGAATTTGACTTGAAGGAAGGAGTGAAGTGGAGTAATGTTGTTTTTCGCCCCGGTCATTAATAATCTTTAACTTATTTCGAGACGGTCTTTTCTGGAATTTTGGAGGAAACCGGAGTACCCGGAGAAAACCACCGTCCTTCGGCAAGGAAACTGACCCACTTTCTCACACTAAGATCTTTACCGAGTGGGAGTTGAACCCAGACGGTGAGATCCGTAAGCGTTTGCTTTAGACCACGCGGCCACTGAGGCCCCATATGTATGTAGAACTCTACGCAGTTACAATTGTTGACACTAGCTGTTTCTCATTGATATTGTCCTCAATTCCAAAGCATGTTTTCAAAATAAAGAAAATGTGTTTGACTATCGAGAATTGAATTTGACTACCAGGAAGAATCAGTCATGTTTAAAATTGTTTCAGTCTTGGGATTTTAAGAAAGTCTACTTGATCCCTGAAATGCCCATAAATAGAATTGAAATAAATTATCACAATAGAATTGACCCCTGTAATGCCGTGGATACTGGTGAAACACTTCACCTGAAAACAACTGTATCAATGTTTGATTGCATGTTAGTATATGTGATATAAAATACTGTTTTAAAATTATTTATATAATTGATTTTCGAAAACATTTCAAGACATAAAAATTATGACATCTTTTCATATTTTCAAATAACCTTCCATTAAAAATTTATAATTGTAACTTTTTTAAAACTCTTCCCTCGCCTACGGCTTTTACTGAACTTGTCAATGTAAGATTTTTTGTTTACAATTGGCCAGCATTTTTAATCGGTAATTAAACATATGTGACTTATTTTGTTCCTTTTGACCTTCCTTTAGACAAACATATTTGAACTTGGCATAAAACAACAGAAAAAATTTAATACTCTTGTATGGCATGCTTCCATGTACATACTTTAAAATATTATCTACATAGGTTTTATAAAAAAGAAGATTTCTTTAAAGTTATTAGAGCATGATTTTTTTATCTGAACAGAAGAATCATCTCATTGTTTGTATATTGTAAATATCAACTAAGTATTTCTTAAGAGTTTTATTTTTAAACTTGTAAAGAATCTAAGCATTTGTTTTATATTTTATAGATCAACTTCAAAGTTGGATGAATCTAGAAAGCCTATTGTCTTTTCTGGTTAGGTATTTATTTTGATACATTTCCTGTATGTTGTGGGGATGTTGGGGAGTTTGAATCCCAGTGTATGCTTGTCCTTGGCATACTTTTGATTAGCTAACACCTTAACACACTGTTACCACGAGATCTTGCTGTAACAAGACAGACCATGATACACACTTGCACATCTCGCATATGCTCAAACTTCTTTATACATTGACACTTAGAAATTAATAACAGTGCTCTCGTTACAAAATGCTAAAAAAAATCCGATGTTACATGAAACGAATTTCTATCGACCAATATATTTTGAGGCAGTCAGTTCTTAGATGGTGAAAGAAAGCTAGCTTAGTACGAACCATAAAAAATAATAAACTTTGGCAAGTTCATTTATAAACTTTCTTCCACTAGAATCGTCGTGAGAATACTTCAAACTGAGGTGATTACAGGTGCTACGATCCAGTGACCATAAGTGTCCACTTTAGACCGGTCATCCACATATAAATGTGTGGTTACTATAGTAGTTTCCTATCAACAGAATGATTGAAGTAATACTGACATTCCATCCAAAAGGGGACCTTGGTGGCCGAGCGGTCTAAAGCGCGCGCTTACGGATCACCGTGCCTCTCACCGCCTGGGTTCGAATCACACTCGGGACAGACACTAGTGTGAAAAAGTTTATCAGTTCGCTTGCTGAAGGTCGGTGGTTTTCTCCGGGCACTTCGGTTCCCTCCACCATCCAAGAACTGTCCGCCTCGAAATAAGTGAAAGTTTCTTGACTGGGGCTTAAAACACCATTACACCACTCTACTCCACTCATTCCATCCAAAATTTAGTCTAAACTCTAATAGAAACTCTTGTATTAAAGCACTGGATTGCTCGGCCTTAAGTATCTTACTGGAAAGCTTACTGCAAAAGAGCCTTCATTTGTACCCCACACTTTAATTATAGGTTTGACTGAAATAGCTAAAAATGAAATTAATCCATTTTTTTAACATTTCAAGTTATTATTTTAATAAAATATTATACCTATGATGAAAATCCTACCAGGAACTGCACGTTTTGAGTATATTATTGGTCAGATCTTACTGCAGATACGGGTTAAAATAAACCTATATAAGGTCTTGTACAGTGGTTGTTGACTGCAATCCGTCCTGTTAGGGTTTAGAGACAATCACTGGCTAGATAAGTAATAAGGAGGTAATTGAGAAGTTAAAGTTCATGGCCAGGTTGGTCATTAGAAGGTTTTAAGAACACCTGTTGACCAGGTCAGTAATTTGGAAGTCTGAAAGGAAATCACTGGCCAGGTAGGTCATCAGAAGGTTTTAAGGATGCCTATTGACCATTTCAGTAATTTGGAAGTCTTAAGGGAAATTACTTGCCAGGTTGGTTAATAGAAGGTTTTAAGGACACCTGTTGACCAAGTCAGTAATGTCGAAGTTTTAAGGAACATCACTGACCAGGTTGGTTATTAGAAAATTTTAAGGACATCTGTTGACCAGGTCAGTAATTTGGAACTCTTAAAGAAAATCACTTGCCATGTTGGTCATTAGAAGGTTGTAAGGACATCTGTTGACTGAGTCAGTAACTTTGAACCCTTAAGGAAAATCACTGACCAGGATCGTCATAGATTAAGGAAAATCACTGTCCAGATTGGTCATTAGAAGGTTTTAAGGACACCTGCTGACCAGGTCAGTAATTTAAAAGTCTAAAGGAAAATCACTGGCCAAGATTGTCATTAGAAGTTTTTAAGGACTCATGTTGAACAGGTAAGTAATTTTGAATTTTAAGGAAAATCACTAACTAGGATGGTCATTAGAAGGTTTTAATGACACCTGTTGACCCAAGTCTTTAATATTTAAAATCACTGGCCAGGTTCATTTCTACCGAAAATGTATGCGTTATATATAAATTTCTGTAAAATTATTTTTTTGACTCTGTGGTTTTAGACAGCAGACAACGTGATATCTGATACATTTTACTGTGTTGTATTCTCAAAAGTTCTGTATTTTAGATAGATATTAAAACTTAGTGTTGAAATATTTTATAGGTCATGCCTGTCAATGTTGACCATTCGGCAGTTCCTCTTTCTGTTTATCAGTTTATAAGTTTTTTTTCAGGTTAAACTGGAACATGTTGATAAACATATAGGCTTTTCATCAAATCAAAAAAAAAAAAAAAAAAAAAAAAAAAATAGATTTAGCCAATATACTGGTCCAACAAAGAATTCAATGTTCAAGTAGTTGTATAATGTTGTTTTAAACCCCAGATAAGATTCTTTCGCTTAGACAGTTAATTTTGGGATGGTGGAAGAAACTAGAGTTTCTTGAGAAAAGTATCGACCTTTGGCAAGAGTACCGACAAATTTTCTTACACAAAAAATTGTCCTGGCTAAGCGGTAAGAGGATAGATTTGATTTGTTTTAATAGCTTTTATATCCCAGTCACAAATATTTTACTTTTATCGAGATGTCACCAGCTAAAAGGTTAAGTGGCAGTAAAATTTACCTTTTCAGTGAACTAAGGGAAATGACGGAGGGTTCTTTAGCATGTTGTGATTTCAATCAATTAACAAATTTCATTAAATTGTCTGTGTTAGACAAATATAAAATTTTTATTAATTTTCTGAAGTATTTAACTATAGCATATGTGCTAAGTAACAGGTCGTCAGATTTAGATAATTACAATTATATTTACAATGTTAATTATTTAAACTAATAAAATTAGAATTACTTAGGTATTAAGATAAATGTTTGTTATTTTTGCACTCAGCCATATCTGATTGATATTTATAACACAAAAGTACTGTTATCCTTCTAAACTTTCAGTCTCTCTATATTTTCAAAAACTCTTATTTTAAAATTTTCAATGATTTTGAAATTTCTGTAAATTTTTGGTCTCTAAGATCAAACACCATTTTTTACTCCTCAAGAGTTAGTAAGATATATAATAAATAAAAACAAGAAGTCAGGTTCTGATTTTGTTTAATATTGTAAACTAGTTGTATCTTAGGGTTAGCCCTGGCTCTTCAACAGTAAGAGCCAAAAAATTAGTCAGCTGTTAAATTTTGTAGCTTATATATATATACAACAGTTCCAATGTTCCTCAAAAACTAAACGCTTATAATTATAGTGATGAAATCTTTTAAGCAAAATCAGTTTTTTATAGCTAGAAATTAAAAAAAAGAGCAATAGGTTAACTTGGCAAATGGCACAGTAACCCCTGTACAAGACTTGCACAAGTCCTTATATCAATATCCTGCCCCTTTCAAACGATTGCAGAGATCAACTGAAAAAAGTTTTGCTGTTGAAACGCTGGAATATATGTAAATGTATTAGTTTGATGGACTATTTCAATGTAACTTAGATGTAATGAACATGTTTTTATGTAAAGTTGATATAATCATACCTCTTTTACTTTCATTTTTCTATGAAAGTGAAAATTGTGTATATTACCATTGATAGTTTCTTACAATACTGGGGAGGGAACATACCATTGGAAACCAGCTCCTTAACTCTTATTTCAAGTACACTCTAAATGTTAAGACATGCTCAATTTTCAAAATATTTGTTTTCCATTTTCTCCAAAATCCTCACACTTGCAAATAAAACTGTTAAAAAACTGCCACGAGTTTTTACTTAACTTTTAACTGTGTAATGCCTTAAAAATATTCCCTTATTTGATTTGAGTGCACACTTAATTGAGTGAATGATTTTGAAACTGGAGCCATGATTATAGTCACCATAGATACTATAAGAACATAATGAAATCCAGAAAAATAATGAACCTATGGTATCTGTCACAAAAATAAATGGACTGACATAAATTGCTTGGTTAGATTCTGGTGTTCAAAGCAGGGCAACAACAAATACACCTAATCTAGACAGTTTATCAACAGTATTTAAAAAATCCATTATCCAGGCTCTATTATCATTATATATTTGTCAAATAAGGTTACTTCAATTTTACTTTACATTCAAAGTCAAGTACATTTTAAATGACAAAAAATGAAACTTGAAGTACAACATCACTACAAAATATTTCTTCATTTTATTTTCTATAGATTTTTTTTAATTTTGATAGCATGGTGTATAATGACACTATGTCAGAAATTCAATCTGTCATTTACAGCATGAGTTTGATCGTTCGTTTTCGACGTTCTGTCCATGACATGAATATGCCATTTTGACAACATATCGTTTAAAGAAGAAAAATGTTATATTATTAACCACTGTGCTACTTTTGTGACCAATATCAAATCCGTGTATTTGTTTTGGCATAAAAGAAATGTTTTTTCCTGATATGAATACCAGGTGTGTCTTAAGGTTACAATAATTTTCTCCATATCTCTGTCATTTTAATTCATTTGTTTTCTTAAACCTAAATTTGAGTTTACAGTGTACATTATGTAGGGAGGATAAAACGTAACCTTTCTTTTTCTACCAAACACTGTTATAGAAAGTTTTGATGTTATAATTGAATCATTAGCCAAAATTAGCTATAAATTTAATTCCATAGCAGCAGGAAAAATATATCGTTGAACTAATCTGCACAATCGCCGATTGTAAAGTTTCGACACCGGTCTTTTTGTACAAAATCATATTTCCTGTAAACGAATTCTACCAAAAAACAACAATAAATAAACAAGCGTTGTTAGGGAACCAAGTACAAAGCATTATGGGCTCACTTGACGTTTCAGGAATTTCACGAATTTTTAAAATAAAACATGTACTTCCGCCGGATGATTTACCTTCCTTGAAGTCCTTATTTTCTTTACATTGCAACTTATCTTAGCTTTTAATTTGTTTTTGAAATTATAATTTAAATTGTAGCGTTATATCTCTGTGTTAAAAGTATACCCACTTTTTAAGAATTTTGAGATAAAAGTGACTCACATGATTTTTTAATGTTGGAATACACAACATCAATGAGTAAAAGGGACAAAAATTAAAAAAAAATGGTAACCCGATAAATTACTAAGCACAAAATCTTTTCTCATATATAAGTTTCACATAATTAACAGCTTTTTCATTATCTTTACAGTTTCTGGACAGAATGCAAAAATTAATGCTCCAGCCCAATTTATTCTGAACACTGATAGGATTCAGATAGATTGTCAGCCTGCAGGGTCAATGTACAGCCATATTTATGCCTTGTCAATCCTAAAAAATAATCGCCCGATGGTATCTGTCGGAAGAAGTAATGGACTGACATCAATTGCTTGGTACGATTCTGGTGTTCAAAACAGAGCAACAACAAATACACCTAATCTAGACAGTTTATCAACAGCACAGCTGAGAGTTACAATAGAAGCCACCAATACACAGTGCGATGATCAAGCCATGTATACATGTAGAGTTGCTGGTTTAGATTCTAATTTTAACGTGGTTCCTAACAATGAAGTATCAGCTAACATCTCTGTTGTTGGTAAGTTATTCCGATGAAATTTCTTTTCAACATCAGCTTTATATTGAATCAATAATGTTACAAAAGCCTAAACAGTTGTTATCTAAAAATTGCTTTAAGAATGTTGTCAGTAGATAAATAAAATTGGACCTTTATTTGACCATAGAAAACGTAATATTAGTGGAGGAATTCGCAGACACAAATTTAACTAAAATCTGATCAAAATTTATTTCTTTTAAATCACAGTTTTAACACAAATTTATTATTTATTATTAGTTTAGTGCCAAACATTTTGCCTTGTTTATAATTTTTCAACAAATAATTTATATGAATTGCCAATTTTATTAGCAATATTTACGTTTGATGTATAAAAACTATTATTGGCTGCTTTATCGAATACAACTTAATTTTTTTAATACAAATATAAAACTTTTTGTTCAACTTTATAAATAAATTAGAGAAAGCATCCAATAATTATGAACTTGTTTCAAGGTGGGAAGACACTTAATACTTCTATAAAATCACAAAATTTCAATGTTGTTTATAATCTGTTTGCTCTGTTTACATTTTCATTCATAAATTTTATTATTTTTCTGGTTATGCAAGGTTATAAAACGTGTTATTAATAAAATAAGCATTGTGTTTTGTATAGATCTCTATATTTTATATCGTTAATGTTGATTGAAATCTACATGCCCTATTTGTCATTCGTATTGATAATTTATAAACATTAATATTTTAGTATTTTATAAACCTTAGAATTTCAATTTTGTTTTTATAATCTATTTGCTCTGTTCACATTCTGATTTTATTAATTTATTATTTTCTGGTATCTATTGCTAAAAATTACGGAAGGTAATAGAACCAGTTAATCATGAATTAATCATAGTGTTTTCGGATAGACCTTTATATGCTCTATCATTTATGAAGACTGGAATTTGCAAGCCTTATTGTAATTTATATTTAATTTTTATGAACGTTAATATTTTAGTATTTTATTTTGAATTTATGATATTATATTATGTTATCGTTTTTATAAATATCTTTTTAACAAAGTGGATGAAAGATTTTTACCATTGTGTTGTTAAATGAGGCTCCTTTAATTTAAGTTTGCTTAATTAATCCTTAAGGATGTTGAAATCTGAAATTGAGACCATTCCAATTTGAAAAACCGAAATGTGTAATTACAAAACTTAAGAAAGAAAGCAATTTTACTGTTACTTTATTTACACCAGTATGGAAATAAGTAATAGATCCGATGAAACTAATGATGCATTCTCAATCTGTTTCCGAAAATATAAATAACAAAATTTGTACAAATTTAAACATGAAAAAATAGATTTCTAGTCGTTTAAGACATGAATCGGAATTCTAAAACCAAGTAAATTTGTAACTGTAATTATGCGACTTCTTGATAACAAGAGTTATCTCTCTTATAATTTGTATTTAATTTAAATTCCTACATCGTAGTATTTCTAATCTCCCTTCCGTAAGTCTAGTGTTCACTTTTGAAATTGCCAAGCAAACACCCAGACTGCGATATGAATTGAAACATGCGGCCGAAATTTGGCATCGATTAAGAATTTATTATTTATGCGGATTTGCGATTTGCGTTAGAAAGCACAAAGGAGGTATGTTTTAATTCAAATTATATCTCAATTATTAGCTTTGTTAAATGAATTTTTTTCTCTTTTTATTTTATTTGTAATTTTAGTAATTAAGTTTAGAAATGCGAAATAAGTTTGTGTGTGTGTGTGTGTGTGTGTGTGTGTGTGTGTGTGTGTGTGTGCGTGTGTGTGTTTGTGCGTATGGTGAGATAAACAGAGATTGAACATTTTCGCTCATTTTTATATGTTCTTTAAATTTATTGTTAAAATTACAATTGCTATTCAATAATTAATCTGATCTAAGAGTACGAAATGAATAGAATGAAAGTTTTGTGAGAATAGTGCGTAATTTCTTTACCAGTTTTGCTAATGAATGTTATGTTTTATTATATGCGCGTTTGAGAATTGTTTTTGCGGTCATGTGAGAAAGCGTATGCGTGAGACTAAAGTTTTATCGATATGTGCGATATTTGCTATGAGTTTATTTTCATATGTTTCAGTTTCACGTAGAGATTAATTGGTAAAGGAAGAATGTTTATGTGATTTACAATAAGTTTTATTGAGGCTGCAAACTGTTATGCGTTATTGTTAATCTTCGAAACCTTTATGCGACACCAAGAAATATCTGTAGTTTGACTCATGTGTCTTTCCTGACCTTTTGCGGATTTAAGATTGATGTATCATCACCAAACAGCAATCAACAGCTCTACAGTTGTTGCCGTCAAAATATTCTTGTTTCTTAAATTCAATGAATTCATCTAATAAACTCTTTAACCCTTTCCCGTTCTGGATAAAATGCGAATTTTACATGGGATTTCTGGGGCAGTCTTATAAGTGTAAAAAACATGATGAATGTAAATGACAATGCTATGATGCGGGGTATCATTATAGAGTATATTTGCCGGACAAGATTTTAAAATTATTGCCGTTTCTAAAAAAGAAAATATGTCACGTGATCTGGGGTCAAAGGTCAACATAAATAATGATTTTAAGGGTAAAATTGGCCATTTTCGTAACAAATATCGTTATTCTTTCTATCATTTGTACAAATAGTGTAAAGCGACTCTTAATTCTTGAAGTCTATTTAGTTCTTTAAACATAACTTTTAAAATTTTAAAAATTGGTCATTGTCAATAGCAACCAGAAGGTCAACGGTCAAAAGCACTTTTTACCAAATTCTGTGCTCAAAAAGCATTATAATTAACATTAAGTTACCTGTTAACAGACCCATAAAACGATTTTAATAAACTAACACAGAAACTAAAATTCTAGGATTAGCACTCTTTAATGCCGAATCAGACGTTCTTAAAATAGCATACAAAGGTCACGTGACCTCAGGTCAAAGGTCACCCTTAATCAAGAAATTGAGAGAAAATTGATCTGTTTTGCTTCTTATTTTTCCATTTACTGCATTTATGTGCGCAGATAAGGTCCGATGACTGTAATAAACTAACACAGAAACTAAAATTCGAGGATCAGCACTCTTTAATGCCGAATCAGACGTTCTTAAAATAGTATAAACGTCACGTGACCTTAGGTCAAAGGTCAACCTTAATCAGAAAATTAATCTGTTTTGTTGCTTTTTTTCAGTTTATTTCATTTATGTGTGCAGATAAGGTCCGATGACTGTTTAAGTATTACATATAAACGAATACTGAAAGACTCCTTGTGTCATTGAATAATTACACATTCGCCATGGCGACCAAAAGGTCAAAAGTCAAAATCTTTCGATATTTAAATTGCACAGTTTAAATGAAGTATCGGTATAAAATTTGATTAGTCAATTGTATTGCTTTATCAAACATACGTTACTGTATGTATTTGGGATTTAGAGAAAGTTTTAAAACGAGAGAGAGAGAGAGAGAGAGAGAGAGAGAGAGAGAGAGAGAGAGAGAGAGAGAGGGTTTAAGGTTAAAAGACCATGAATAACCAAGAAATGTCAGAGAAAATCCTTACGTGTCAAATAAATCCTAAATTTGTACATTTAGGTTCTTTAAATTCTGTTCATCGGACTCGTTACTAAAAAATTATAAATAAACAATGCGCCTCTAGGTCGCAACATTGGCCTTTAATTTAGCATATGACCTTATACGAAGACTGTTCGATATGTCATGTTAATTGTATCACAGAACGATTACGCTTTGCGCGATTTCGTTGACGACGATACGTTTGAATATCTCTATTCAATACCTTTCCAACAGCACAAAACGTGTTTTCAGCTCAACATAGTTTTAAAATTATAGCCATTTCAATAGAGCAAGTTTCTTTGACCACTGTTGTAAAAATGGAAAACAGGTTGATAATATTGAAGAAATTAAAGCTTATATAAAAGTTCGCACAAAACTCGGTCATTGGGTAATACAGATTTTTACTTAATTGAGGAAAGTCTACGGGTCTTATAAAGTATACTATAAGACAGTTCGTAGGTGGAGAAAGAAAGTTTTGACTGACACAGTGTCCGTCAAAGATACAACAAAATCTGACCGACCTGTGACTGTAACAGATAAGACAATTGTCTCAAATGTCAGGGAAATAACTGAAAGTGATGGCAGATATACAATTTGTGATATTGCCAAAGCTGTTGGCATATCGCTGTCGCGGGTGCATTTCATTTTGAAGCGTATTTGAAAGCTCGAAAGATTTCTGTCAGATGTATTACGCATATATTAATAGATGACCAAAAACGGGTACGAGTACAAACCGCTAAGCAATTGCTAAAAATGTTTCCTAAATTCAATCAAAGACAATTTGCAAACATTGTTACTCATGACGAAACATGGGTTCACTATTTTCGACCAAGGAAGAAATATTAGAAACAAAATATGGTTAATTTAACAGGCTGTAGTTGCCAACAGAAGTATAAGCACAAATAAAGTGCATATCACATATTCTTGTTTTTTTTTTTGTTTTTTTTTTTTGTTACCTTTTCTTTTTCAAATTACAAGTTTTCAGATGTATATGGTCCCTTCAATTTTAACAGAATGTTTCAGTCAAGATTCATTGTCCCTTTGCGGACCGGTCTGATTAAAATATCCAGAGAAAATTAGATTTGTTGCGTGTAAGTTCAAGGAAAGTATAGTTCTCGGACAAGGAAAAAATGAAGTCCTCAGCAGGATCGTACATTATTTATTAACAACAATTCAGTAGTATAAGCCAAAATGCACTGATTAACTACTGTGAACAGAAACGATTGGACAATATATAACAATATATAATATGACAAAATTTAACAAATAGACTTGCAACTTGAAATATATTATGTTCGATGTTGAATTTTTTGTCCAAGTTCAGTTATTCATATAAATAAATCTGCACGCTGATATTTATGCTGACAAGTCAAGATTTCGGCCTTAGAATGTATTAACGATACTCAATCATATGGTCAAAATTTGCAATTTTATTAAAAATCTGTTGTAACTATATTTGGTTTGTAAATGAAGGGGCTGTGATTCCATGGTAAAGGTTTTAAAGTTCATTTATCCTATGATATAAGTTTTGTATCTGTCAGTGGCGTGGATGGTCACGAGGCGGTCAGTTATGGGATGGTAGAGGAAATCAGAATGTACTAAAAGGACTGTCGACATATCAACTTACAAACTTTTTCTGAATTGGACCTGTCCCGAGTAGGATTTGAACTTAGACTAAAAGTCACGCTTTAGAGCAATTGGACACCGAAGCTTTTACTTTGAATTCAAGATACTTGAATCATGAATCAACACTATTTTTATAACTACTTGTTCATATATCTCCAACATTTAGTTATGTCATAATGCATTTTTTAAAAAATTTATCGTTAAATACATTAACAAATGCATTATGACAGTTACATTAAAATTATGTAAAGGTAGTTTTCAATTCTTGTCAATTTCTTTTAATAATAGTTCCTTAAAATAATTTTCAATAAAATTGACTCAATCAAATGTTATTGTAATGTGAGCTTACAATGAATTTTTCTGTGCCATGGTTATTTTTTTTTTTTTTTTATTTTTTTTTTTTTCGCGATGGTAGCTTTTAATAGTGTTCACGACCTTTAGAGTGATTTAGCATCCTCTATACCACAGACATAGTAGTCCCATTTTGTAATATTGGTACCGAGCGAACAGTAGATGTCTACGACAGGGAAAACCCCTTTATAACTTGCGGTCGACCAAGGTCGAACCAACAAAATATCGAAAAAGACTAGAGGTCGGACGACCAGCACCTTATCCACTCAGCCACTGTGGTTACAACATTATAATGATACTGCTAAATAGGTCAAAGTTTGGTTGGACAATGTTTTTGAAATACTGCACAAATAAACAAAAATATTATTTTAAAATCAACGATCTAATATTTGACCTCTTGTTTATTTACAAATATGACACGGACTTAGTAGAAGACATGCAATCGACGCGCTCTATCAATACTAAAATATGCCTACTCTGTATGCACGTTTTTCTGTCCTTCCCCCTTATTTCTATCAAAACAAAATTAAGTTTGAAATTATTAAAGGAATTCATAAAATACTTGATTTATTATTACTGGAATATGTTTATTGTTATTGTATTTTCATGACAAACATCGACTGGAATCATTTTTTTTACATGTCCAGTCATGACAGAGTAAAATAAATTTTCTACCGGGCAAGTATTTCACTGTGAAAATGGTCAGCAAAATGTCTCAAAAGTGATCAAAGATGACTTTTTTTTACTTAAAATAAAAATATAATAAATACTGTTGATTTTGGCATGAATCATGACATTATAAATTCAAAAAATAACTAAAGTGCTATAATTAAAAAGTGACACAATAAATATGACGTACCAGAAAGTTGCGTATCATAGATATGCAATCTTACTCCACATTTTTTGAAAATATTGCGTCAAGGTCGTACCTTCACGCGGTTAATAAAATGTAATGCGGAAAGTAAATCTTATTTGAAATTGTACCGAATGAAAGAAAAAATTGTGAATTTTTCTAATCTGGATTTTGTTTTCCCTATTTGAAGTTTTATTCACGAGAAATATTCATAAAATGAAAAAAATGTCATTTTCCGACGGAGTAACTAAAAATTCCAAGCTTGAAAAATGAGACCATTCCATATTATTGGTTGCTTTGACCCGACTGTTGACTTTCTAAAATTGAAAGACACATTGAAAAAAAGCTTAAATAATTATGAATACTGTGGTATGCAAGTTTTAAATATCTGCTGCTTATTTAAGAAATAACGATGAAGTGAATAATCTCTTTCAAAATCAGTGTAAAAGTACGATTCTCTCGTCTTTAGTGAAGAAAATATTTTGTCGTCGGCGTTTTAAATTGAAAATATTTTATTGCAGATTAATATTTGCTCTTAGAAAAATATATCATTATTTTCAGCAAGTTTTACTGATTCAAATAAAATATACGGCGAAAAAATCGTTTCAGAATTACCCAAGTTATCGGTGTTTTCCGATGACGCATAGGCTCAAAATATGCTTACCGGTACAATTGTACCGGTAGGAACGGGAAGGGGTTAAACCTTTTATTACCTAAAATAAAGCCAAATGAATTTCCGTTCAAATTAACAATACTTTCTATAAAAGAACCGAGCCTGAAAAATTTACAAATAGTTATTTATATAGTAGCAATATCTTGTCTATCTATAATTTCAAATAGGATTTATTTCTGTATAGTATGCATTATCAAAACTAAATTGTGGTTTCTATGTGCTTAATTTAAACCAATCGATTCGATCACACTGCTTCCGAAATTCTATCGATTATATTATATTTTACTGTATTTTTAATATATCTTTATTTTTTATATGCATATATTTTTTCTCTAAAAAAGATACTGGTGTCCTAAAGTTTCTGAAATTATAATACATTACTTTCAGTTAAACCCGACAGAATGGATGAAATAGTAGTATCACCCGCAGCAGGACAGTATTCGGAAGAACAAAACATCACGTTATTCTGTACCGGAACTGTAGGGGCATATATTCATCCACTAAGTATAACATGGTGTATACAAAGAAATGGAGATATTGCCCCGTCTGATTTGGAGTCAGATAGTTATATTAGATCAATTACACAGTCTAATGCACAAGCTGTTGGTTCGGGTCCAACAACAAGTTGTCAATTTGAACGGACCAGTACAGTTGTTTATGAAGTGGCAAACATCGATACAGATACCACATTTTGGTGTCAGATAACAGCTCCTGGGGATAGTCCAATCTGTGGACAAGGAACTGTTAGGCAACAACAAAGTATAGAAGTTGGTATGTATAAAAATGAAAATATATTAATTCTCACGTTTGAATGTACCACGATCTCGCTATAAACTACAGTACAGAACCACATCCATTTTCTCCTCCACAGAAAAATCTGCTTTCTTTGGTTTCAAAAAAAAAATAAATAAATAAATAAATAAATTCCCGGAAACCAATTAGTTATAGTATAGCACTACTTTGATTATAAAATTATTATAAAAAATATACATTTTACTTTCCATTCAACTATAATATCGTTAAAACAACATATTTATTTTATGCCTTTTACTTTAACATGAGGATCAGCATTTCATCACAACAAATCTTTATCGGTTTTGTAATGCTCTTTTTAATTCTTTGAGAGTTTTTATCGGATTTTTATGTACTGTTTTTATAAATTAATTAACTGCTGTAAATCAGCTTAAATAATGATTTTTTTTTCAGTTCAAACAACAATGTCAACTGGATCAAAAGATCAAGGTAAATAAAAGTTCAGGGGAGCATGTATTCATGCGACATGATTTAGGAATAGTTAATATTGAAATAGTGAATAGTGATTGAGATATTGTTGTATTGTGTTTAAGCCTTTTATTTAAAAACAATGTTTATTGACCTAATAAGAGTTATATAATTGCCCCGATCCTTTTGAAGACATGAATTATGTGAGATCTGTGCTGGTGAAGAAGAGATATCAAATTATTTAATTGTGTTTTATCATAATAAATTGCTTTTTATATTTTTGGTATTCAGTCGAACACAAATCTTCACCTTATAAAACCTTTATTGTTTGTGTAATGCTCGTTTAAATACATATTATGCAGTTTACATCAAATTTTCCCTGCTATAATTCAACTTAAATAATGATTCTTTTCAGCTCAAACAACAATGTCAATTGCATCCACAGATGAAGGTATGTAAATATGATGTCAAATTGGAATCTATTTTTGTAAGATGACTCAGAAAAACAATTTTGTTAACAGAGTAATTAGTTTTCTAATTGTTGCGTTTTTGTATTGCGTTTTAATCCTTTGTCAAAAATCTTTTATATTCAAAAATGGTTCTTATCGCCCTTATCAAGAATTCATCATAGTCCCGATTCTTTTAGATACATCAGTTGTGAAAGGTCAGTGATGGTGAAGAAGTGGTATCAAGATATTTCTCTGTGTCAAATCATAAAAACGAAAATTTTCATAGATTTGGTTCTTTCAATTTGTGTGCATTTTGCTTCCCACATTTTGTTCATAGTTTACTATATTTTCTGAAATTAAACTAACCCCATTTAAATTGACCAATTGCTGATAGAGTGGAACTCCCCGAGGGTATCCATAAATCATTAGGCTGTTCTTTGTGCTGTCAGAAAATGTACTATTTATCAAAATTTCAGCCGTCTTAAATTTTGAAATTTATTCAAAACTAAGGTTTGTTCTCTCGTGCAGAGCATTCCTTAGCTGGATTTGGATTTATATCATTTTGGAACTTTAGTTTAATTAATTTTCATCTTTTTGGCTAATGTTTTTATCTATCAAACTTTCAGGTCTTGGTGTCACTGATGAGGAATGTGCGCATCTGGCACATCAAAAAATTAACTGGTATTTGTCTTATTTATTAACTAACTGCTGGAGCGATAACCAGTCGTATAACAGATTAATGACAGTACAATCCAACTTACTTATACAAAAACTTCGTTTTTTTCAACTAAAACTAACATGAATCGACAGGTACCAAATTGTTATATTCATTATATATCTTATTTTGAATAAAAATTATTAGTACAATACAGATAAGGTCATGAAAAATATAAAACTGAAATCCCTAAAACATCAGTTACAACCAACCAAATTCAGCTAAGTAATGCTTTGCATGAGTGTACAAACCTTAGTTTCCAAAAAAAAACAAATAATAATAATTAAAATTTAAGACGGCTAAAATGTTGCTAAATGGTATATTTTGACGACACAAAGTACTGCCTATTGAGTTATGGATATCCCCAGGGAGTTTTACTCCACCAGCAAGGGTTCTTGCTCAGGTGTAGTAATATATAACACAATTACCAGTTAAATTTTGATGTGCCAGATGTGCACATTTTGGTATTTATATTTGTATCTTCGTTGCTGAATAACGTATTAAGGCGTGAAAGAAAACAATAATATTGAGAAAAGCGGTGTAGGCGTGATATATATTGTTTATGCTTCTTATTTGCTTAAATAACGACAGGTAATTATAATTTGTATAAGATAAGGATTTTTTAATATTTAAACAATCCATTACCAGGCTCTATTACAACTATATATTTGTCAAGTAAAGTTAATTCAATTTTTATTAACATTCAATGTCAAGTACATTTAAAACGAAGAAAAATGTAAGTTGAACTACAAAATCACTACAAAACATTTCTTCTTTTTATTTTCTATAGATTTTATTTTGAATTTTGATAGCATAGCCTATAATGACACCATGTCAGAAATTCCATTTTTCATTGACAGCATAATTTTCACTGTTCGCTTTTCGATATTCCGTCCATGACATGAATATGTCATTTTGACAACATATCGTTTTAAGAAGACAAATGTTTTATCATTAACAACTGTGCTACTCTTGTGACCACTATCAAATCCGTATATTTGTTTTGGCATAAAAGAAATGTTTTTTTTTCCTTATATGGATACCGGGGGTGTCTAAAGGCTACAATAATTGTCTCCATATTTCTGTCATTTTTAATTCATTTTTGTCTAATTGGGAAAACTAAATTGTGTTTGCACAGTGGACATTATGTAGGGGGGATAAAACGTAACCTTTGTTTTTCTACCTAACACTGTCATAGAAAGTTCTTGTTATAATTCAATCATTAGCCAATAATTAGCTATAAATTTAATTCCATCACAGCAGAAAAAATATATTGTTGAACTAATCTGCACAATCACCGATTATAAAGTTGTGTCCGGTCTTTTTGTACAAAGATCATATTTCATGTAAACGAATTCTAACAAAAATAAATAATAAAAAAGCGTTGTTAGGGAATCATGTATAAAGGGTTATGGTCTCACTTGACGTTTCCTAAATTTCAAGAATTATTAAAAAAAAACATATACTTCCCCCCGGATGCCTTACCTTCCTGGAAGTCCTTGTTTTCTTTAAGTTGCAACTTATCTTAGCTTTTAATTTGTTTTTGAAATTAAATTATAGCGTTGTATCTGTGTGTTAAAAGTATACCCACTTTTTAAGAATTTTGAGATAAAAGTGACTCACAAGATTTTTTAATGTTGGAATATACAACTTCAACGAGTAAAGGAGACAAAAATAAAAAAAAACAACAGCTTTTTCAATATCGTTACAGTTTCTGGACAGAATGCAAGAATTAATGCTCCAGCCCAGTTTATTCTTAACACTGATAGGATTGAAATAGATTGTCAGCCTGCAGGGTCAATGTACGTAATGATTAATGCCTTGTCAATCCTAAAAAATAATCGGCCGATGGTATCCGTTGGAAAACATAATGGACAGACTTCAATTGTTTGGTCAGATTCCGGTGTTCAAAGCAGAGCAACAACAAATATACCTAATTTAGACACTGTATCAACAGCACAGCTGAGAGTTATAATAGAAGCCACCAATACACAGTGTGATGATCAAGCCATGTATACATGTAAAGTTAATGGTTTAGATTATAGTTTTGTCACAGTTCCTAACAATGAAGCATCAGCTAACATCTCTGTTGTTGGTAAGTTATTCCGATGTAATGTATTTTCAACTTCAGCTCTATATTCAATCAATAATGTTACTAAAGCCTAAACAGTTGCTATCTAAAATTGCTTTAACAATGTTGTCAGTAGATAAATAAAATTGAACCTTTATTTGACGATAGAAAACGTAATAGTGGAGGAATTCGCAGACATAGGTAAACACAAACTTAACTAAAATCTGATCAAAATTTATTTCTTTTAAATCACAGTTTTAACACAAATTTATTATTTATTATGAGTTTAGTGCCAAACAGGAATACAAATATCTTGTCGACTGCAGACAAATTACGGATGGTGTTTTCGGCAACCTTTGAATTTTTGACATACAATCATTTTGCCTTGTTTATAATTTTTCAATAAATAATTATTATGAATTGCTAATTTTATAAGCAATATTTACGTTTGATGTATAAAAACTATTATTGGCTGCTTTATTAAATGTAACTTAATTTTTTTAGTACAAAATAAAACTTTTTGTATAACTTTAAAAATTAACTAGAGAAAGCATCCTATAATTATGAACATGTTTCAAGGTAGGGCCATACTTTTTCTTAGAAACTTCCATAAAATCACAAAATTTCAATGTTGTTTTATAATCTGTTTTCTCTGTTTACATTTTGATCCATAAATTTTATTATTTTTCTGGTATGTATTGTTGAAAGTTATGCAAGGTTATAAAATGTGTTGTTAATAAAATAAGCATTGTGTTTTGTATAGATCTCTATATGTTATGTCGTTAATGTTGATTGAAATCTGCATGTCCTATTGTCATTTGTATTTATAATTTTTATAAACATTAATATTTTAGTATTTTATAAAACCCTAGAATTTCAATTTTGTTTTTATAATCTATTTGCTCTGTTCACATTCTAATTTTATTATTTTTCTGGTATCTATTGCTAACAATTACGGAAGGTAATAGAACCAGTTAATCATGAATTAATCATAGTGTTTTCGGATAGACCTTTATATGCTCTATCATTTATGAAGACTGGAATGTGCATGCCCTATTGTCATTTATTTTTTAATTATAATTTTTTATAAACGTTGATATTTTAGTATTTTTTTTTTTTTGAATTTATGATATTATAGTATGTTATCGTTTTTATAAATATCTTTTTAACAAAGTGGATGGAAGATTTTTACCATTTTATTGTTACATGAGGCTCCTATAATTTACGTTTGCTTAATTAATCCTTAAGGATGTTGAAATCTGAAATTGAGACCATTCCAATTTGAAAAACCGAAATGTGTAATTACAAAACTTAAGAAAGAAAGCAATTTTACAGTTACTTTATTTAAACCAGTATGGAAATAAGTAATAGATCCGAATGAAACTAATGATGCATTCTCAATCTGTTTCCGAAAATATAAATAACAAAATTTGTACAAATTTAAACATGAAAAAATAGATTTCTAGTCGTTTAAGACATGAATCGGAATTCTGAAACCAAGTAAATTTGTAATGCATTTATGCGACTCTTTAATGACAAGAGTTATCTCTCTTATAATTTGTATTTAATTTAAATTCCTACATCGTAGTATTTCTCATCTCCCTTCCGTATGTCACGTGTTTACTTTTGAAATTGCCAAGCAAACACCCAGACTGCGATATGAATTGAAACATGCGGCCGAAATTTGGCATCGATGAAGAATTTATTATTTATGCGGATTTGCGATTTGCGTTAGAAAACACAAAGGAGGTATGTTTTAACTCAAATTATATCTCAATTATTAGCTTTGTTAAATGAATTTTTTTCTCTTTTTATTTTATTTGTAATTTTAGTAATTTAGTTTAGAAATGCGAAATAAGTGTGTGTGTGTGTGTGTGTGTGTGTGTGTGTGTGTGTGTGTGTGTGTGGTGAGATAAACAGAGATTGAACATTTTCGCTCATTTTTATATGTTCTTTAAATATATTGTTAAAATTACAATTGCTATTCAATAATTAATCTGATCTAAGAGTACGAAATGAATAGAATGAAAGTTGTGTGAGAATAGTGCGTGATTTCTTTACCAGTTTTGCTAATGAATGTTTTGTTTTATTATATGCGCGTTTGAGAATTGTTTTTTGCGGTCATGTGAGAAAGCGTATGCGTGACACTAAAGTATAATCGATATGTGCGATATTTGCTATGAGTTTATTTTCATATGTTTCAGTTTCACGTAGAGATTAATTGGTAAAGGAAGAATGTTTATGTGATTTACAATAAGTTTTATTGAGGCTGCAAACTGTTATGCGTTATTGTTAATCTTCGAAACCTTTATGCGACACCAAGAAATATCTGTAGTTTAAATCATGTGTCTTTCCTGATTTTTTGCGGATTTAAGATTGATGTATCATCACCAAACAGCAATCAACAGCTCTACAGTTGCTGCCGTCAAAATATTCTTGTTTCTTAAATTCAATGAATTCATCTAATAAACTCTTTAAACCTTTTATTACCTAAAATAAAGCCAAATTAATTTCCGTTCAATATAACAATACTTTCTATAAAAGAACCGAGCCCGAATAATTTACAAATAGTTATTTATATAGTGGCAATATCTTGTCTATCTATAATTTCAAATAGGATTGATTTCTGTATGGTATGCATTATCAAAACTAAATTGTGGTTTCTATGTGCTTAATTTAAACCAATCGATTCGATCACACTGCTTCCGAAATTCTATCGATTATATTATATTTTATGTATTTTTAATATATTTTTATTTTTTATATGCATATATTTTTCTCTAAAAAAGATACTGGTGTCCTAAAGTTTCTGAAATTATAATTCAGTTAAACCCGACAGAATGGATGAAATGTTAGTAACAAACGCAGCAGGACAGTATTCGGAAGAACAAAACATCACATTATCCTGTACCGGAACTGTAGGGCCATATATTCATCCACTAAGTATAACATGGTGTATACAAAGAAATGGAGATATTGCCCCGTCTGATTTGAAGTCAGATAGTTATTTTAGATCAATTACACAGTCTAATGCACAAGCTGTTGGTTCGGGTCCAACAACAAGTTGTCAATTTGAACGGACCAGTACAGTTGTTTATGAAGTGGCAAACATCGATACAAATACCACATTTTGGTGTCAGATAACAGCTCCTGGGGATAGTCCAATCTGTGGACAAGGAACTGTTAGGCAACAACAAAGTATAGAAGTTGGTATGTATAAAAATGAAAATAGATTAATTCTCACGTTTGAATGTACCACGATCTTGCTATAAACTACAGTACAGAACAACATCCATTTTCTCCTCCACAGAAAAATCTGCTTTCTTTGGTTTCAAAAAAAATAAATAAATAAATAAATTCCCGGAAACTAATTAGTTATAGTATAGCACTACTTTGATTATAAAATTATTATAAAAAATATACATTCTAGTTTCCATTCAACTTTAATATCGTTAAAACAACGTATTTATTTTATGCCTTTTACTTGAACATGAGGATCAGCATTTCATCACAACAAATCTTTATCAGTTTTGTAATGCTCGTTTTAATTCTTTACTTTTTACTTTTTGCTGTATTCTGAATTCTTCATTTATCATGTTTACCATGGGGATCGGTATTTCATCACAAATCTTTATCGTTTCTGTAATGGTCGTTTTAATTCTTTAGGAGGTTTTATCGAATTATTATGTACTGTTCATATAAATTATTGAACTGCTGTAAATCAACTTAAATAATGATTTTTTCAGCTCAAACAACAATGTCAACTGGATCAAAAGATCAAGGTAAATAAAAGTTCAGGGGAGCATGTATTCATGTGAGATGATTTAGGAATAGTTAATATTGAAATAGTGAAATAGTGATTGAAAGATTGATGTATTGTGTTTAAGCTTTTTTTTTTTTTTTGTTAAAGGATGTTAATTGATCTAATCAGAGTTATTATTGTGCTCCGATTCTTATGAAAACATGAATTATATAAGATCTGTGCTGGTGACGAGGAGTTATCTAATCAATTAACTGTGTCTTATCATAAAAAAACGATTTTTATATTTTTGGTTTTAAGCTGAACACAAATTGTGACCTAATAACACCTTTATTGTTTGTGTAATGCTCGTTTAAATACGTATTATGCATTTAACATTAAATATTCACTGCTGTAATTCAACTTAAATAATGATTCTGTTTCAGATCAAACGACAATGTCAATTAGATCCACAGATGAAGGTATGTAAATATAATTTCAGATTGGAATCCATTTTTGTTAGATGACTGAGAAAAACAATTTCGTTAACAGAGGGATTAGTTTTCGAATTGTTGCGTGGTTGTATTGCGTTTTAAGCCTTTGTCAAAAGATTTAATTCTTTCAATGTGTGTACATTTTCCTTCCAACATTTTTGTCTATAGTTTATTATATTTTCTGAAATTAAAACTGCTGGAGCGATAAGCAATCGTATAACAGATTAATGACAGTACAATCCAACTTACTTATACAAACACTTCTTTTTTCAACTAAAGCTATCAAGAATTGACAAGTACAAAATTGTTATACTTCCTTATATATCTTAATTTGAAAAAAAAACTATTTTTATATTTTTGGTGTTAAGCTGAACACAAATTTTCAAATAATAACACCTTTATTGTTCCTGTAATACTTTTTAAATACGTATTATGCACTTTACATAAAATATTCACGTCTGTAATTCAACTAAAATAATGATTCTTTTTCAGCTCAAACAACAATGTCAATTGGATCCACAGATGAAGGTATGTAAATATGATGTCAGATTGGAATCCATTTTTGTTAGATGACTGAGAAAAACAATTTAGCTAATAGAGTGATTAGTTTTCTAATTGTTGCGTTGTTGTATTACGTTTTAAGCCTTTGTCAAAAATCTTTTATATTAAAAATTTTTTTTATCGCCTTTATCAAAAATTCATCCTATTCCCGATTCTTTTAAATACATCAATTGTTAAAGATCAATGATGGTGAAGAATTGATATCAAGATATTTGTGTCAAATCCTAAAAACGATTATTTTTTTAGATTTGGTTCTGTACATTTTGTGTGCATTTTGCTTCCCACAATTTTTTTCATAGTTTATTATACTTTCTGAAATTAAACTAACCACATGTAAATTGACCAATTTGTTTTTCTTTTGAATTTAATAAAAAATAATTGTCTTTCGGTTTAAAGTTTATAATTTATATTTTAAGGCATTGCGTCTAAATCTAGAATAAACAATATTACTTCTTTGAAGACGTTTGTATTTTGACGAAATGAGTACAACCTATCTTTTCTAATCCAGAGAGCCTTGAAAACGCCCCCTAAATTGTCACTCTTTATATTAGTCAATATATGACACAAATACCAGTTGAAGTTTGATGTGCCAGATATGCACATTTCGGAAATTCATTCCTCATCAGTGACACTTAGACCGAAAAGTTTGATAATAAAAACATGAACCAAACAGTTGGAAATTAATGAATCTAAAGTTCCAAAATTATATTAATCCAAATCCAGCTAAGGAATGTTTTGCATGAGGGAACAAACCTTAGTTTTAAACAAATTTTACAATTTAAGGCAGCTGAAAATTTTGATAAATGGTACATTTTCTGACACATTAACTACAAAATGACTATCAACAGACAGGTAACGAACGATCGTTAATGTGTGATATTTTCAAATAAACTCTATACACATAATATTCTCTTGCAGTGTTTTATTTTTACCGTTCATTATCAAATCGTAAATTATTTACGTACTTTTATATGCGTTTTGAATGTATTAGCAATGGCGTTTTAACCAACAATTGCAAGGGTGTAGGTTGTACTGTATATGTAACATGATATCCTGCATTAGTTTTCATTTTATTTCTATGTTGGTATTTGTGTAATATATTTACTACCCCTGAGCGGATACCGCTGCTGTTGGAGTTAAACTTCTCAAGGGTATCCAGAACTCAGTAGGCAATACTTTGTGCTGTCAGAAAATGTACCATTCAACAAAATTTTCAGCCGTCTTACATTTTGAATTTTTTCAAAACTAAGGTTTGTTCCCTCATGCAAAGCTTTCTTAGCTGGATTTGGATTTATATTATTTTGGAACTTTAAATACATTAATTTTCAACTGTTTGGCTCATGTTTTTATCTATCAAACTTTTCCGTCTTAGTCTCATTGATCAGAAATGGATTTCCGAAATGTACGCATCTGGCACATCAAAAATTAACTGGTTTTTGTGTTATTTATTAACTAACTGCTGGGGCGATAACCAGTCGTTTAACAGATTAATGACAGTACAATCCAACTTACTTATACAAAAACTTCGTTTTTTTAACTAGAACTAACAAGACTTGACAGGTAACAAATTGTTATATTCATTTTATATGTTATTTTGAAAAAAATATTATTAGTACAATACAGATTAGGTCATAAAAATATAAAACTGAAATCCCTATAACATCAGTTACAACCAACCTTCTATTATGCTACATGCATTACAAAGAGATTTTTTTGTTTTTAATTTGCCAATCGTTTCTTGTTACAAAACGCTTGAAGATTACAGCTTGAATAAATAAGTGTTAAAAGATTATCATAACCCATTCAAATAAAAGCAGAACGAGATCTTTATTTTTGGCGATTTTTTTTAATTAACTTTAGAAAATTTAAATGATATTTGAATAAAAAACAGTCCAAATACAAACATAAAAATCTTTATAGTTTCTGCAATGCTCGTTTAATTCTTTAGGAGTTATCATTTTATCAAATTATTTTAAATTGTTTTGATTAAATATTTACTGTTGTAAATCAAAAGAAAATGTTTATTTCAGTTCAAAAAACAATGTCACCTGGATCAGAAGATGAAGGTATGTAAATTTGATTTCGGATGGGCATCCATTTGTGAGACGATTGAAAAAACAATTTTGTTCCCAAAATCACAAAACGATTAGTTGTCAAATTGTTGCGTGGTTGTATTGCATTTTATGCCAATCGTTATATATTATATTGCCTTTTCAGCTAATAAATTGAAAAAAATATGTGTTGAAAATTAACATAACCTTTTCAAATAAAAAAAAAAACAAGATTGATATTTTGATATTCTGGCTATTTTCCTTTAACATTAACTTCAGAATACATTGTATCAAATAGGTGCTTGAGTTTATAAAAAATCAGAATCAAACACAACTATATCTGTTGATCTTAAAGTCAAAATCCAAAGCAGAATGAAAACTAAGAGAACTTGGAAATTAGGCTGAACACAAAACTTCAAAATAAATATGCCTGGTTCTCAAAAAGGGTGACCACCTTTTGTTTATATAGCGGGCAACGTGACGAATCAGATTAAATATAAAAGAATATTAATCAATGGTAAAAAAATTATCGAATTAATGGACGCTTATTGAAGAAAAGTTTATAATGTAAATAAAATTTGGTAAATAAAAATAAAGAAAAAAAATTAAAAGCACATAACTCAAGTGTAACTGGACTCCGAAACGTTTTAGACTTAAAAACAAAAAATCAAATCAAACTAGGAATTACTACTTAATTTTGAAAGAAATTATTAGTTTTATTCATTTATGATTTTTTATTTATTTTTTTATCGTGCTTCTAAACAAAATAACCTGATACTGTCTATTATTAATTTAAATGTTAAAATGGTAACTTATTTTTTTTAGCACAAACTACAGTGATATCTGGATCAGGACTTCAAAGACATGGAGGCATTGTCACAAAGTTGTTGTTTTGTTTTCTGTTTTTGATGCATTTTATGGCTTTTCGTTTTTTAAATTGGACATTTGTTTTGATCTAAAAAAAGGTTACATGCTTGGCACAATGGTGCATTCAATTAAGATACGAGTGATTATAATATGAACCTGTGAAGGAAATATTTTATAATTATATTTTCACTGTATTCGGAAAAAATACCGACTTTTTTAAGAATTAGATATCAACAACATTGCTTGATGAATGACTAACTCTTAACTTGCTAACATGAACAAATATTTCTATTTATCTAAATATTCTGAATTATGTGCATGTTGTCATTTGATAAAAACCGTAGTATTTTGTTCATTTTATCATCAATCAATCTAATATCAATCTGTATAAATAACGTTATATTGTTATTACTTTTAAGCGTATATTTTCTCTGTCTAATGCAACACATAATCATACAACTTGGGCAACCATTTATACTAAATCTCGGAAACTCGTAACATAAAAATGTTGTTTGTTACTAGTAATAAATCAGACTCAACACAACCGTCGTGTCGATATCTTATTTTATTGCTTCGTTTTGTTCTTAATAAGGAAATAAAGTAAAACATGTCGCTAATGTTATGTACTGAAATTAATTGCTTTTTGATAAAAATAAAGTATTCTTTTAAACTCAAAAAAATTATAGATTTAATCACTTTGTTGTGATTGATTAGCAAAACTCATGTGTCTGTTTTTTCATAATCTGTTTTCGACTGGTTAAAGAACAAAAGGCTTGACTTTTACTTAGTTATGACAGCGAAATTCTATATTGAAGAAATTGATTCTAAAATTTAACTGGTTAAAATAGAATAGTACCGCAAATTGATTCACGTGACAAAAAGTAAGCTCTAGCAAAAATTACAGATTATGGTCAACTTATGATATGAGTTCCGAAAGTAAACATTTATAATGCATTAGCTTATAAATTTCATTTTAGGTGATTTAAAATTTCTTAATCAGGAATGTTGAATTAATGTTAAATCTGAACTTTCAGAATCAATTAAAAGTATATGGATCGATTAATCAAACAGATTCTCTAATTGGTCAACTTCAAGGCTGTTTTTGGAAAATTCCGACTTCAAAAAAGTCAGTAGACAAGAGGGTGAAATCGGCTATCTATTAAAGGTATAGTTTAGTTGTTTAGGTTAGGGTTAGATATTTTGTTATAAAGTTACATAAATTATTTCTATGAACTATATTATGGACGTTTTGACAGCCGTTAAATTATATTTTTGTTTCCAATTTGATAATTTAATAGCTTTACAATCTTTGTATCAATCTTTGTGTTTGTCAATCTTCCGCCGAATAATATACATTAACAAAAGGTTCGGCACAGGGAAAACCAGGAAAGGGACAAAAAAGTTAATATTTTGTTAAGGATGTAACTCAATGTTTGGTATGGTAGAATAAATAGTAACAAACACGCATTATGAAAATGTAAAATCTTTAAAAAATTCTATATCAGTAATTAAGAAATTCAGTAGTGTTTCAGGAGTTAAATTAAATGTTAATAAAACAGAGTGTATCTTATTAGGCTCACTGAAAAATAGATATGATCAATTATTTGATATTAAATTTACAAATGATCCAGTTTAAGTGCTTGGAATATATATCGGTCATAATAGTGTTCAATGTAATAAAGAAAAATTGGTTGTGCAGAATAAAAGAAAAGTAAAAGATTCTTGATTCATGGAGAAAACGTAAACTGACTCTCTTCGGAAAATGCCTAATTATTAACACGTTAGCTTTATTCAAAATTTTATACGTTGCTTCAATTTTAAATACACCCAATACGGAAATTGTCAAACAAATTAACTGAATTATATTTGGATTTCTATGGAATAATCGAGACCGAATAAAACTCTTATAGGGCGAATTAATCAAGGCGGAATCGGTATCATGGATATCGAATCCAGATTTAGAGCTTTGAAAGCGGCTTAATTGCAAGGAAAGTTGCAATAAATAATAGCTGGAATTTTCTAGAGAAACAAAATGTTAATATCTTTTTTACGTTTTATCAATGACAGAACTAATACATCCAACTTTAGTGTCTTAGATGGGTTTTCAAACTTTTATAAACAAGTTTTTGCGTCTTTCAATGAAACTAAATTCAAACCAAGATTAGGGTTATTTTTAAACGTTGAATTTTTATCGTTACCAATATGGCACAACGATATTTTTGTTGAAAAAGATAAAACATTGTTCTTCACAAACTGGGTTAAAAGTAATATACTGTATGTAAAAGATTTATTCTATATCCATGGTAACTTCAAACAAATAGAACAATTCAGGAATGTAAAAAATAATTGGCTTTGTGAATACCTTAGACTCAAAACTATATTCAGAATATATGGAGATACCTTCGACTTTAGAAATTGTCTACCAATAACTTTTAACAAAAATCGAAAGTTTCTGTTTACAAGAAAAGTTTTTGATAATGTTGATGTTAAAAAATCACACAAGTTTTATAACACATGTCTAGTCGAAAAGAAATTTAAAGAACCCTATATGCAATTAGCACCTGATTTTTAGCTGTGAAAGTGCTTGTGATATTTGGAAAAAACTAGAAAAACTTTTTCAAATGAAAATTTCCTGGCAAGATTTTATTATTGGGTATAATGAAAATTTCTCCTTAAAATATTATGTTGAATAACTGCGTTTCTTTTATGGCCTGCAAAATCTACAAAATTAAAATTAAATGCAGAATCAATAAATTATTTTAAACTTGCAGCAGAATATCTTTGAATTTTTATAGCCTAGATCTTTAATTAGATTCAACTGCAACATTGTTATATATATATATATATATATATATATATATATATATATATATATATATATATATATATATATGTGTGTGTGTGTGTGTGTGTGTGTGTGTGTGTGTGTGTGTTTCTAATTACTTATTTATTTATTTATTAATTATTTATTTATATATTTTTATATTTAGTTAGTTAGTCGGAAAATATATATGTCTGTTTGTGTGTGTGTGTAACTTTGTATACTGTATATCATGCATATCATTTTACAATGTATTATTATTTTTGTTGAAATAAAAAAACAAACTCGCATTATCTCAGATAAAATAGCCCGGTTATGAAATGCACAGGTTATGGAACGCGTATATATCGGTAATGTAACTAGAGAATACACATTCTTGATTATTTGTTTTGGTCAAACCTTACACTATTCTTAATACAAACATGAACTTTGAGATTATAAATATAATGTTTTACGTATACATGATGATTAATTGTATCTTTTGTAACCTGTTGCACATATAAGCAAGTATATGTATACATATGACCTAATATAACAAAGTAACAAAAATAAAACTAGACTCAATATTGAATTTATAATAATTATAATATTACTTTTGACTAAATAACTATGGTCTACCTAGAGTAACCTAAGTAACAATTTTAGGCAATTCTTTATCCGTAGTGCTACATGGTAATATTTTTTCTTACATCTGTTTTTATTCTTTAAAAAATGTCAATGTCAGAAAATATACGATTTAGCAAAATTTTCAGTCTTCTTAATTTTTGAAATTTATTGAAAACTAAGGTCTGTTCCCTCATGCAAAACATTTCTTAGCTGGATTTGGATCACATATTTTTGGAACTTTAGATTCATTGATTTTCAACTCTTTGGCGAATGTTTTTTAATCTATCAAACTTTTCGGCCCCTTGTGTCACTGATGAGGACTGATTTTCCAAAATGTGCACATCTGGCACATCAAAATGTAGCAGGAATTTGTTATATATGTATATTATTTGACATAATAGACATGAAATTTACAAAACAACTTCCAGAGTATTCTTCATTTTTATATATATTTTTTTATTTTATTTTTTATTTCACTTATTTGCTTATTTATTTACTATTTATTATTTAATTTATTTCTTTTGTTTTTGCTATTTAATACTATATTGTAATTGTATTATTTCATCATTTGCATGGTAAACTGTTCTAAAAAAATAATAAACACCTTATTTTTAAAAGCTAGCTTATTTTTTTAAAAAGTCAATAATTTTGGTATAGAAACACAACCACAAAATCACTGCTAAGAGGTCGGGGTCACTGCTAAGAGGTCGGGCTTAGTATTGGCCAAAGTGTTGGAGTAAGTAAAAACGTAATGAAGGAGATGAAACGTAACGGCTACGTAAAATTATTCTCTAAAGCTAACAAAACAATTATATTTTTAGGATTTTGATAATATATATTATTATATTTATCATTATAATGAAATATTTACGCGCAATAAATGATGGTGCTTGTCGTCTTGGTATGAAGACAGGTCAAGGACTGTAATCTTGAAGCTGAAGAAAGCTTTTATGTCCGAGAACTTCAGTTATTCGGGTTTTAAATTTCTAAACTAAACTTCATGCGAATTCTGTTTATCACTATTATTAGCAATTTGTTGCCTTTTCCGATGTTTGACCAAGAAATGAACGACTTTTTAACGGTTAACTATTTTTATCAGCATTTTTGTTTAACGTGAAACAAAGATTTATTTTATATAAGAAAACTTGAATCCTAGAAAGCTTACCAAACGAAATATGCGGTTTTGTCTCCTAGTAGAAAAATGTCATTGAGTGTATGGGTACCATTCCATGATAAAGTAATGTCCATGTACATAATCGAATCCACAACACTCCCGCTGTCTAGACATATCTTATTATTAACATGTTACTATTACAAAAACCAAATAATGACATAGCCACAGGTTGGTGAATTAAAATATCTATAGTATATTTCAGTGTCACCAGTATCGACTGCGTCTGCTGAAAGATTAGGGAAAATTCTATAGCAATGACGACAGAAGGCACATGCGAAACCTTAAAAAATTAAATAGATTAACATGAATTAATGACTAATGTATCTGCATATTTTTCATTTAGACTGCCATACTGTTTAGCTGACACGTAATTGAAATAAATAAGTAGATTTTTGTCTTATTCATAAACAAACTTTGCAGTGTTTAAACACTCATCAACAGGTTCTGGCTCAGGGTCCCATTACTTCTATAGACCAGCTGGGCATGTAGTAACCGGTGAATTCAATATAACTTAGAACACTAAATAAAGATGTCTTTTTAAAGGTTCTTAATACAGGGAGGGTCAACCTTTTGGACAGAATTTAAAAAAAAAAATTATTCTGTTGAAGAGTATGCTAGACCTTTGGCTCAAGTAGAAGACGTAGAGCTTGATACCTTATCCAACTGGATCAGGGCAATTAGATGTTTCGAAAAGTCAAGGATTGCAAAACATAAAGGGTCTATGGGTACTAAGCCATATTTAGTGCTTAGGGACACTGCTATAAAGCTTCCAACAGTATTATTTTCGTTTAGAAGCTTGGTTAAGATAATATATCACAGAATCCTGCTGTACATGCAGCTTGTTTAATACCGCATTACAAGCAAAATCATCCTTTTTTAGTAAAAGTGGTCAAATTGATTCGGGTAAGCATGTGCTCGGCCCCAGAAATTTATGTACTTTTTTCCCGCAATTCAGACCCTTGGTCTGGACACAATTAAGAACACAGTTAAGCGTGAATATTGATTTTTTGTTTGCTACTCGACTATACGAGGATCGTATTTTATTTCTGGCATTCACATCTAATCGGTATTTTATGAAAGTTGGTAATAAATATAGAGTATACAATCACCACCAAACTAAAAATTACACAAATTGCATTTTTTAAAAATATGTATGTTGTTGTTGTAATGATGTTTAACGTCGCATCAGCAATTTAATCAGATATATGCGACGAGAGCAAAGATAATAATCTCTATAGGCATAAAATGAAAACTAATAAAGACTAAAATTTTTATTTTGATTATCTAAGTTTGAGATACTTTGAAAAATAATAGAGAGCGCAGCGGTGCTTTCATTGAAGAAAAAAATACATGATAAGAGACTCCAATATGTATCAACATTTAGTTACAAAAGGGTACAAAAGGGTACAACCTTATTAGATTATATTAGAATATTTTTGCAGTTTGTATTTATCTCTCTTTAATAGCTTTCAAGATAATAAATAAAAGTACGTAAATTTGAAAAAAAAGAATAGAATTTTAAAAGTACAAATCTTCTTTATGAATTAAAATATTGACACAAAACTTGCTATATTCTATCGTTTTTACAAGTTTTTGCAATCAATCTTTTTATTTTGAAAAGTTTTCAAAACCTTAAAACTTCAAATCCTCAAAAAGAAACAATTTTCCGGGCCAATAACTCCAAAAACAATCAAAGGAAAATATATTACCAGAGAGTCACGTTGCTCACAAAATTAAGACTGTTAACAGTTAACACTAGACTGGACTACCAATGGACTGGGACTTCTGATGGATAAACACTTTTGATGACTTACACGTTAGGCTGACTTACACTTTAAATGGACAAAAATTATTAAATATAAAAAATACCTGTTCACAGAGTGATCGATGGACTAATGATCACTAAAAAGTTATTACCACTTAGATAAACTTAAATTGATTTACACAGTGTCTTATTTCATGTAATAGCTGATTTAATAGATTTCGGGAAAATGGCAAACGCTTTCCAAGTGCACATTTTAAAAATTTATAGAATGTATGTTTAACATAGGTGAGAACAGACTTTTCCATTATCTACTTTATATTCTTTGAATATCACTATTATAAGTTAGAAGATAAATTGTTAGAGTTGGTGACCTCATATGGTTTTATACTAGGAAAGTGAAATACTTATCGAGAGGTGTATTTTACTGACCCTGTGAAATAATATTAACTCACCAACTCACCCTGTATCAATACCTATCACCCCGAAGAACCAATGTAAATGTATAAGTAATGAAATAACACTCATGAAGCGATAGAAGTTTTAATTGTGAAGCTGCTTACATATTTATTATGTCAAACTAATACTACGCCTTTTGTTTTTAATTTAGTCTAGAAAAAGCCATATAAGATGCTTTTCACACTGTGTTACGGTACTGTCATATCGATCATTATAAGACAATCTTTGAAACCAAACATTTTGAATATATTTACACAGTGAGTGAGTGATATTATACAGCTGGCGTGGTAAACCGTCTCTCTGTGAGTTAAATAACGATAAATCTAACTTGCTATACAATTCCGTCAAATACAGTAACTATATTCCTAAAATTAAAATATTTTGTTTAATTATCACCTTTGCCCTTTTTGCCGTAAGTTGTTTTGATAAATATAACGTGTTTACTATCAAGCGACCAATTTACGTTGCTCTATGAAAATAAAACAAAAACATACATACTAGTCCATGTCCAAATCACTATTTCCTAAAAACCATTTAAAACTTTGAATACTGGGCATTTTAGTTATGCAAGTGAACATTCATCAAGGAATACTGACTAGATATGGAATCGGACTGGTCAAATATGGTCTTTGATAGGTCACCATGTGACCAAATTTGCCAAATGATATTGACAGAAACTAGTGAGAGATAAGATATTTAGATTAAGTCTCTAGTCTGATATGTACACTTGATTTTTTTCTTAACATTGATATCATAAATTATGTGTCAAAAAGCTCCAGTTTCAAATGACGCCTAGCTTTTAGAAGCAATATTATATTATATCATATTATCTTTATATTAGCAGGTCACAAAATAAAAAACTTTCACTACCGGTTTGCTTTGTCTTTTGCCACTTTAAACTCAAAGTTAGGCTCGTCATGAGTGTATTTAAAATATTTTTTATAATATTTATAAGTGTAACTTGTAGGTAAATATCCGATTCTATTTTCGTTATACTCGCCATCTTTTTTGTATTGGTAGATAACAATCACAAAAAATATTATTATAACAGCTACACCACCAACGACACCTCTTACAATTAAACCTACTAGGGGCTTTCATGAGAATGTCTCAATAAAAAATCAAATTACTAAAAGCACAAAAAAGTGTTTCAATGAAACAAAAACATACCAGTCCGTGTCCAAATCATTATCCAAAAAAACCTTAAAAATGCTTCACATTGTTATGATATCATCACTTTTAATGATGTTAAAGATATGTGATTATATAATACTAATAACAGTTAAATTTTGATGTGCCAGATGTGCACATTTCGGAAATTCATTTCTCATCAGTGACACTAAGACCGAAAAGTTTGATAGATCAAAAATATAAGCCAAACAGTTGCAAATAATGAATCTAAAGTTCCAAAATTATATACATCAAAATCCAGCTAAAGAATGCTGTGCATAAGGGAACAAACCTTAGTTTTAAATAAATTTCAAATCTTAGACGACTGAAAATTTTTGTTATATTAGTTGCAGGAGCACTGGCAGGGGCATGAGATCCAGGTATCGTATCCTCGTCCACACCTGCATTTCTCTCCTCCCTGTTACACTTCCTCATTTTTTGTATTAGGAGGAAGTGTAAATCTAGGCTAAAATTCGTTTAGTGTGATGAACGAATGTGAGTTCCCGAGTAAATATGATACAACAATGCAAGAAATCCATGTATCTAGTGTATATGCATTGAGGCTATGTCAAAAGAGTTCCATGTCAGTCTACCTTGGTAGGATCGGTATGCAGAGTTGTAATTGCTAATTCCCTGGATAAATGTGTCGAGTGACTTCTGACTTTGAAAGAAGGTATGAAAGAAAAGGCCTGAGAGTAAATGCAAGAGAAACCAAGGACATGATTAGCGGCACAGGTCTCGACATACTTCTTGACTCGGACATTTACCTATGTGGAATTTGTCGTACTGGTATAGACAGCAACAGTATATAATGCAATTGATGAAACAACTGGGTGCACAAGAAATGCAGTAGACTCTAGCGGCTGAACGCGAACCTTGACATCATATATTCAAGATAGCGGGGAACTGCCCTTCCACTTTATAACAGACCACAAAGCAATGTCCAGGTAAGGATGGAGAGGCTGGAACTTGTACCTTTATTCTGCAATCTGGTAGAAATGATTTCTGCAGCTAGTGGTTGTGAGGTTGCCTGTATTTGGCATGGCAGGAAAGTGAATCTTTGAGGTGAGATGCCACATGATGTATTATACATGGAAGAAAAGAGAATCCTTAAGTCGAGATGCGACATGGTGTATTGGGCATGGATGGAAAGAAAATTATTGAGGTGAGATGACACATGGTGTATTTGGCATGGCAGGAAAAATATTTTTTCAGGTGGTCACATGCCACTTTGTGTATTGGGAATGGAAAGAAAGAGAATCTTTGAGGTAAGGTGCCACATGGTGAATTTGGCATGACAGGGAAGAGAATGTTCAGGTGAGATGCCACATGATGTATTAAGCATGGAAGGAAAGACATTCTTTAAGGTGAGATGCCACATAGTGTATTGGACATGGCAGAAAGACAATCTTTGAGGTGAGATGCCACATGGTGTATAAGACATATAACGAAAGAGAATCTTTAAAGTGAGATGCCACATGATGTATTTGGCGTGGCATGAAAGAAAATCTTTGAGGTGAGATGACCATGGTGTATAGGGCATGGCAAGATAGAGAATCTGTCAGGTGAGAAAACGCATGAGGTATTGACCATGGCAGGAAAAGAGAATCTTTGAGTTGAGATGAAACATGGTGTATTGGGCATGGCAGGAAAGAGAATTTCTCAGGTGAGATGGCACATTGTGTATTGGGCATGGAAGGAAAGAGAATGTTTGAGGTGAGATGGCACATGATGTATTGGGCATGGATGGATAGAGAGTCTTAGAGGTGAGATGGCACATGATGTTTTAGGCATGACAGAAAAGAGAATCTTTGAATTGTGATGGCTCATGGTGTTATTAGAAATGGCCGGAAAAGAGAACCTTTGAGGTGAGATGTCACTTTGTGTATTTGGCATGGCAGGAAAAGAAAATCTTCAAGGTTAGGTGCAACATGGTGTATTGGGCATGGCAGGAAAGAGAATCTTTAAGTAAGATGTCACATGGTGTATTATGAATGGAGGAAAAAGAGAATATTTCAGGGGAGATGGCACATGATGTATTAGACATGACAGGAAAGAGAATCTTTGAATTTTGATGCAACATGGTGTGATTTGGCATGGCCGGAAAAGAGAATCTTTGAGATGAAATGTCACATTGTGTATTTGGCATGGAAGGGAAAGAAAATCTTTTAGGTGAGATGCCACATGGTGTATTGGGCATGGCAGGTAAAGAGAATCTTTAAGGTGAGATGCCACATGGTGTATTGGGCATGGCAGAAAACAGAATCTTTGAGGTGAGATGCAACATGGTGTAATAGGCATGACAGGAAAAGAGAACCTTTGAGGTGAGATGCCACATTGTGTATTAACCATGACAGGAACAGAATCTTTGAAGTGAGATTCCACTTTGTGTATTGGACATCGAAGGAAAGAGAATCTTTGAGGTGATGAATGATGAATTTGGCATGACAGGAAAGAGAAAATTCAGGTTAGGTGCCACGTTGTGTATTAGAAATATAAGGAAAAAGAATCTTTGAAGTGAGGTACCGTATTATGTATTTGGCATGGCATAAAAGAAAATATTTGAGGTGAGATAACCATGATGTATTAGGCATGGCAAGATAGAGAATCTTTCAGGTGAGATAACGCATGGTGTATTGAGCATGGCAGGAAAGAGAATCTTTGAGGAATGATGACACATGGTGTATGGGCCATGGCAGGAAAAGAGAATCTTTGAGTTGAGATGCCACATGGTGTATTTTGCATGGTGGAAAAAGAGAATATTTCAGGGGAGATGACACATGATGTATTAGGCATGACAGGAAAGAGAATCTTTGAATTGTGATGCCACATAGTGTTATTGGGCATGGCAGGAAAAGAGAATCTTTGAGTTGAGGTGCAACATGGTGTATTGGCCATGGCAGGAAAAAGGATCATTGAGGTAAGATGTCACATGGTGTATTGGGTATGGCCTGAAAATAGAATCTTTGAGGTGAAATGCCACATGGTGTATTGGGCTTGGAGGAAAAATAGATTCTTTAAGTTGAGATGCCACATTGTGTATTAACCATGACAGGAACAGAATCGGTGAAGTGAGGTGGCACTTTGTGTATTGGGCATCGAAGGAAAGAGAATCTTTGAGGTTAGATGCCACATGGTGTATTGGGCATGACAGGAAAGAGAATGTTCAGGTGTGATGCCACATGATGTATTTGGCATGGAAGGAAAGACAATCTTTGAGGTGTATTTGGCATAGCAGGAAAGAGAATCTTTCAGGTGAGATGCCACGTGGTGTATTAGACATATAAGGGAAGAGAATCTTTGAAGTGAGGTGCCACATAATGTATTTGGCATGGGATGAAAGAAAATCTTTGAGGTGAGATATCGCATGGTGTATAGGGCATGGCAGGAAAGAGAATCTTTGAGGCGAGATGTCATATGATGTAATGGCCATGGCAGGAAAAGAGAATCTTTAAGGTGAGATGCAACATGGTGTATTGGGCATGGCAGGAAAGAGAATCTTTGAGGCGAGATGCCACATGGTGTAATGGCCATTGCAGGAAAAGAGAATCTTTGAGGTGAGGTGCAACATGGTGTATTGGGCTTTGCGGGAAAAGAGAATCTTTAAGGTAAGATGCCACGTGGTGTATTGGGCATTTCAGGAAAAGAGAATGTTTGAGTTGAGAAGCCATATAGTGTATTAGGCATGACAGGAAAAGAATTTTTGAAGTCAGATGCCACATGGTGTATTAGGCATGGCAGGAAAGAGAATCTTTGAGGTGAGATGCCACATGGTGTATTAGGCATGGCAGGAAAGAGAATTTTTGAGGTGAGATGCCACATAGTGTATTTGTCATGTAACGAAAGAGAATCTTTGAAGTGAGATGCCACATGGTGTATTGGGTATGGAAGGATAGAGAATCTAAGAGGTGAGATGGCACATGATGTATTGGGCATGACAGGAAAGAGAATCTTTGAATTGTGATGTCACATGGTTTTATTAGAAATGGCCGGAAAAAAGAACCTTTGAGGTGAGATGTCACATTGTGTATTTGGCATGGCAGGAAAAGAGAATCTTTGAAGTTAGGTGCCACATGGTGTATTGGGCATGACAGGAAAGAGAATCTTTTAATTGTAATGCCACATGGTGTTATTAGGCATGGCAGGAAAAGAGAATATTTAAGGTGAGATGCCACGTGGTTTATTGGGCATGACAGGAAAAAGAATCTTTGAGTCGAGATGCCACATGATGTATCTGGCATGGAAGGAAAAATAATCCATGAGGTGAGATGCCACATGGTGTATTATACATTAAAGGAAAGAGAATCCTTGAGGTTAGACGCCACGTGGTGTATTGGGTATGCAGGAAAGAGAATCTATGAGGTGAGATGCCACATGGTGTATTATACATAAAAGGAAAGAGAATCCTTGAGGTGAGACGCCACGTGGTGTATTGGGTATGCAGGAAAGAGAATCTATGAGGTGAGATGCCACATGGTGTATTATACATTAAAGGAAAGTGAATCCTTTAGGTGAGATACCACATGGTGCATTAAGCATTCCAGCAAAGAGAATATTTGAGGTGAAATTCTACATGGTGTATTTAGTATGCAGGAAAAAGAATCTTTTAAGTGAGATGCCATATAGTGGCATGGAAGGATAGACAATCTTTGAGGTGAGTTGCCATATGGTGTATTAGACATGGAAGGATAGACCATCTTTGAAGTGAGATGCTACATTGTGTATTGGGCATGACAGGAAAGAGAATATTTAAGGTGAGATGCCACATGGTGTAATGGACATGGCAGGAAAGAAAATCTTTGAGATGAGATGGCACATGATGTTTTAGGCATGGAAGGAAAGAGAATCCTTCAGGTGGTATGCCATATGGTGTATTTTGCAACTTGAGATATGCTAAAGACCACTGAGCAATTTTGAACTTGAGGAAATCAGGACTTGGACAGAGATCACCACCATTTTATTAAATGATATTTATTAGTTATACATGTAATTGGTATTGAAACACCACCAGTCACAGCTGTTACATTGGAGTTGTCAAATTTAAGATGATCATTAACTTGTATCAGATCAATACCATTCATAACATTGTTGAAAAATATTATTTTATTTGAAATGATTTTTACAGTCTACTTACATTGAGACATCTCCAGCTAGCTGCATTATTTTTATTGTAAAAAGTATATCTCCAGCTTTTGATGCATTCTCATTTATTATTTGTTACAGGATGTTTAGTTGTATTGAGGCATCAATTATTATGTATTTTTATCGATAGTAGCTAGAGCATGCTTGGGATGACGGTGTCTAGGGTTTGAATCCCACACTGGAATTGGATGTAATTTTGTTTAACGTCTCGGCATATTTAAAGTTATTTGTGATGAGAGCTTTTATCAATTTCTAGGATTAATCTACACAAGTTTGTGTATACCTTGTACTAGCGTGTACTTAGGTTCCAACTCACTGACTTTGTATGGTGTATAGTACTACACCAGTCCATTATCCTGGCACCAGGTGAACTAGTTAATACTTTGATCTATCGCAGAGAACAATGGTTCTGACATTAAACACTTCTTTTCACTCCGCCACTGCGGTAGCTCAGTTGGTAGAGTGCTCGCTCCGTAAGTGGGAGATCGTGGGTTGAATCCCGACCGGGTCTGACCCAAGACTTGAAAGTGCGTAGTGGCTGCTCTTTCGCCAAGCACTCGGCATTACGAAATGAAAGTCACGGTTCTTTTGGATGGGAACTAAAAATAATCGAGGTCCCGTATCACGGCAGGCGTGGCTCTATAAGGAACTCTGCTGTATAATGACATCAGCACAACGCACAGGCAAAATGTCTGCACTTTCGCCTATAGCTGGCGACGTCTCGATATAAGTGAAATATTCTTGACTGGGACGTTAACACCATTACTCAACTCAACTCTTTCTACTCCATTTCTTTAAAAATGAAGGTTTGCCGTGGTAATTGCAGTAAATGACTATTTATTTCCTAGACAAGATTATTTGACAAATCAATACGTTATAATGTAGCAGCTATTTAAGACGAAGTCGTCGCTTACATGAATACCAGCACAGGCACAGTATCTTTATTTATATAAAAGATGAAGTGCTAACTTCTAAATATATCTGTTATAATCTGTGTTAAGATTTCATATACCAGACGGACATATTTTATATTTTAAATCTCATTTACACACGCGCGCACGTGCGTGTGTGTGTGTGTGTGTGCTTCATATGTAACACTTTGTCCATTATATGACATGAGTCTGCTTTAAGTAAAGAATGAATCATCTGAATGAATGAATGAATGAACGAACGAACGAACGAATGAATAAATGAATTATAATTAATTTTTATACAATTTACATCACTGTCCTTAATGCTAAATTGAAATAATGTCTAAAATAAATCATTCATTTGTGATTCTTTTACTGAAAAGATAAGACAAGATATATATATATATATATATATATATATATATATATATATATATATATATATATATATATATATATATATATATATATATATCTAGTGCTCAATAGGCTTATTTTGCCAAACACCATATCGACTGCAAAGAATTGATATGTCCAAATATGAAACAGAACATGGAGAATCCGCCGTGTCTTTAATTTCAAGCTCACTAGGATAGATGACATTCACACATTCTCCAAATTTGGGATTATTAAAAGAAAGAACGTCATCTATATATCTCCAGATTTGACAAGCTTCTGTAAAAATGATGATTCATTGAATAAAGAAACAAATCAACAAGCAAAGATGCACAATTTGTGCCCATTGGTATACCGATTGTTTCTCGGAAAATTATATTGCCAAACACAACAAATTTTTTGACTATCAAAAACTCTAACATTTTGTTGATGGTATTTTCAGAATATTTTTTAGCCTGTATGGCGTTTTATAAAATAAAATATTTACTTTTTGATAAAAGTCTTTCAAGAAGAATACTTGTTCTTTTGTTTTCTTGTTTCAAACATAAACAGTGGGAAAAAACCCTCTTGTTCACTCAAAATTGTTACATTCTAAATAAATACTAGTTTCTAAGATTTTTGTGAATTGCATTTTCATAATAAATTGAAATATAGCTGTTGCACTTCTGAATTGTATTATTGGCATATACTAATTCATCCATAATTAAGTCATTCACAATTAGGTTTTGATTGGCTGAGAGAAATTCACGCAATATGGGTTAATTCTGCGATTTAAAATTAATGAGATAATTTTTTATACTTGTGTTGCTGAGAGTTGAGTTTAGTAATGGTGTTTAACGTCCCAGTCAAGATTATTTCACTTATATCAAGACGTCGCCAAGTATAGGGGAAAGTGCAGAAATTGTGCCTGTGTGTGGCGCTGATGGCATTATACAGCAGGGTTCTTTATTGTGCCACGCCTACTGTGACGCGGGACCTCGTTTATTATAAAGTTCCCATCCGAAAGTATCGTGACTTTATTTCGTAATGCCGAGTGCTTGGTGAAAGAACAGTCACTACCCACTTTCAAGTCTTGGATAGGCTTGGTCTGGGTGCATAAAAACGACCTCCCAAGGCAAGCAGTGGTCTTGTTTTGCTAAGAGCGCTATAGATTATATACTTACTTATCACAAACTACAAAACCTTCAAGCAGATTAAAAAACAAAATGTTTCATTCAAGAGAAATTATTGACAAATATTTTACTACTTGGTACACATGATCGGAATGCAATACGTGCCTGATAAAACCCTTTTTTTCTTTTTTTAGACTAAATATGTAAAATATAATTAACCAAAACATTGCAACACGTGGAATAATAATAATAATAATAATAATAAACAGGATCCTCAAATAGAAGTCTTTAAACCGCACGTATCTGTAGCCATTGAAATTGAAATAGACAACCCATGATCTTTGAATGCTACACTGATTGGGTGTTCTATTTTATGCATGTCACACTGATTGGTTGATCGAAACATGCGTACATAGTTCATAGATCCAACAATAATTATGGCTGAAACAAAATCTCTCTCTTTCCCCTTCTCTCTCTCTCTCTCTCTCTCTCTCTCTCTCTCTCTCTCGTGTTAGTTATTTTACCATAAACATAATTTTAATCTAATCACCTAGTCGTAATGTGTAAGATAATATGATAATTTTCCATCTTTAAGCCAGGGGCGACAGTTACGACAATATTGTTAAATCATACGTTTTTATCACATCCCTCTAGGCTATTCATAAAAACGTAAAAAATAATACAATCCATTAGATCATTTCTCATAGGACATTACTGTTGGTTGTTGGTCGACAGGAATGTAAAATACACGAAGAATATTTACAATGGAATTAGGATTTTTGTGTCCCATATATATACATTTATGGTACGTATGCATTTTACATATTAGTACATGCCGACACAATAATTATTATCTGTGCCGAGGTCGTAACAATGTAGCATGTTTCAGATATATTGGAATCTCTCTATTTTTCTCTTTATAAAGCTTGATGATATACAATGTACATGATCACAACACGGTAACAGGTGCGCGTTGGTATATAGTATTCTGATATAGTACATCTCTCTTCTCTCGATATGAATGAAGAGGGCAGAAAGAGTATGTTGGTACAACTGTTTCGTAATAAAGTATCTCTCTCTCTCTCTCTCTCTCTCTCTCTCTCTCTCTCTCTCTCACAAACACACACACACACACACACACACACACACACACACACACACACACACACACACACAGAATGGGGAAGCTCACCCATAATGGCCAAAGGGAATTCAGACAGACATAAAAAAAATGGACTAATTAAGTAAAAAATTGCTGAATATGACATAAATTCACATTTATTCTGATTCTATGTTTTAGGTCTAATCCTATAATTTGGGTGATGTGTTTAATTCTGATTCTATGGTTTAGGTGATGTGTTTAATGTGTTTAATTTTGATTCTATGTTTAAGGTGATGTGTTTAATTTTGATCCTATGTTTTAGGTGATGTGTTTAATTTTGATTCTATGGTTTAGGTGATGTGTTTAATTCTGATCCTATGTTTTAGGTGATGTATTTAATTCTGATTCTATGTTTAGGTGATGTGTTTGATTTTGATCCTATGGTTTAGGTTATGTGTTTAATTCTGATTCTATGTTTTAGGTGATGTGTTTAATTCTGACCCTATGGTTTAGGTGATGTGTTGAATTCTGATCCTATGGTTTAGGGGATGTGTTTAATTTTGATTCTATTGTTTAGGTGATGTGTTTAATTTTGATCCTATGGTTTAGGTGATCTGTTGAATTCTGATCCTATGGTTTAGGTGATGTGTTTAATTCTGATTCTATGGTTTAGGTGATGTGTTTAATTCTGATTCTATGTTTTAGGTGATGTGTTTAATTCTGATTCTATGGTTTAGGTGATGTGTTTAATTCTGATTCTATGGTTTAGGTGATGTGTTTAATTCTGATTCTATGTTTTAGGTGATGTGTTTAATTTTGATCCTATGGTTTAGGTGATGTGTTGAATTCTGATCCTATGGTTTAGGTGATGTGTTTAATTCTGATTCTATGGTTTAGGTGATGTGTTTAATTTTGATCCTATGATTTAGGTGATGTGTTTAATTCTGACCCTATGTTTAGCTGATGTATTTAATTTTGATTCTTTGGTTTAGGTGATGTGTTTAATTTTGATTCTGTGGTTTAGGTGATGTGTTTAATTTTGATCCTATGGTTAAGGTGATGTGTTTAATTCTGATTCTATGTTTTAGTTGATGTGTTTGATTTTGATCCTATGGTTAAGGTGATGTGTTTAATTTTGATCCTATGATTTAGGTGATGTGTTTAATTTTTATCTTATGGTTTAGGTGATGTATTTAATTCTGATTCTATGTTTAGGTGATGTGTTTGATTTTGATCCTATGGTTTAGGTGATGTGTTTAATTTTGATCCTATGTTTTAGGTGATGTGTTTAATTTTGATCCTTTGTTTTAGATGATGTGTTTAATGTGTTTAATTTTGATCCTATGGTTTAGGTGATGTGTTTAATTTTGATCCTATAATTTAGGTGATGTAATTTATTCTGATTCTATGTTTTAGGTGGGGCCTCGGTGGCCGGGTGGTCTAAAGCGCGCGCTTACAAATCACAGTGCCTCTCACCGCCTGGGTTCGAGTCCCACTTGGGACAGATCCTAGTGTGAGAAAGTTTGTCAGTTCGCTTGCCAAAGGTCGATGGTATTTTCCGGGCACTCCGGTTTCTTCCACCATGCCAAAACTAACCACCTCGAAATAAGTGAAACAATCTTGACTTGGGCGTAAAACACCATAACTTCACTCCACTCTTTGTTTTAGGTGATGTGTTTAATTCTGATCCTATGGTTTAGGTGATGTGTTTGATGTGTTTAATTCTGATCCTATGTTTAAGGTGATGTGTTAAATTCTGATTCTATGGTTTAGATGATGTGTTTAATTCTGATCCTATGGTTTAGGCGATGTGTTTAATTCTGATCCTATGGTTTAGGTGATGTGTTTAATGTGTTTAATTTTAATCCTTTGGTTTAGGAGATTTGTTTAATTCTGACCCTATGGTTTAAGTGATGTGTTTAATGTGTTTAATTCTGAGTCTGTGGTTTATGTGATGTGTTTAATGTGTTTAATTCTGATTCTATGTATTAGGTGATGTGTTTAATTCTGATTCTATGGTTACGGTGATGTGTTTAATCTGATCCTATGGTTTAGGTGATGTGTTTAATCTGATCGTATGGTTAAGATTATGTGTTTAATTCTGATCCTAAGGTCTAGATGATGTGTTTAATATGATCCTATGGTTTAGGTGATGTGTTTAATTTTGATCCTATGTTTTAGGGGATGTGTTTAATTCTGATCCTATGGTTTAGGTGATGTTTTTAATCTGATCCTATTATTTTGGTGATGTGTTTAATTCTGATCCAATGCTTAAGGTGATGTATTTAATTCTGATTCTATGTTTAGGTGATGTGTTTGATTTTGATCCTATGGTTTAGGTGATGTGTTTAATTCTGATCCTATGTTTTAGGTGATGTGTTTAATTTTGATCCTATGTTTTAGATGATGTGTTTAATTTTGATCCTCTGGTTTAGGTGATGTGTTTAATTTTGATCCTATAATTTAGGTGATGTATTTTATTCTGATTCTATGTTTTAGGTGGGGCCTCGGTGGCCGGGTGGTCTAAAGCGCGCGCTTACAAATCACAGTGCCTCTCACCGCCTGGGTTCGAGTCCCACTTGGGACAGATCCTAGTGTGAGAAAGTTTGTCAGTTCGCTTGCCGAAGGTCGATGGTTTTTTTCCGGGCACTCCGGTTTCTTCCACCATGCCAAAACTAACCACCTCGAAATAAGTGAAAAAATCTTGACTTGGGCGTAAAACACCATAACTTCACTCCACTCTTTGTTTTAGGTGATGTGTTTAATTCTGATCCTATGGTTTAGGTGATGTGTTTAATGTGTTTAATTCTGATCCTATGTTTAAGGTGATGTGTTAAATTCTGATTCTATGGTTTAGATGATGTATTTAATTCTGATCCTATGGTTTAGGCGATGTGTTTAATTCTGATCCTATGGTTTAGGTGATGTGTTTAATGTGTTTAATTTAAATCCTTTGGTTTAGGTGATTTGTTTAATTCTGATCCTATGGTTTAAGTGATGTGTTTAATGTGTTTAATTCTGAGTCTGTGGTTTATGTGATGTGTTTAATGTGTTTAATTCTGATTCTATGTATTAGGTGATGTGTTTAATTCTGATTCTATGGTTACGGTGATGTGTTTAATCTGATCCTATGGTTTAGGTGATGTGTTTAATCTGATCCTATGGTTAAGATTATGTGTTTAATTCTGATCCTAAGGTTTAGATGATGTGTTTAATATGATCCTATGGTTTAGGTGATGTGTTTAATTTTGATCCTATGTTTTAGTTGATGTGTTTAATTCTGATCCTATGGTTTAGGTGATGTTTTTAATCTGATCCTTTTATTTTGGTGATGTGTTTAATTCTGATCCAATGGTTAAGGTTATGTATTTAATTCTGATTCTATGTTTAGGTGATGTGTTTGATTTTGATCCTATGGTTTAGGTGATGTGTTTAATTCTGATTCTATGTTTTAGGTGTTGTGTTTAATTTTGATCCTTTGGTTTAGGTGATGTGTTTAATCTTAACCTATGGTTTAGGTGATGTGTTTAATTCTGATCCTATGGTTTAGGTGATGTGTTTAATCTTATTCTATAATTTGTGTGATGTGTTTAATTCTGATCCTATGGTTTAGGTGATGTGTTTCATTCTGATCCTATGGTTTAGATGATGTGTTTAATCTGATCCGATGTTTTAGGTAATGTGTTTAATTTTGATCCTATGGTTTAGGTGATGTGTTTAATTCTGATCCTATAATTTGGGTGATGTGTTCAATTCTGATTCTATGTTTTAGGTGATGTGTTTAATTTTGATCCTATGTTTTAGGTGATGTGTTTAATTTTGATCCTATGTTTTAGATGATGTGTTTAATGTGTTTAATTTTGATCCTATGGTTTAGGTGATGTGTTAAATTCTGATTCTGTGGTTTAGATGATGTATTTAATTCTGATCCTATGTTTTAGGGGATGTGTTTAATTCTGATCCTATGGTTTAGGTGATGTTTTTAATCTGATCCTATTATTTTGGTGATGTGTTTAATTCTGATCCAATGCTTAAGGTGATGTATTTAATTCTGATTCTATGTTTAGGTGATGTGTTTGATTCTGATCCTATGGTTTAGGTGATGTGTTTAATTCTGATCCTATGTTTTAGGTGATGTGTTTAATTTTGATGCTGTGTTTTAGATGATGTGTTTAATTTTGATCCTCTGGTTTAGGTGATGTGTTTAATTTTGATCCTATAATTTAGGTGATGTATTTTATTCTGATTCTATGTTTTAGGTGGGGCCTCGGTGGCCGGGTGGTCTAAAGCGCGCGCTTACAAATCACAGTGCCTCTCACCGCCTGGGTTCGAGTCCCACTTGGGACAGATCCTAGTGTGAGAAAGTTTGTCAGTTCGCTTGCCAAAGGTCGATGGTATTTTCCGGGCACTCCGGTTTCTTCCACCATGCCAAAACTAACCACCTCGAAATAAGTGAAACAATCTTGACTTGGGCGTAAAACACCATTACTTCACTCCACTCTTTGTTTTAGGTGATGTGTTTAATTCTGATCCTATGGTTTAGGTGATGTGTTTAATGTGTTTAATTCTGATCCTATGTTTAAGGTGATGTGTTAAATTCTGATTCTATGGTTTAGATGATGTATTTAATTCTGATCCTATGGTTTAGGCGATGTGTTTAATTCTGATCCTATGGTTTAGGTGATGTGTTTAATGTGTTTAATTTTAATCCTTTGGTTTAGGTGATTTGTTTAATTCTGATCCTATGGTTTAAGTGATGTGTTTAATGTGTTTAATTCTGAGTCTGTGGTTTATGTGATGTGTTTAATGTGTTTAATTCTGATTCTATGTATTAGGTGATGTGTTTAATTCTGATTCTATGGTTACGGTGATGTGTTTAATCTGATCCTATGGTTTAGGTGATGTGTTTAATCTGATCCTATGGTTAAGATTATGTGTTTAATTCTGATCCTAAGGTTTAGATGATGTGTTTAATATGATCCTATGGTTTAGGTGATGTGTTTAATTTTGATCCTATGTTTTAGGTGATGTGTTTAATTCTGATCCTATGGTTTAGGTGATGTTTTTAATCTGATCCTATTATTTTGGTGATGTGTTCAATTCTGATCCAATGGTTAAGGTGATGTATTTAATTCTGATTCTGTGTTTAGGTGATGTGTTTGATTTTGATCCTATGGTTTAGGTGATGTGTTTAATTCTGATTCTATGTTTTAGGTGATGTGTTTAATTTTGATCCTTAGATTTAGGTGATGTGTTTAATCTTAACCTATGGTTTAGGTGATGTGTTTAATTCCGATCCTATGTTTTAGGTGATGTGTTTAATTTTGATCCTATGTTTAAGGTGATGTGTTTAATCTTATTCCTTATTTTGTGTGATGTGTTTAATTCTGATCCTATGGTTTAGGTGATGTGTTTCATTCTGATCCTATGGTTTAGGTGATGTGTTTAATCTGATCCGATGTTTTAGGTAATGTGTTTAATTTTGATCCTATGGTTTAGGTGATGTGTTTGATTTTGTTCCTAAGGTTTAGGTGATGTGTTTAATTCTGATCCTATAATTTGGGTGATGTGTTCAATTCTGATTTTATGTTTTAGGTGATGTGTTTAATTCTGATCCTATGTTTTAGTGATGTGTTTATTCTGATCCTATGGTTTAAGTGATGTGTTTAATTTTGATCCTATAATTTGGGTGATGTGTTTAATTCTGATTCTATGTTTTAGGTGATGTATTTAATTCTGACCCTATATTTAGGTGATGTGTTTAATTCTGATCCTATGGTTTAGGTGATGTGTTTAATTCTGATCCTTTGGTTTAGTTGATGTGTTTAATGTGATCCTATGGTTTAGGTGATGTGTTTAATTCTGATCCTATGTTTTAGGTGAAGTGTTTAATTTTGATCCTAAGGTTTAGGTGATGTGTTTAATTCTAATTTCAATGTTTTTGTTTATATGTTTAATTTTTATCCTTTGGTATAGCTGATGTTTAAATTTTACTTCTCTGTCTTAGATGATGTCTTAATTTTAACTCTCTGTTTTAGGTGATAATGGTTGTAAGTCCAGCACTATGAAGACGGGTGTCGGTATAAATTGGCTTATCGTCGGGTCTTTGATTCTGACGCTGTCTTGTATTATATTGTTCTGGAAATACGAAGGACTCTACTTTAGACGGAAATTTGACAGTAAAAATAAACGAAAAGTAAACAGTATAATACCACTCAGATTGGCGCCAGTTTTTACCGTAGGGGTAAAGTAACTCTCTCTCTCTCTCTCTCTCTCTCTCTCTCTCTCTCTCTCTCTCTCTCTCTCTCTCTCTCTCTCTCTTTCTCTCTCCTAAGTCCGACAAAACGGATTATTGACGAATCCAAGTAACTAAGTACCACACTACTGTGCACTATTTTGGTTAAAGTCATGACACAGAACCCTTTCAACAAAAGGAGTTTTGTAATAAGAAAACAAATGTATAGAATTTCTGACTCTTTTTATGGCTTTTTGTAAGTCTTAAAAAACGAAGTCATATTAGATACCTCTCCTTATGTGTGAATCTTTTGTAGAAGAAGGCACTATAGAGTGTTATGCCAAAGCGAGCGCTTACCGGGCAGAGCGCTAGCTCCTATCGCCATGGATCAAATCCCACTTAAAAAGAACCTAATACAAGAACTTTTTTAGCTGATTTGTCGAAGGTCAGTGTTTTTCTCCGAATAATCATTTATTTGTTTATAATCTATTTATATTTATTGCGTTGTTGTTTTTGTTATTATTATTATTATTATTATTATTATTATTATTATTATTATTATTTAGGATAACAGTGATTATATAACAACAAGAAAAACAACAAAGAAAAGTTTGACAGTAGTAACTGCATACATTGATATTGGAGAATATCATGAACCAATACAAAACAGGTTTTCAAAAAGAGATTATAACCAGCCAATGAAGGGCGTTTTAACAAATCACGGATATAACCAACCAATGAAAAACAGTAAAAGAAAACTATCGTTAGAGGATTACAAATCCATGTCAGAACCTTACAGATATTTATTAAACCCGTTGATTTTTTACACGGACAGTCCAGAATTTGCAAAATTCATAATCTATTTGAGAAATCAAACTGGTTTGTTTACAACAATTGTACTCATTGACAAGCAATCCCTTTGGCCATTCAAATTAGAACCAAAAATAAATGCTTTATACCAAAATCCACAATATTCCGGAATGTACTCTAATATCATTAGTTCAAATTACACAAGTGTCTCATTGTCAAAACTTCCGATTTTGGTTGACGCTATTAAACGGAAGCCGTACCGGACTACATATTACTGCTGGATGGACCTCGGTTTCCTTGGTTACCTGAAAGGTCAGAATAAATATTTTCATTTGGAAGTGCCAAAAACATTTAATAAAACAAAAATAGGAGTCACAAGAGTGTTTCAATCGGATTTGAAACACGTAGACATTAAAAACATTGTTTCGAAGGACTTAGTTTGGATTTCCGGAAGTATGTATTTGGGACTTCCGTTGACCATAATGAGCCTTGAAAGACAATTCCATAGTGCTGTTATGCGATATTTGAACCGTGGCGTCATTGGAACGGATGCACAGATTATCCATGGTATGTATTCAATGAAAGAAAGACGTAGATTTCCCGTTGATGTGTACCTTCAGTATTTTACACCTAAAACAAGACGAATTCGTCACCCACGCAAATGGAACTATTTAGGTTATCTTATGTATAAAGTAGACAATAAAAAAATTAATAAAATATATTTTGATTAAAAAATTGTAATTTATTTACATGTAAGTAGTTTTTGTGTGGTTCTTAACGTCTCCGACGGGTTTGAACCCTGGCCGGGTCAAACCAAGGCTTATTTTTAGGTAATGACTTCTTTGGCCAAATACACGACATTTGGAAATGAAAAACACGGGGTCTTTCGTAGGGTATCTTAAGAACCGATGCCCCTTGTCACTGTAGGCATGGCACGCTAAAGAACCATCCCTGCATATTGCCCCGAGCACACTGTAAAAGGTACAGATTTCTTACTTTTCACATATAGCTAGTGACGTTCCTATATATTTTTGAATGGGATGTAAATCTCCATTTAATCAATCGACCAATCTTTTCAACTAATGGTGGTTAGTGCCTCTGTTTAGCTGTTATAAAAGAATAAAAATGTGGTGACATTATAAAGCTGCATTAAGTTTTCTAATGCACAATCTTTAAACGGCGCATTTTTTCTTAACTATGCCTCTCATGAAACATGTAATACTTGGACCTTGTTCTCATGATAAAACCTTTACTTACGTTGAAATTCATGGGATAGCCTTCTGCTAGTTTGATCTACCAAAGATCTTATTTTAAAACATTTATCACTGATACTTTATCGAAAACGAGGCAACGGCAACAAACACAAACACAACATAGAAGCATGTCTTCAAGAGAAATGATGCTTATCCAAGCCGAATTGTTGTTTTATTTATAGCTATTTTTCCATCTAGTCCTGACTAATTCGAATCCTTGGGGTCAGTTTGACCCAATTGGTCCTTGTTTTTTTCTTTGCAGAATCTGTTGTCGTTCTCGCAAGAACACACTTTCTTTCTGCTGACACAATGTAGAACTTCCGCGCAAGCTCCAAGTTAATCAATAACATTTTATCGAGTTGCCCCAGGCTTTTAGAAATTCCATTGAACTTAAGAAAATGAACCACACAGATCATAATAACAACTAATTTATATCACTTCCTTGATGGAAGTTTACGTGTATAACTAAATTTGCCAATTTGCAAAATGTTTACTTTGATTTTGGGATTAAGATTTGGTCAAGGACTGCTATGTTTGTGTTTTTGGGATTAAGATTTGGTCAAGGACTGCTATGTTTGTGTTTTTGGGATTAAGATTTGGACAAGGACTGCTATGTTTGTGTTTTTGGGATTAAGATTTGGACAAGGACTGCTATGTTTGTGTTTTTGGGATTAAGATTTGGACAAGGACTGCTATGTTTGTGTTTTTTGGATTAAGGTTTGGACAAGGACTGCTATGTTTGTGTTTTTTGGATTAAGGTTTGGACAAGGACTGCTATGTTTGTGTTTTTTGGATTAAGATTTGGACAAGGACTGCTATGTTTGTGTTTTTTGGATTAAGATTTGGACAAGGACTGCTATGTTTGTGTTTTTTGGATTAAGGTTTGGACAAGGACTGCTATGTTTGTGTTTTTTGGATTAAGATTTGGACAAGGACTGCTATGTTTGTGTTTTTTGGATTAAGATTTGGACAAGGACTGGTATGTTTGTGTTTTTGGATTAAGATTTGGACAAGGACTGCTATGTTTGTGTTTTTGGGATTAAGATTTGGACAAGGACTGCTATGTTTGTGTTTTTTGGATTAAGATTTGGACAAGGACTGCTATGTTTGTGTTTTTTGGATTAAGATTTGGACAAGGACTGCTATGTTTGTGTTTTTTGGATTAAGATTTGGACAAGGACTGCTATGTTTGTGTTTTTTGGATTAAGATTTGGACAAGGACTGCTATGTTTGTGTTTTATTTGTTATATTACTAAAACATATTTTTAGAATTTTTTTCAATAATGGGTAAACTGAATGCAGCTTTAATGCGTTTTTACACTGTCAGTTACATCACTGCCTAACATTGTTAACACATTACAAAGCTATACTAGAACATACTCTCTAGAAGAATACCCGTTTGTCACATGTAAAGCCTTGAAGACCGAGTCGTTAAGGCGTTATCGTTTGAACCAAATACTTCTCTCCTTTATGGGTTCGATAACGGTCGATTGTAATTGAGAAAGAGGTTTTGTAGCTTGTCGTTGCCTTTACCAGTTGGTTTGATACCAGATTGATGGTCTAAACGTTTATCTGTGATAAGTCTTGCACTCTAAACGCCACAATGAGTGGTCAAATATACTAAACGGATTTTTAAAAAATTGCATAAAAATCACTCAAAGGATAAATTTTCAGCTTAATTAGAAAAAAAGTTCTGTTACGAATTGACAAAAATTGTTGATGCAGTGTAAAGCAATCAATCAACCAATCAACACTTTGCCGTATGATATCGATTGAGGAAGGGTTTGCGGTTTCAAGACACCTTAAAACTTTTAAGCTTATCAATAGTTACTGTCACGTAAACCAATTGTACCCCAATATCTTTATTTAAACTTTGGGGTCTCGAACTCAATTTTGCAGATCTCAACGCTTGATTTGAATCCACAAGAGACGGTCAGCAACGAGAAATGACCATTTAGAATGTCCGATGATAGAATTTTCAATTAACAAAAGTTTACATGCTATAAGAATATATAAAAATCGCAAACAAATGTTTTTTATTTTGCATGCTGAATATCTTGCTGAATTATTGGTGATCACACATACTGTACACATACCAACAAATATAAAGTAACTGGTGAAGGAAAACAATTTCTCAATATTTTCATTTTTAAGTTCCATATTATTTAAATAAACCTTTACCAAAAACAAGAGAGGATGTTGATTACAAAATTTAGAATAAGTTCTCACTCTTTACATATAGAGACTGGTAGATATACCAAGATTGAACGTTCAAAAAGAATCTGTAAATTGTGTTCAAATTCAGTTGAGGACGAAAGTCACTTCATTCTATTTTGTAATAAATATATACATTTACGTCAGAAATATATAATGAATAATATTAAGAATAACCCTTTTACAAATAGTATTCCGTTAACTGCTGGCATTTTGAACCCACAAAGTTATGTAGATATGATCCATATAACTTCTTACTTGAAACATGCTATGGAACTAAGAAACAGTTTTGTATTTCTTTATGTTGATGGAGAACACTACTGTAACATATACTAGTATGTACTATGTACTTTTATGTCAGATGGTATTCCAATAAATAAATAAATACTGTAAATAACGTTGCATCAGTGAAAGCGATGTGTTATAACGTGGTTTAACATCATATCAGCAATTTTTCAGCTTTTTGCAATGAGAGAAATAATACTTTTTTATCTCCATGGACTAATTTAAGAAGTTTATGTTTGCGTGAGATATTTAAGTGTGAATGATTGTCTGCCGTGTTCTATCCCGTACTAAGGGCGACTTTTCGGTAAGGTGCTAGCTCACCGAGATACGCATACCATTCCCCCAGTGTATTATCCTTGCACCGAATGAGCTAGTGGATACTCTGTCCTCTTAATGACTAAACGCGGAAGCGGTATTATGCTTCGGTGATAAAATTGTTCTAGTTGTCTTACATTGTACATACAACAAACCAGGACACGAATCCCTGCACACGGTGGCCGAAGAAACTTTGTGAAGGTCAATAATTGAATTGGCTCAAATATCCGAGAAATAATGGAAAGAATCAAAAACGTGGACGTAAAATATAATTATATTTATACTAAAAATAAATAAATAAATGAATGAATGAATTAATTAATTAAAAATAAATGAATAAAATATAATAATAATAATGATGATAATAAAAATACCCGGTACAACAAAAACAAAACTACCACCAATTTTGTTAAATAAACCTTTTGTTATAAAACTTTGTAATTTGAATATAGTTTCTATTATTGATACAATTGTCACCAATTTATTTTTTTCTTTAGCCAACATTTAAAAATTTTAATACTTCACTTATTTCTTTATCTATGCATTTGTTTTAGCCTAAAACCATAGATATTTGATCATTTTACATGTTGAAAGCTTATTATTATGATTCCCCACCTTTGAATGTTATTGTTTTCGTTCTGTTTCTTCTTCTTATTATTATTTTTATTATAATTTTTTTCCTTAAAATTGTCCGGTGCAGAACTCGGAAACGGTATGATGGGTTTCTATGAAATTTGGTACCAACAATCTGCTATCTTGGTAGATATGGATAAATGATCAAATTTTTTTCTATCTCGAGGGCACGGCGGTTGGTGCGTGTAAATTGCGTAATTTAATTCCAAACATCTTTCTGTCCAATACGTACAAAGAGAGATAACTCTTACAGAATCTTCCTCTTTCTTCTTCAGTTTCTCAGATATATGAGCGCCCGATAAAAAAGGGTAATCTGAATTAATGTATGAAGTTAAGCACTAAACAAAAATGATTCAAAGTTAATGAACTACATGTTAATTGAGTGACTAACCTCTTTCTCACATACAGAATTTGTTCTTAATAAATTCTCAGTCATATGTATTAAATTGTTAAAAATATGTCAAATTTTCATCAGCACTGCCAAACAAGTTAAACGCATCATTCAATCTTGTTCAAAATTTTAGGATAGGTTCCTGCACCATTAATGTTTTTACATCCATGGGTATTTATTGGGGGATGGACAGGAAGATGGGGTCTTAAAAACAAAAATCACCAATTTTTCCTTAAACACTTTGCGGTGTGTTATAAAACCATATATAGGCCTTTGTCATAACTTTTAAACTGTTGAAAACTTGAAGGATTACTCATTTTCAACTGGTCTCCGTACACCATATCTATAGAGCTCGCTTAGCGAGCTTGCACCTTCGGTGCAAGCATCGCTGCGCTCTCTATTATGTTATAACTTATATATGAAATAATCACTGCATATGACGTGTGTTTTCGAAATTCATAAATTTAAATTATACCAAAAAGCTCACAAAGTGTTTTAAAATCGCAAAAGACGTGGTTATTTTAACAAGTTTGATTTTCAAGAATCGTTTAAATAAACAGATAATCCAAACTCAAGAGAATGAAAAGCTCGGTCGCTATAAAAGTATGTTTTAATGGTTTAAGTAATTGTTTCGTTGTCTTTGCAAGTAGTTAAAGTTTCAAAATTCTGCACTTAATAAACGATATAAAAATAGTTTCGTGAAGAAAAGTTAAACAGCAGCCCCATATGAATAAACATAAGAAAAACAACAACGAAATAATTCTATTAAAGTCATATACCAGTCCTAATATTTTGACGTTTTCTGTCCCGAAAAGGGCAACTTAACTGTCAGATTGAAAACATGCCTTCGTAGAGTCTACAGTGAAGACTTCTTAAGGCAACTGCTGTTGTTTTATGTACCATTGGAAGTTGTCATGTGTGAATCACGTTTTTAAATAGATGGATTTTATGTGTTCAATTTGTTTAGACATTGGTCATAAAAATACATGAAATGGTAAGTTACGAACTTGAATTACAGCAGTGTCGGAATGTCGTCGTTGTATTACATCTAGTAGCCCATACAAAATCGGTGATTTTAATATATTGTACATAGTATATTCTTGTTTCGTTAGATTGTTTTATAGCTAGTACTAAAGACACATTTTATAATTGCACTGAATGAAAACATTCAGAGTTGGATGGTATTGAAAGTTGTAAAATAAATTAAGTTAGTTTTCCCAGGCCGATTCCCAATTCCCAAATTTAAAATTCAATACACTAGTTCTATTTGTGTTTTGATAAGTCATTGCTGTTTTGTGCGCGCATGTGCGTGTGTTTGTGAAATGCAAAAAAAAAAAAAAGAGCTTTTTGTCTATGTCATGTGCTGATTTTGAATTTTTATTAAAATAATGATTTCAATACCAACACATGGCTTGTCATTCTACAATGAATGAATGAATGAATGAATGAATGAATGAATGAATGAATGAATGAATGGCAAGTCATTTAATTTATACTACAATTAATGAATGAATGAATAAGAAAGGATTAACACAGAGGGCAATGATTGTATCACTTTTAATTTTTAATATACCTTTTTTTCAAAATATCGAGACCATCAATTCGGTGTGAGATCATGGTTAGATAAACCAGATTACTCGGTTATTTAATCACCTACATGCTACAGGCAATCTGAGCTGAGAAAGACCTAGACCATTTACTGGTGTACTGTCCTAACTACGCGGCTTGTCGCAATGTTACTTCATGCCGTCTTTATTGAACCCTCCAATTACTGATTAAAAAAATCTGGACTTGAAAATTGGAGTGTCCCGAACAAATGTTTAAGGCGACAATTAGGTTTTATTAACTTTTTCCATTTTTTAAGTTTTGATTAATGGGGTTTACGCCCTAGTCAAGATCTTGCACTTACATCGAGAAGGTCAGTTCTTGAATGGTGTATGAAACCGGAGTACCCAGAGAAAACAACTTATCTTTGTCAAGCGAACTGACAAACTTTCTTAAATTAGGAATTTCTTTCCCGATTGAAATTCCAGCCAAGGCGCTGAAAGGCGCTCTGTGATCCATAAGCGCACACTTAAACTACTTGCCCAAAGAAGCTACTAGTTTTAATCATACCTTTTTTTAACACGCCATAACGCGAAAAATCACCATTCGGTACATTTTAATACAAAAAAAAAAAAAAAAAAAAAAAAAAAAAAAATACACTGGTGCATTTAAAGGTGCGACACTCAATATCATTTACTTAGCATTAATTTTTTCTGAAAACTCTAATGATAAGAATAACACTCAATATATGAATTTTCAAATGAATGAATTTTAAATTTTAAGAAATTAAAAAGGGAAAAGTTTCATTCTGCATAAAAACGTAGTTTCCCGCCATATTGAACACATTTACATTTTTCCAATGATATAAATACAAAATATATTTTCGTGAATTATTTACCATAAATTGCAATTTCTTTCAATCTAAAACCTGCCGATACATCACATGTTATTTTCATTATAAATCTTTTTGAATTTTTATTACAATACATAAGTAATTAAATGATAGATCATAGATCTAGACAGAGATTAATTGATTAGGATATTACTTTCCATGTCCAAATCAAGAATATTTCATTATATCTGGGTCTCACCACCTTTAAACAAAGCGTACAAAGTTGACCTTTGCAGTGCGCTCATTTTATCCACTAAACATTTGTTATTTCAAATGACTAGGGACTGAAATGCCGTCACGGTAAATACCTCAACCATGAAGTCGATATGCACGTGCAATATCTTAGTATAAAAAGAAGAATTTAGATGAAACCATAGGGGTAACAGGATTTTGTTTTCAGAAAATAACTTTTTATCTATCACCAAAATTCGAAAAAAATATTATCAGTATTATTTTTGCAATTTGTTCGTGAGATTTGGTCAAATTAACTGATTTTAAATTTATTGCAAAGTTCACAATGCATTTTTGTGTTTCTCTCCTCCCCTCTGCCACAATGAAATAGCCCGCTTCTCGTACCAGATATTGGTCAACTGCAAGAGGATTATATAGTGAGCCAATCAAATTTTAGTTCACTCAATATTCCCGAGAAACTTCCCGCGAAGATCATTGTGAAGCTGTCAGGTAAGTTGTCAGCAGTTTTTTTGTCTTCAGATTTTTCAGCTAACGATGTGTTGTTTGATATTTTTTTCTTAAATTTAATCGCAAACAAACGTAGCGATTTTCCTCTGCATGTATTTTATTATGTACAGAATTAGGAATTTTTACATTTTCAAGTTCGTGTGTAGAATCTTTGCAATTGAAAATCACTTTGTGTGATCACATTTTTGAAAATGCAATAATTGATATTTTCATGTTCTCCGCTGTTAAACAAATATGTAAAAATGTTTCGATGGTCGATCAAACATAATTAATTAGCAAAATACCATTTTAGTGCATTGGGGTAAAGTTGGTTAAAAATATTGGTTTTTGTTTTTTTTTTTGGGGGGGGGGAATGGGACAAGTCGAGTATTTCTATAAGTGATTTGTAATCTAAAAATGCGTTAACACGCGTGATATTCAGATTCTAAGACCAATTATCTAAAATGCACCTAGTCATAAAAAATGGTCACACAATGATTTTCTTGAAAAATTGAGCTGAATATTGTTTAATGTGAACGTTTGTGAACAATATTCAACAAATGTTTTCTCAAAAATACTTCATATGTTAATAGACAATTCTTATCTATTTTAATATTGCTGATGTTAGAATATAAAGTATTTTGCCCTGGTAATGCTTTTTCTGTAATTTGTAGCAGATCTTGATGACAAATAATACATTTTTTCCGAAAGCAAGCATTCTAAAAAAAAGAAAATTTTAAAAACTTCTTTGTCCATTGATTAACTTTAATTTTGCTCTTTGTTCAACTCTTTGCAAAACTTCGTTTTTGTACCCCCACCCATTAAATTCAATGTAAAATTTTCAAAAAAATCAGTTTTCACAGAAATGTTTAAAATGGCACGATTTTATTATTTTTAGGCCATTTCAATTGAAATTAAAATTTTAGTGGAGACGGTCTTTCAAAAAAAAATTTACCTTGGACGACCTATATAGGTTAAAGGTCATACTGTCACGAGTTTGCAGCATAAACAGTAACATTTAAATCCAGTAAATTGGTTCATATATGGACACATCACTTTTCTTTCTTATTTAAAAATTTATTTTTATTTATTATTATTTTTTTTATTTTTGCTTTAATTTATCATAATCCCCATATTTGTCCCTTTGTTGAGTTTCCATAAGTATGCTAGCTTAAGGCACATGTTTGTTCTGTAAATCTATGAGTGTAAACTAAAGAAAGACTGAAAACACAGTACCCAGTCAGGCAATACCTTCAAATAACATCTAAAGTCAAGGTCATGACCTATTTTTTGCTTTTTTTTTTTTTTAATCAATTATTTTTGAGAAGCGAAAGTTCTTGAGAAAACTAATTGAACCTTCACTTTCAGGCTTCTGTTTATAATAAAGAATAACTGAACTGGGTACCCAGTGAAACAATGCCTTCTAAATAAAATCTTAAGGTTGGGTATGACCTATGACCTAATTTTTGCCTTGTTTTTGTCTTATCAATTTTTAGCTTTGAATTTAAAAATCGGCATTTGAGCAATAGGTGTAAGAATTACATGGTTTTCTATGAAGAGTTGTTGCCATTTAAAAGTAATAAGATTTTGAAATTTTATCCCATTATTTATTAAGAAAATGTAATAGAGGTCTTTCCCCCATTTTTTGTATGCATAGTTGCACTTATTGTCAGATAAACAGCAATGCCCATGAGCCTTTTGTTTTAAAAAAAAACATGCTCAAAAATGTGCTGCACATGTATTGGGCAAGGAGATATAGTTATTGCATTCCATCCTTTGTTCTGACATCTTTTAACCATGCCAGCACTTCCATACAACTCAGTTTTGATAAAACTTAGCACATTGTTTCATTTCTCCATGAAAAATTTGTAGGAGTTATGTCCCTTATGAATATTTTAAACTTTAGAAGAATGATAATATGGTAGATGTAGCCATTTGATAATTTTTTTTATTATTATTTATTTATTTATTCATTATTATTATTAATTATTTTTTATGATTATTTTTGTCCAAACTAGTTTTGGTATTTCCTCAATAGTTTAGATAGTTTCGGTATTTCCTGTTCATAATTTGATAAAACTTAGTGAGAATGATAACCATGCATAAATGTGCATTTTGTTTGTCTGTTTCCCTGTTTCCCTGTTTTAGTTATTTTTATTTATTTATTTATTTTTTCAATTTTGACATTTGTTTTTAAATGGTTATTTTTGTTTGCATTAGATCACTATTATGCTTAAAATTAAATAAAACTGAACTAAATTAAATTAAACCATAATGTATATTAAAGTGCATTTTATTTTCCTGTTCTGTTTGAATTTTTGAGTTATGTCCCTTTGTATAAAAAAGGGCCTTGGTGGCTAAGTGGTATAAAGCCCGTACTTACGGATCACATTGCCTCCCACTGACTGGGTTCGAATCCCATTCAAGACAGATCCTAGTGCAATAAAGTTTGTCAATTGGCTTGTCAAAGGTCAGTTGTTTTCTCTGGGCACTCCAGTTTCCTCCACCATCCCAGAACTGACAGTCTCGAAATAAGTGAAAGAATCTTGACTGGGGCATAAAACAACATTACTCTACTCCACTCCTCCTTTGTATTAAATTATTTTTGACCATATTTTATATTTTGGTCAAAATTAGATCTACTCAATTCCTGTTTATAATTTAATGAAATTTAGAAGGAATAATAAACATATCAATAAACATATTAATAGATTCACATATTTTTTTCCCCATTTTGGTTCATTGATAATTTAGTTATCTCCCTTTGACATTTTTACATGATCATTTTTCTTTATGAAATCTCCAAATTAAATTATAAACTAGATAGAAATGATAAACATAATGCATTATTATGTTCTTGTAAAGATATTTTATGTTGTGGAAAAAGACATTTTGCATACTGGATAAATTGCATAAATATAATTTTTTTACAAATGCAGAATATTGGATTTTGACCTTTGGTCATATGAGGTTAGACGTGATCCAAAGACAAAGCCATAACCTAAATCTTGTGTTTTATTGACTGTGCTACTTTTGAAAATATTTAATGTAGTGATTTATATTTATTATTATTTTTATTTATTATTTATTTATTTATTTATTTTTTTTTTATTATTTTTTTTTTTTCATGAAGGCAAATGTAAGCTTCCTGACCTTTCAAAACGAGACTTTTGTACAAACCTAATTGATAGATGGTTAAATGGTCTGAAGCATTCCTTTACAGATAGTGCCTTAGGTTAGCATTTCATTGACGAATCCTCTGAGACAGTTCACGTCATTATAATTCGCTGAAGACCAGTTGTTTTCTCTGAGCACTATTTGAAGACTGACCACAATACAAGGGAAAATATTGATCAAGACATGAAACATTTATCTAAACCAATCCTTTTGTAAGCTCATTCTTAAATCACTAAATGATAGCATGTATACTTGTGTGGGATGTCAAGTTGATTTCTGCATGTTTAATTTTAAAATTGTTGAAAAAAAAAAAACTTTGCAAATCGATACATTGCAAAATCATGCTGCTAAGTCAATGTCAAAGGTCATGGTCTTAAGGAAAGATAGGCTTAAAAAATTTTGAAACTCTCATAAACCAATGAACAAAGGAAATTGTAAATGTGTTGCGTAATTTCTGGGATTAAGCTTATATGTACTTCATATTTTTTTTAAATCATTGTGGTAGAAAATGGATTATTTAAAAATAATGAAATGAGTCAACATATTTGGTTTCTTCAAATATCATTCAAAATGAGATCAAAGTTGAGATTACACTTTAGTTTTCAACCCTCATGATTTTACTTTTATTTTACCTACCATCATTTTCCAAGATTGAGATTTTAATTTTTTGATGTATTGTAACAACTTGTTTCCAATATGCCAAGGTCAAAATTTTGACCTTCTTTTCAAAAATAAAAATCAAATTTCTATACATTAACAAGAAATTACACAAATGATCATTGTACGATTTAACAAGGTAACAAGTTTCATAACTTTATGATAATTTTTGTAGGAGTTATTGCCCCTTAAATGTTAAATTTTGACAAATTTAGTTGTGTTTTGACCATTGTCTTAAAACTGTTACAGAGAAAGAAAAAACTTGTTGCCACAGATATTTATTGTTCTGAATTTGTCGAGCCTGACATTGCCATAAGGCGAGACTTAGGTGTTACTTTTCCGGTGTCGTAGGTGGCAGCGACGGCGTGTCAAGATTTGAAATTTTATGTTAGTGCTACTTGATTTAAAAATAACCAGGTGAGACATTTAAATCTGTGAAATTCATGTTAAATACTGATACTCCTTGAATTTGCTTATTGATTACAAAATTTTTCTGTTGTAATAAACATACATTCACAATATATATCTAATGTTTTATAATGTTTCATTACAGATTGATGCCAAACAAACAGAATGGAAATGATACAGATTGGAAAAGATGAACACGCAATTTGTAGAACCAACAAACATTTAGATATAGCAAGATCTCTGCCTGAAAACCTCTTAACCAGTTATAGGATGTTCTATAAGACTTCTTGAATCCATCACAACCATACAGGTAACATAGAAATATATAAATGAATTTTTTTAAAAAAAAACTTTGATCATTGCCACTATTTATGCAGTCATTTTGACATTCTAAAGGTTTTGAAAATTTCAGTCACATTTCAATGTTTGAAACATCAATTCAAGTGAAAACTCCATTTCAAGTCTGTTAAAACTAATGGTTTTAATATTTAATGATGCCATAGACCTGTATGATGTTGAAACATTCAAGATAAGTTTAAAAAATACCAGAATAAGGTATAACATGAAAATCAGTAAAATTCCTATTTTTATTGTTTTTTGAACATAAGAGAGTGCCATAAACCTTGAGTTAAGATGTTTGGCTCATCTGGGGTTTAAACCCACACCCTTCTGCTTCTCAGTTGTACCCACTACTGACTTAGCCACAAATCAATACAAGTCCTTATTTTTTTTCTTAATTTGCAAATAAATACAGTTGACTCTTGTTAATTCAAAATTAGAGGAATCAGAAGAAAAATTTTGATTTATCCTGATTTTGAATTGGCAGCTATGATTGCTGACAGAAACTTTAAAACGATGACAAACAGGAGATATCTAATTGCAAAGCACTTCACCATGGATTTGACGTGTATGCTGTTATGTACCATAGGGTTTTGCTTAGTTTAGATTAAGCATTTAAAATTAAAAAAAAAATTTTATTTATAAATGTAAAGTGTTCTTTGAACAATAGATAAGTAAATCAGAAACTTCACCATAACTTACAAGGTTCCATTGAAATTTTCTGTTAAACACGGTGACTACGATATTATATTTCATAATTTGGACTAAAATTCACTTTGATTTTTTGCAAGATTTCGATTCTTCTGATTTGGAATTATCAAGAGGCGACTTAATAAATAATAATAATAATTTTAAAAATCTCAAGAACTTAAAGTTTAATTTCAAATAGCTTTAAAAATTAATATTGTTGCCAACTGTTTACCATGAGAGAGGCATTAAATTATTTTTCATGCTTTTAGCTGTGGCATGTTTAGGTTTTATATACAAAAGCCAGGTGGTTTAGTGGGGTATTAGTACGCCCAAGTTAAGATTCTTTAGATTTGAGGCGTTCAGTTCTGGGATAGTCAAGCAAAAAAGAGCACTTGAAGTTATTCACTTTTCTTTGGTAAGCAAACTGAAATATTTTGTCACATAAGATTTGCCAGAGTTGGATTCAAACTTGGATGGTGAGAGGTGGTTTCACAAATGTGATGTACGAAATAAAAGTCAAGGTTCTTTTTCACTGTATGCATGGCACGATAAAGAACCCTGCTGTATAATGCCATCAGTGCAATGCACAGGCAAAAAATTTCTGCAACTTCGCCCATAGCTGGTCTTGATATAAGTGAAATATTCTTGACTTGGACGTTAATTACTCAACTCTTTTTTATGATTAAAGTACTTTAAAGTAAATTTTATAATCTAATTTTTAGCTCACCTGACCGAAAGGTCGTGAGCTTATGGCATGGTGCGGCGTTTGTATGTGCGTGAGTGCGTGCGTGCGTCGTTAACACCTATTTTCGACTTCTCCTCCAGAACTGCTAGACAGATTTCAATGATACTTGGTCAGAAGCATATATGGGCTGGTGCAATTCAGATTTGTTCATGGCGTTGCTATGGCTACCAAAACTAGGTCAAGGTGACCTAGGGGTCCAAAAATCTTAAAAAATCTTCTTCTCCAAAAGCGATGATGGGAGAAAAAATCTGATGTGATATTTGACTTCTCTAGGGTCTTAAGCCTATAGTTTGTTCATTTCGTGAAATTTGGTCGAAAAATGGGTTACGCGTTTTTGCGTTTAATTTCAAAAATTTCGTAAAATGGTTTCAAATTGTTATAACTTGACTATTTGAACAGATAATGACATGGGGTTGTCAGTTTTGACTTTTTCTTGAAATGAACTTTAAATTAGGGTCAAGGTCATGAACTAATTTGTGATTTATGCAGTTTTAGGCAATTTTCTTGCAAATATTAAGAGAAACATGAAATCAAATCATTGTTAAAATGTTCAGCATGACAAAATTTACCAAGGTACCAAGTTTCGTAACTATATGATTATCCATGTAGGAGTTGTTGCCCCTGAAATGTTAATTATGGCTATAAAATACCAAAATTGTGCATTAGCTTGAAAACTATAATCTTTTTGTATAGGCATGTATATTAGAATATTGTTGGTATTGTGAAAATGAACATTTTGATATATGGTTCAAGGTCATATGATGCAGAAGAAGCCATAAATTGCTAATTATCTTGAAAACTATTAACTTTTTGTATAGGCATGTATATTAGAATATTGAAGGTATTGACATGACATCATTTTGATATATGGTTCAAGGTCATATGTTCAAAGGTCAACGTCACAGCTGCAAAAGAAGACTTAAATTACTTATTTTCTTGAAAACTATTAACTTTTTGTATAGGCATGTATATTAGAATAATGTAGGTATTAACATGGCAATCATTTTGATACATGGTACAAAGTCGTATGTTCAAAGGTCAACGTCACAGCTGCAAAAGAAGACTTAAATTGCTAATTATCTTGAAAACGATTACCTTTTTGTATAGGCATATATATTAGAATATTGTTGATATTGACATTACAATCATTTTGATATATGGTTCAAGGTCATATGTTCAAAGGTCAAGGTCACAGCTGCAAAACAAGACTTAAATTGCCAATTATCTTGAAAACTATAATCTTTTTGTATAGGCATGTATATTAGAATATTGTAGGTATTGCAGCATTGATCATTTGGATTTTATGGTTCAAGGTCATGTGTTTAAATGTAAAGGTCACAACTGCAAAAGAAGACAAAAATTGATAATTATCTTGAAAACTATTAACTTTTTGTATAGGCATGTATATTAGAATATTGTAGGTATTGATATGATGATCATTTTGATATATGGTACCAGGTCAAGGTCACAGCTGCCAAAGAAGACTTAAATTGCCAATTATCTTGAAAACTATAATCTTTTTGTATAGGCATGTATATTAGAATATTGTAGGTATTGTGAAAATGATCATTTGATACATGGTTCAATGTCATATGTTCAAAGGTCAAGGTCACAGCTGCAAAAGAAGACTTAAATTACTAATTTTCTTGAAAACTAAACTTTTGTATAGGCATGTATATTAGAATATTGTAGATATTGACATGACGGTCATTTTGATATATGGTTCAAGGTCATATGTTCAAAGGTCAATGTCACAGCTGCAAAAGAAGACTTAAATTGCTAATTATCTTGAAAACTATTAACTTTTTGTATAGGCATGTATATAAGAATATTGTAGATATTGCAGCAATGATCATTTTGATTTATAGTTCAAGGTCATGTGTTTAAAAGTCAAGGTCACAGCTGCAAGAGAAGTCATAAATTGCTAATTATCTTGAAAACTATTAACTTTTTGTATAGGCATGTATATTAGAATATTGTAGGTATTGACATGTATTACTGTCAACAAGGATAAATTGAACATATGGCCATCAGGAAAACCTTTTTTAGTAAAGTGATTATTTTTAAAAAAGATTATTTTAATAATAATTTAATATTTGTGCAAGTTCTGCAAACAAAATAAGAAAGTTATGATTAGAAATTAAATCAAATATAAACAGTTGATCATTTGATTTGACTGACTAGTTTTTTTTTTTTTTTTTTTAAAACAAATTTCGGGAAACATTTTCATGTTTGGGTACAAAAAAAACCCACAGACCCAGTAACCTTTTGAGAACAATTTATCAAGTAAAGCATGTGTTGATGTTATGGGTGGTGTGGTGTTATTGGCGAGTAACAGAACAATTGATGGACTGATATGAGCGAGAACACGTGGTCCCTTTGCCACATATTGTAGCTGTAAACAATCTATATGTAAATTTCCCCCATTTATATACATGTATAAAAGTCATATCTTAGTCACAGGGTCTTTATATTGAGGTTTGACTGTTTTTGGTCAGGGGTTCCTTGTGGTTTTAACTCTTATTTCCTAAGTTTTACTTGGATGTTATTTTATTTACAGAACAATGTAGATGACGTAAGAGGTATTTTTTTTTCATGTCATAATAAAAAGGGCCTCAGTAGCTGGGTGGTCTTGAGAACATGGCCTAGATTTCCAGCGCTTAATAAAACTTGTCTGTTTCTTTTACCAGTCCATTTTGTGTCAGACAAGTGAGATTGATCATGCTTATTGGAGAGATGGTCAATATTTACAAATTTTAAGTAAAGGAAAATCTTAGTTAAGGAATGATTGTGAAACTGGGGCCAGGACTTTTTGTATAAATTTTAATTTTACTTGATAAAGAATTCAATGTGGGAATATTCTTAGAAAAATTATGAAAACAACTTCAAAATGTCTATTTCAGAACAAAGAGTGAGTCACAGAGTGAAGGTGTACAATCACAACAGCATCTCGCTATGCATAGTCATAGTCAAGGAAGAACGACTAGTCGTATCTCTAACCAGAGTTCACACAGTAAAAATAAGTAAAGTAGTATGGCTTCATCACCTAGCTTGTTACTTGCAGTAAGAATAATTTAATTTATCTAGCACCTAATTCACAGTTCACCAGTCAACACTAGTCCAATGTCATTAAAGGGTCAAAATTCAATGTTCAACTTGTATAAATTTTTTTTCATCTAACTACTTCAGGGTCAAAGTTTAACATCCATCCAGTGTTGTTTAAGGATAAAAAATTAAGTTAACATAATTGAAGTTCTAAGTTTTTTTTCAATTTTTCATTGAAATGGGTCAATGTTCAAACTCTGGCTCTCTATTTTTTTTTCAAATCAGTGTTAAAAGGTCAAGGTTAATTAAGGTTTTATAGATTTATCAGCAAAGGATCTTGAAGGTCAAGGGTCAGTCGTGATGGTCTTCGGATACTCTGAATTCCTCCACCACCCCAAAACCGCTACTGCCACATCATCAATAAGTTATAAAATGGGACATAAAATTGAGTTATTCCACTTCATTATTTACCAGGAAAGCATTTCAGGTCCTTTAGGCCCCTTTTTGAATTTGTTGTTGTCTCAGTTTTATACGTTAAAAGGTCAAGGTCATACCTGCTTTTAGAAGTCTCTGAAATGATTAACAATTTGGAAATAATTCATTGAACATATGCATATTAACTACTTATAAATGCACTGTGACTAGATATTACTGATTAACTATTGTGGCAGTTCTAAACTTAAGAAAACTGAAAGTTTCAGGAATTTATATATTGTCTATTATGATCTTATACTCAGGTGAGCGTTAAGGCCCATGGGCCTCTTGTTTATAAAAGCTTTAATTTACTAATCAAATTTTTCTAAAATTTGTAGTATGCACAATAAAGATATTGGCATGGTTGAAGGCATTTAACTTCCATAGCAAACTGAGAAGAAAATCAGAAGGTAAAATAAAACACATGAAAAAGATAAACCTACCTACAAGGTTTGTGAAAAATTTTTGGTGGAAATGATCTACCTTGGGATTTAAGTAAAAATGATATTCATTGCACTAATTGAAAAAAAGTTTTGCATTGGTAAGGAGTAGAGTGGAGTAATGGTGTTTTACGCCCCAGTTCAGAATCTTTCACTTATTTCAAGGTGGTCAGTTCTGGGATGGTGGGGGAGACTGGAGTGCCCGGAGAAAACAACCAACCTTCGGCAAGCCAACTGACAAACTTTGGCACACTAGGATCTGTCCCAAGTGGGATTCAAACACAGGCGGTGAGAGGTGCTGTCATCCATAAGCGCACAATTTAGACCACCCGGCCACCGAAAGCCCTGCATTTGTAAGGAAATAGTCTTTATTGCAATTTTGTCTAGTGATATAATCTTAAATCTAATATTAAATTTATAAAAAAAAAATGCTTAATCATTTGGACCTTAAGTGACAAAATTATTGATCAAATTCATTTACGAACCGAAAAGAAGAAAAATAAATGAATAGAAATATAAATGAATGTTCATTTAACTAACAGGTGATTGTTAAAAAAATTTATTAAATTCTCATTAATCACAATTAATGTAAATTTCAGAATAAAATTGACATATAGAGTAAGTACCAATAGTACATTGTTAACTTTATAGATGCACACTTCTCTACGATCGCCTTGGTAGTGAAGTTTTGTATTTCCATCAAAATCAGTCATCTTTAAAGCTTTTTTTTAATTATTTGAAACAATAACATTGTTGGTCATTTCACTTCCACTATTTCACAATTACCTCATTATTACTTTCATCTTAAATGTCTTTTCATTTCTTAATTGGTCTGGTTAGGCCAAAAATGAAATTTACTTTTTTTGCCGCTGGCTTCCCAAACCACTTGAAATGCCCCTACCCCAAAAATTTTATTACCATCAATTCCATTTTTTTTTTAAATTTCATACAATATAAGAAACAGTATCAAAGGGCAATAACACTGGCAAGCAAGATGACCTGTGATCAGGTTTATACAGTAGTAAAGAAATTCCGCCGTTTTTCTCCATAGGAGAAAACGAGGAGGAACAAAGAAGACTTTAATAAAATGTGTTTTAAAAGAAACATTAAAAACTTTTCAAAAGTGTATAGATCAAGTTTTCAAAAAATAAAAATTTTTCCTACCTACCTACCCACATGTGAATAGCATAGGTAGAAAAACAGCAGAGAACTTTTTAAGTCAGGCCTTAACTATTATCTAAATCATCATCATTGTCATTGGTGTTTATATCTTTGTCAAATGAAACAATGAAAGTTCACGTTAATGTTCAATTTAATACCACCCACAGAATGAACAAGTGGTATGTCACTGTGATTGTCTTTATCAATGGCACCATCACTGTCACTGATTAAACATCCACATGCAGGAAAACATGCACTTGAGCAGTGCTTTTAAAAGTAATATCAATAGTTTAAGATGGAAAGTAAACAAAAAATAATAATGCTCATGTTGTTGTACCTTGTTTTCTTATTCGTTGCCAAAATCTATCTGTTTTGAACAGATGTGAAATTCACACACACACACACGCCCAAAATTACAACTACAATTAATACAATTTTTTATTTGAAACATTTTCATTTCTTTATACTTTTAGATAAGTACAAGCACCAATTTGTTGCCAATGGTGTTGATGATGTGAAGATCATAACAGAATATCTGTCCATGACGAACGAAGCTAAGTATCTATTTCAGTATGCTTTATAAAATTAATGTAATTGTTTGACCCAGTCTTGATTTTTTCATTTACAAATAGTCAGTTTATGAATTAGTGGTTTTTCTACCCAGTTGGGATTCTTTCACTTAGATTTTGGGTCAGTTTGAGATTTGCCAGAGAAAACCTTTGGCAAGTCAACTGACAAACTTTCTCTCACAAAAATTTGCCACAATGGGATTTGAACCTAAAATGTGAGAGAAAGTAGAGTGGCTCAAGTGGCTGTCTTAAGTTTGGGAGGGTTTAATCAGTGTGGTCTCAACGAGTGTGTTTTAGATAGCTGTTGGTCACCCCTTCTTTCATCTTGTAGTGGTCTTGGTGGCTCATTTTCTAGTTTGTCTTGTGTTCGATTTCAGTATAGTGTTTTGTCCTTTTAGCAGTTCACCCCAATTCTTTTGGTAAGGGATGGGATTCAGAAACTTGGATATAGTATTTTAAAAATTAATTCCAGGTCCTTGATGTATAACAAAATTTAACATTTGGTGCATACGCGTTTACATAATGTTATCAGTGACCAACTAATGGCAGACAAAATCCCATTACTTACATACACTAGACTAATACACTAACATGTCCAGTGCTAATCATGCATGTAACCCTGTCTTTCTCTTCTTCTTAATCACTTTCATTCCCTATAACAATAATGTCATTATTCGGAAGTGGTACCGGTACCCTCATTGAGAAACATACTAAATTGATTTTATTGTCTCTTTTTATATACGTTGGTGAATCTGTGTTTATTCGAGAAATGCTATATTCAAATTTTTGAATTTTGTTCTGCATTAGGAGTGTTAGGTTTGAACTATTGAAAGGGTGAAATGCTGTATTGAAATTAAAACTAAGAGGGCTGAAGCAGAGACATTAAGCATCAACTACAGCATGAGACGAGGAACGACTGACAGTACACACCTTGAGACCAGACTGATTGATAAATCTCAGCCTGAGCAACCACTTGATACATTCTAATGGCATAAAATGAGTAACAATTTGTTACATGTCTCATCAGTGAGACTATTTTGAACCTGACCATGTTCAGGTTTTAAAGGAACTTGTCTGGTGTAGTGCCTGTGACATCTACATCTTTTTCACAGGGTGTAACCAGAACTACAAGTTCTTTTTTTTTTTATTTAAAAACTAGGCATCATTGTATTGTGCTTAGTTTTAGATTTTAAAGCCCATTGTTAAATCTTAACAATCTGCTGCCAGATAAATACCACTTAATTTGAGCGAAGGTTTGATGCCAGAGATAAATACCACTTAATTTGAGCGAAGGTTTGCTGCCAGCTAAATACCACTGAGCTTAGAGCAAAGGTATGCTGCCAGCTAAAAACCACTGAACTAAAATCTGCTGGCAAATAGTTTCTTGGCAGTAAGAGGGCTAAAGTTTTTTTTTGTTTTCATGGGCATCCATGAAAAATTGTAATAAGTATATTGACATGCTGTAACTTCTTTTTTTCTTTTGTTTTTTTACAGATATGGACAATGGACCCTACAACATTGAAGAGGACTATGGATGGACCCCACAACATGGATAAGGACTGCGGATGGACCCAACAACATGGATCAGGACTGCGGATGGACCCCACAACATGGATGAGGACTATGGATGGACCCCACAACAAGGATTAGGACTATAAAAAGATATCACAACAGTGGTAATAGCAAATATGTTTTTACTTAAAAAATGCAACTATTTACAAAAAAATGTGCAAATTTGAAAAAAAAGGTAGTAAGTACAATTGAGCTGAGGGTCTACAATGGGATATCACTGAGTTTAAAGCATGGGTCTTTTATGAGATATCACTGAGCATAAAGCAAGTGTCTACTATGAGATAGCACTGAGCATAAAGGTATAAAAGAAAAGTTGAAGCAAGGTTCTGCTGCCAAATAAATACCATTGAGCTATGAAGTCTGCTGCCAGATAAATGAAGTATAACCTTGGAGAATCTGATGGTTATCTGGACCAGGGAAAAATCAATTATGACAGGTTTCTGTTTATAGATGGTTAACCATGAGTTATTTGCCCTTGATTGATTATGAAGGTATATATGGACATAAAGTCCCTTGGAATTTATTCATGTTGTATGAAATGTCCAGTCACTCTGATAGAGTCTGTATTTATAAAATTGACAGTTGTACAAAGGGAGAGCAAATAGTTGTTGCTTAGTCTGTTGTAATTTTGTCCAGGGCATAACTCAAAACCTTGAAGAAGTATTGACATAATCAATGAGAAGTGTAGTGCACAAAAACTCTCGGGGTTTGGTTTTTAAAATAAGAAATTCCAGACCAAAGGGTACAACTGGTTTTGACAGAATTTGTTTTCTAAGGGCTCAGTTGCCAGGGCTATACTGTATCACTGATCTTAGGGGTTAAGTCTGCAGACAAGTGCTGTATGTTCTTTTGCTTTATACAGAAATGGACAAAGGACCCCACAACTGGATTAGGGCTAGAGATGGACCCCACAACTGGATAAGGACTACAGAAGGACCCATCAGTGATGGATAAGGACCATGGATGGACCACACTGCAATGGATGAGGACTACAGATGGACCACGGATGGACCACACTGCAATGGATGAGGACTACAGGTGGACCAACAACAATGGATGGACCACACTGCAATGGATGAGGACTACAGATGGACCAACAACAATGGATAAAGACTACAGATGGACCACACCGCAATGCATAATGACTACAGATTGACTGCACAATAGTGAATTAGGACTACAGATGGACCACACAACAATAGATTGGATAAGAACTCTGTATGGACCACACATCAAAGAATGGGGACTACAGATGGACCCCACAACAATAGATTAGGACCACGGATGGACCTAGAAACAAGGGGTAAACAGGTGGATGCAGAGTAGAATGAAGAATCTAGGTTAGCAAATATACATTTCATAACAAGCCACTAGACATCCCTATCCTTTCTTATAAAGCTATATATGAATTAAAGCTGTTCTGAAGCTTCACTAACAAATATAACAAAGGTCTCTAAAGACAGACCATTTTAAAACATAATATACAGGGTGTTTAACAATACATAACACACATCTATTCCTAAAAATACAATATACATGTACTATGCAAGATATATATGCATTCTATGTATTGTTTTATATTTAAAATTATTTGCACAAAAAAAATTAGTATGGTTTTCATGGCATCAGTTACCTTATATGATGCATTTCAGATGTTTTTTCCCTTTCCTTGATTACCTGTGAGACAAGACTTGGAAATTTTTTACAAGTATTTTAAATATTTTTAATGATATTTTGCTTATTTCCTGTTTAATATTCCTGTCATTTAAATATCCCCTTACAATTGTTGTTTACAATGTGCACTACCAAGTTAAGTTAGTCTATAGTTTGTAAGTTTTATAAAATTATGTCTTTGTGTTTTAATGGACCTAAAATGTGCATATTTTCAACAGTTTTTACAGAAATATTTAAAAGAATTATGTCCCTTTTGGATGAGTTATGTCCCTTTTGATTATTGTTGTGCAGATATTCAAATGAGTATATACTGGCTTACAAGACTTGCAAGTGATGCCCTGTTATGAACATGAGTATAAAACTTAATCTTGGTCTTGAAAAAGTAAAAACAAACATCTTCCTGTGAAATGAGTACACAAGACCACACATATGGCTTTCTGATGTAGTTGATAACACAAGTTTATTGTGCGGACATATGTAACACAAATGCGCTCTGCCAAACTCCATACATTTGGATAGCATTATCAGCCTATTATTGAATTATTATCAATAATAATCATTTGTTTGTGAGAAATTCCTTATATCAAGGCCTGCATCTGGTTTAACTTACAATTTGCAAAATCTCTTCATGAGTTTAGAGAGTCATTTAATGTCTCCTGGTAAATTGTGATAATTTTGAGTTATATGAAATAATTTCATTTGAGAAACATTATTAGTTGTAAATAAGGATTTCACTTTTAAAAAATGATTTATTTCACCTATGTTTTTCATGCAATTTATAATAAGGCCAATTCAACTTATTGGTAGATTCTCATCCCCGCCTGCCCAGAAGAAAATGGGCCACCCCAAGTCATTTCCCATCCCAGGTGTATTCAAAGTCTGTTCCAACATTATGATGAGTTAAGGCGCTTCCAAAAATTTTTTAGCACTCCTGTAAAAATGAAAATGCATAGTTGTACAATAATAAAAGGGCTCTATTGTCGATGCAGAAGTCAACCATTGAAGACATTGCAAAGAACACTTTTAAAACATGTATAAACAAAATGAATAATGAAGCCCTCCTATCGCCCCAAAATTTTTGTACAACCTGGATGAGAATTTGCTATATAAGTTGAATTGGCCTAACAATGATAAAATATAACATTTAGGCCAAATTTTAACACTGGTGCAATACATAGGTGACTCAAAATGTCGGGATTTTCATATTGCTATCAAGGGAAGGGAAAAATGCATATTTCAAATTGCTATAATACAGTAAATCCTGTGGTAGCAGTCACCTGTGTAGAGCGGTCACCTGTCAGTAACGGTCAGTCTGAAATGGACCCTAACGTCTTTACTATAAAATTTACCTCTGTAGAGTGGTCACCTGTCTGACGCAGTCAGCAGTCACCCTAACGGCCGCCAACTCGGGAAAATTACTCATGTACAACGGTCACTAATCCCAATTTTGGGAACATTTTTTGGGGGAAAAAAGCCATAAAATCAAATGAAAAAATGGAAAAACTCAAGACATAACGATAAAAACTAATAAAAAAATTTTTATCAATCAATGTGTTCTGTGGATTACTTGTAAATCAGGAAATAAAGATGTCTTACGTAGAAGTCAGGACAGTAGTCATTTTTTCTTCTCAAATTTATAAAATTAACAATTGACAATAATTAATCCATTAATTAGAAGCTTATAATAAAATCCTCTGAAAGACTGAAAGATTGTTCATCAATTATCCACAATAAGGCCCTATATTAACGGTACCTGTTACAGGTAAAGATTTAAACACTGTCAAAAAGTCGGCTATTCAAGGTGAAGTATTGATTTTTTTTCATCTCTCACAAAGGCATTAGGTTACCTAGACATGTATTACCGGTAAAAATTTATAAAAATATTTTATAAGTTCTTTTTACTTAAATACAAGTATTTTTTTGTCAGTCATAATAAGTGAAAGTTGTCAGATTTTTTTTATTTATATAAACAAAAATTCCCCCTTATTGCCAACCCTTCTAAAACTGAAAGTTGTCAGGACAACTTCTAGAAATGGGAGATGCAGATTATTAGCCTAGGGGTTTAGGTAGTGTAAGAATGGTACAAATGCCAATGCAGGGCTTTTGAAGCTCACCTGATAAACTGGTTTTGTCAGAAATATTTTGAAAAAGATATATGGATGCATAGAAAATTATATATTCAATAATTGACATAAAGACAATTATTCTTGCATTTTAAGATTCCCTAAGATATTAAAATAAAAATAATTGTCCATTTTAATGATCAAGGGACATAACTGGTCTTCAGAATATTGACCCTGTCTGCAAAGGTCACCTGTCAACATAGGCCACTTTTAGCTAGTCCCTCAAGTAGCCTATGTAGACAGGTTTTAATGTATTACCAATTTTATGCACTTTTCAGTATTATTTTAAAAACATTATGGCATATAAAACATGTATGCTGAAAACAATTTTTGTTACAAGTATCCATTGGCTTATTGTTTAATTATTCATTTACATTATGCCTCCCTTTTTCAGTTGTATGATGAAGACAAAAAAGCAATGACTGCAGTAATAAACTGGGATGGTAGCATTACCCAAAGGTTATTCAGTCCCTTCCTAAAGGTATTGCAATATTGTTGATCGGACTTGTAATTTGTTCATCTAACTTTGCATCTCTTATTGTTCAGTCTACTCATTTTACAATTTTTGGATGATGTTCATATCAAAAACATGCTTAAAAAGGACCAAAATGATTAATTTGCTAGTCATGTGTAATATCTCGGGGCTTTCACAGATCATTTTTGGAATGGGGCCGGGGCTCTTGGAATTTGGAAAATTAGCATCATTTTGACTGATTTTGGGGAAAATCAAATAGAGTTTAAAAACTATTTAATTGTTTTAATAACTATATTTATTAAATTAAAGATTATTTTATATAATAAACCGGACACCTTTGAAAACTGGATTTATTTTGTGGTCCAGAACCCGTCCGCTTTTCACAAGTTTCACTGTAATATCTTTCTAAACAAACTTTTTGTGGATAAATGTTAACAAATCATTATGATGTCAACAATTCTACAATCCTGTATCTTGACCATTTATAAAATACTTTGGGGTAAAATCCAACATCTTGAGATTTTTTGATAATTTTGAAAAGCTTCAACAAACACATTTTTAAATCTTTTTACTTGAAATTACTCTAAGTAGATATTAGGGAAAAACACCATGTTAAATAAAAAAAAAAAATAATAATAAACCGCCTTAAAAATGGAGTCGAGTAATGTTGTTTTCCAGTCAAGTTTTCATTATATGTAACCAACCAGTTCTAGAAAGTTGGGGAATCGCGTAATGCCTAAAGAAAATCGATAACTTATTGGAACCTATGCAGTAAGTGGCACTTTGATACTAAAATTAGGCTTTAAAAATGCTGTCTCCAAGGGATTGGAGTACTTTTCCAAAACAAACCTCTCTCTCTCTCAAAAAGAAGAAGAAAAGAAAGAAAAAGAAATTCCGTTATAATGATCTCAATATGTTAAACTGTGAATGTTTTAATATTTATTCTTAATGGGAATAATTTATATTTAACAGCCAGAAGTTAACATCAAAGGCTAGGACAAATGTTGTCAGGCAGGACAACCTTATCTGAGGATAAGAAATAAAGCAAGGACTGAAGATGATAAATGGTATATTTTTGTTTTTATAAGCTTTTATTTTGAAATATTTACATGTTTCATTATATATCCATCACTCACAATGTGTTATTGTGAACTCTTTTAAGCTGTCTGTTCATTGGATTTTTGCTTGTACATCTAACTCCAACGAAAAGTTTTCAAACTTTAAGTTATAATACTTATAGCTAGAGAATGCACAGGTGCTTGTTTCTGATTTTAAAATGAATAAAAGCCCTAGACCCTACCATAAAACATGGTGTTCAACGTGCACTTTTTTAATTTTTGACCTACCTTGGTTTGGTCATTTTTCTTTTTATCTGTGGGGAATAAAAAAAATAAATGAATATTTCTGAAACCTACATTGCATTGCCCTACAAAATAGTATTGAACTGCTGTGGCTTCTCTAAAAATCGAGGCCTCAGTGGCTGAATGGTCTAAAGTGCACACTTATGGATCACAGTGCCTCTCACTGCCTGGGTTTGAATCCCACTTGGGACAGATCCTAGTGTGAAAAAGTTTGTTATTTCGCTTGCGAAGGTCGATGGTTTTTTCTGGGCACACAGATTTCCTCCACGGTCCCAGAACAGACCACCACAAAATAAATGAAAGAATCTTGACTTGGGCGTAAAACACCACTTCTCCACTCCTGTCTCTACAGTCATAATATAACAAAAGTTAAACTTAACCAACACATTTCACAATGGCAATTGTCATCCTGAGCTGAATCATGATGAACGTTATGATTAGTCCACTTTTTGATTCAACTGTTTCATGGATAATGCTTGTCTGGCATACTGACTTGAGCTAGAACAATAAATTGTTTCTGAGTGACCAATAGTACAAGTCAGGGCTTTACAATAAAAGTTTGATTGTCCAGTACCAAATCATTTTGGAGATGTTTCCATAGTTTATCATATTAAGGAAGTTTGGTAGTCTTGAATTTTAATACCTCAAAGTGAAAAAGTTCCCATTTCTGTGTGTCATAATTCAAACAAGCACCAGATTTAATGTCGGTTTGTTCAGGCTGTAGTTTAAATAGTTTTGATGCTGGTCTTAAATTATCCCAGCAGTAGTCCAGTAGTGATTACTATACAACGAAAAATACCAAAGTTGATATATGCTTCATATATATTTAGACCATTGATTATGACATACTCGACTCGGCGTGTTAAAATGTGAATGTTTATGTTAAAAGTACAGTGGACTCTCGTTAATTCGAAATTGGTTGAATCGAACTTTCACTTAAAATCGAAATGATATAAATGGTTCCATCAGATCGCTATGAATTTCTATGCAAATTTGTGTGTTTAAATCGAAATACTGAAATACAAAATTTTGCTTAAATCGAAGTAAATTTTCAGTCCAGATTACAAAATATAATGAAAATTCCAACGTTTATATCGAAATATACTTTCCTTGATTATCGTAGTTTGGATTTGTTTATACAAGTTTTATACAATTCAGCAACTGTGGCATGCCAAGCCGTGATTTTAATAATCACAAAAGTAGGACGCTAAGGATTACAGATGAAGAAGTTATAATTATTAATAAAAGAAACTTTAACTGAGCCTCGCCATAGTCAGTGTTTAACAAATTTCAAGGGAACCTTGTAGCTTCCGGTGACATTTCCCATTTACTTATTTTATTGTTCAAAAAACTTTAGTTTGTTGAGCTTTACATTAACATATAAAAATTTGAAATTATTTTCAACTTTTAATGTTTAATTTAAACTTTATCTTAAATTTTGAATGTCAGTTGTAAGCATTATAATAAGTAACATCATATCATTACGTCAATAGAGGAGCACTTTACTATTAGAGTTATCTCCCGTTTCTCATTGTCATTGATCAAAACGGTTAATTCAAAATTGGGATAAATCGAAATTTTGCATCTGACCCCTTCAATTTCGAATTAACGAGAGTCAACTGTAATTTTTTTTCTACTTGATCAAAAACTAACCAGACATATAAATCCTTGGAATTCTTGTTTGAATTTTAAATCTTTTTTTTTTTTTAATTATTCTAAAAGGTAAAATTCAATTTTACTTGCCTAAGCAGACAAGCTCAAATACTCAAATTTTCATTTGGAGTTTGATAAGACTTTGTCCGCTATTAACCTCTGATATCTTGGTTAGGTTAGATGTGTTAATAGATTTGGGTAAATTATAAATTAGGAATCTGCATTCTGATTGGTTGGATTGTTTGCAGAGCAAAGCCAAGGTAAGCTTATGGCATCAGTGCATCTCTGAACTTTAATCTTAGAAACTAATTGGCATGTAGACCGGTTTTCAGTTGTCCATTCCTCTTTCGGTTTCTCGCTTTAAGTTACTCAAAATTACAACCTTTCTGAGCTTATCGTTAAGAAATTAACAGTATGTGCTTTATTGAAGCCTTCTCCAGCTGATGGCCATATTTTGTGAATCAAATTTTACAGTTATCCAATTTTAATTTTTTGGTTTGTCTAATCTCGATGAAACGAGCTGTAGCTGAATGGTAAAATGGCAGACTCGCAGGTCAGATACCATTTGTGAGATTCCTACGCTAGGTTAGAATCTTACTAGCAGCAGACCCTTGTGTAGAAATTTTTATTATTATTATTATTATTATTTTATAAGCATATACGTTAGATTGTGGATTTTTAAAGGCTAAACATTCTACAATATGACCTTGTCATTTCCTACTCAGTGGCTCCTTAAATGATCGTTACAGAGTCTGATTGAATGGGTGAATTAAATTCTTTTTGATTTTATTTAGAATATAAAATAAATTAAAAAATTATCAAATTTGGCTAAAAATTATAAAATTGTAAAATTTGGCTAAAATATATATATATGAGAATTTGCTTCACTTTATATGTTAGATGTGCCTACAATCATAAATAACATTTCACATTGCTGATGTAAACAGATCCATATGAAAACTAGAAGAAACTATACTCACAAAAAGACAGATGTTGCATGATTTCTGTATAATTAACAAAAACAATAATGAACAACAAAATTGTGTTGGAATAGACAACTGAAAATGGGTCTGTTCAAATGAAATTTGATATGAAAGATACTTAGTTGTTATAGATTAAAAATTTTATCTGACATGTTCATCCGAAATACAAGATGGCTATCTTTGCTATAAATAGCAAAATCCAACAAATAGCTATTACAGGTTCATTTATGTATCAATTTTGTTGAAATTTGAATCATAGAAATTAGATCTCGGGGGATAAAACATCTATAATTTTTCATTTTGGCAATAATTACTTCAGAATATGTAAAAAAGGTGTATTTTTAGCCTACATCTTTAAACTTTTCCTCTGAAAGTACTTGACCAGTTGAAAAATTTCTGATAAATATTTCATCATATATCAGAAAATAAGGATATCACTAGTAAGTTTTTATGTTTAAATAATTGGATACTTTTTAAAAAGAAAAAGAAAAAGCCAAAAAAAAAAAAAAAAAAAAAAAAATATATATATATATAGAGAGAGAGAGAGAGAGAGAGAGCAATACAGGAATTATTGGGCCTCTTGTCTTGTAATATTAGATGATATTTCTTAAGGAGAAAAATATCGATATTCTGAACTCAAATCGGGCTAGATTTAGATTCATCCCTGTTTAGATTAAATTTTGGTTGCTTCATTTCTCCAGTAAATGTGCAAGGAGGAGACATGTTGGTGAGTTACTAGGCTTTCTTCTGGATTTCATGTACATTTATTTACATCAGCAATGTGAAATATTAATAATGATTGTAGGCACATCTAATGTATAGTGAAGCAAATTCTCATGTATATTTTAGCCAAGTTTATTTGACAGTGATTAATTCAAGAAACATTTTTCTATATTTTCAGGCCATCCCAGGAATCAAACCTATGTTACAGGATCTGTAGAATCCAAAGTAAATAGGAAAGAACTTGAAGAATGACCTTTCAACTTTGGTTTGAAATGGTTTTCAAAGTTCATCTGGAGGAATGGTCTGTAAGAATAGGCAGAAGACCATGAATTCCCCAAATGGCAGTAGGCAGGATATGTAATGTTTGTTTTTCTCTTTCTTTAATGTTGTAGTTTGGGCCTTTCTATGCTACTTGCGAAAGTTTTGAGAATTCAATTACCGGAACAGTTCATTGTATTCAACTAAGGCTAGTATAAGTTCTTCGACTTTAATATGGGTATAGTGGTCTTGGTGGCACACCAGTTTATTGAGGTTAATCCGCCTCAATTGAAGTTTCCCACCTTCCATGTTGGAATACTCAAATCTCGACACTATGGTGTTAGCAGTAGGGATGAAAAAATGGATTTGGAAATCTTTGTAGTGTTAATAGATTAACTAAGGACCATTGTTGTATAGCAAAATTTAATATTTGGTCATTTTCATGTTATCGATGATCAAATAGTGGCAAACAACCCATTACTTACAGTCACTATACTAATACAGTGACGTGTCCAAGTGCTAATATAATAACCCTCTTTCTCTTTTTCTTAATGCACATTTTCAATCCCCCATAACAAAATGTCAGTATTTGTAAAGGGGTATTTTTTGCCCTCATCGAGTAACGCTAAATTAGCTTTTAGGTCATTATATACGACAATGTGCCTCTGTTAATTGAAAAAACACTACACTGGTTTCTGAGTCCATTTCTTCATTGTTAGTGCTGGGATCATCTGAAGAGAGGACAGTTTCCCGCATGAAGGTGGGTAAATGGATCAGCTGCAGATGTGTCCCCTTGATTGCAGAAATACACAATTGAAGTTGATGGATGGACGGCTGGATGTAGCAGTACTTTGAACACAAAAGTTCCTTAATTAAATTCAATAAACTGGAAGGGGTAGATTAGAAGCAGGTACAAACTACAACAGAAGGGAAGGAGAAGGCAGGATTGCATATACTGAGGGCAGAAACGTGCAGTAACAGATGTTTCAAACAGTGAAAGAAAGCAAAGAGGTACGGTGGATAGTGAAACGAGAAACCCTGCCAAAAAACATAAAAATAAATAGTCGGTACCAGAGATAAAGTCTATGCCAAGGTAAAAACACAAAAGATTAAAGGACAAATGGTGAACAATATATCCCTGCAACAAAGTATTTTAAAAAAAAACCAGATAAGTTAATAAAGAAAAACCCTGCCACAAAATCCCAAATCTAAAGTTAGATTGTAAAGGAAAAGGTCCCAAAAGTCACAAAAAATGGTCGGTGAAAAAATCCCTGTCACAAAGATGAAGAAAATGTCAGATGGTGAAGAGGTCAGAAATGGTCAAATGGTCAGAAAAAGAATCCCTGCTACAATTTCACAAGTCATTGAAGAAAAGAAAAACATGTCATCAGATAAAAATCCTGATAAAGATAGAAATGTAAAATGGTGAAGAAAAAAGAATCCCTGTCACAAAGTAGAATCGGTGTTTGATGGTGAAGAAAAAAGAATCCCTGTCACAAAGTAGAATTGGTGTTTGATGGTGAAGAAAAAAGAATCCCTGTCACAAAGTAGAATCGGTGTTTGATGGTGAAAAAGAAAAGAAACCCTGTCAAAAATAGAAAAGACATCAGACAATGAAAACAAAATTCTTGTCTTGTTGGTGATAAGAGAAAAAAAAAAGCCATGAAAATAAAAAAAATTGTAGAGAGAAAAGGAATCCCTGAAACAAAGCCAAAAGTCAACATATGATTGTGAAGAAGTAAGACGCAGATAGTTGAAGAAATTTGTGTGATTATGGAAATAAGAATAGTTCCTGTATTGATGAAGTGAAGAAATGAAGAAACCTTGTCACAAAATCAGATAAAGATGTCATATAGTGAAGATAATATCCCTTTAACAAAGATAAAGTCAAATGGAGAAATAACGACAAAGAAACAAAGATAAAAGTGCCAGATAGCGCACAGTGAAAAATCCCTTCCAAGAAGTCGCAATGATTGAAAAGAGAATCCTGCCACAAAGTCACAAATATAGGGACATAAGAGAGAAAAGAAAGCTGACACAGATAAAAATGATAAATGAGGAAGAAAAAAAAAACCAACATAGGTCATGTGAAAATTTGAAGAGAGAATTGCTGAAAAAACCAGCCCTTGAGTCACAAAGAAATCAAATGATGGAAGAAATGCTATAGGATAAATTAAAAATTGAAAAGAAGAGCCCAAATTCACAAAAATACAATTGAGATGGTAAAGAGAAAATCCCTTCCAGACTTTGAAAAAAATTGTTCAACAAAGAAACCAGAAACCTTGCCACAAAATGCTGAATAAGAAAAACCCTACCAAAAAGTAACTAAGATGAAACAACAAATGCCATAAAAGAAAAACCCTGCCATAAAATAATGATTTGAGAAACCATGCCAAAAAGTTACAAAAATACACAAAATGCATGTCAAAAACAAAGCCTGCCACAAAGATACTAAGATATGTTAAATGCTGTAGAAAAGAATCCCTGTCATAAAATGCTGTAGAAGAGAAATCCCTGCCACAAAATTAGCAAGATAGTTCAAATGCTGTAGAAGAAAAAACCCTGCCACAAAGTAAGCAAGATAGTTCAAATGCTGTAGAAGAGAAAACCCTGCTGTAGAAGAGAAAACCCTGCCACAAAGTAAGCAAGATAGTTCAAATGCTGTCGAAGAGAAAACCCTGCCACAAAGCAAGATAGTTCAAATGCTGTAGAAGAGAAACCCTGCCACAAAGTAAGATAGTTCAAATGCTGTCGAAGAGAAAACCCTGCCACAAAGTAAGCAAGTTAGTTCAAATGCTGTATAAGAGAAAACCCTGCCACAAAGCAAGATAGTTCAAATGATGTAGAGGAGAAACCCTGCCACAAAATTAGCAAGATAGTTCAAATGCTATAGAAGAAAAAACCCTCCACAAAGTTAGATAGTTCAAATGCTGTAGAGGAGAAACCCTGCCACAAAATTAGCAAGATAGTTCAAATGCTGTAGAAGAGAAAACCCTGCCACAAAGTTAGATAGTTCAATTGCTGAAGAAGAGAAAACCCTGCTACAAAGTTATAGTTCAAATGCTATAGATAAACCCTGCCACAAAGCAAGATAGTTCAATTGATGTAGAAGAGAAAACCCTGCCACAAAGCAAGATAGTTCAATTGATGTAGAAGAGAAAACCCTGCCACAAAGCAAGATAGTTCAAATGCTGTAGAAGAGAAAACCCTGCCACAAAGTTAGATAGTTCAAATGCTGTAGAAGAGAAAACCCTGCCACAAAGTTAGATAGTTCAATTGCTGTAGAAGAAACCCTGCCAATAGTTGAAAAAAAGATGAAAAAAGGATAAATCCTGCCCAAAGTTGAAAAAAGAATGGTGAAGTGGAGAAAAACCCTGCCCATAGTTGAAAATAAGATGGTGAAGAAAAGAGAAATGCTGCCCATAGTTAAAAAAAAGATGGTGAAGAAAAGAGAAATGCTGCCCATAGTTAAAAATAAGATAAAGTAAAAGAGAAATCCTGCCCATAGTTCAAAATCAGATGGTGAAGTAAAGAGAAATCCTGCCCATAGTTGAAAACAACATGGTGAAGTAAAAGAGAAATCCTGCCCATAGTTGAAAATAACATGGTGAAGAAAGAGAAATCCTGACCATAGTTGAAAAAAGATGGTGAAGTAAAAGAGAAATCCTGCCTATAGTTGAAAATAAGATGGTGAAGTAGAGAAAAACCCTGTCCATAGTTAAAAATAAGATGAAGAAAAGGGAAATCCTGCCATAGTCACAAATAAGATGTTGAAGAAAAATTCCTGCCCATAGTTGAAAGTAAGATGTTGAAGAAAAGATAAATCCAGCCCATAGTTGAAAATAAGATGTTGAAGTAAAGAGTCATCCTGCCCATAGTTGAAAATAAGATGGTGAAAGAAAGATAAATCCTGCCCATAGTTAAAAAAAAGATGGTGAAGTAAAAGAGAAATCCTGCCTATAGTTGACAATTATATGAAGTAAAAGAGAAACCCTGCCCATAGTTGAAATAAGATGAAGAAAAGAGGCATCCTGCCCCATAGTTGAAAAAAAGATGGTAAAGAAAAGAGAAATCCTGCCTATAGTTTAAAATAAGATGGTGAGGTACAGGAAAACCCTGTTCATGGTTGAAAATAGATGAAGTAAAAGAGAAACCTTGCCCATAGTTGAAAATAAGATGAAGAAAAGAGAAATATCCTGCCCCAAAGTTAAAAATAAGATAATGAAGAAAAGAGAAATCCTGCCCATAGTTGAAAATTATATGAAGTAAAAGAGAAACCCTGCCCATAGTTGAAAATAAGATGGTGAAGAAAAGAGACATCAGGCCCCATAGTTGAAAAAAAAGATGGCAAAGAAAAGAGAAATTCATCCCATAGTTGAAAATAAAACAGTGAAGTAAAAGAGAAACCCTGCCCATAGTTGAAAATAAGATGGTGAAGAAAAGAGACATCAGGCCCCATAGTTGAAAAAAAAGATGGCAAAGAAAAGAGAAATTCATCCCATAGTTGAAAATAAAACAGTGAAGTAAAAGAGAAACCCTGCCCATAGTTGAAAATAAGATAGTGAAGTAAAGAGAAATCCTGCCATAATCACAAATAAGATGTTGAAGAAAAATTCCTGCCCATAGTTGAAAAAAAGATGGTGAAGAAAAGAGAAATCCAGCCCATAGTTGAAAATAAGATGGTGAAGAAAGGATAAATCATGTCCATAGTTAAAATTAGATGAAGTAAAAGAGAAACCCTGCCCATAGTTGAAAATAAGATGGTGAAGAAAGAGACATCCTGCCCCATAGTTGAAAAAAGATGAAGTAAAAGAGAAACCCTGCCCATAGTTGAAAATAAGATGGTGAAGAAAAGAGACATCCTGCCCCATAGTTGAAAAAAAGATGGTAAAGAAAAGAGAAATCCAGCCCATAGTTGAAAAAAAGATGAAGAAAAAGAGAAACCATGCCCATAGTTGAAAATAAGATGGTGAAGAAAAGAGACATCCTGCCCCATAGTTGAAAAAAGATGGTAAAGAAAAGAGAAATCCAGCCCATAGTTGAAAAAAAGATGAAGAAAAAGAGAAACCCTGCCCATAGTTGAAAATAAGGTGAAGTAAAGAGAAATCCTGCCCCATAGTTGAAAATAAGATGAAGTAAAAGAGAAATCCTGCCCCATAGTTGAAAAAAGATGAAGAAAGAGAACCCTGCCCATAGTCACAAATAAAATGGTGAAGAAAAGAGAAATTCTGCCCATAGTCGCAAATGTTATGGTGAAGAAAAGAGAAACCCTGCCCATAGTTGCAGAAGTTATGGTGAAGAAAGTGAAACCCTGCCTATAGTCAAAAATGTTATGGTGAAGAAAAGAGAAACCCTGCCCATAGTCACAAAAGTTATAGTGAAGAAAAATGAAACCCTGCCCATAGTCACAAATGTTATGGTGAAGAAAAGAGAAACCCTGCCCATAGTTGCAGAAGTTATGGTGAAGAAAGTGAAACCCTGCCTATAGTCAAAAATGTTATGGTGAAGAAAAGATAAACCCTGCCCATAGTCGCAAAAGTTATAGTGAAGAAAAATGAAACCCTGCCCATAGTCGCAATGTTATAGTGAAGAAAAGAGAAACCCTGCCCGTAGTCGCAGATGTTATGGTGAAGAAAAGAGAAACCCTGCCAATAGTCAAAATGTTATGGTGAAGAAGAGAAACCCTGCCCATAGTAAAAAAAATAATAATAATTGGTGAAATAAAAGAAAACCTGATTAAGGAAAATTTAACAGATGTCACTCCCGCCAACAAAAGAAGTTAAAGATGAAGATGAAAAAACTGCAAAATTTATAGCAAGATGAAAAGACACCAATTAATAGAAGAATCAGAGCTGCATGGAAAGAAATAATGGACAATAAGCAGAAAATGATTCGCCAAAATCCCACAAATTAGGTAATATGTCATTTTTTTGTTTCTAACTTGCCTAGGAGTGTTCGTGATATATGTGTTTCTATTGAGTTTTTTTCTTCTCAATATTGACATATATTTTGTAATTCAGATTTGAACAGAATTGTGAAGTTTGAAGGTTACTTGTATTTTTAACAAAGAATAAACAATTTGTTTTTTAAGTGAATAGATTTTTTATTAAGATAAGAACATATCTTTGTAAAATTGAATAGATCACTTATTAAATATTAAGGTTAAAAGGTCATTTTCAACCTTCAATTTTGTCCATAGGGTTCAAATAAAAACATGCTAACTGTTCGTATTTTTATTCAAACTTGGAAAGATGCATATGCCATTTAAAAATATTAAGCATTTTTGCTTTTATAAATAAAAATTTTAACTGAGCATGACCTGATAATACTTGTTCTGGCCCCAGTTTCACAATCATTCACTCAATTGAGTGTACACTTAACTCAAATTCGGGAATATGTCAAGGTCAATTTTTCACAGTAAAAATTGAATATCTAAATTATTCAGTGTAGGTTTGTTGAACAAAACAAAACATTTTCTCTTAAAACTTAAAATTTTTAAAATATTGATGAGAGAAAAATGAAAATATCTGAGTTGAGTAAATGATTGTGAAACTGGGGCCTGGTCTAAATCCAGCTAAAAAAATCAGGGCATTTCTTTATGATGTTTGTGAATCAACTCTCTTGTTTTTCCCAACAGTGGTGCAGAATTTTATTTTTCTCAAAACACACTGGTAGAAAATGATTACTCTAGCATATACCTTGGTGGTAATTTCATATTTTTTAATTAAAATATTATTTTTATTTAATCAGGTAAATCAAGAAAAAGAAAGAAACGAGAAATAAATAGAGGTATTTATAAATAATTTAAATTATCTCCCTTTTTCAACTATAATTGGAATGCAAGTGATTTGGTGTAATAATGAGATTCATTAATTTGAGGGGTTTTGCATCCAAATGACGAATTATTCGCTTGTATCAAGACATCACCATTTATAGGTGAAGTGACCAAAATTTTTACCTTTGTAGTGTGCGTGAGGCAATCTTGATGGATGGAATGATGCAGGACATAGGCTTTTAAGATATCAAACAAAGGACCATGTGACTCGTTACTAAATGCTGAGTGCTTGGCAAAAGAACAGTCACTGCCTATTTCCAAGTCTTTGTCAGACTCAACCAGGGTTTGAACTCCAACCTTCCACATAGGAAGCAACACTACAAACTGAGCTTACTGTATTAGTTAAGTAGTAGTAAGAATATTTTACCAAGTCAAGGCAGAGGGGTAATAAATGGTGGATTAGTTAGTTGAATGTTTTTAATTTGTTTAGCTATTTCTGGATATGATTTTTATTAATCGTCAGGATTAATATTGTATGCATCTAATGTGCATTGTTTTAGTGCATACTTATGCAACTTTAAGTGCTATGTATTGTTGCAGACAACTCCCATTATTTAACCAGAGGCCTTGGTCAGAGGCCAAGTGGTCTAAATAAAGCATGTGCTTACTTATCACAGTGCCTCACAACACCTGGGTTAGAATCACACTCAAAACAGACCCCGAATTGTGTGAGAAAGTTTATCAGTTGGCTTGCTGAAGGTCAGTGGTTTTCTCCAGGCACTCTGGTTTCCTCCACCATCCCAGAACTGACCACCTTGAAATAAGTGAAAGATTCTTGACTGGGGCGTAAAACACCATTACTCCCCTCCACTCCTTTATTAAACTGTTTTTGTGCCAATCAGTAATGAAAACATTCTTAACCTCTGGTAAACCAGAATAATATGTTAATTATTTGGACACTGCATGCAACCCCTAGTGAATAAAACTTGAAAAACCACCAGTGTTTGGGAAGTTTACAATACTTTTAAATTCCTGTTTTATGTTAAATCTGATTAAAATCATGTTATAATTTACATTGATATTATTATTATATATTTTTTTTTTTTTTTTTTTTTTTTTAAGAAACAATACAAGAAACAATACAAGGAACAATACATAGATTTCTACATAACTACACCAAGAAAAAAGCCTTTATTTTTAAAAAATGCAATAGTGATTTTATTTTGAGGAAAACAACAAGAGTATATACCAACCCATTAATAAATGGATGATATTTGGGAAACGACAAATGATTGGGAAACATAATATCATACAAATAGCATTTACGGACATTGATAGTCAATATGTTCAGAACAATGGACATTCGGGAAAAAATGATGCAAACTGATTAGCAGACATAAATGGACAATTTGTTGAAAAAATGGATAATATTTTCAGCAACACACAAACATTACAAGTCAGATTGTGTCAGGAATGGGAAAAAAATCTGACACAAAACTTCCAAAGTTTTAGTAAAATGGAGAGATACTAGCTGTTAGAACCAAAACTTCACAGAAATAATGATATTAAGAAACCATATTCCTATAGATAAGGTAATATACATTTTCCTGTTTTCAACTCTTTTTGCACAAATGTAGAGGTCATAATTTAAACAATCATGCTTTGAGTGTTTTTTCCCCCTTAAATATTATAATGTTGGTTATTTGTATCACTAAAAATTAACCAAAAATTTCATTTTTTTTTTTTAAATCAATAGATTTTCATTAAATTAATTGCATATCTTTGTTACATTAAATCTTGGATAGATCACCAAATTACTGAATATTAAATGTCGGGGTCAAGAGGTCAATTTTTGTGTCGCCTCACTAGGCGACATATAGGGATTATATAATTACTTTCGTCGGGGGCGTCGGCGTCTGCAGCATCCGGATTTCCTTGTCCGGAGCATAACTTTGGTGTAGTATGTTCAAATGACTCCAAACTTGGTGTACATGTTTCTGGCAATGCCCCAAAGTGCAGTGCACAGAACCACAACTCTATCTTGTTCCGTTTTTGAATTATTTCCCTTTGATTGATTTTAATTCAGTGTCAGGCGACACATCTGTTTCAAAGAAACATATCTAGTGTTAAATTTGAAACAGAAAATATGCCAGGGTATTTTTAAACAATTACTTCATTTTGGCAATAATATCTTAATTTTTGCAGATAAGGTGTATTTTTTAGCCTACAATTTTGAAAATCTTCTCCCTTGAAAGAACATTGCTAATTTAAAGGAAATTTATGATAATTATTTCTTGAAATTTTGGAAAATAAGGATTTTGCTAGTGAGTTTGTTTTTATGTTTGGATATATTTAAAAAGAAAAAGCCAAAAACAATTGAAAGGTGTTACAGGTGAGTGATACAGGCCCTTTTTGGCCTCATTATTATTACTTTTTTGGGGTGGGGTTGGAGAGTTGAAGATGCATTTATTTTAACATATTCCTTTGTTGTATTTATATATAATAAATAATAAATGGTAATTTTTTTTCAGGTAAATCAAGAAGAAAAAAAAACCTTAATTGAGAAAAAAAGAATGGATAGGAATATATTAAGGTAATATAAAAAAATTAAATTATCTCCCTTTTATGGTTATGAAAGTTGGGGAGTAAGGCAGTCTGGTATGGGGTGGTTGGGTAAATTTTTTTTAAAAAAGTTTAACATTTAAACTGACAAAACTTCCTTGGTTTAGAATTTGAGATTCAGACCTTGCCAAAAAAAATGTTTCAGAAAAGATATGCCTATCAAACTGCCTATTCTGTTGTAGCATAGCTTTTTAATGCTTTTTGCAAGTTACAGATAAAGCATTAAAATGGTGAAATTTTTGTGCTTATGTGTCAATGTTAGACGAAGCCTTGCTAATTAGACTTAAAATTTAAAACGTAATCAAATAAGACTATTAAATTAATATTTTAGTCATAAATTATCGTTTTTGTCTACCCTGGCATCACTATAAGGCGAGACTTCGGTGTTACTTTTCCAGTGTTGTTGTAGGCGTCAGTATGTCAAAACGTGAAAGTTTGTTAAAGTAATGTATTTTCTACTCGGTCAAAAACTAACCAGTCGAGACATTTAAATCCATGGAATTCTTATACTTTATTATTTATCTTTTTTAAGGTACAAAAAAACTTGGCAATTTTTTACATTGATGTTTTTGCATTTCTAGGAAAGATTACAAGGGTCCATATATTTTCTGGACAGCTACAAGAAGGAAACACTTAGTTTATAAACACACATCATTTTAATTTGAGGAACAACAAGAATATATTCATAACCTACAGACAATATTGGTCAATATTTTGAAGAAGATGGACAACATTTTAAGGAACACATTAGGAAAATAAACAAATATCTGCGGACAATTATGCTTAATATTTTGAGGATCATAAAATATGATGGAAACACTTGCAGACGGAACTGGTCAATATGTCCTGTGTATAATCTCTGTATAATACAAACCTATTTCATAGACACTACTGGTCAACATGGTGAGGACGATGAACAATTTTTGAGGAACTTGATAAAATACAAACCTATTCAGAGACACTAATGGTCAATTTGATTGGACAGTGGACACTACTGGTCAATATGAAAGGACAGTGGTCACTACTGGTCAATAAGGTAGGACAGTGGTCACTACTGGTCATTATGTTAGGACAGTGGACATTTTTTTAAGGAACACTATAACAACAAATACATTGAGAAATTTTTTTTAGCTTTCCGAGATATAGCAGACCAGTATGTGTATTTAGAATTTTAACTGTTATTTATGTACATTTTTATTGTTCTCTTCCTTCAATGTTAGTTTGTGTCTGGTTGCTCCGCTTCAATCCTGGCGGTTTTTTGACATCAAAATCGGATTCTTGTCCTTTTAGCGGTTTGGTCGTGTCATCACTGGTGAAGGGTTGGGTTTGGAAATCGGGGTTTTGTGTTTTGAAATTAACTTGGTATCATTGATGTATAATAAAATTAAATATTTGGCATATATACATTTTGTATATATATGTTAACGATGGTCAGATAATGACAAACATTCCATTAGTTAACATCACTTTACTAAAACACTAAAATGTCCATTGCTAATCATTTAACCTTCTTTCTCTCTTCTTACATCACTTTCTGTCCCCTCTAACATGTCGTTATTTGTAAAGGGTAAATTTTACCGGCATCGGAAAACATACCTAAATTGATTTTTTGGTCTTTTTACATACATCAATATACCTTAGTTAATGGAGAAATGCTCTGCCTTGGTCTTTGAGTCTGATTTTTCATTAGTGGTGCTGACCCGCTGGGAGGATAATGCCGATATTGTTGATTAACTAAAGGGAGAGAAGTAGAAATGTCAGCACAACCTGCATTGACAGAAGAAACATACACCAACATACGCACACATGCACACAACATCTGCACCAACACACACAAAAAAACACGCATACACAGAGCTGTCATTGATATATTAAGATAAATACCAATACTGTATATTAAGTGATTCGATTGTAAACAAGTGGCAACCTGCAGTTTTTAGATATTTCAATTCTTGTTCAGGGATTCTGTTTTAATATATCAATGACAGCTCTAATCCAAAGTTAATAAATTATTTTTTATTTATTTATAATATGATCTTGTTATATTTTTTGAAATGCACATAATTTTAATGAAGTGGTTGGCTGAAAATGTTTTACTTCACATCAGCAATTTTTCAGCTATTCATGACAAGACAATTTTTATTAACCTTGAGAATAAATCTTAAAAAGTTCGTGGTGCATGAGTGTTTCTGATCTGCATTGACTTGTGCATATTTATAGTGCTAGTACACTTGTGTATATCGTAACAGATGAACATGCAGACCACTTGATTCCTTGTACCAATGGCGAGCCAACCCATAAATATCTACGGGCTGAGAGGTCTAAAGCGGATTTGAACCAAGACAGAGAGGCACTGTAATCCATAAGCGTGCCACTCGGGACAGATCCTAGTGTGAGAAAGTTCTTCAGTTAGCTTGTCAAAGGTTGGTGTTTTTCTTGAGGTGCTCGGGTTTCTGCCACAATCCAAGAACTGACAACCTCAAAATAAGTTTTAAAAAATCTTGACGGGGGGTAAAACACCATTACTCCACTCTACAAAGACAAACATTTTATATTTGCAGTTGTTGGGTCAAACCGACAGCAGTGAGATGTCAGGAATGAGGTTAACATAGTTACCACCTGACCCCTTTTATGGAAGTAAAAGTAAATTAATACTTAAAAACTGGCTTCAGTTTCACAATCTTCCTTAACTAAGATTTTCTTTAATTTGAAATAGGCAAATTTGAAACTTTAATAACTTTGTTAATTTTTAAGAATTTATGGAGTGATTTTCTCAAACTTATTGTTTTGTCAAAATGCTTCTTAGTTGTTCCAGAAATAATTGCTAAAATTTGCTAAATTTTAAGTTAAGGAAAATGTTAGTTAAGTGATGATTGTGAAACTGAAGCCTGGATTTGTTCAAGGTTTTGTTTGCATAATATGCTTGTAAGACTATTTCTTTTGTTTAAACAATTTTTTGATAGGTTTGTTCACATTTTTATATATACAATGTACATGTATATCAAAGATATCAATTATAATATTGTTTATGGATTTTCTCCAAATTTTCCAGAATTTAGAACTTGGTAACTGTTTAAGAATTTACTAAAGACTTATTTTGAATTTTAATTTATCAGTATTAAGATTTTGCAATTCTAACAAAACTTTGAACGATTTTTGTCTATTTGAAAAATATCTACAAAGATTACACCATTTAGAAGTTTTGGGACTGTTGAGGAACTTGGACTTTGCATTGAGACATCATTTATTGATTTGCATTTAGGATACCCCGTAGTTAACTTATATTGAGACACCACCACTCACATAGGATAATATTACTGAGGGAGTTGGTATGCTTTTCTGCAATGTAGAAATTAGCATTAATGTCAAATTTAAGATGATTATTAACTTGTATTGGATCAATACCATCCATAGATATTTTTTGTTGAAAAATTTTGAAATGGAAATGAAATGAACTTTTACAGTCTACCTACATCCAAACATCACCAGCTAGCTGCATTATTCAAAAAGTAGTTTCAAATCCAATTTGTAAGAAGTATATTTCCAGTTTTTTATGCATTGTCCAATTTATTATTTGACACAGGGTGTTAAGTTCACTTGTATTGAGGCATCACCAGTTATTATATATTTTTTATTCAATGGTATCTAAAGCATTCTTAGAGATGATTGTGCCAAGGGTTTGAATCCTACTCTGGCATATTTCAATGTGATTTGTTGGTTGTAATTTTGTTCAACATTGCATCAGCAATTTTAAATATTTTTGTGATGAGAGCTATTTTATTAATATCTAGTATTAATCTACATAAGTTTTTGCATATGCAGTTATGTATGGTCTGCCTTGTACTAATGTGCACTCGGAGCAAATTTTGTTAAGGTGCTAGCTCACTGAGTCAGTATGACAGACAAGCATACCATTATCCTGGCACCAGGTGAATCAATCAATACTTTGATATCATAGTGCAAAGTGTTATGATTTGGACATCAAACACCATTACTCCTTTTCACTCTTATTTCACTCAAAGTCGAGATATGTCAACTTGTATCAAGATGTCACCAGCAACAGATGAATAAATATTTTTAACATGGTTTTTTAAGCCAGAAATTTTTTTACTTGTATTAAAACATTACTAGTTTTAAAGTTGTATTATTTAACAAAGGGTTATTTCAAATAAACTTATATATTGAGACATAGCCAACAACAAATGAAATAATATGATAAGAAATGGTTTCAAAGCAAATATTAGTTAAATTACATTGAAACTTTACCGCCTTTACAGTTAAATTATTAGTTAAAGATCTTTATAGAACTTGTATTAAGACATAGCAACCAAGCAAGCAATGAGGTACTATAAAGACACAGCTACGCATTGATTAAGAAGTATTAAAATGTAGCAAACCATTAATGAAGTAGTATTGAGACATAGCTAGCTATTTATGTAGAAGTATTGAGACATAGCCAGCCATGGATGTAGTTGTATTGAGACATAGCCAGACAATGATGTAGTAGAATTGAGACATAGCAAGCCATTGGTGAAGTAGTATTTACCATAGCCAGCCGTTGATGATGTAGTATTGAGACATAGCAAGCCATTGGTGTAGTAGTATTGTAACATAGCCAGCCATTGATGTAGTTGTATCGAGACATAGCCAGCCATTGAAGTAGTTGTATTGAGACATAGCCAGCCATTGATGTAGTAGTATTGAGACATAGCCAGCCATTGCTGTAGTAGTTTTAAGACATAGCCAGCCATTGATGTAGTTGTATTGAGACATAGTTAGCCTTTGATGTAGTAGTATTTAGACTCAGCCAGCCATTGATGTAGTTGTATTGAGACATAGCCAGCCATTGATGTAGTTGTATTTAGACATTATAAGACAGCCATTGATGTAGTTGTATAGAGACATAGACAGCCATTGATGTATAAGTATTGAGACATAGCCAGCCATTGATGTAGTTCTATCAAGACATAGCCAGCAATTGATAAAGAAGTATTAAGACATAGCCACCCATTGATGTAGTAGTATTAAGACATAGCCAGCCATTGATGTAGTTGTATTGAGACATAGCCAGCCATTGATGTAGTTGTATTGTGACATGGCCAGCCATTGATATAGTTGTATTGAGACATAGGCAGCCATTGATGTAGTTGTATTGAGACATAGCCAGCCATTGATGTAGTTGTATTGAGACAACCAGCCATTGATAAAGAAGTATTGAGACATAGCCAGCCATTGATGTAGTTGTATTGAGACATAGTCAGCCATTAATGTAGTAGTATTGATACATAGACAGTCATTGGTGAAGTAGTATTGAGACATAGCCAGCCACTGATAAAGTAGTATTGAGACATAGCCAGCCATTGATGTAGTTGTATTGAGACATAGTTGGCCTTTGATGTAGTAGTATTAAGACTCAGCCAGCCATTGATGTAGTTGTATTGAGACATAGCCAGCCATTGATGTAGTTTAATTTAGACATTATAAGACAGCCATTGATGTAGTTGTATAGAGACATAGACAGCCATTGATGTATAAGTATTGAGACATAGCCAGCCATTGATGTAGTTCTATCAAGACATAGCCAGCAATTGATAAAGAAGTATTAAGACATAGCCACCCATTGATGTAGTAGTATTAAGACATAGCCAGCCATTGATGTAGTTGTATTGAGACATAGTTAGCCTTTGATATAGTAGTATTAAGACTCAGCCAGCCATTGATGTAGTTGTATTTAGACATTATAAGACAGCCATTGATGTAGTTGTATAGAGACATAGACAGCCATTGATGTATAAGTATTGAGACATAGCCAGCCATTGATGTAGTTCTATCAAGACATAGCCAGCAATTGATAAAGAAGTATTAAGACATAGCCACCCATTGATGTAGTAGTATTAAAACATAGCCAGCCATTGATGTAGTTGTATTGAGACATAGCCAGCCATTGATGTAGTTGTATTGAGACATAACCAGCCATTGATAAAGAAGAATTGAGACATAGCCAGCCATTGATGTAGTTGTATTGAGACATAGTCAGCCATTAATGTAGTAGTATTGATACATAGACAGCCATTGGTGAAGTAGTACTGAGACATAGCCAGCCAATGATAAAGTAGTATTGAGACATAGCAAGCCATTGATTTAGTAGTATTGAGACATAGCAAGCTATTGGTGAAGTGGTATTGAGAGATAGCCAGCCATTCATATAATAGTATGAAAACACAGCCAGCCATTGATGTAGAAGTATTGAGACATAGCCAGCCACTGATAAACTAGTATTGAGACATAGCAAGCCATTGATTTAGTAGTATTGAGACATAGCAAGCTATTGGTGAAGTGGTATTGAGACATAGCCAGCCATTCATATAATAGTATGAAAACACAGCCAGCCATTGATGTAGTAGTAATGAGACATAGACAGTCATTGGTGAAGAAGTATTGAGACATAGCCAGCCATTGATGTAGCAGTATTAATACATAGGGAGCCATTGATGTAGTTGTATTGAGACATAGCCAGCCATTGATGTAGCAGTATTAATACATAGGGAGCCATATATGTAGTTGTATTGACACATAGCTAGCCATTGATGTAGTAGTATTGAGACATAGTCAGCAATTGATGTAGTTGTATCGAGACATAGCCAGCCATTGACGTAGTAGCATTGACACATAACCAGCCATTGATGTAATAGTATTGAGACATAGCCAGCCATTCATGTAGTAGCATTGAGACATAGCCAGCCATTGATGTTGTAGTATTGCAACATAGCTAGCCATTGATTTAGTTGTATTGAGACATAGCCAGCCATTGATGTAGTTGTATTGAGACAGAGAAAGCCATTGATGTAGTAGTATTGAGACATAGCCAGCCATAGATGTAGCAGTATTAATACATAGCAAGCCATTGATGTAGTTGTATTGAGACATAGCCAGCCATTGATAAAGTAGTATTGAGACATAGCCAGCCATTGATGTAGTAGTATTGAGACATAGCCAGCCATTGATGTAGCAGGATTAATACATAGCCAGCCATTGATGTAGTTGTATTGAGACATAGCAAGCCATTGGTGAAGTGGTATTGAGACATAGCAAGCCATTGATATAGTAGTATTGAGACATAGCCAGCCATTGATGTAGCAGTATCAATACATAGCAAGCCATATATGTAGTTGTACTGAGATATAGCCAGCCATTGATAAAGTAGTACTGAGACATAGCCAGCCATTGATGTAGTAGTATTGAGACATAGCTAGCTATTGATGTAGTTGTATCGAGACATAGCCAGCCATTGATGTAGTTGTATAGAGACATAGCCAGCCATTGATGTAGTAGTATTGAGACAAAGCCAGCCATTGATGTAGTTGTATTGATACATAGCCAGCCATTGATAAAGTAGAACTGAGACATAGCCAGCCATTGATGTAGTTGTATTGAGACATAGCCAGCCATTGATTTAGTTGTATTGAGAAATAGCCAGCCATTCATGTAGTAGCATTGGGACATAGCCAGCCATTGATGTTGTAGTATTGCGACATGGCTAGCCATTGATTTAGTTGTATTGAGACATAGCCAGCCATTGATGTAGTTGTATTGAGACATAGCCAGCCGTTGATGTAGTTTTATTGAGACATAGCCAGCCATTGATGTAGTAGTATTGAAACATAGTAAGCCATGGATGTAGTTGTATCGAGACATAGCCAGCCATAGATGTAGTAGTATTAATACATAGCCAGCCATTGATGTAGTTGTTACGAGACATAACCAGCCATTGATGTAGCAGTATTAATACATAGCCAGCCATTGATGTTGTTGTATCGAGACATAGACAGCCTTTGATAAAGTAGTATTGAGACATAGCCAGCCATTGATGTAGTTGTATTGAGACATAGCAAGCCATTGATGTAGTAGTATTGGGACATAGTAAGCCATTGATGTAGTTGTATCGAGATATAGCCAGCCATAGATGTAGTAGTATTAAAACAAAGCCAGCCATTGATGAAGTAGTATTGAGACATAGACAGCCATTGATGTAGTAGTATTAATACATAGCCAGCCATTGATGTAGTTGTATCGAGATATAGCCAGCCATTGATGTAGCAGTATTAATACATAGCCAGCCATTGATATAGTTGTATTGAGACATAGGCAGCCTTTGATAAAGTAGTATTGAGACATAGCCAGCCATTGATGTAGTAGTATTAATACATAGCCAGCCATTGATGTAATTGTATCGAGACATAGCCAGCCATTGATGTAGTAGTATTACGACATAGCCAGCCATTAATGTAGTTGTATTGAGACATAGCAAGCCATTGATGTAGTTGTATTGAGACATAGCCAGCCATTGATGTAGTAGTATTACGACATAGGCAGCCATTGATGTAGTAGTATTGAGACATAGCCAGCCATTGATGTAGTAGTATTGATACATAGCAAGCCATTGATGTAGTTGTATTGAGACATAGCCAGCCATTGATGTAGTAGTATTGAGACATAGTCAGCAATTGATGTAGTTGTATCGAGACATAGCCAGCCATTGACGTAGTAGCATTGACACATAACCAGCCATTGATGTAATAGCATTGAGACATAGCCAGCCATTCATGTAGTAGCATTGAGACATAGCCAGCCATTGATGTTGTAGTATTGCGACATAGCTAGCCATTGATTTAGTTGTATTGAGACATAGCCAGCCATTGATGTAGTTGTATTGAGACAGAGAAAGCCATTGATGTAGTAGTATTGAGACATAGCCAGCCATAGATGTAGCAGTATTAATACATAGCAAGCCATTGATGTAGTTGTATTGAGACATAGCCAGCCATTGATAAAGTAGTATTGAGACATAGCCAGCCATTGATGTAGTAGTATTGAAACATAGCCAGCCATTGATGTAGCAGTATTAATACATAGCCAGCCATTGATGTAGTTGTATTGAGACATAGCAAGCCATTGGTGAAGTGGTATTGAGACATAGCAAGCCATTGATATAGTAGTATTGAGACATAGCCAGCCATTGATGTAGCAATATCAATACATAGCAAGCCATATATGTAGTTGTACTGAGATATAGCCAGCCATTGATAAAGTAGTACTGAGACATAGCCAGCCATTGATGTAGTAGTATTGAGACATAGCTAGCTATTGATGTAGTTGTATCGAGACATAGCCAGCCATTGATGTAGTTAGATAGAGACATAGCCAGCCATTGATGTAGTAGTATTGAGACAAAGCCAGCCATTGATGTAGTTGTATTGATACATAGCCAGCCATTGATAAAGTAGAACTGAGACATAGCCAGCCATTGATGTAGTTGTATTGAGACATAGCCAGCCATTCATGTAGTTGTATTGAGACATAGCCAGCCATTGATGTAGTTGTATCAAGTCATAGCCAGCAATTGATAAAGAAGTATTGAGACATAGCCAGCCATTCATGTAGTAGCATTGAGACATAGCCAGCCATTGATGTTGTGGTATTGCGACATAGCTAGCCATTGATTTAGTTGTATTGAGACATAGCCAACCATTGATGTAGTTGTATTGAGACATAGTTAGCCTTTGATGTAGTAGTATTAAGACTCAGCCAGCCATTGATGTAGTTGTATTTAGACATTATAAGACAGCCATTGATGTAGTTGTATAGAGACATAGACAGCCATTGATGTATAAGTATTGAGACATAGCCAGCCATTGATGTAGTTCTATCAAGACATAGCCAGCAATTGATAAAGAAGTATTAAGACATAGCCAGCCATTGATGTAGTAGTATTAAAACATAGCCAGCCATTGATGTAGTTGTATTGAGACATAGCCAGCCATTGATGTAGTTGTATTGAGACATAAGCAGCCATTGATAAAGAAGTATTGAGACATAGCCAGCCATTGATGTAGTTGTATTGAGACATAGTCAGCCATTAATGTAGTAGTATTGATACATAGACAGTCATTGGTGAAGTAGTACTGAGACATAGCCAGCCACTGATAAAGTAGTATTGAGACATAGCAAGCCATTGATTTAGTAGTATTGAGACATAGCAAGCTATTGGTGAAGTGGTATTGAGACATAGCCAGCCATTCATATAATAGTATGAAAACACAGCCAGCCATTGATGTAGTAGTAATGAGACATAGACAGTCATTGGTGAAGAAGTATTGAGACATAGCCAGCCATTGATGTAGTTGTATTGAGACATAGCCAGCCATTGATGTAGTAGTATTGAGACATAGCCAGCCATTGATGTAGCAGTATTAATACATAGGGAGTCATATATGTAGTTGTATTGAGACATAGCCAGCCATTGATGTAGTAGTATTGAGACATAGTCAGCAATTGATGTAGTTGTATCGAGACATAGCCAGCCATTGACGTAGTAGCATTGACACATAACCAGCCATTGATGTAATAGTATTGAGACATAGCCAGCCATTCATGTAGTAGCATTGAGACATAGTCAGCCATTGATGTTGTAGTATTGCAACATAGCTAGCCATTGATTTAGTTGTATTGAGACATAGCCAGCCATTGATGTAGTTGTCTTGAGACAGAGAAAGCCATTAATGTAGTAGTATTGAGACATAGCCAGCCATAGATGTAGCAGTATTAATACATAGCAAGCCATTGATGTAGTTGTATTGAGACATAGCCAGCCATTGATAAAGTAGTATTGAGACATAGCCAGCCATTGATGTAGTAGTATTGAGACATAGCCAGCCATTGATGTAGCAGTATTAATACATAGCCAGCCATTGATGTAGTTGTATTGAGACATAGCAAGCCATTGGTGAAGTGGTATTGAGACATAGCAAGCCATTGATATAGTAGTATTGAGACATAGCCAGCCATTGATGTAGCAGTATCAATACATAGCAAGCCATATATGTAGTTGTACTGAGATATAGCCAGCCATTGATAAAGTAGTACTGAGACATAACCAGCCATTGATGTAGTAGTATTGAGACATAGCTAGCTATTGATGTAGTTGTATCGAGACATAGCCAGCCATTGATGTAGTTGTATAGAGACATAGCCAGCCATTGATGTAGTAGTATTGAGACAAAGCCAGCCATTGATGTAGTTGTATTGATACATAGCCAGCCATTGATAAAGTAGAACTGAGACATAGCCAGCCATTGATGTAGTTGTATTGAGACATAGCCAGCCATTGATTTAGTTGTATTGAGAAATAGCCAGCCATTCATGTAGTAGCATTGAGACATAGCCAGCCATTGATGTTGTAGTATTGCGACATGGCTAGCCATTGATTTAGTTGTATTGAGACATAGCCAGCCGTTGATGTAGTTTTATTGAGACATAGCCAGCCATTGATGTAGTAGTATTGAAACATAGTAAGCCATGGATGTAGTTGTATCGAGACATAGCCAGCCATAGATGTAGTAGTATTAATACATAGCCAGCCATTGATGTAGTTGTTACGAGACATAACCAGCCATTGATGTAGCAGTATTAATACATAGCCAGCCATTGATGTAGTTGTATCGAGACATAGACAGCCTTTGATAAAGTAGTATTGAGACATAGCCAGCCATTGATGTAGTTGTATTGAGACAAAGCAAGCCATTGATGTAGTAGTATTGGGACATAGTAAGCCATTGATGTAGTTGTATCGAGACATAGCCAGCCATAGATGTAGTAATATTAAAACAAAGCCAGCCATTGATGAAGTTGTATTGAGACATAGACAGCCATTGATGTAGTAGTATTAATACATAGCCAGCCATTGATGTAGTTGTATCGAGATATAGCCAGCCATTGATGTAGCAGTATTAATACATAGCCAGCCATTGATGTAGTTGTATCGAGACATAGACAGCCTTTTATAAAGTAGTATTGAGACATAGCCAGCCATTGATGTAGTTGTATTGAGACATAGCAAGCCATTGATGTAGTAGTATTGGGACATAGTAAGCCATTGATGTAGTTGTATCGAGACATAGCCAGCCATAGATGTAGTAGTATTAAAACAAAGCCAGCCATTGATGAAGTTGTATTGAGACATAGACAGCCATTGATGTAGTAGTATTAATACATAGCCAGCCATTGATGTAGTTGTATCGAGATATAGCCAGCCATTGATGTAGCAGTATTAATACATAGCCAGCCATTGATATAGTTGTATTGAGACATAGGCAGCCTTTGATAAAGTAGTATTGAGACATAGCCAGCCATTGATGTAGTAGTATTAATACATAGCCAGCCATTGATGTAATTGTATCGAGACATAGCCAGCAATAGATGTAGTAGTATTACGACATAGCCAGCCATTGATGTAGTTGTATTGAGACATAGACAGCCTTTGATAAAGTAGTATTGAGACATAGCCAGCCATTGATGTAGTTGTATTGAGACATAGCAAGCCATTGATGTAGTAGTATTGGGACATAGTAAGCCATTGATGTAGTTGTATCGAGACATAGCCAGCCATAGATGTAGTAGTATTAAAACAAAGCCAGCCATTGATGAAGTAGTATTGAGACATAGACAGCCATTGATGTAGTAGTATTAATACATAGCCAGCCATTGATGTAGTTGTATCGAGATATAGCCAGCCATTGATGTAGCAGTATTAATACATAGCCAGCCATTGATATAGTTGTATTGAGACATAGGCAGCCTTTGATAAAGTAGTATTGAGACATAGCCAGCCATTGATGTAGTAGTATTAATACATAGCCAGCCATTGATGTAATTGTATCGAGACATAGCCAGCCATTGATGTAGTAGTATTACGACATAGCCAGCCATTAATGTAGTTGTATTGAGACATAGCAAGCCATTGATGTAGTTGTATTGAGACATAGCCAGCCATTGATGTAGTAGTATTACGACATAGGCAGCCATTGATGTAGTAGTATTGAGACATAGCCAGCCATTGATGTAGTAGTATTGATACATAGCAAGCCATTGATGTAGTTGTATTGAGACATAGCCAGCCATTGATGTAGTTGTATTGAGACATAGTCAGCCATTAATGTAGTAGTATTGATACATAGACAGTCATTGGTGAAGTAGTACTGAGACATAGCCAGCCACTGATAAAGTAGTATTGAGACATAGCAAGCCATTGATTTAGTAGTATTGAGACATAGCAAGCTATTGGTGAAGTGGTATTGAGACATAGCCAGCCATTCATATAATAGTATCAAAACACAGCCAGCCATTGATGTAGTAGTAATGAGACATAGACAGTCATTGGTGAAGAAGTATTGAGACATAGCCAGCCATTGATGTAGTTGTATTGAGACATAGCCAGCCATTGATGTAGTAGTATTGAGACATAGCCAGCCATTGATGTAGCAGTATTAATACATAGGGAGTCATATATGTAGTTGTATTGAGACATAGCCAGCCATTGATGTAGTAGTATTGAGACATAGTCAGCAATTGATGTAGTTGTATCGAGACATAGCCAGCCATTGACGTAGTAGAATTGACACATAACCAGCCATTGATGTAATAGTATTGAGACATAGCCAGCCATTCATGTAGTAGCATTGAGACATAGTCAGCCATTGATGTTGTAGTATTGCAACATAGCTAGCCATTGATTTAGTTGTATTGAGACATAGCCAGCCATTGATGTAGTTGTCTTGAGACAGAGAAAGCCATTAATGTAGTAGTATTGAGACATAGCCAGCCATAGATGTAGCAGTATTAATACATAGCAAGCCATTGATGTAGTTGTATTGAGACATAGCCAGCCATTGATAAAGTAGTATTGAGACATAGCCAGCCATTGATGTAGTAGTATTGAGACATAGCCAGCCATTGATGTAGCAGTATTAATACATAGCCAGCCATTGATGTAGTTGTATTGAGACATAGCAAGCCATTGGTGAAGTGGTATTGAGACATAGCAAGCCATTGATATAGTAGTATTGAGACATAGCCAGCCATTGATGTAGCAGTATCAATACATAGCAAGCCATATATGTAGTTGTACTGAGATATAGCCAGCCATTGATAAAGTAGTACTGAGACATAACCAGCCATTGATGTAGTAGTATTGAGACATAGCTAGCTATTGATGTAGTTGTATCGAGACATAGCCAGCCATTGATGTAGTTGTATAGAGACATAGCCAGCCATTGATGTAGTAGTATTGAGACAAAGCCAGCCATTGATGTAGTTGTATTGATACATAGCCAGCCATTGATAAAGTAGAACTGAGACATAGCCAGCCATTGATGTAGTTGTATTGAGACATAGCCAGCCATTGATTTAGTTGTATTGAGAAATAGCCAGCCATTCATGTAGTAGCATTGAGACATAGCCAGCCATTGATGTTGTAGTATTGCGACATGGCTAGCCATTGATTTAGTTGTATTGAGACATAGCCAGCCGTTGATGTAGTTTTATTGAGACATAGCCAGCCATTGATGTAGTAGTATTGAAACATAGTAAGCCATGGATGTAGTTGTATCGAGACATAGCCAGCCATAGATGTAGTAGTATTAATACATAGCCAGCCATTGATGTAGTTGTTACGAGACATAACCAGCCATTGATGTAGCAGTATTAATACATAGCCAGCCATTGATGTAGTTGTATCGAGACATAGACAGCCTTTGATAAAGTAGTATTGAGACATAGCCAGCCATTGATGTAGTTGTATTGAGACAAAGCAAGCCATTGATGTAGTAGTATTGGGACATAGTAAGCCATTGATGTAGTTGTATCGAGACATAGCCAGCCATAGATGTAGTAATATTAAAACAAAGCCAGCCATTGATGAAGTTGTATTGAGACATAGACAGCCATTGATGTAGTAGTATTAATACATAGCCAGCCATTGATGTAGTTGTATCGAGATATAGCCAGCCATTGATGTAGCAGTATAAATACATAGCCAGCCATTGATGTAGTTGTATCGAGACATAGACAGCCTTTTATAAAGTACTATTGAGACATAGCCAGCCATTGATGTAGTTGTATTGAGACATAGCAAGCCATTGATGTAGTAGTATTGGGACATAGTAAGCCATTGATGTAGTTGTATCGAGACATAGCCAGCCATAGATGTAGTAGTATTAAAACAAAGCCAGCCATTGATGAAGTTGTATTGAGACATAGACAGCCATTGATGTAGTAGTATTAATACATAGCCAGCCATTGATGTAGTTGTATCGAGATATAGCCAGCCATTGATGTAGCAGTATTAATACATAGCCAGCCATTGATATAGTTGTATTGAGACATAGGCAGCCTTTGATAAAGTAGTATTGAGACATAGCCAGCCATTGATGTAGTAGTATTAATACATAGCCAGCCATTGATGTAATTGTATCGAGACATAGCCAGCAATTGATGTAGTAGTATTACGACATAGCCAGCCATTGATGTAGTTGTATTGAGACATAGACAGCCTTTGATAAAGTAGTATTGAGACATAGCCAGCCATTGATGTAGTTGTATTGAGACATAGCAAGCCATTGATGTAGTAGTATTGGGACATAGTAAGCCATTGATGTAGTTGTATCGAGACATAGCCAGCCATAGATGTAGTAGTATTAAAACAAAGCCAGCCATTGATGAAGTAGTATTGAGACATAGACAGCCATTGATGTAGTAGTATTAATACATAGCCAGCCATTGATGTAGTTGTATCGAGATATAGCCAGCCATTGATGTAGCAGTATTAATACATAGCCAGCCATTGATATAGTTGTATTGAGACATAGGCAGCCTTTGATAAAGTAGTATTGAGACATAGCCAGCCATTGATGTAGTAGTATTAATACATAGCCAGCCATTGATGTAATTGTATCGAGACATAGCCAGCCATTGATGTAGTAGTATTACGACATAGCCAGCCATTAATGTAGTTGTATTGAGACATAGCAAGCCATTGATGTAGTTGTATTGAGACATAGCCAGCCATTGATGTAGTAGTATTACGACATAGGCAGCCATTGATGTAGTAGTATTGAGACATAGCCAGCCATTGATGTAGTAGTATTGATACATAGCAAGCCATTGATGTAGTTGTATTGAGACATAGCCAGCCATTGATGTAGTAGTATTGAGACATAGTCAGCAATTGATGTAGTTGTATCGAGACATAGCCAGCCATTGACGTAGTAGCATTGACACATAACCAGCCATTGATGTAATAGTATTGAGACATAGCCAGCCATTCATGTAGTAGCATTGAGACATAGCCAGCCATTGATGTTGTAGTATTGCGACATAGCTAGCCATTGATTTAGTTGTATTGAGACATAGCCAGCCATTGATGTAGTTGTATTGAGACAGAGATAGCCATTGATGTAGTAGTATTGAGACATAGCCAGCCATAGATGTAGCAGTATTAATACATAACAAGCCATTGATGTAGTTGTATTGAGACATAGCCAGCCATTGATAAAGTAGTATTGAGACATAGCCAGCCATTGATGTAGTAGTATTGAAACATAGCCAGCCATTGATGTAGCAGTATTAATACATAGCCAGCCATTGATGTAGTTGTATTGAGACATAGCAAGCCATTGGTGAAGTGGTATTGAGACATAGCAAGCCATTGATATAGTAGTATTGAGACATAGCCAGCCATTGATGTAGCAATATCAATACATAGCAAGCCATATATGTAGTTGTACTGAGATATAGCCAGCCATTGATAAAGTAGTACTGAGACATAGCCAGCCATTGATGTAGTAGTATTGAGACATAGCTAGCTATTGATGTAGTTGTATCGAGACATAGCCAGCCATTGATGTAGTTAGATAGAGACATAGCCAGCCATTGATGTAGTAGTATTGAGACAAAGTCAGCCATTGATGTAGTTGTATTGATACATAGCCAGCCATTGATAAAGTAGAACTGAGACATAGCCAGCCATTGATGTAGTTGTATTGAGACATAGCCAGCCATTCATGTAGTTGTATTGAGACATAGCCAGCCATTGATGTAGTTGTATCAAGTCATAGCCAGCAATTGATAAAGAAGTATTGAGACATAGCCAGCCATTCATGTAGTAGCATTGAGACATAGCCAGCCATTGATGTTGTGGTATTGCGACATAGCTAGCCATTGATTTAGTTGTATTGAGACATAGCCAACCATTGATGTAGTTGTATTGAGACATAGTTAGCCTTTGATGTAGTAGTATTAAGACTCAGCCAGCCATTGATGTAGTTGCATTTAGACATTATAAGACAGCCATTGATGTAGTTGTATAGAGACATAGACAGCCATTGATGTATAAGTATTGAGACATAGCCAGCCATTGATGTAGTTCTATCAAGACTTAGCCAGCAATTGATAAAGAAGTATTAAGACATAGCCACCCATTGATGTAGTAGTATTAAAACATAGCCAGCCATTGATGTAGTTGTATTGAGACATAGCCAGCCATTGATGTAGTTGTATTGAGACATAACCAGCCATTGATAAAGAAGTATTGAGACATAGCCAGCCATTGATGTAGTTGTATTGAGACATAGTCAGCCATTAATGTAGTAGTATTGATACATATACAGTCATTGGTGAAGTAGTACTGAGACATAGCCAGCCACTGATAAAGTAGTATTGAGACATAGCAAGCCATTGATTTAGTAGTATTGAGACATAACAAGCTATTGGTGAAGTGGTATTGAGACATAGCCAGCCATTCATATAATAGTATGAAAACACAGCCAGCCATTGATGTAGTAGTAATGAGACATAGACAGTCATTGGTGAAGAAGTATTGAGACATAGCCAGCCATTGATGTAGTTGTATTGAGACATAGCCAGCCATTGATGTAGTAGTATTGAGACATAGCCAGCCATTGATGTAGCAGTATTAATACATAGGGAGCCATATATGTAGTTGTATTGAGACATAGCCAGCCATTGATGTAGTAGTATTGAGACATAGTCAGCAATTGATGTAGTTGTATCGAGACATAGCCAGCCATTGACGTAGTAGCATTGACACATAACCAGCCATTGATGTAATAGTATTGAGACATAGCCAGCCATTCATGTAGTAGCATTGAGACATAGTCAGCCATTGATGTTGTAGTATTGCAACATAGCTAGCCATTGATTTAGTTGTATTAAGACATAGCCAGCCATTGATGTAGTTGTATTGAGACAGAGAAAGCCATTGATGTAGTAGTATTGAGACATAGCCAGCCGTAGATGTAGCAGTATTAATACATAGCAAGCCATTGATGTAGTTGTATTGAGACATAGCCAGCCATTGATAAAGTAGTATTGAGACATAGCCAGCCATTGATGTAGTAGTATTGAGACATAGCCAGCCATTGATGTAGCAGTATTAATACATAGCCAGCCATTGATGTAGTTGTATTGAGACATAGCAAGCCATTGGTGAAGTGGTATTGAGACATAGCAAGCCATTGATATAGTAGTATTGAGACATAGCCAGCCATTGATGTAGCAGTATCAATACATAGCAAGCCATATATGTAGTTGTACTGAGATATAGCCAGCCATTGATAAAGTAGTACTGAGACATAGCCAGCCATTGATGTAGTAGTATTGAGACATAGCTAGCTATTGATGTAGTTGTATCAAGACATAGCCAGCCATTGATGTAGCTGTATAGAGACATAGCCAGCCATTGATGTAGTAGTATTGAGACAAAGCCAGCCATTGATGTAGTTGTATTGATACATAGCCAGCCATTGATAAAGTAGAACTGAGACATAGCCAGCCATTGATGTAGTTGTATTGAGACATAGCCATCCATTGATTTAGTTGTATTGAGAAATAGCCAGCCATTCATGTAGTGGCATTGAGACATAGCCAGCCATTGATGTTGTAGTATTGCGACATGGCTAGCCATTGATTTAGTTGTATTGAGACATAGCCAGCCATTGATGTAGTTGTATTGAGACATAGCCAGCCGTTGATGTAGTTTTATTGAGACATAGCCAGCCATTGATGTAGTAGTATTGAAACATAGTAAGCCATGGATGTAGTTGTATCGAGACATAGCCAGCCATAGATGTAGTAGTATTAATACATAGCCAGCCATTGATGTAGTTGTTACGAGACATAACCAGCCATTGATGTAGCAGTATTAATACATAGCCAGCCATTGATGTAGTTGTATGGAGACATAGACAGCCTTTGATAAAGTAGTATTGAGACATAGCCAGCCATTGATGTAGTTGTATTGAGACATAGCAAGCCATTGATGTAGTAGTATTGGGACATAGTAAGCCATTGATGTAGTTGTATCGAGACATAGCCAGCCATAGATGTAGTAGTATTAAAACAAAGCCAGCCATTGATGAAGTTGTATTGAGACATAGACAGCCATTGATGTAGTAGTATTAATACATAGCCAGCCATTGATGTAGTTGTATCGAGATATAGCCAGCCATTGATGTAGCAGTATTAATACATAGCCAGCCATTGATATAGTTGTATTGAGACATAGGCAGCCTTTGATAAAGTAGTATTGAGACATAGCCAGCCATTGATGTAGTAGTATTAATACATAGCCAGCCATTGATGTAATTGTATCGAGACATAGCCAGCCATTGATGTAGTAGTATTACGACATAGCCAGCCATTGATGTAGTTGTATTGAGACATAGACAGCCTTTGATAAAGTAGTATTGAGACATAGCCAGCCATTGATGTAGCAGTATTAATACATAGGGAGCCATATATGTAGTTGTATTGAGACATAGCCAGCCATTGATGTAGTAGTATTGAGACATAGTCAGCAATTGATGTAGTTGTATCGAGACATAGCCAGCCATTGACGTAGTAGCATTGACACATAACCAGCCATTGATGTAATAGTATTGAGACATAGCCAGCCATTCATGTAGTAGCATTGAGACATAGTCAGCCATTGATGTTGTAGTATTGCAACATAGCTAGCCATTGATTTAGTTGTATTAAGACATAGCCAGCCATTGATGTAGTTGTATTGAGACAGAGAAAGCCATTGATGTAGTAGTATTGAGACATAGCCAGCCGTAGATGTAGCAGTATTAATACATAGCAAGCCATTGATGTAGTTGTATTGAGACATAGCCAGCCATTGATAAAGTAGTATTGAGACATAGCCAGCCATTGATGTAGTAGTATTGAGACATAGCCAGCCATTGATGTAGCAGTATTAATACATAGCCAGCCATTGATGTAGTTGTATTGAGACATAGCAAGCCATTGGTGAAGTGGTATTGAGACATAGCAAGCCATTGATATAGTAGTATTGAGACATAGCCAGCCATTGATGTAGCAGTATCAATACATAGCAAGCCATATATGTAGTTGTACTGAGATATAGCCAGCCATTGATAAAGTAGTACTGAGACATAGCCAGCCATTGATGTAGTAGTATTGAGACATAGCTAGCTATTGATGTAGTTGTATCGAGACATAGCCAGCCATTGATGTAGTTGTATAGAGACATAGCCAGCCATTGATGTAGTAGTATTGAGACAAAGCCAGCCATTGATGTAGTTGTATTGATACATAGCCAGCCATTGATAAAGTAGAACTGAGACATAGCCAGCCATTGATGTAGTTGTATTGAGACATAGCCAGCCATTGATTTAGTTGTATTGAGAAATAGCCAGCCATTCATGTAGTAGCATTGAGACATAGCCAGCCATTGATGTTGTAGTATTGCGACATGGCTAGCCATTGATTTAGTTGTATTGAGACATAGCCAGCCATTGATGTAGTTGTATTGAGACATAGCCAGCCGTTGATGTAGTTTTATTGAGACATAGCCAGCCATTGATGTAGTAGTATTGAAACATAGTAAGCCATGGATGTAGTTGTATCGAGACATAGCCAGCCATAGATGTAGTAGTATTAATATTTAGCCAGCCATTGATGTAGTTGTATGGAGACATAGACAGCCTTTGATAAAGTAGTATTGAGACATAGCCAGCCATTGATGTAGTTGTATTGAGACATAGCAAGCCATTGATGTAGTAGTATTGGGACATAGTAAGCCATTGATGTAGTTGTATCGAGACATAGCCAGCCATAGATGTAGTAGTATTAAAACAAAGCCAGCCATTGATGAAGTTGTATTGAGACATAGACAGCCATTGATGTAGTAGTATTAATACATAGCCAGCCATTGATGTAGTTGTATCGAGATATAGCCAGCCATTGATGTAGCAGTATTAATACATAGCCAGCCATTGATATAGTTGTATTGAGACATAGGCAGCCTTTGATAAAGTAGTATTGAGATATAGCCAGCCATTGATGTAGTAGTATTAATACATAGCCAGCCATTGATGTAATTGTATCGAGACATAGCCAGCCATTGATGTAGTAGTATTACGATATAGCCAGCCATTGATGTAGTTGTATTGAGACATAGACAGCCTTTGATAAAGTAGTATTGAGACATAGCCAGCCATTGATGTAGTTGTATTGAGACATAGCAAGCCATTGATGTAGTAGTATTGGGACATAGTAAGGCATTGATGTAGTTGTATCGAGACATAGCCAGCCATAGATGTAGTAGTATTAAAACAAAGCCAGCCATTGATGAAGTAGTATTGAGACATAGACAGCCATTGATGTAGTAGTATTAATACATAGCCAGCCATTGATGTAGTTGTATCGAGATATAGCCAGCCATTGATGTAGCAGTATTAATACATAGCCAGCAATTGATATAGTTGTATTGAGACATAGGCAGCCTTTGATAAAGTAGTATTGAGACATAGCCAGCCATTGATGTAGTAGTATTAATACATAGCCAGCCATTGATGTAATTGTATCGAGACATAGCCAGCCATTGATGTAGTAGTATTACGACATAGCCAGCCATTAATGTAGTTGTATTGAGACATAGCAAGCCATTGATGTAGTTGTATTGAGACATAGCCAGCCATTGATGTAGTAGTATTACGACATAGGCAGCCATTGATGTAGTAGTATTGAGACATAGCCAGCCATTGATGTAGTAGTATTGATACATAGCAAGCCATTGATGTAGTTGTATTGAGACATAGCCAGCCATTGATGTAGTAGTATTGAGACATAGTCAGCAATTGATGTAGTTGTATCGAGACATAGCCAGCCATTGACGTAGTAGCATTGACACAAAACCAGCCATTGATGTAATAGTATTGAGACATAGCCAGCCATTCATGTAGTAGCATTGAGACATAGCCAGCCATTGATGTTGTAGTATTGCGACATAGCTAGCCATTGATTTAGTTGTATTGAGACATAGCCAGCCATTGATGTAGTTGTATTGAGACAGAGAAAGCCATTGATGTAGTAGTATTGAGACATAGCCAGCCATAGATGTAGCAGTATTAATACATAGCAAGCCATTGATGTAGTTGCATTGAGACATAGCCAGCCATTGATAAAGTAGTATTGAGACATAGCCAGCCATTGATGTAGTAGTATTGAAACATAGCCAGCCATTGATGTAGCAGTATTAATACATAGCCAGCCATTGATGTAGTTGTATTGAGACATAGCAAGCCATTGGTGAAGTGGTATTGAGACATAGCAAGCCATTGATATAGTAGTATTGAGACATAGCCAGCAATTGATGTAGCAATATCAATACATAGCAAGCCATATATGTAGTTGTACTGAGATATAGCCAGCCATTGATAAAGTAGTACTGAGACATAGCCAGCCATTGATGTAGTAGTATTGAGACATAGCTAGCTATTGATGTAGTTGTATCGAGACATAGCCAGCCATTGATGTAGTTAGATAGAGACATAGCCAGCCATTGATGTAGTAGTATTGAGACAAAGCCAGCCATTGATGTAGTTGTATTGATACATAGCCAGCCATTGATAAAGTAGAACTAAGACATAGCCAGCCATTGATGTAGTTGTATTGAGACATAGCCAGCCATTCATGTAGTTGTATTGAGACATAGCCAGCCATTGATGTAGTTGTATCAAGTCATAGCCAGCAATTGATAAAGAAGTATTGAGACATAGCCAGCCATTCATGTAGTAGCATTGAGACATAGCCAGCCATTGATGTTGTGGTATTGCGACATAGCTAGCCATTGATTTAGTTGTATTGAGACATAGCCAACCATTGATGTAGTTGTATTGAGACATAGTTAGCCTTTGATGTAGTTGTATTGAGACATAGCCAGCCATTGATGTAGTTGTATCAAGTCATAGCCAGCAATTGATAAAGAAGTATTGAGACATAGCCAGCCATTCATGTAGTAGCATTGAGACATAGCCAGCCATTGATGTTGTGGTATTGCGACATAGCTAGCCATTGATTTAGTTGTATTGAGAGATAGCCAACCATTGATGTAGTTGTATTGAGACATAGCAAGCCATTGATGTAGTTGTATTGAGACATAGCCAGCCATTGATGTAGTAGTATTACGACATAGGCAGCCATTGATGTAGTAGTATTGAGACATAGCCAGCCATTGATGTAGTAGTATTGATACATAGCAAGCCATTGATGTAGTTGTATTGAGACATAGCCAGCCATTGATGTAGTAGTATTGAGACATAGTCAGCAATTGATGTAGTTGTATCGAGACATAGCCAGCCATTGACGTAGTAGCATTGACACAAAACCAGCCATTGATGTAATAGTATTGAGACATAGCCAGCCATTCATGTAGTAGCATTGAGACATAGCCAGCCATTGATGTTGTAGTATTGCGACATAGCTAGCCATTGATTTAGTTGTATTGAGACATTGCCAGCCATTGATGTAGTTGTATTGAGACAGAGAAAGCCATTGATGTAGTAGTATTGAGACATAGCCAGCCATAGATGTAGCAGTATTAATACATAGCAAGCCATTGATGTAGTTGCATTGAGACATAGCCAGCCATTGATAAAGTAGTATTGAGACATAGCCAGCCATTGATGTAGTAGTATTGAAACATAGCCAGCCATTGATGTAGCAGTATTAATACATAGCCAGCCATTGATGTAGTTGTATTGAGACATAGCAAGCCATTGGTGAAGTGGTATTGAGACATAGCAAGCCATTGATATAGTAGTATTGAGACATAGCCAGCCATTGATGTAGCAATATCAATACATAGCAAGCCATATATGTAGTTGTACTGAGATATAGCCAGCCATTGATAAAGTAGTACTGAGACATAGCCAGCCATTGATGTAGTAGTATTGAGACATAGCTAGCTATTGATGTAGTTGTATCGAGACATAGCCAGCCATTGATGTAGTTAGATAGAGACATAGCCAGCCATTGATGTAGTAGTATTGAGACAAAGCCAGCCATTGATGTAGTTGTATTGATACATAGCCAGCCATTGATAAAGTAGAACTGAGACATAGCCAGCCATTGATGTAGTTGTATTGAGACATAGCCAGCCATTCATGTAGTTGTATTGAGACATAGCCAGCCATTGATGTAGTTGTATCAAGTCATAGCCAGCAATTGATAAAGAAGTATTGAGACATAGCCAGCCATTCATGTAGTAGCATTGAGACATAGCCAGCCATTGATGTTGTGGTATTGCGACATAGCTAGCCATTGATTTAGTTGTATTGAGACATAGCCAACCATTGATGTAGTTGTATTGAGACATAGTTAGCCTTTGATGTAGTAGTATTAAGACTCAGCCAGCCATTGATGTAGTTGTATTTAGACATTATAAGACAGCCATTGATGTAGTTGTATAGAGACATAGACAGCCATTGATGTATAAGTATTGAGACATAGCCAGCCATTGATGTAGTTCTATCAAGACATAGCCAGCAATTGATAAAAAAGTATTAAGACATAGCCACCCATTGATGTAGTAGTATTAAAACATAGCCAGCCATTGATGTAGTTGTATTGAGACATAGCCAGCCATTGATGTAGTTGTATTGAGACATAACCAGCCATTGATAAAGAAGTATTGAGACATAGCCAGCCATTGATGTAGTTGTATTGAGACATAGTCAGCCATTAATGTAGTACTATTGATACATAGACAGTCATTGGTGAAGTAGTACTGAGACATAGCCAGCCATTGATAAAGTAGTATTGAGACATAGCAAGCCATAGATGTAGTAGTATTGAGACATAGCAAGCTATTGGTGAAGTGGTATTGAGACATAGCCAGCCATTCATATAATAGTATGAAAACACAGCCAGCCATTGATGTAGTAGTAATGAGACATAGACAGTCATTGGTGAAGAAGTATTGAGACATAGCCAGCCATTGATGTAGTTGTATTGAGACATAGCCAGCCATTGATGTAGTAGTATTGAGACATAGCCAGCCATTGATGTAGCAGTATTAATACATAGGGAGCCATATATGTAGTTGTATTGAGACATAGCCAGCCATTGATGTAGTAGTATTGAGACATAGTCAGCAATTGATGTAGTTGTATCGAGACATAGCCAGCCATTGACGTAGTAGCATTGACACATAACCAGCCATTGATGTAATAGTATTGAGACATAGCCAGCCATTCATGTAGTAGCATTGAGACATAGTCAGCCATTGATGTTGTAGTATTGCAACATAGCTAGCCATTGATTTAGTTGTATTGAGACATAGCCAGCCATTGATGTAGTTGTATTGAGACAGAGAAAGCCATTGATGTAGTAGTATTGAGACATAGCCAGCCATAGATGTAGCAGTATTAATACATAGCAAGCCATTGATGTAGTTGTATTGAGACATAGCCAGCCATTGATAAAGTAGTATTGAGACATAGCCAGCCATTGATGTAGTAGTATTGAGACATAGCCAGCCATTGATGTAGCAGTATTAATACATAGCCAGCCATTGATGTAGTTGTATTGAGACATAGCAAGCCATTGGTGAAGTGGTATTGAGACATAGCAAGCCATTGATATAGTAGTATTGAGACATAGCCAGCCATTGATGTAGCAGTATCAATACATAGCAAGCCATATATGTAGTTGTACTGAGATATAGCCAGCCATTGATAAAGTAGTACTGAGACATAGCCAGCCATTGATGTAGTAGTATTGAGACATAGCTAGCTATTGATGTAGTTGTATCGAGACATAGCCAGCCATTGATGTAGTTGTATAGAGACATAGCCAGCCATTGATGTAGTAGTATTGAGACAAAGCCAGCCATTGATGTAGTTGTATTGATACATAGCCAGCCATTGATAAAGTAGAACTGAGACATAGCCAGCCATTGATGTAGTTGTATTGAGACATAGCCAGCCATTGATTTAGTTGTATTGAGAAATAGCCAGCCATTCATGTAGTAGCATTGAGACATAGCCAGCCATTGATGTTGTAGTATTGCGACATGGCTAGCCATTGATTTAGTTGTATTGAGACATAGCCAGCCATTGATGTAGTTGTATTGAGACATAGCCAGCCGTTGATGTAGTTTTATTGAGACATAGCCAGCCATTGATGTAGTAGTATTGAAACATAGTAAGCCATGGATGTAGTTGTATCGAGACATAGCCAGCCATAGATGTAGTAGTATTAATACATAGCCAGCCATTGTTGTAGTTGTTACGAGACATAACCAGCCATTGATGTAGCAGTATTAATACATAGCCAGCCATTGACGTAGTTGTATCGAGACATAGACAGCCTTTGATAAAGTAGTATTGAGACATAGCCAGCCATTGATGTAGTTGTATTGAGACATAGCAAGCCATTGATGTAGTAGTATTGGGACATAGTAAGCCATTGATGTAGTTGTATCGAGACATAGCCAGCCATAGATGTAGTAGTATTAAAACAAAGCCAGCCATTGATGAAGTTGTATTGAGACATAGACAGCCATTGATGTAGTAGTATTAATACATAGCCAGCCATTGATGTAGTTGTATCGAGATATAGCCAGCCATTGATGTAGCAGTATTAATACATAGCCAGCCATTGATATAGTTGTATTGAGACATAGGCAGCCTTTGATAAAGTAGTATTGAGACATAGCCAGCCATTGATGTAGTAGTATTAATACATAGCCAGCCATTGATGTAATTGTATCGAGACATAGCCAGCCATTGATGTAGTAGTCTTACGACATAGCCAGCCATTGATGTAGTTGTATTGAGACATAGCAAGCCATTGATGTAGTTGTATTGAGACATAGCCAGCCATTGATGTAGTAGTATTACGACATAGGCAGCCATTGATGTAGTAGTATTGAGACATAGCCAGCCATTGATGTAGTAGTATTGATACATAGCAAGCCATTGATGTAGTTGTATTGAGACATAGCCAGCCATTAATGTAGTAGTATTACGACATAGCAAGCCATTGATGTAGTTGTATTGAGACATAGCAAGCCATTGATGTAGTTGTATTGAGACATAGCCAGCCATTGATGTAGTAGTATTACAACATAGGCAGCCATTGATGTAGTAGTATTGAGACATAGCCAGCCATTGATGTAGTAGTATTGATACATAGCAAGCCATTGATGTAGTTGTATTGAGACATAGCCAGCCATTAATGTAGTAGTATTACGACATAGCAAGCAATTGATGTAGTTGTATTGATACATAGCCAGGCATTGATGTAGTAGTATTACGACATAGCCAGCCTTTGATAAAGTAGTATTGAGACATAGCAAGCCATTGATGTAGTTGTATTGAGACATAGACAGCCATTGATGTAGTTGTATTGAGGCATAGACAACCATTGATGTAGTAGTATCGAGACATAGCCAACCATTGATATAGTAGTATTGAGACATAGCCAACCATTGATGTAGTAGTATTGAGACATGGGCAGACATTGATGATGTAGTATTGAGACATAGCCAGCCATTGATGTAGTTGTATTGATACATAGCCAGCCATTGATAAAGTAGAACTGAGACATAGCCAGCCATTGATGTAGTTGTATTGAGACATAGCCAGCCATTCATGTAGTTGTATTGAGACATAGCCAGCCATTGATGTAGTTGTATCAAGTCATACCCAGCAATTGATAAAGAAGTATTGAGACATAGCCAGCCATTCATGTAGTAGCATTGAGACATAGCCAGCCATTGATGTTGTGGTATTGCGACATAGCTAGCCATTGATTTAGTTGTATTGAGACATAGCCAACCATTGATGTAGTTGTATTGAGACATAGTTAGCCTTTGATGTAGTAATATTAAGACTCAGCCAGCCATTGATGTAGTTGTATTTAGACATTATAAGACAGCCATTGATGTAGTTGTATAGAGACATAGACAGCCATTGATGTATAAGTATTGAGACATAGCCAGCCATTGATGTAGTTCTATCAAGACATAGCCAGCAATTGATAAAGAAGTATTAAGACATAGCCACCCATTGATGTAGTAGTATTAAAACATAGCCAGCCATTGATGTAGTTGTATTGAGACATAGCCAGCCATTGATGTAGTTGTATTGAGACATAACCAGCCATTGATAAAGAAGTATTGAGACATAGCCAGCCATTGATGTAGTTGTATTGAGACATAGTCAGCCATTAATGTAGTACTATTGATACATAGACAGTCATTGGTGAAGTAGTACTGAGACATAGCCAGCCACTGATAAAGTAGTATTGAGACATAGCCAGCCATTGATGTAGTAGTATTGAGACATAGCAAGCTATTGGTGAAGTGGTATTGAGACATAGCCAGCCATTCATATAATAGTATGAAAACACAGCCAGCCATTGATGTAGTAGTAATGAGACATAGACAGTCATTGGTGAAGAAGTATTGAGACATAGCCAGCCATTGATGTAGTTGTATTGAAACATAGCCAGCCATTGATGTAGTAGTATTGAGACATAGCCAGCCATTGATGTAGCAGTATTAATACATAGGGAGCCATATATGTAGTTGTATTGAGACATAGCCAGCCATTGATGTAGTAGTATTGAGACATAGTCAGCAATTGATGTAGTTGTATCGAGACATAGCCAGCCATTGACGTAGTAGCATTGACACATAACCAGCCATTGATGTAATAGTATTGAGACATAGCCAGCCATTCATGTAGTAGCATTGAGACATAGTCAGCCATTGATGTTGTAGTATTGCAACATAGCTAGCCATTGATTTAGTTGTATTGAGACATAGCCAGCCATTGATGTAGTTGTATTGAGACAGAGAAAGCCATTGATGTAGTAGTATTGAGACATAGCCAGCCATAGATGTAGCAGTATTAATACATAGCAAGCCATTGATGTAGTTGTATTGAGACATAGCCAGCCATTGATAAAGTAGTATTGAGACATAGCCAGCCATTGATGTAGTAGTATTGAGACATAGCCAGCCATTGATGTAGCAGTATTAAAACATAGCCAGCCATTGATGTAGTTGTATTGAGACATAGCAAGCCATTGGTGAAGTGGTATTGAGACATAGCAAGCCATTGATATAGTAGTATTGAGACATAGCCAGCCATTGATGTAGCAGTATCAATACATAGCAAGCCATATATGTAGTTGTACTTAGATATAGCCAGCCATTGATAAAGTAGTACTGAGACATAGCCAGCCATTGATGTAGTAGTATTGAGACATAGCTAGCTATTGATGTAGTTGTATCGAGACATAGCCAGCCATTGATGTAGTTGTATAGAGACATAGCCAGCCATTGATGTAGTAGTATTGAGACAAAGCCAGCCATTGATGTAGTTGTATTGATACATAGCCAGCCATTGATAAAGTAGAACTGAGACATAGCCAGCCATTGATGTAGTTGTATTGAGACATAGCCAGCCATTGATTTAGTTGTATTGAGAAATAGCCAGCCATTCATGTAGTAGCATTGAGACATAGCCAGCCATTGATGTTGTAGTATTGCGACATGGCTAGCCATTGATTTAGTTGTATTGAGACATAGCCAGCCATTGTTGTAGTTGTATTGAGACATAGCCAGCCGTTGATGTAGTTTTATTGAGACATAGCCAGCCATTGATGTAGTAGTATTGAAACATAGTAAGCCATGGATGTAGTTGTATCGAGACATAGCCAGCCATAGATGTAGTAGTATTAATACATAGCCAGCCATTGATGTAGTTGTTACGAGACATAACCAGCCATTGATGTAGCAGTATTAATACATAGCCAGCCATTGATGTAGTTGTATGGAGACATAGACAGCCTTTGATAAAGTAGTATTGAGACATAGCCAGCCATTGATGTAGTTGTATTGAGACATAGCAAGCCATTGATGTAGTAGTATTGGGACATAGTAAGCCATTGATGTAGTTGTATCGAGACATAGCCAGCCATAGATGTAGTAGTATTAAAACAAAGCCAGCCATTGATGAAGTTGTATTGAGACGTAGACAGCCATTGATGTAGTAGTATTAATACATAGCCAGCCATTGATGTAGTTGTATCAAATATAGCCAGCCATTGATGTAGCAGTATTAATACATAGCCAGCCATTGATATAGTTGTATTGAGACATAGGCAGCTTTTGATAAAGTAGTATTTAGACATAGCCAGCCATTGATGTAGTAGTATTAATACATAGCCAGCCATTGATGTAATTGTATCGAGACATAGCCAGCCATTGATGTAGTAGTATTACGACATAGCCAGCCATTGATGTAGTTGTATTGAGACATAGCAAGCCATTGATGTAGTTGTATTGAGACATAGCCAGCCATTGATGTAGTAGTATTACGACATAGGCAGCCATTGATGTAGTAGTATTGAGACATAGCCAGCCATTGATGTAGTAGTATTGATACATAGCAAGCCATTGATGTAGTTGTATTGAGACATAGCCAGCCATTAATGTAGTAGTATTACGACATAGCAAGCCATTGATGTAGTTGTATTGAGACATAGCAAGCCATTGATGTAGTTGTATTGAGACATAGCCAGCCATTGATGTAGTAGTATTACGACATAGGCAAACATTGATGTAGTAGTATTGAGACATAGCCAGCCATTGATGTAGTAGTATTGATACATAGCAAGCCATTGATGTAGTTGTATTGAGACATAGCCAGCCATTAATGTAGTAGTATTACGACATAGCAAGCCATTGATGTAGTTGTATTGATACATAGCCAGGCATTGATGTAGTAGTATTACGACATAGCCAGCCTTTGATAAAGTAGTATTGAGACATAGCAAGCAATTGATGTAGTTGTATTGAGACATAGACAGCCATTGATGTAGTTGTATTGAGGCATAGCCAACCATTGATGTAGTAGTATCGAGACATAGCCAACCATTGATATAGTAGTATCGAGACATAGCCAACCATTGATATAGTAGTATTGAGAAATAGCCAACCATTAATGTAGTAGTAATGAGACATAGACAGTCATTGGTGAAGAAGTATTGAGACATAGCCAGCCATTGATGTAGTTGTATTGAAACATAGCCAGCCATTGATGTAGTAGTATTGAGACATAGCCAGCCATTGATGTAGCAGTATTAATACATAGGGAGCCATATATGTAGTTGTATTGAGACATAGCCAGCCATTGATGTAGTAGTATTGAGACATAGTCAGCAATTGATGTAGTTGTATCGAGACATAGCCAGCCATTGACGTAGTAGCATTGACACATAACCAGCCATTGATGTAATAGTATTGAGACATAGCCAGCCATTCATGTAGTAGCATTGAGACATAGTCAGCCATTGATGTTGTAGTATTGCAACATAGCTAGCCATTGATTTAGTTGTATTGAGACATAGCCAGCCATTGATGTAGTTGTATTGAGACAGAGAAAGCCATTGATGTAGTAGTATTGAGACATAGCCAGCCATAGATGTAGCAGTATTAATACATAGCAAGCCATATATGTAGTTGTATTGAGACATAGCCAGCCATTGATAAAGTAGTATTGAGACATAGCCAGCCATTGATGTAGTAGTATTGAGACATAGCCAGCCATTGATGTAGCAGTATTAATACATAGCCAGCCATTGATGTAGTTGTATTGAGACATAGCAAGCCATTGGTGAAGTGGTATTGAGACATAGCAAGCCATTGATATAGTAGTATTGAGACATAGCCAGCCATTGATGTAGCAGTATCAATACATAGCAAGCCATATATGTAGTTGTACTGAGATATAGCCAGCCATTGATAAAGTAGTACTGAGACATAGCCAGCCATTGATGTAGTAGTATTGAGACATAGCTAGCTATTGATGTAGTTGTATCGAGACATAGCCAGCCATTGATGTAGTTGTATAGAGACATAGCCAGCCATTGATGTAGTAGTATTGAGACAAAGCCAGCCATTGATGTAGTTGTATTGATACATAGCCAGCCATTGATAAAGTAGAACTGAGACATAGCCAGCCATTGATGTAGTTGTATTGAGACATAGCCAGCCATTGATTTAGTTGTATTGAGAAATAGCCAGCCATTCATGTAGTAGCATTGAGACATAGCCAGCCATTGATGTTGTAGTATTGCGACATGGCTAGCCATTGATTTAGTTGTATTGAGACATAGCCAGCCATTGTTGTAGTTGTATTGAGACATAGCCAGCCGTTGATGTAGTTTTATTGAGACATAGCCAGCCATTGATGTAGTAGTATTGAAACATAGTAAGCCATGGATGTAGTTGTATCGAGACATAGCCAGCCATAGATGTAGTAGTATTAATACATAGCCAGCCATTGATGTAGTTGTTACGAGACATAACCAGCCATTGATGTAGCAGTATTAATACATAGCCAGCCATTGATGTAGTTGTATGGAGACATAGACAGCCTTTGATAAAGTAGTATTGAGACATAGCCAGCCATTGATGTAGTTGTATTGAGACATAGCAAGCCATTGATGTAGTAGTATTGGGACATAGTAAGCCATTGATGTAGTTGTATCGAGACATAGCCAGCCATAGATGTAGTAGTATTAAAACAAAGCCAGCCATTGATGAAGTTGTATTGAGACATAGACAGCCATTGATGTAGTAGTATTAATACATAGCCAGCCATTGATGTAGTAGTATTGAGACATAGCCAACCATTGATATAGTAGTATCGAGACATAGCCAACCATTGATATAGTAGTATTGAGAAATAGCCAACCATTAATGTAGTAGTAATGAGACATAGACAGTCATTGGTGAAGAAGTATTGAGACATAGCCAGCCATTGATGTAGTTGTATTGAAACATAGCCAGCCATTGATGTAGTAGTATTGAGACATAGCCAGCCATTGATGTAGCAGTATTAATACATAGGGAGCCATATATGTAGTTGTATTGAGACATAGCCAGCCATTGATGTAGTAGTATTGAGACATAGTCAGCAATTGATGTAGTTGTATCGAGACATAGCCAGCCATTGACGTAGTAGCATTGACACATAACCAGCCATTGATGTAATAGTATTGAGACATAGCCAGCCATTCATGTAGTAGCATTGAGACATAGTCAGCCATTGATGTTGTAGTATTGCAACATAGCTAGCCATTGATTTAGTTGTATTGAGACATAGCCAGCCATTGATGTAGTTGTATTGAGACAGAGAAAGCCATTGATGTAGTAGTATTGAGACATAGCCAGCCATAGATGTAGCAGTATTAATACATAGCAAGCCATATATGTAGTTGTATTGAGACATAGCCAGCCATTGATAAAGTAGTATTGAGACATAGCCAGCCATTGATGTAGTAGTATTGAGACATAGCCAGCCATTGATGTAGCAGTATTAATACATAGCCAGCCATTGATGTAGTTGTATTGAGACATAGCAAGCCATTGGTGAAGTGGTATTGAGACATAGCAAGCCATTGATATAGTAGTATTGAGACATAGCCAGCCATTGATGTAGCAGTATCAATACATAGCAAGCCATATATGTAGTTGTACTGAGATATAGCCAGCCATTGATAAAGTAGTACTGAGACATAGCCAGCCATTGATGTAGTAGTATTGAGACATAGCTAGCTATTGATGTAGTTGTATCGAGACATAGCCAGCCATTGATGTAGTTGTATAGAGACATAGCCAGCCATTGATGTAGTAGTATTGAGACAAAGCCAGCCATTGATGTAGTTGTATTGATACATAGCCAGCCATTGATAAAGTAGAACTGAGACATAGCCAGCCATTGATGTAGTTGTATTGAGACATAGCCAGCCATTGATTTAGTTGTATTGAGAAATAGCCAGCCATTCATGTAGTAGCATTGAGACATAGCCAGCCATTGATGTTGTAGTATTGCGACATGGCTAGCCATTGATTTAGTTGTATTGAGACATAGCCAGCCATTGTTGTAGTTGTATTGAGACATAGCCAGCCGTTGATGTAGTTTTATTGAGACATAGCCAGCCATTGATGTAGTAGTATTGAAACATAGTAAGCCATGGATGTAGTTGTATCGAGACATAGCCAGCCATAGATGTAGTAGTATTAATACATAGCCAGCCATTGATGTAGTTGTTACGAGACATAACCAGCCATTGATGTAGCAGTATTAATACATAGCCAGCCATTGATGTAGTTGTATGGAGACATAGACAGCCTTTGATAAAGTAGTATTGAGACATAGCCAGCCATTGATGTAGTTGTATTGAGACATAGCAAGCCATTGATGTAGTAGTATTGGGACATAGTAAGCCATTGATGTAGTTGTATCGAGACATAGCCAGCCATAGATGTAGTAGTATTAAAACAAAGCCAGCCATTGATGAAGTTGTATTGAGACATAGACAGCCATTGATGTAGTAGTATTAATACATAGCCAGCCATTGATGTAGTTGTATCGAGATATAGCCAGCCATTGATGTAGCAGTATTAATACATAGCCAGCCATTGATATAGTTGTATTGAGACATAGGCAGCTTTTGATAAAGTAGTATTGAGACATAGCCAGCCATTGATGTAGTAGTATTAATACATAGCCAGCCATTGATGTAATTGTATCGAGACATAGCCAGCCATTGATGTAGTAGTATTACGACATAGCCAGCCATTGATGTAGTTGTATTGAGACATAGCAAGCCATTGATGTAGTTGTATTGAGACATAGCCAGCCATTGATGTAGTAGTATTACGACATAGGCAGCCATTGATGTAGTAGTATTGAGACATAGCCAGCCATTGATGTAGTAGTATTGATACATAGCAAGCCATTGATGTAGTTGTATTGAGACATAGCCAGCCATTAATGTAGTAGTATTACGACATAGCAAGCCATTGATGTAGTTGTATTGAGACATAGCAAGCCATTGATGTAGTTGTATTGAGACATAGCCAGCCATTGATGTAGTAGTATTACGACATAGGCAGCCATTGATGTAGTAGTATTGAGACATAGCCAGCCATTGATGTAGTAGTATTGATACATAGCAAGCCATTGATGTAGTTGTATTGAGACATAGCCAGCCATTAATGTAGTAGTATTACGACATAGCAAGCCATTGATGTAGTTGTATTGATACATAGCCAGGCATTGATGTAGTAGTATTACGACATAGCCAGCCTTTGATAAAGTAGTATTGAGACATAGCAAGCCATTGATGTAGTTGTATTGAGACATAGACAGCCATTGATGTAGTTGTATTGAGGCATAGCCAACCATTGATGTAGTAGTATCGAGACATAGCCAACCATTGATATAGTAGTATCGAGACATAGCCAACCATTGATATAGTAGTATTGAGACATAGCCAACCATTGATGTAATAGTAATGAGACATGGGCAGACATTGATGATGTGATATTGAGACATAGCCAACCATTGATGAAGTAGTATTGAGACATAGGCAGCCATGAAAGAATTAGTATTGGACATAGCTAGCCATTGATGTAGTAGTAATAAGACATAGCCAGCCACTGATGAAGTTGTATTACGACAAAGCCAGACATTGATGCAGTAGTGTTAAGAAATAGCCAGCCATTGATGATGTAGTATTGAGACATATCCAGACATTTATTAAGGGGTATTGAAATATAGTCGGCCATTAATTAGGTAGTATTAGGACAAAGCCAGCCATTCATGTTGTAGTTTTTAGACATAGCCAGCCATTCATGTAGAAGTATTTAGACAAAGTCAGCCATTGATGAAGTAGTATTTAGACATAGTCAGCCATTGATGAAGAAGTATTTAGACATAGCCAGCCATTGATGAAGAAGTATTTAGACATAGTCGGCAATTGATGAAGTAGTATTTAGAAATAGTCAGCCATTGATAAAGTAGTATTTAGACATAGCCAGACATTCATAAAGAAGTATTTGAATATAGCCAGCCATTAATGTAGTATTTAGACATAGCCAGCCATTCATGAAGAAGTATTAAAATATAGCCAGCAATCAATGTAGTATTTAGACATAGCCAGAAATTCATGAAGAAGTATTTAAATATAGCCAGCCATTAATGTAGTATTTAGACATAGCCAGCCATTCATGAAGAAGTATTAAAATATAGCCAGCAATCAATGTAGTATTTAGACATAGCCAGAAATTCATGAAGAAGTATTTAAATATAGCCAGCCATTAATGTAGTATTTAGACATAGCCAGACATTCATGAAGAAATATTAAAATATAGCTAGCCATCAATGTAGTATTTAGACATAGCCAGACATTCATGAAGAAATATCAAAATATAGCCAGCCATTCATGTAGTATTTAGACATAGCCAGACATTCATGAAGAAATATTAAAATATAGCTAGCCATCAATGTAGTATTTAGACACAGCCAGATTTTCCTGAAGAAATATTAAAATATAGCTAGCCATCAATGTAGTATTTAGACATAGCCAGACATTCATGAAGAAATATTAAAATATAGCTAGCCATCAATGTAGTATTTTGACATAGCCAGACATTCATAAAGAAGTATTTAAATAAAGCCAGCCATTAATGTAGTATTTAGACATAGCCAGCCATTCATGAAGAAGTATTAAAATATAGCCAGCCATTATTGTAGTATTTAGACATAGCCAGACATTCATGAAGAAATATTAAAATATAGCTAACCATCAATGTAGTATTTAGACATAGCCAGACATTCATGAAGAAATATTAAAATATAGCCAGCCATCAATGTAGTATTTAGACATAGCCAGCCATTCATGAAGTAATATTAGGACATAAGTCTAGTTAATCTATGAAAAAATAGGGTCAAACCTCAAAGTAATTGGAACAGAAAATATTTTTATGTGATTGTTTTTAGGAATTGTGTTTTATTTACCATAAAAAATCTACCAATTTTAATCCAGTGGAACTGGGGTTTTTAGCCAATTGAAGTTACCAATAGCATTTTCTACAGAAAAGGGAGATAACTCTGTATTGTGATCCTAAATTTTACACAAAACTTTTCAAAAACTTAAAGTTGTCTCTGATACTGTATGAAGAACAACCTAGAAATTAGATGGAAATTTATACATAGACTTAAAATAGATAATTTAAAACAATTTAGAATGTAATATGTAAATGGAATGTAAAAAAAAAATTAATTATTTTGTTGAAAGAATTTATTGAATACGCTGATTAAGGGCATGTTGATGAGATGGAAAAAAGATTTATTCGTCTCCAATACATTAAATGTTATACACAAAAATGATAAAATATGTATTTCTCAGGTTAAAAACAAAACTTTTCTATACTTCTACTTCATTACTTTGAGTATTCTGTTATTAATTCCTCATCACTATAGAAACATTAGATTGTGAAAGACTAAAAAAAAAATTTGTTCTGTTGCAATTAGTTTGGGGTCAAACTGTAGATTGACTAGACTACATAGCCTGTCATTTATGTAGTATTTTGATATAGCCAGCAACTGATAATGTACAGACATAGTCTGCCATTTTTGAAGTGGCATTCAGACACAGACTGTGATCAATAAAGTAGCATTTAGACGGCCAACCATTGATGAAATGGTATACAAAATAAGCAAGCAATTGATGACAAAGGATTAGGACATATCCAATTACTGACAAACTAATATTATGACATAGACTGCCATTGATGAAGAAGTATTTTGACATAATCTCCCATTGATGAAGAAGTATTTTGACGGAGACTGCCATTGATGAAGAAGTATTTTGACGTAGACTGCCATTGATAAAGAAGTATTTTGACATAGACTGCCATTGATGAAGAAGTATTTTGACATAGACTGCCATTGATGAAGAAGTATTTTGACATAGACAGCTATTGATGAAGAAGTATTTTGACATAGACTGCCATTGATGAAGAAGTATTTAGACATAGGCAGCCATTGATCAAGAAGTATTTAGACATAGACCGCCATTGATGAAGAAGTATTTTGACATAGACAGCTATTGATGAAGAAATATTTTGACATAGACTGCCATTGATGAAGAAGTATTTAGACATAGGCAGCCATTGATCAAGAAGTATTTAGACATAGACCGCCATTGATGAAGAAGTATTTTGACATAGACAGCCATTGATGAAGAAATATTTTGACATAGACTGCCATTGATGAAGAAGTATTTAGACATAGGCAGCCATTGATCAAGAAGTATTTAGACATAGACCGCCATTGATGAAGAAGTATTTTGACATAGACAGCTATTGATGAAGAAATATTTTGACATAGACCGCCATTGATGAAGAAGTATTTTGACATAGACTGCCATTGATGAAGAAGTATTTAGACATAGGCAGCCATTGATCAAGAAGTATTTTGACATAGACTGCCATTGATGAAGAAGTATTTTGACATAGACAGCCATTGATGAAGAAATATTTTGACATAGACCGCCATTGATGAAGAAGTATTTTGACATAGACTGCCATTGATGAAGAAGTATTTAGACATAGGCAGCCATTGATCGAGAAGTATTTTGACATAGACCGCCATTGATAAAGAAGTATTTTGACATAGACAGCCATTGATGAAGAAATATTTTGACATAGACCGCCATTGATGAAGAAGTATTTTGACATAGACTGCCATTGATCAAGAAGAATTTAGACATAGGCAGCCATTGATCAAGAAGTATTTAGACATAGACCGCCATTGATGAAGAAGTATTTTGACATAGACTGCCATTGATGAAGAAGTATTTTGACATAGACAGCCATTGATGAAGAAATATTTTGACATAGACCGCCATTGATGAAGAAGTATTTGACATAGACTGCCATTGATCAAGAAGTAATTACACATAGGCAGCCATTGATCAAGAAGTATTTTGACATAGACCGCCATTGATGAAGAAGTATTTTGACATAGGCAGCCATTGATGAAGAAGTATTTTGACATAGACTGCCATTGATGAAGAAATATTTTGACATAGACTGCCATTGATGAAGAAGTATTTTGACATAGGCAGCCATTGATGAAGAAGTATTTTGACATAAGCAGCCATTGATCAAGAAGTATTTTGACATAGACCGCCATTGATAAAGAAGTATTTTGACATAGACAGCCATTGATGAAGAAATATTTTGACATAGACTGCCATTGATGAAGAAATATTTTGACATAGACTGCCATTGATGAAGAAGTATTTAGACATAGGCAGCCATTGATCAAGAAGTATTTTGACATAGACCGCCATTGATAAAGAAGTATTTTGACATAGACAGCCATTGATGAAGAAATATTTTGACATAGACCGCCATTGATGAAGAAGTATTTTGACATAGACTGCCATTGATGAAGAAGTATTTAGACATAGGCAGCCATTGATCAAGAAGTATTTAGACATAGACCGCCATTGATGAAGAAGTATTTTGACATAGACTGCCATTGATGAAGAAGTATTTTGACATAGACAGCCATTGATGAAGAAATATTTTGACATAGACCGCCATTGATGAAGAAGTATTTTGACATAGACTGCCATTGATGAAGAAGTATTTAGACATAGGCAGCCATTGATCAAGAAGTATTTAGACATAGACCGCCATTAATAAAGAAGTATTTTGACATAGACCGCCATTGATGAAGAAGTATTTTGACATAGACTGCCATTGATGAAGAAATATTTTGACATAGACTGCCATTGATGAAGAAGTATTTTGACATAGGCAGCCATTGATGAAGAAGTATTTTGACATAGGCAGCCATTGATGAAGAAGTATTTTGACATAATCTGCCATTGATGAAGAAGTATTTTGGACATAGACTGCCATTGAAGAAGAAGTATTTTGACGTAGACTGCCATTGATGAAGAAGTATTTTGACATAGACTGCCATTGATGAAGAAGTATTTTGACATAGACTGCCATTGATGAAGAAGTATTTAGACATAGACTGCCATTGATGAAGAAGTATTTTGACGTAGACTGCCATTGATGAAGAAGTATTTTGACATAGACTGCCATTGATGAAGAAGTATTTAGACATAGGCAACCATTGATGAAGAAGTATTCAGACATAGGCAGCCAATGATGTAGTTGTATTGAGACATAGCCAGCCATTGATGTAGTAGTAGGAAGACATAGCCAGCCATTGATGTAGTTGTATTAAGACATAGCCAGCCATTGATGTAGTTGTATTGAGACATAGACAGCCATTGATGTAGTTGTATTGAGACATAGCCAGCCATTGATGTAGTTGTATTGAGACATAGACAGCCATTGATGTAGTTGTATTAAGACTCAGCCAGCCATTCATGTAGTTGTTTTGAGACATAGACAGCCATTGACGTAGTAGTATTGAGACATAGCCAGCCATTGATGTTTAAGTATTGAGACATAGCTGGCCAATGGTTAGGTGGTATTAAGACAAAGCCAACCATTGATATGGTAGTATTAAGACATAACCAGCCATTGATATGGTAGTATTAAGACATAACCAGCCATTGATGTAGTTGTATTAAGACATAACCAGCCATTGATATGGTAGTATTTAAACATAACCAGAAATTGATGCAGCAGTATTAAAAATAGCCATCCATTAATGAAGTATAAAGATATAGCCAGCAATTGATAAAGTATTTAGACAGAGCCAGTCATTGATGTAGCAGTATTAAAACAGCCATCCATGCATTAAAAGATATAGCCAGCTATTGATGTAGTATAATTAGGACATAGCCAGCTATTGATAAAGTATAATTAGGACATAGCCAGCCATTGGTAAAGTAATATTGTAACATAGCAAGCCATTGATAAAGTAGCATTTGGATATAGCCAACCATTAATAAAGTATTAGCTATTTTTGGACAGCATTTGGATATAGCCAACCATTAATAAAGTAGCAGCTATTTTTGGACAAAGTCAGCTTTTGATGAATGATTTTTTTTTTTTTTTTTTTTTTTTGATTTTCCACCATGAAGTCGGTGAGTGAGATGATGAAAACAGCCAAACATAGACAAGTCATTTGACAAAGGCTCTGCCAAAGTGAGACTCCAACAAGGGCAGTGATGACACCGGTGCATTAGCACCACTTGGCCAATGAAGACCCCACTCAGAGAGTGCATTGGGAAATTTGTTTTAAACCCCAGTTAATATTCTTGCAATTTTATCTGGTAAGTACTGCAAAAGAACTAAAAGTACACGAAAAATTCCTCACATTGAGATTTGTGATTCATTATTATACTTGGATTAGAGATCTAAATCAACACTGGGATTTGTAAATCATGATTACATTTGGATTTGCGATTCGTGATTAAACTGGGGATTTGTGATCATGAATACACTGGGATTTGCAATTCATGATTACACTGGGGATTTGTGATCATGAATACACTGGGATTTGCGATTCATGATTACACTGGGGATTTGTGATCATGAATACACTGGGATTTGCGATTCATGATTACACTGGGGATTTGTGATCATGAATACATTGGGATTTGCGATTCAAGATTTCACTTGGGATTTGTGATCATGAATACACTGGGATTTGCGATTCATGATTACACTGGGGATTTGTGATCATGAATACACTGGGATTTGCGATTCATGATTTCACTGGGGATTTGTGATCATGAATACACTGGGATTTGCGATTCATGATTACACTGGGGATTTGTGATCATGAATACACTGGGATTTGCGATTCATGATTACACTGGGGATTTGTGATCATGAATACACTGGATTTGCGATTCATGATTACACTGGGGATTTGTGATCATAATACACTGGGATTTGCGATTCATGATTACACTGGGGATTTGTGATCATGAATACACTGGGATTTGCGATTCATGATTACACTGGGGATTTGTGATCATGAATACACTGGGATTTGCGATTCATGATTACACTGGGGATTTGTGATCATGAATACACTGGGATTTGCGATTCATGATTACACTGGGGATTTGTGATCATGAATACACTGGGATTTGCGATTCATGATTACACTGGGGATTTGTGATCATGAATACATTGGGATTTGTGATTCATGATAACACTGGGATTTGTGATCATGAATACACTGGGATTTGCGATTCATGATAACACTGGGATTTGTGATCCATAATTTCACTCAGATTTGTTATCCATGATTAATCTGGGATTTATGATCCAAGATTACACTGTGATTTGTGATACATAATTATACTGGGATTCATTATCCACGATTACACTGGGATTTGTAAACCATAATTATACTGGGATTCATTATCCATGATTACACTTAGATTTGTGATCCATGGTTAAACTGGGATTCATGATTACACTGGGATTTGTAAACCATGATGGGATTTTAATTGGATTTGTGATTCGTGATTACACTGGAATTTGTGATTTGTGATTACACTGGAATTTGTGATTACACTGGGATTTGTGATAACACTGGTATTCATAATTCATGATTACACTTGGATTTGTGATTCATGATTATTCTTGGATTTGAAATCTATGATTACATTGGGATTAGTTATTGTTTAATTTTGTATAGATTTATTAAACATTGGTCATTTTGTATATAGTATACTTGAATAAATAAATGAAAGAAAAAAATAAACAAGACTGTAACTAGATTTCTTTATCTTCAGGTATATATATATATATATATATATATATATATATATATATATATATATATATATATATATATATATATATATATATATATATATATATATATCTATATATATATATAAGATTGTTAATGAGCAATCAGAGGTCTAGGACTGAACAGATTACATTAGTGGTGTTTTATGCCCCATGCAAGATTCTTTCACATATATCGAGGCATTTGTTGAGAGGTTTTTGTTTCCAAAATAGTACTGGAATGAAACTTTTGTGAACAAAAGATCTGAATTCGGAACCCCTGAAAATCATATAAGTATGGGTTTTCCTTATTCTGTCACAATCATTAATACTTTGATGCAGAATTACTTGAAACAAAGCTTTAAAAAAGTCCCAATTGGGAATTCCCGTTTTTTAAAGAAACAGGTTTATTTTGTTTGAATTTTGCAATAGCATATGTTTTTGAGTTTTAAATTATTTATACAATCTGCCGTTGTTCCGTACTTGTTCAGTCTGCTAATATCACCCAACAATATACCTGAATCATCCTTACTAGAGTACCGTAAAATGGCCTCAAAGGCCTACTTCGATTGCAACTACTCGCGAAACCCAAATAACCCGAGTTGCAATCGAACAGGGAAAAATACTCTGCAACGTCATCACTTTGACCTTTTGAACCGAGTAGAGTTTAACCCACCTACGTAGCAGGTTTAATAGAGTTAAATATGGCGGCAAATTGCAAAGAAGAAAACGTGTAAGTATGAAAATTGGAACATTTGTGACTAAATAAATGGAATTCGAATATTTACTTTTTGATAAATTATTTTTCTATTTTTCTGCTATGAAGTAAGCATGAAAATAGGTTATTTACCGTTCTATATATCTGAAAATTTTTTTCCGGGTATTGAAACTGTGTTGAATAATGTCTGATATTAACAGATCGACATGTGCTTACCAAATCGACCCTTGGTTTAAATTATATTACATTGTGATACAGCATAAGATTCACATAAAATATTTTGAAAATAAATTCATTGTTTAATTTTTGTCTCCACAGCCAATCCGATACCGATTTGGTTGTAGCTCAGAATTTTCAACTCCGCAAGGAATATTCATGACTTGCACGCTGACGGGTATCAATAACGGGACCACAATGCTCCACAGAGGTGGGTGGGTCCTACCTCCGTGTTTTAGTCGGACTTATTCCAATCATGTTTCTTAACTAGCTTCATGGAAGCGTAGTGCGTCTGCAGTTAGTCCGACTTTCTTCTGACCATCTACCCCACCCCCGACGGTTTTTTATACGTTGATATATATATATATATATATATATATATATATATATATATATATATATATATATATATATATATATATATATATATATATATATAACCACATCCCTTAACATTTTATGATATAGGTCAATGCCTGTTCAAAGTCTGCAAATTTAACGCTAGTATCACCAGCTTTTTTGATTGTCTCAATTGATTTAACACAAGGCAATTGTTGTTGTCTAATGCCTGATCAAAAATTTCATAGGCAAAGACTTCCATATTGAAATTCTAACCTTCCTATAGAGTTTTCGTTCGATTCATTTAGAGTAAGCGCATGCGCAGAGGGTTCTAAAAATTCAACTCTACACACTCGAGTTGTTGCAATCGAAGTAGGCCAAAGATGGCGTTTCCAGGAACTGTTTGTATAAGCAATCGAACAAATTTCTGATTTTTGGGCAAACGTTGATTCAGTAAAATTATTTCAGTTCCTGAGATAACATTTTTCAACTTCAGTTTTTCACATATTTTACAGTATATATTTTCTGGTTCCTAATGATAAAATGAAAAGAATGACACTAATCAAAGACCCCTAAGGTCCTTTCCCACTGAGGGGTAGGGCTGGGTGGTGCTAAGTTAATTTTAAACTAAATCTCCACCCCTAATTTATGTATTTTCTGGTTCCTTATGAAAAGTTGAATAGAGTGATATTAATAAAGGGCACCTAAGGTCATTTCCCACTGTTGGTGGTGCTATGTACATGTATAGCTTTTAAATAGTTAAAATCCCTTCCACTCATCTGTATATTTTCTTGTTCATTATGGACTTAAAAATCTCCAGGAAATCATTTTCAAGAGAAGGTAGGGTGGGAAGCCAGAATTCTTAACACCCACCCTCAGTCAAGAAACATTATCTTATGGCATACTTGATTTCATTTCTTAGGGCAAGTTTACAAGATAAAAATTCTTATTCAAAGAATTGTAAACAAATTCAATAGCATTATTACATGTTTTGATATGTATAATTGCTTTAATCTCTTTGCCAATTATCCATTAATATGGGTTATGGCTACTTCACAGTCATGACACACGTCAATCAAATTTGTTGGTTAAACACCTCAAAGTTCATGAAATAGATTTGCTATCAATCAAAGTTGAAAACTTGTCCAATCAAAATACACCAGTATTAAATTGTTAAAAATATATATCAAATTTTTATCAGCACTGCCAAACAAGTTAAACAGTTAAGGTCCTTTCCCACTGAGGGGTAGGGCTGGGTGGGGAATCATACGTAACTGGTATCCCAGTTACAATCTCTAGTTATTATTTTTTTTTTTTTTTCATTTTGCTCTATTACGCCGCTACCGTGCACACACAAACACACACACACACACACACACACACACACACACACACACACATTTATTATTATAATACAACTATAGTTCAAGTACAAATATTCATCCTTTATCCATCTAGAAACAATCTGTAAACATTTATTTACAAATTTAATATTATTTCTTTACCGTCAGTTGTAGAAAAAGAGACAGTTTACGCCCAAATCAAAATTCTTTTACACATCGAGAGCTAGGGTAGTTTTTGGATTGGTGGAGGAACCTGGAGTAATAGGAAAAACCAACCGACCATCGGCAACCAAAGTGACAATCTGACTCCCAATAAGATCTTTTAGTTCGGATTTAAACCTCAGCTGTGATCTGTAAGCACGCATCCGGAAACAGCTTGGCAGATAAAATCATTAAAAGCTAAAATCGGACGATAACTATAGTTAATTAAAAACAAAATCACACTTCCGTCGATGATGTTGAATTAATCGATTATCAATAGTGCGCTGTTTATGGAATTTCCGAACTAAGGCTAAGTGAAGATAATTTTGTGTTTTTACTCTGTATATTATCATACAATCTGATAGATTAAGCCATCTCCGTCTATTTTACGTATATTCGTCGACATTTAATGTCTTTGGAGAGAATTAAGTGTCATTTGAGACACTCGTACGGACTCTTAACAAATAGATGAGGCAACAAGCTGACTCACTCACAGTCTACCGGGGTAGAATCACTTTTTATTGTAAAATGATTGAAATATTTCAGAAAAATGAAAAATATAAAGCATCAAGAGTTGAATTATCATTTGTATAATTGTAAACCAATGATGGCTATGGTGCCCCGTTAGTACCACAGACAAACAAATATAATAAAATCGAGCGCACGACTTCGGAAATCCTGATTTTGGACAGTTGTGCGATCGATTTCATTATATTTATATGCCTGTGGTACTAACAGGGCTCCATAGGTGGCTGTATAATCTGTGGTAGTCGTATCATTATGTTCAGTTTGGACAAATTTTAGGTTATCACACTTGTGATATAATCATCTAAACGCAAAAATGAGACGGCGATATGGCCAAAAATAATAATAATAATAATAATAAAATGATAATAATAATAATAAATAAAGCGACATTTGATGTAGAAAAGTAATAAAGACTAAAGTTTCACTTGCAATACTGGATAAACTCATTGATATTTTTCATATCGTTTCGCTCAACGCGAAAAAACCTGTTTGACATCAAGCAGGTGGCAAATCACAATCGATTGTAGGGGAACGAAAACCAGAAAATAAATAAAAATCTCTTGCCTTTTTTAAAATTTAAATTTTATTTTTTATTTCCTGATTAAGTTCAATCATATTATAACATACTATTTATGTGATTTAAATGGTTTCCGTACCTGGAGTTGAAATCAACATTTCAAAACTGATGCTGATTTCCACAACATCAAACATTATATATTTTTCAGGACAGTTTCTGGTAAGTCAATAAGTCTGAGACAACGACTGTGTGTGTGTGTGTGTGTGTGTGTGTGTGTGTGTGTGTGTGTGTGTGTGTGTGTGTGTGTGCATTCGGTATTGCAATGTATTTTTTTAAAATCATAAATTGCATTTGTTTATTATACTCGTAGACAGGTCGATTGTTTTTTTAATTGCTATTATAATAAAAATGTAAAAGTTGTTTGCCGCTGTTTATGGTGTACTGGGTAATAGACAAATCATCTAAGACGAGTCAGTAAAAAAGAACCAAACAAAGTACAAAATGAAGTAGGGCCCTACGTCCCAGTCAAGTTGTTTCCTTAATATCGAGGTAGTCTGTTGTCAAGTTATTTCACTAATATCGAGGTAGTCTGTTGTCAAGGTATTTCTCTAATATCGAGGTTGTCTGTTGTCAAGGTATTTCACTACTATCGAGGTAGTCTGTTGTCAAGTTATTTCTCTTATATCGAGGTAGTCTGTTGTCAAGTTATTTCACTAATATCGGGGTAGTCTGTTGTCAAGTTATTTCACTAACATCGAGGTAGTCTGTTGTCAAGTTATTTCACTTATATCGGGGTAGTCTGTTGTCAAGTTATTTCACTAACATCGAGGTAGTCTGTTGTCAAGTTATTTCACTTATATCTAGGTAGTCCGTTGTCAGGGTATTTCACTTATATCGAGGTAGTCTGTTGTCAAGTTATTTCACTAACATCGAGGTAGTTTGTTATCAAGTTATTTCACTAATATCGGGGTAGTCTGTTGTCAAGTTATTTCACTAATATCTAGGTAGTCTGTTGTCAAGTTATTTCTCTAATATCGAGGTAGTCTGTTGTCAAGTTATTTCACTTATATCAAGGTAGTCCGTTGTCAGGGTATTTCTCTAATATCGAGGTAGTCTGTTGTCAAGTTATTTCACTAACATCGAGGTAGTCTGTTGTCAAGTTATTTCACTTATATCTAGGTAGTCCGTTGTCAGGGTATTTCACTAATATCGGGGTAGTCTGTTGTCAAGTTATTTCACTAACATCGAGGTAGTCTGTTGTCAAGTTATTTCACTAATATCGAGGTAGTCTGTTGTCAAGGTATTTCACTAATATCTAGGTAGTCCGTTGTCAAGGTATTTCACTAACATCTAGACAGTCTGTTGTCAAGGTATTTCACTAATATCTAGATAGTCTGTTCTTGCATAGGTAAAAAACTTATTTTTGGAGACCTTTCAAGCTAACTGACAAACGTTCTCGATCAGGGAGCTGTCTGAAGGAAAGTCCAACCGTTGAGAGCCGCGGTGATTAGATTCAAACCTTGGAAAGACACCTTAATGGCTTCAGCTTATTATCCTCACGTTCTTTGTGTTTTTTTTTTGCTGGGAAAAAAAAACCCAGAAACATTAGTAATTATCGTAGGAATCGGCGTGTCCCACCAGTATATAAACATTGATGTCAAACTCGTTATCACATATCATCATCATCATCATCATCATCATCATCGTTGTTATTGTCATAATTAACGATGATGATGATGATGATGATGAACGATGATGAAAACGATGATGATGATTTTGAACATCATCTTCATAATTGTTTGTATTATTATTATAATTATTATTACTATTATTATTATTATTATTCAGCACTTGAAATGAATTCGGACACGATATGGCTCATTTGTCTGCCGCTGGCGGGTGGGCTGATACTGGCATATCTGTTCATTGTATTCGGAATCAGTGTATGGCAGTTATGTGCAGGTAAGTTTAAATAAGCCTATATATAGCAACATTAACTTATCTCCCCTGCCCATCTGTAAAATACCAGTGTGTTATACATGAAAATTAGATTTGTACAACGACATCTGGAATCAAGGGGGCTTGGTGACCGGGTTGTCTAAAGCGGGTTTACGGATCACAGTGCCTTTCATCGCCTAGGTTCAATTCCGCCAGGTAGATGCTAGTGTCATATACCATTTTTGAATTTAATCATAAAATGCATTCAAAAATGGTATATAACACTAGTGTTAAAAAGTTTGTAAATTCGCTGTCGAAGGGCAGTGGTTTTCTCCGCGAATTACGGTTCTACGGTTCCTCCAACATCCAAGAATTCACTGCCTCGATATAAATAAAAGAATCTTGACTCGGGGCGCAAAACACCAACACTCACTCACTTACTTACTAACTCACTCAGAAATCAATGTGAAAAAATTCAAGAAAATTACATGTATGTATATCACATGCAACTTACCACTAGGCAATGATCATCGGCTAATACTAGTATGCCGGGAATTTGAAAATTTTAGATTTGAATGTCATTATTGTTGAAAATATATAATTCCGATGATTATAGCGAGCGGTCTGAAGCACAGTATTACTGTAATTACATCGCCTTTTAAATGGTTGTTATGAAATTATTTGCAGATAAAATTAGATATAACTATAATTTTTTTTTTTTTTTTTTGAATTGGGATTATCTTTCAGATTAATATGTTTACACAGCTACATGTCAATTACACTAACTCTACATGTAAAACATTTTAAAACAATTCCTGATTGTCAAACATTTCTAATTCCAGATTGTCCCACAAACATATTCTACCATGTCCAACATAATTTCTTACCTTTTTTATCTGTAATTATCAAATGTTGGACAGTCAGTAAGACACCGATTGGGATTAAATTCAGTCATAAAATGAGGATTTATTTTTTTATACATCAATGACATTTTTTTAACTTGTGCTTTGTAGGAGCTAAAAGGAGGTATGGAAGATTTTGGATTGGAAATAAAGGGTAAATAGTGAAAAACACAAATTACGAACGAAAGATTTGTAGGTGAAGAAGCTATGGGAAAAGATATTTTCTCTTTGAAAAATCCCTCCTTTAAAGAACCGTAAATCGTGAATTTTTTCGCATGTGTTTATTTTCGAGAGGATTACAAGAAAATAATCTCGAATTTTTTAATGATACCAGGCCCCAGTTTCACAATCATTCCTTAACTAAAATTTTTTTTAACTGAAAATTAGCAGTTTATTACAATCTCTAACTTAATAACAAATGAAAATTTTTGATAGATCTAAACACAGATGTTACAAACTTTCAGTGTTCTTTGAAATGACACCTTACGTTCCTGATATCTAAACATTTAACAACATTATTAGGATTTCAAAGTTGCCAGATTTAAGATTGCCTTCTGCCAATGCAAGAATAAAAGTGCACTAACATTGACGGATTACAATATCAGACTCTCTAATTATTCTGACTTTTTAGAGGGTTTACACAGGAAATATCCGTATCAAAATTTTTCTGACGCGAATTTTTTTCCGATAGGCTGTGTGTGTATGCATTGTGAACTTTGCCTCATCATGAGTAAAGTTTTATGCATCCTGGAAGTGTAATTGTCTCCCTTTTTGTTTGTTTACAACTGCTATTGTTTGTTGGTTAGATGGTTGCACATTGTTTTACGTTGCATCAGCAATTTACCAGCAATTTGCAAAAATGGAGTTTTTTAATTGAGTTTCGTACAAATGTATAAGTATTGCCGATCCGTCTTGTGCACGCTCCCAGTTCCTTCGAAGGCTAACACGTGTTTAATAGTAAAAATCGATTTTTCAATAAATGTGTATGTATAATTAAATATTATAAAACTGGAAATGAGAATTTCTCCCCAATATTAGCGATATTTAAAACGTTTTAAATCCTGAAGAATATAGTTTTTATTTATTTTATTTCATGAAAAAAAACTCTTTCCTTTTTGTAGAACCTTGTTTTTTATGGGTATAAATAAATAAACCATGTCTATGTTGAAATAGAGATTCAATACTGAAACGACGCTTCATACTTTAACAAGCGTCAGTGGTATTTTGCATTTTGTATTTGTATACATAGAAGTACGAGTAAACCCGAACCACCAAATATCTCGGAGCCTTTCCATGTCGTCAGTAATGAAGACGTTAAAGCATCTGTAGAAGGTATGTACTGCCTTGGACGAATCTCATTCCGAATAGTCATTCTGGTCCCAGTTTCACAATCATATACTTACTGTCTGATTCACGTCTGTCGTAGCACTTGTTTTTCAAGGTTTTAGAAGAGATTTAAAAAATCTAGCTGGAGTATAAAATGCAGAGCTTTTTAAAATCCTTACGGGGATTTAATATGGGAAAAGACACAAACGCTCATTCCGGAAATGCATCGCTGAAAAATCATGCGGGTTAAGAAAATAGAATTGCGCATGACCGACTTTCCCATTTTCGCTGACCAGGTAATATCGTCTGCAACTTGACATCAAAAGGAATAGGTAGTAGACCTCAGTCGTGATAAGGCCGGATGGGGGACGGTCAAAAGTAGTGCATATAAAAAACTCAGGGGTCTTTACTTAGACCCTGCTCATTTAAATTTGTAAATAGATAGCACTTTGCAATTTTGCCAAGGTGAGAGCTTCTGAGGTTTGCTAAAGAATTAAGCTGAGTTGGATGACTATCGCACTATATTTCCGGCGTAAGGACTTGAGCCGCACAATGCACTTCCTATGCCTGGACCACATTTTGCATGTAAACATTGCCATGTGCTTTTAGCATGATTGACACATTTTCCAAATTTCTGAAAAAATGAATCAGACAAGGTATTGATTTTTTTTTTGAAAAAGAAAAAAAAGTAATATTTGAGGATTCAGGGACAATATGTGCCAATATATGTAGTACGGGGTTTGTTGACCATCAGATTCTATGAAAATGGTCTATTTTGAGGTAAAATTTTACAATTTTCTGTGTGGTTGCCATGTTAACAAAATGTTTGCTAAACTTGTTAAAATTTGCATTTGGGTCATAAATTCAGTATAGAAATAGTGTTTGAATTCTTCTGATTTTAAAAAGTATCAACATTTCTGGTGTTACTTAAAAATTATTGAAATATGGGTGCATAACACTAAAGGTGGTATGACCAAAATTGGGCAATTTTGGCTGTCATTTTATGACTGAGGTCTGCTACCATATATACTTTAGGTCTAACAACAGCGATCTTACCTACAGCTGAATGAACTATTCCAGAATTTTATACCCTAACCCGCATGATTATTACAGCGATGTATTTTTGGAATGAGCGTTTGTGTCTTTTCCCATATTAAATCCCCGTAAGGATTTTAAAAAGCTCTGTATTTTATACTCCAGCCAAGATGGCATTTAGTTTGGTGTCAGTTAATTACGACAAAATGCATACGTCATAACGGTATGTGGCATTCTACAAAATTTTTTGATATCTCTTCCAAAACCTTGAAAAACTGGTGCTACGGCAGACGTGAATCAGACAGTAATTGAGTGTACACTCAACTCAAATTAGGGAATATTTTAATGTCAATTTTAAGATTTTACACAGATAAAACTAAATATCTGATGTTATACTAGTATTTAAATTGTTTAGTGTAGGTTTGTTGAACAAAAACAAATCAAGTCGCATAAAATTTATTTTTTTAATAATGAAGAGAGGAAAATGGGAATATTTGAGTGTACACTCAGTGAAACTGGGGCCTAATTTACTGAAAATAATGTAACAATTACCATCTTTAGTGATATAGTTAAGTGATAATTTTAAAATAAAACGTTTTTCCACAGTTTTCGACTATTTCATCGAACCAGATGACATTGATAAGATTATAAGTGAGATGATTATGATGAAATTATAATTGAGATAATAATAATAATAAGATTATAAGTGAGATGATAATGATGAAATTATAATTGAGATAATAATGATGAAATTATAATTGATATGATTATAATCAGATTATAATTGACATGATAATGATTAGATTATAAGTGAGATGATAATGACAAGATTATTGGTGAGATGATAGTGATAAGATTATAAATGAGATGATAATGATAAGATTATAAGTGAGATGATAATGCTAAGATTAAAAATGAGATGATAATGATAAGATTATAAGTGAGATGATAATGATAAGATTATAAGTGAGATGATAATGATGAAATTTTAATTGAGATGATAATAATCAGATTATAAGTGAGATGATAATGATGGGATTTTAAGTGAGATGATAATGATACGATTTTAAGTGTTATGGTAATAATATGTAAGATGATAATGATAGGATTATAATTGGAATGATAATGATAATATTTTAGGTGAGATGATAATAATACGATTATAAGTGAGATGATAATGATAAGATTATAAGTGGGATGAACATGATAAAAGCATAAGTGAGATGATAATGATAAGATTATAAGTGGGATGATAATGATAAGATTTAAAATGAAATGACAATGATAAGATTTAAAGTGAGATGATATTGATAAGATTATAATTGAGATGATAATGATAATATTTTAGGTGAGATGATAATTATACGATTATAAGTGAGATGATAATGATAAGATAATAAGTGAGATGATAATGATAAGATTAAGATTATAAGTGAGATGATAGGATTATAATTGAGATGATAATGATACGATTAAAATTGAGATGACAATAATACGATTATATGTGAGATGAAAATGATAAGATTATAAGTGAGATGATAATGATAAGATAATAAGTGAGATGATAATGATAAGATTAAGATATAAGTGGGTTGATAGGATTATAATTGAGATGATAATGATACGATTAAAATTGAGATGACAATAATACGATTATATGTGAGATGAATATGATAAGATTATAAGTGAGATGATAATGATAAGATAATAAGTGAGATGATTATGATAAGATTATATGTGATGTGACAATGATAAGATAATAAGTGAGGTGATAATAATAAGATTATAAGTGAGGTGTTAATGATAAGATTATAAGTGAAAGGATAATGATAAGATTTAAAGTGAAATTATATTGATAAGATTATAAGTGAGATGAAAATGATAAGATTATAAGTGAGGTGATATTGATAAGATTATAAGTGAGATGATAATGATAAGATTATAAGTGAAAGGATAATGATAAGATTATAAGTGAAATGATAATGGTAATATGGAGATAATACGATTTTAAGTGAGGTTATAATGACAAGATTATAAGTGAGATAATAATTATAAGATTATAAGTGAGATGATAATGATAAGATTATAAGTGAAAGGATAATGATAATATGGAGATAATACGATTTTAAGTGAGGTAATAATGACAAGATTATAAGTGAAAAGATATTAATAGGATTATAAGTAAGGTAATAATGATAAGATAATAATAATAATAAGATTTAGAGTGAGACGATATTGATAAGATAATAAGTGAAATGATAATGATAAAATTATAATAATAAAACAAACATACCAGTCCTTGTCCATCGATTCTTATAGGATTTTTGTGAAAGTCGATGGAATTTATCTTTGTTTTTTCTTTTTCCTTTTTTTAAAATTTATTTTTCTTTTTATTTTAATATTTTTATAGATATATTTCAAGATATCACAAGAGCAGCCAAAGTGAACGCGACTCTAACACGTGGCACAAGAATAAAAAGGATAGTATTTAGCTTCGCGGATGGAATAGAAGCAGACGACCCACGTGACAACAGAGGTGAATATAATTATATTGTTTTATAAAAATAAACCTATTTCGTTAAATTGAGATTTGTTAAAAAAAATCAAAGGGGCCATGGTAATTCAAATGTTTATCGGTATCTAATATCATAATTTTCAATAATTCATGAAAGACAAATTTAATACCTTCATTTGTGACTTTACATTAACATTGGTAATGCCTCGATACAAGTAAAACACCGTGATTAACAAGAAATATTACATTTATTGACTGACTACCATTTCAATAAAATGATGTTTCATTAACTATTCTTAGTGTGTTTATAAATCATTCAGATAACCCAGAGCAGATTGAGATGACGGAAAATGTATCCAAATGTCCAGACACAGAGCAATTTAAAAGGTAATAAAAATTGTCATCGATTAAAAATTTAAAATTACACTTGAAATAATTGATAATTTTTTTAAATTCCAAATTCCAAATTTCTTTGTTTTTCTCAATGCATAACAAAATTTTACTTAGTAAACAATATTGCATGGATAACTGTAGTATAAATACTTCAACCGTGAGGACCGTAGTATAAATACTAGTACTACAACCGTGAGGACCGTAGTATAAATACTAATACTACAACCGTGAGGACCGTAGTATAAATACTAGTACTTCAACCGTGAGGACCTATTCTCTCCATAATAATTTTAATAAACTCACATAATTTTATTTGTAGAGACATTTCTTCACAATTGAATAATATAAAACAATTTTAGAGTATTTGGGTGTTTAGAAAAATATAATGGTACAAACATTTATTTGGTTCTATACTTTTTTATACGCCCTTCAATATATTTTGTTATTGGGATGTCCGGGCGAGCTGCCGTCTGTTAACAATTTGGTTTTCGCTAATTAAAAAAATAGTTGGTCCGAATGGTTTCAAACTTGGTCAACTTATTCCCTGTGACGAAACATTGCTTGAGATTGCAAACCAGGTCACTAGGTCCAAGGTTTAAGATAATAAAAATTTAGTTTTTATGTTCCAAAGACACATAGGTTGTCCAACTGACCTCAGATTTTATCAACTTACTCAACATGACTAAACACTGCACGAAATAGCAGGTCAAAGGTCATGGTCACAGTTACTATAAAGTAAATTTTATTTTTGTACATTTAAAGACACACCATTTACTAGATTGATCTCAAACTTGGTCAACTTATTTACTGTGACGAAACATTGCATAGGATGACAAATCTGGTCACTGGGTCAAAAGTCAAGGTCACGCTTGCTTTAAGTAGTATTAATTTCCTTGCATTTAGAGACACGTCATTCGTCTAGCTGATCCAGAATGAGTCAAATTTTTACTTGTGACATGACACCAAGTTGGATTGCAAACCAATTCACTTGGACAATGGTCAAGGTCACAGTAACTGTAAACGAAAGTTTAATTTCTGTGCATTTCAAGGCACACCATTTGTCTGATTTATTTTAAACTTGGTCAACTTATTACCTGAATAGGAGATCCTAGGGATAACAAATCAGGTCAATAGGTCAAAGGTCAATGTCATAGTTACTATAAAGAGAAATAAAGGTACATAAATGTCTGTTGATATATCAAATTTCTCCAAAATTATTGAACTGTACCAGAAAAAATTATACTTCCAACAAAATTGGGTATATAATAATACCATGGTAACATTTCAAGCAAGTTCAAATTCCGACTGCAATAATTTGGAGGAGTTATGGCCCATTTTTGTACTTTGGACGTCTGCAAATATGTATACTGTAAATCGGGAAGTTTTCGCCATTGTTTTATTTTCGTGGTAATTCGCGAGTAAAGCCAGACATTAATTTAAAACTGTATAAAAAGTCAATATTATGCTCTCTGGCGATCACCAGATTATGCAAAATTAAAATACGCGAATATATGTATATGTCCATGTTGTCTTTCGCGACTATTAACGAAAATTTTCTTATTACAGTAGATTAAAATGAAAATTAAAATGCATGTACATATTACATAGATGTTTCATATAATGTAATGGTGCTGGGAGTCTGTGTTATGTTATTATAACCGTTAAATTTTTGTTGTAGAGCGGTTATCTAATGATTTGTTATAGTATTAACTCGTAACTCTATATCTACAATATTTACATGTGACTCGATGGACAGCCCACGCGAGTCTGAAAAATGTTCGTTCTCAAAAAAAATCACAATACATGTACATTTATTTACAATCAATGTGTTTATAACAAATATATTTTATATTATGTAAGTAATATCCGCTGGTAGCTAGAGGCAAATACAATACAAAGAATAATGACAATAGAGTCAATCAACGCTGATCCTCATTACTTGGATTAGAACATTATTTTCCCGTAATGGGTGACAATAACTAAGTCTGCCATACACTATAATGCCGATAAACATTAAATTACATAATGAAACTGTAAGAAGATACAACATATAAACTAAGTGTAAACCATATATTATTAATAACAAATAAGTTTTATAAATCAACCATAATTATTTAAAGTTATACATAATTGCGAAAGGGTAATTTTCCACGGTGATATTATAATGCTCTCCGTCTATTTTTTTTTTTTTTTGTGGTCATATCCTGTGCTATTTTGTGACGGGTGTACATTGCCCTGCCTTGCGAGTCTCTTGTGTACTAACCAAGTTCAGTGGGTTTAAAAAGTTAATTTTACAATATCCTGATGTTTGAAAGTTTTAACCTGCCCTATATACCATGGTAGGTAGAGATTTACAACCAGAAGTGTAAAATATCAAAGTTAAGAACTTAAGACACAAATATCTGTCTCTAAAGTGAAGATATTACTTTCGTAGCAATATGTAGTAGCCCGTAACTACACTGTTTGGTATAAAATAACTATCTAAATTGAAAAAGTACAAATATTCAGAAGATTTGGTTTTTCGAATCATGCCCTGCTAAGAAAATATTTTTACCTGTTAAATATAACCAAAATAAAAATAATAAATAGAAACACTTATAATAATGATATAAAAATTAAAAAGAAATTATTATTTCAAAAAAAAAAAAAAAAAAAAAAAAAACCAAAACAAAAAAAAAAAAAAAAAAAAAAAAAAAAACCCAAAAAAAACAAAAAACAAAAAAAAAACAAAAAAACAAAAACAAATCATATGAATATATTTTAAAGTAATTTTTCTTACGAATTTTGTAACGAGTCGATCAAAGGAGAAGATAGTTTTCCTAATAACGACTACACGACTAAATGGATAAGTAAATTTCCATCATTTTCCAATATGCAAATGAAGTAATATTCGTCAAACCGGAAATGTCGTCAAACCGGAAATGTAAATCATGACAACTATTTTCATTTAACATTGCTGTTTGTCTTGCAAGGCTTAGGAAGCATGTAGTTTCTAGTGATTAAATGCACTTAAATATGTATTAATAGTTCTGTCCTAGCTGATTATTCATCTCCGATCACTGATTTTTAGGATTCATATTTAGAAATTATTTAAATGCAGATTGTTTTGAATCAACAAGCTCATTCTGAAACTGCTTTATTATAATATATATATGGAAAAGTTTGAAGTACATGTATTGAAACCTTTTTAAAGGAAATTTTTAATGGCTACTCGTTTATCAATACTTTTTTTTCTTTAAACGGGGCCTCGGTTACTAAGTTGTCTAAAGCACGTGCAAAAGGATCACAACACTTCTTACTGCTTGGGTAAGAATCACATTAGGGCAGACCCTGCTACTTGAACAAAAAAGTTTACATTTTTATATAAACCATAATCCATTAGTGTGGCCAATAAAGGCTTTACTTAATTCCGTGTTCATCTTTCTTATATACTCTATACTAGGTGCAGCTATGACTATCTCCCGGATGTTCAAGACGCCACGCCAGATGGATATCAGAATTTACACATGTACCATGAGTGTGTTTGAAGACTGAACACAGACATTACAGGGCAAACGTGTGGTCATAGTGGTCAGCCGATATTGCAGCAAAGTGCTTATAATATAATCTCAAAGCAAAATACAGCTTCCGAAGAAATGTACCACAACAAACTTTAAAAACATGTATTTGAAAAAAAACTTTAAAAAACATGAATTCAAGTAATTGATAAAAGGGCAAATGTTTTGCTGTACATTTTGTCACTTTAAAAGTGATTGTAAAAATATAAATCGTTAAATTTAACAAGATTTTTTTATTTTTTTATTTATTTATTTATTTATTTTTTTTTTTTTGTATTTCATGTAAAATGATGGTGTTGTTTTTGAAAATGCTTTTATATATTGCGAGAGAGAGAGAGAGAGAGAGAGAGAGAGAGAGAGAGAGATATGCGATAAAATTAATGACAATCGTGTAATTTGGATGTTTGTTTTTCAAGATTTTTTCTATCATTTGTTTACAAATTTTAAAAATGTCTCTTTTTCGATATCTGGGGTCCTCAATAATATGTGATGAAACTATTATATGGTTTTTTAAACCTCTATGGACAACATTAACTTGTCGTGTTGTTGTATGTTTGTTTTGTACAATAAGATATCTTTATTAATCTCTGAACATGTATATAAATGTAAATATATAACACAAATACTAGTTAAATTTTGATGCACCAGATGTGCACATTTCGGAAAATAATTCTTCATCAGAGACACTAGGGCCCGAAAAGAAAAGTTTGATAGTTAAAAACAGAAGCCAAACACATTTGAAAATTAATGAATCTAAAGTTGCAAAATTATTTAAATCCAAAACCAGCTAAAGAATGCTTTGCATGAGGGAACAAACCTTAGTTTTAGATGAATTTCAAAATTTGCTAAATAGCTTGTTAATATGTGAGTGCGGATGTTGGTTCTCAGTAACATAATTAAGACACACACCGGTGATTATTACTTTGACAATCTCTCCATTGTTTTGTTAGGCTATTTAAAGTTAAATTAGATGATGTTATTGTATTGTCGGAATTTGCAGCGTGTAAACTGATCGTAAAGAATAATTTTTTTTACGTCAATTAAATGGAGAGATAAAAAATATTAGTGGAGCATTCTTTAACCACACAACAACAACAAAATTTTCCATTTTTTTTTTTTTTGGTTTATATTGGGGGACTATAAGACTGAAATAAAAAAGAAAACTAAACATAAATAGGTCAACTGAAAATGGATAAAACATCCTTATGTTATGACCCAAATGCAACAGTATTTTATTTTGGTTATTCGATTGTATTTAAACTACAATTCAAGGATTTTTTAAATTTTACCTCAAGTTAAATTTCTTCAAAGTATGTATTTAATGGTTTTGTTTTAGAGACATCTTATTGGACCTTAATACATGACTTGTGATTATAACAAAATAAAGTGTATAAACTAATTGAATCCGGATTGAAGAACATTGTAATTTAGTGACTGATTATGTTAAGCCATCCATTAGGGGAGAGGGTGGATAAAGGAAAGCGACAATGAGCAATTGACACTAATGCCTCAATATCTCGATGTTTTCTTTACTATTTCCTTCTGTTAGTATTGTATTATATTATAACAAAAGTGATTATTACATAATGTTTATGCTAATCAACTGTTGGGCAATTAGAGTCGGACGTTTGAACCGACATCACCCAACTTTAGGTCAGAATAAATTGTTGAACCTGGTTTGCATCTTATTTTGTATTTAGCAGTAGTTAAGTTACAGAGATAAAAATTATAACTGCAAGTTGGGTAAGGTCAAGAGAACATAAACGAAGTGTATGCCCAGATTGCGGCATAATACTAACAAATACTGTAAACCGCTTTATATTAGCGCATTGAAATTTTAGCCATTTCAAAATGCCAGTTGTATAAGCGCAGTTTTATTTTAGCGCCAGTGATAACCCTGTTTCGAACCCCAAAATTTACACCCGTACCTGTACCTAAATACGTAATACAACCGTTTAAAAGGACTGTGATGACACAAATTGGAATATAGTTGTTAAGCGATGATATGTCTTTGCAAGTTGGACACAATTGTACATAAAATATATATATATTTAAATCTTTCCTGAAAACCTACATTATAACTAAAAGAATTGCTTGACGCCTACAGAGACTGTGTTAGTATTTTTGGTCAATTTTTGTGTGTGATCGTGGCTTCCAAGTAAGTTTAAAGAAGAGACAACGATTTTACTTTCTGTCTATGTTGTAGTTATTATATAGAGATACTCTGAAAAGCTTGAAGTGTACAATCTGTTAATGTACATGTTAACCACACTTTAATCTTGAAGATAAACTTCATCTTATTTCTGTCCAGAAGCTTCTACTTTTCTTTTTTTTTCCCCCGGTGATTTGTATACAAAATTTTTACAACAGATTTTTAGTTTTTAAGCCGTTAGTAAAAAAAATTCTTCTGGTATATGCAAGCTAAAAACGCATAAGTAAACTCTCCTTTGGCACAAACATTTTAATAAATAAATATATTTTACAAAATAGTTTCAATCGTGTGCAAAAAATGGGGTCAGTTTCCAGTAAGCATTTACCTAAAACAAGGAGTTGCAATTGCAGCCTTAACTGTATTTAGTTTTTAGGAACAACTGAAAGAAAATTGCAAAAACAAAATTAAATAAATAAATAGATAAATAAAAATAAAGAAATAAAATTTATTGCTTTTTAGTTTCATCTTATTTGAGAAAATTGTCTATCATTTTGTAAAATATAGAATTTTGTCTTTTTTCATGGAATGTGTTGTTGTATGTAATTAGTGGATTGCAATTAATAACATAGTAATATTAATAACAGTATTAGGTATTGTTTAATTATTTGTACAAAAATACAAAAAAATGTAGAAATATTTTTGAAAAATGCAATCTGTGTGAACGGTATTGATATTCAAAATGGCTAATCGAGATTTTAAAATTTTAAATTTCACTATCTTTCAGATCAAAATACTCTACAATGTCTGTTTTCCTTTTGTCACGAGCAAATTCTCTAGTTTCTCGTATTTGTACATCTGTCCATGACTTAGACTTTAGGACTTTTTCAAAAGCTTCAGAAATATTGGACATTGCAGATTTAAGAAGGCTTTTATCACTGAATAAAGCGCCAAATTTCTGTAAAGTCCTTATCATATCAATTCTACCCTTTGAGCAGGCTATGTCTAACGCCGTTGTTTTCTGGTCCTCATTCCACTCTTTATGTCTCAAAACATGTTCGAGTACATCATTGTTCAAGGACTCTGCTGCATATATCAAACAATTTGAACTAAATACTCCTCCTTCTTTCTCAAGATGTTCCATGACTTCTGTGTTTCCTTTCCTACATGCAAATTCTAACGCTTCTGTTTTATTTTCCACAGTCCATCTCCTGCTGTTAAAGATATACGTGAACATTGTGTGACTGTTAGAGTGTATAGCAGCAATCAAACATCGAGTATTAGGGACACTCTCTTGTTCTTCTAGAAAATATTTTGCCATATCTAGATCACCAATTCCGCACGAATGACAAAAAGCTTCATGTTTCGCTTCTGTTGAAAATTCGTTATTTGAAATTAATTGATTAACAAACTCTACCAAACCAGACTTGATAGCAATGGACAAACTATCGTCTGCTAAAATAGCTCCATTTTCACATAAAATTCTGACCGATTCCATATTACCTTTACGGAGAGCAAGCTCAAGAGCCAGACACACTTCACTCTTTATTAAACCAGTATCATGGTGTTCTTCAATCCTATGTTCAAAAAGTTTTGATAAAAAATAAGGATCATTTGCTGAAAAATATATCAATGAATGTTCGTTAAAGCCACTTCTACAAATAATTTGTAAAAATGATTCCAAAAGTCGAGAGTTATCAAGGTATAAGAATAAATCATCAACAAAATATTCATCTTCTAAAGGTTGAAGTTTATAGAACTGTCTTACGTCTTTTAAAAGGATCTGTGTTATTCTTTCAGTAAGAACATTGTAATTTTCCTGAGTCACTCTTAAGCATGGATGGTCGTCATCTGAAGATGAATTAGTACAAATGTGATCACATATGAATGAATCCATACACTTCTGTAACACCTCCCTTGGGAAGTTTTCTCCATATGTAAGACATACAGCGTCAACAACAGAATTGTTAATGAACTCGTAGACTTGAAAGATTCTATTAAATTTGAGGAAAACATCTATCAGAATCTCTGCAGAATCCTTTATTGCGGCAGAAAGTCCTTTAGAAAAGGTCACACCACATCTATCAGCAATTTCATATAAGGAATCATTTTCTTCTTTAGATAAGGCAAATAATTTCTTTATGTTCAAATTCATGAATTGATTATTTAAAAACATATACACGAGGGTGAAATATTTCAGTTTATCGTTGAAATACAGAGCTCGAATCTCCTTTAGTAACCGTGGACAGAGTGTCTGGAAGAAACGCACCCCAAGGTTAATGTTACCAACAAACAATGAGCACATCAAGGGAAATCCAACCACGGTTTCTTGACGTAATATCAAATCTTCAGAATATCTAATGGGACTGGGTAATCGGGTTCTTTCAATTCTGCTTTCAGGATAAGAAACGGTTCGTCCTGATGGCGTGTTTAGTTGCGAGTGCTCATTTGGAAATAAAATTTGTTTTTTCAAAATCATTCTTTTCTCGTCTACATTTAATTGATACTCTTTTGTGAAATCAACAATATATGACTTTGAAAACAAACCGTTTTCATCGTCTGTCAATGAACTTATGCATCTCATTGCTTCAAACATAATATCTTTTCTAGAAGTTATCAATACAGATATGTTTCCGTGTTCTGCGCAAGTGCGGATGCTATGGAAATATGGTAACCATGATTTCACGAGGTCCAATCTAAAACACCCCTTCCCGAATATATCTTCAATTAGTACTATGTGTTTCGATTTGATATTTATTGCAGCTTGCCAGGTACTGCCCGACTGGATCTGAATTGGAATTTTATCCTCTTCAGCGCTGACTCTTCTCATTACTTCAAAAGATGTTGCGGTTTTTCCATCGCCGAATTTTCCAATCAAAATTGCTATACCATATTTTTGTAATCTTTCCACTACCCCTCTTAAAGCGCGTGTTTCAACAAAACAACGTTTTCTGTGTTTTTCTAATGTTGCCTCTGTCAGGTCTGAAAAATGAATAATCATGAAAAATAACTTAACGTTATACAGTTAATATTTATATATAAAACATAAAAAAGTGAGGTAGGAGATGATAACATCATTACTTAGCCTGTAAAAAGTGTTTTCCTTGCAATAGTATTAATTTTTGCTGTTTGCGACAACAGCAAGGCTATTGATTTCTATGGATTGATGAACAAGTTTGTAAATACATAAGTTGGCCTGCTGTTTACTAGCTGGGCGACTTATTGTGAAGGTGCTAGCTCTTTTTAAGTCAGTATGCCGTAGACAAGCATACCTCTACCAGTTCATTATCCTGGGTGAACCAATCGAAGCTATCCTTCCAAAACCGAGTGGTAGCTAAGGGTAAAAACTCTTAAATTTTAATGTCTAGTGTATGACAAATATAGAGTTCGAAATTCACGACTTCCCACTCTCGAGGTTGATGCTCTATCACTATGCCACCGATGCGGTCGATTACAGTAGTAAACTACATTATAGAGTATTTATATATAATACAAGGAACATATATATTACACGGTTTACTGAAATGGGAAAATGTTTGGCTAATGAAATTTCTCAGAGCCCACGTGATACCTCATAGTATTTGTGCGGGACAATTATCTGTATTGGCAATGGAATCGCATAAAGTGACGTTTTCCCGTAAAAACGACGTTTTTCGGAAAAATTTGAGTAAACGTTAACCATTTCATTCAGCACAAACGTTAAGAAGTATTGATCACGTGGTACGCTGGCGAGTTCCATTGAAAATTGACCCGGCTACCAGTTCATAAAACGGCGTCAGTCACCAGGAGGCAATTCATGTACTATATGTTGCTCATGATAAATAAGCCAAAAAAACGTTGCATACCTATTAGATTTTGGGCTACAGAAGATAATACTGTCGTTTGTCGTTCTTTTGTTTCCGTTTTATCAACATCTGAAAATGTAGCTAAAAGAAGATAAAATAAAACTAACCTGAGTAATCCGAGCATATATTACCCATGTTAACAACCAATAAAACTCTGCAGGTAATTATAGTGTAATTTTATTATTATTATCTAATTTTGTATTGGAATTGGATGCGTTCTCCTTTATATTTACAACCATTTGTGTTTTTTGTTTAATCACTGCTATTTTAAAGCGTCAGATTGGACAAAATCTACTTCCGGAAAAAGTTGTTGTCATGTAAACTGCTCAAATTGTTACGAACGCTTGGCAGGTGGATTGCTTTTACCAATATGTTGTTGTTCCAATTGCAAGATACAATTTGGATAGTAAGAAAAATAACGAAACAAGTAAATGACTAAGTTCAAATTGTATTTAACTCAAATCGATACATTTTTATCTACCTTAGATTTCTTCAATAACAACAACAAAATTTACATCACATTTAAAGCCTGAAACAGATAAATACTTCGTGATGTTTTAGAAAAAGGCTTTTCCTTGTTCCCTCATTACATATTACATTTATATAGTTTTCGATATGACAAGGCCATACAAAAATCGATCAATTTTAGAAGTACTTGATCTATCTGATGATATTGCCGATCAACTTGTTATATGTGTGCCAATTTAATATCTAATCTAGTTATAAAAAGTAATCGCGCCATGCAGCAAAAGTCGCGAAAATTTGCATGCTGGAAAATATGATGTTTTTATTTTTAAAATATTCTCACTCGCAATAATACAGATTTGTAGAACTTGCTGATTTAGAAAAATCTTTTGTCTAAAACGATAGCACCATGATCCTATGGGAAATCTCACCCCAAATTCCCTCGGATGGACTTTATACGGCCGCATATATGTCAGTCCCCCACACTGGCCAGCAAACTGTAACAGGAGAAAAATGCAGGGTCGGACCGGGGATCGAACCCGGGACCTCCCGCACTATAGGCGAGTGCTCTACCACTAAGCAACCCAGACCGCTACACAATCATTAAGGCAGATAGTTCGGCCTGTTGTATATATTTGTCGATGTTCTGGTTTGTATGAAGTTGTTTTTACATATTTACATACTTACGTTGATTTAACATGGTATTCTGACTGCCAAACATTATAGGAGCTTTATTATCATGCACCTCAATATTCAGCCGTATATCCGTATTTGAGATTTTAGCTTGGTTGAATATTTCCTGAACTGTGTAAACTGTTTTATATAAAAAAAATCATAATAGAAACAGATTAAAAATTAAAATATAACTCAAAAAGATGTATTTGGGCAATATCGAATTTCACTTGGCAAAATAAACATATATATATATTTCCTGACTTGGAACAAACACTACATGGGCTTAATAAATGATGTATGCGCATACATGTGGTAATAGCACTATTGGGTATGAACAAATTATTTCTAGTATTTAATTCAAATATGAAATTGTTATTATGACCAAATCATTGAAAACATGGAGCAAAAACAGGGACAAGTGCGGCCTTTACCGAACCTTTTTTTATAACGGTTTATTTACATTAACCAATATTAAATTATAAATTCGTTACAAATATAAATCGTACATTTTAAACATCATTAACTTTTACCATCCCAGTATTAAGTCAAAAAAAAAAAAATGTTTAAAACGCGGTATTTGGTCAAAGTTGGTCTACAGACAAATTCTTTGAGCCAAAATTTAGTTTTTGAGCAAACAGAGCAAGGACCTTTTTAATACTAAATCCTACATTCCGAGTACCTTATAAGCAGTAGTTCATTACTACATGTACACTAAATTTAATTTATGTAGCATATTTATATTTTATACAGTCAAACATGCCTTAAAGGCCACCTCTCTATAAGGGCCACCTGCTTATAAAGGCCAATAAAATTCTATCCCATTTGCTCTTTGTCTATATAATTTGAACTTTTATATAAAGGCCACCTGTCCATAAAGGCCACTTTAATTGATTCCCGTGGGTGGTCTTTATAGACAGGTTTGACTATATTTGTAAGTTACTTTTCAAAAAAAGTTTTAATATACTAACTTTAAATAGTAATCGTTTTGTGTAATACTAGTATCGTCCATTTTCTTAAAATCCTGAACCGTGATTACAACTACTGTCTGATCTTGATTACAACTACCGTCTGATCTTGATTACAACTACTGTCTGATCTTTATTACAACTACTGTCTGATCTTGATTACAACTACTGTCTGAACTACTGTCTGATCTTTATTACAACTACTGTCTGATCTTGATTACAACTACTGTCTGAACTACTGTCTGATCTTGATTACAACTACCGTCTGATCTTGATTACAACTACTGTCTGATCTTGATTACAACTATCGTTTGATCTTGATTACAACTACTGTCTGATCTTGATTACAACTACTGTCTGATCTTGATTACAACTACTGTCTGAACTTGATTACAACTACTGTCTGATCTTCATTACAACTACTGTCTGATCTTGATTACAACTACCGTCTCAACTTCATTACAACTACTGTCTGATCTTGATTACAACTACCGTCTGATCTTCATTACAACTACTGTCTGTTCTTGATTACAACTACTGTCTGAACTACTGTCTGATCTTGATTACAACTACTGTCTGATCTTGATTACAACTACTGTCTGATCTTGATTACAACCACTGTCTGAACTACTGTCTGATCTTGATTACAACTATCGTTTGATCTTGATTACAATTACTGTCTGATCTTGATTACAACTATCGATTGGTCTTGATTACAACTACTGTCTGATCTTGATTACAACTATCGTTTGATCTTGATTACAACTACTGTCTGATCTTGATTACAACTACTGTCTGATCTTGATTACAACTACTGTCTGATCTTGACTACAACTACTGTCTGATCTTTATTTCAACTACTGTCTGATCTTACAACTACCGTCTGATCTTGATTACAACTTCTGTCTGATCTTGATTACAACTACTGTATGATCCTGATTACAACTGCCGTTTGATCTTGATTACAACTACCGTCTGATCTTGATTTTAAGATCAATATCTTGAAATTTAATGTAGAAAGTAAGAAATATAAGCAACAAAAGAATAAATAATATAAATTATACAAACTATTTTGCAATGTAACTTGGTTATTTCTGCCAGTTTGAACACTTCCAGCCATAGCTGACACAGGAATGGTCTGCAACTCTCCCGTATAAGTCTCGCCGTCAGATGGCGTGTTGTCCTTATTCTCCATTGGTAGTAGACCTCAGTCGTGATAAGGCCGGATGGGGGACGGTCAAAAGTAGTGCATATAAAAAACTCAGGGGTCTTTACTTAGACCCTGTGCATTTAAATTTGTTAATAGATAGCACTTTGCAATTTTGCCAGGGTGAGAGCTTCTGAGGTTTGCTAAAGAATTAAGCTGAGTTGGATGACTATCGCACTATATTTCCAGCGTAAGGACTTGAGCCGCACAATGCACTTCCTATGCCTGGACCACATTTTGCATGTAAACATTGCCATGTGCTTTTAGCATGATTGACACATTTTCCAAATTTCTGAAAAAATGAATCAGACAAGGTATTGATTTTTTTTTGAAAAAGAAAAAAAGTAATATTTGAGGATTCAGAGACAATATGTGCCAATATATGTAGTTCGGGGTTTGTTGACCATCAGATTCTATGAAAATGGTCTATTTTGAGGTAAAATTTTACAATTTTCTGTGTGGTTGCCATGGTAACAAAATGTTTGCTAAACTTGTTAAAATTTGCATTTGGGTCATAAATTCAGTATAGAAATAGTGCTTGAATTCTTCTGATTTTAAAAAGTATCAACATTTCTGGTGTTACTTTAAAAATTATTGAAATATGGGTGCATAACACTAAAGGTGGTATGACCAAAATTGGGCAATTTTGGCTGTCATTTCATGACTGAGGTCTGCTACCATAAGAAAAGAGACAAAACCATGTAAAATCACTAATTTAATGAAAAATGTCTGCTTTCAACTTGTTTTATGTTGTTGAATTACAGTGGGTTTGGAAAAATGCAGAATGAACTCATTTGCAATGTTTTTCAATGTATGAGGTCAAAGGTCAGTTTAAGTGCAAAAAGGTCAAATTGCCTAATTTATGTATGTAAGGCTTAAAATGAGATGTTTTGAACAATTTTTCTGTTATTTTATGTAATTTTCCTGAAAAATTTGTGAGAATACAATTGTTTTATATGTTAAAACATCAAAACTCCATGGAAACTGTATCAGCATGAACAAACCTACCAGTTTTTCCATCTGAATGAATTTCAGTTTGTGCTCTGTTTGATATTATGTATCATCATAAGAAGCAAAACCATTGCTAAAACTTTTGCCAACTGCATAAATCTAATTTATACATTTAATAATTATCACTTTTAACTACATAATTCTTTATAAAATTCAAATTTTGATATATCATAAAACCAGTGACATCTTACTTTGCCATAATCATGCAAAAAGCACAATTTTAAGTGTCTAAATAATGGATATCGAGAGTTATCTCCCTTTATTTCTATGATGCTGTTAATTTTTTTGGATTTTTAATGAAAAACAAGAGAATTTTAGTAGATAATGTTATAAAATTTCAAAACTTTATGAAATATTTCATAGTTAATTCATCCATTGCAAATTCTAGTTGATTTAGTTCAGTCTGTTCTATACTTTTTACTCATTTTAATGCTCATTTTGTGCGAGTTTGCAAAATTGCCATCAATTTGGCAAATAATTAGTTTTTTATTGCCAAAGTTTGCTATGTACATTTAACATAGGATAACCAGGAATGCATCTTTTCATTTACTTTTAAGCTTTAAACTATTTGTCAACAGCATTTTAACTCAAATGTACATAATCAGTTTGGCAAAAATTGCAAAAATTAGCCCAAATGAGTGTAAATTGGCCACATTATGGAATGCATGCCTATGAATTGATTGTAGCCAATTTTGACAATTTTTGCAAATACCAGCATAGTGTTGCATAGCGTTTGATTCGTAATATTGTCTTCTGTCAGAAAATAAAGTAAAATTATGAGTTTTGAAATTTGCATTAGCCTTATGGTAGTAGACCTCAGTCGTGATAAGGCCGGATGGGGGACGGTCAAAAGTAGTGCATATAAAAAACTCAGGGGTCTTTACTTAGACCCTGCTGCATTTAAATTTGTTAATAGATAGCACTTTGCAATTTTGCCAGGGTGAGAGCTTCTGAGGTTTGCTAAAGAATTAAGCTGAGTTGGATGACTATCGCACTATATTTCCAGCGTAAGGACTTGAGCCGCACAATGCACTTCCTATGCCTGGACCACATTTTGCATGTAAACATTGCCATGTGCTTTTAGCATGATTGACACATTTTCCAAATTTCTGAAAAAATGAATCAGACAAGGTATTGATTTTTTTTGAAAAAGAAAAAAAGTAATATTTGAGGATTCAGAGACAATATGTGCCAATATATGTAGTTCGGGGTTTGTTGACCATCAGATTCTATGAAAATGGTCTATTTTGAGGTAAAATTTTACAATTTTCTGTGTGGTTGCCATGGTAACAAAATGTTTGCTAAACTTGTTAAAATTTGCATTTGGGTCATAAATTCAGTATAGAAATAGTGCTTGAATTCTTCTGATTTTAAAAAGTATCAACATTTCTGGTGTTACTTTAAAAATTATTGAAATATGGGTGCATAACACTAAAGGTGGTATGACCAAAATTGGGCAATTTTGGCTGTCATTTCATGACTGAGGTCTGCTACCATAAGAAAAGAGACAAAACCATGTAAAATCACTAATTTAATGAAAAATGTCTGCTTTCAACTTGTTTTATGTTGTTGAATTACAGTGGGTTTGGAAAAATGCAGAATGAACTCATTTGCAATGTTTTTCAATGTATGAGGTCAAAGGTCAGTTTAAGTGCAAAAAGGTCAAATTGCCTAATTTATGTATGTAAGGCTTAAAATGAGATGTTTTGAACAATTTTTCTGTTATTTTATGTAATTTTCCTGAAAAATTTGTGAGAATACAATTGTTTTATATGTTAAAACATCAAAACTCCATGGAAACTGTATCAGCATGAACAAACCTACCAGTTTTTCCATCTGAATGAATTTCAGTTTGTGCTCTGTTTGATATTATGTATCATCATAAGAAGCAAAACCATTGCTAAAACTTTTGCCAACTGCATAAATCTAATTTATACATTTAATAATTATCACTTTTAACTACATAATTCTTTATAAAATTCAAATTTTGATATATCATAAAACCAGTGACATCTTACTTTGCCATAATCATGCAAAAAGCACAATTTTAAGTGTCTAAATAATGGATATCGAGAGTTATCTCCCTTTATTTCTATGATGCTGTTAATTTTTTTGGATTTTTAATGAAAAACAAGAGAATTTTAGTAGATAATGTTATAAAATTTCAAAACTTTATGAAATATTTCATAGTTAATTCATCCATTGCAAATTCTAGTTGATTTAGTTCAGTCTGTTCTATACTTTTTACTCATTTTAATGCTCATTTTGTGCGAGTTTGCAAAATTGCCATCAATTTGGCAAATAATTAGTTTTTTATTGCCAAAGTTTGCTATGTACATTTAACATAGGATAACCAGGAATGCATCTTTTCATTTACTTTTAAGCTTTAAACTATTTGTCAACAGCATTTTAACTCAAATATACATAATCAGTTTGGCAAAAATTGCAAAAATTAGCCCAAATGAGTGTAAATTGGCCACATTATGGAATGCATGCCTATGAATTGATTGTAGCCAATTTTGACAATTTTTGCAAATACCAGCATAGTGTTGCATAGCGTTTGATTCGTAATATTGTCTTCTGTCAGAAAATAAAGTAAAATTATGAGTTTTGAAATTTGCATTAGCCTTATGGTAGTAGACCTCAGTCGTGATAAGGCCGGATGGGGGACGGTCAAAAGTAGTGCATATAAAAAACTCAGGGGTCTTTACTTAGACCCTGTGCATTTAAATTTGTTAATAGATAGCACTTTGCAATTTTGCCAGGGTGAGAGCTTCTGAGGTTTGCTAAAGAATTAAGCTGAGTTGGATGACTATCGCACTATATTTCCAGCGTAAGGACTTGAGCCGCACAATGCACTTCCTATGCCTGGACCACATTTTGCATGTAAACATTGCCATGTGCTTTTAGCATGATTGACACATTTTCCAAATTTCTGAAAAAATGAATCAGACAAGGTATTGATTTTTTTTGAAAAAGAAAAAAAGTAATATTTGAGGATTCAGAGACAATATGTGCCAATATATGTAGTTCGGGGTTTGTTGACCATCAGATTCTATGAAAATGGTCTATTTTGAGGTAAAATTTTACAATTTTCTGTGTGGTTGCCATGGTAACAAAATGTTTGCTAAACTTGTTAAAATTTGCATTTGGGTCATAAATTCAGTATAGAAATAGTGCTTGAATTCTTCTGATTTTAAAAAGTATCAACATTTCTGGTGTTACTTTAAAAATTATTGAAATATGGGTGCATAACACTAAAGGTGGTATGACCAAAATTGGGCAATTTTGGCTGTCATTTCATGACTGAGGTCTGCTACCATTGGTGGTCCTATATTATCCATCTCTGGTTCATGCAATCCTTTCAATGTTTGAAACAAATTGACGATCCAAACATCAAATCGAATGTTTCTTTGCAGTTTTAGGATTAATGGGGGTGTTCAATGTTTGTAACTTATTTTTAATATTGTTTATTCACTTCTTCCTTGGTTTTGTCGTCTCGTCTTCCGCCATCTCTACAAGTAATCACGTGACCAATAAGAATAAAATTGACATTTTAGTCAAAAATTTTACGGTAAATAAGAATTAAGAATCTTAAATAAAGACGAATATGACACAGATGTTTTACGACCAGTCAGGAAACTTTTACTTATACTGAAACTGTCAGTTTATAGATGGTAGAGAAATCTGGAGTGTCGCGAAAACACCGACGGTCTTCGAAGAATAACACTGCGGTAGCTCAGTTGGTAGAGTGCTCGCTCAGTAAGTGGAAGGTCGTAAGTTCGAACCCCGATCCGGGGTCTGGCCCAAGACTAAAAGTGGGTAGTGACTGTTCTTTCACCAAGCACTCGGCATTTAGAAATAAAAGTCACAGTACTTTCGGATGGGAACTTAAACTAAACGAGGTCCCGTGTTACGATAGGCGTGGCACGATAAATAACTCTGCTGTATACTGCCATAAGCGCAACGCACGGGCAAAATTTCTGCACTTTGCCTATAGATGGCGACGTCTCGATAAAAGTGAAATACGTTAAACACCATTACTCAACTCAACTCTTTAATAATAATAATAATTATTATTATTTATTTCTCCAAAGTATAGAGAATATAATTATTATATACAATATTAACATGTAACAATTTACAATACATACGGGGAATAAATACGCGTGTATGGTAATAATTAAGTGCATACGCACTTAAAGTAAATATGTCAGTAAGAAACACGATGCTCGTAATCATGGATTTTATAAATAGGGATAATAACTATAATTTATTTATCTGTAAATAACACGGAAGGGAAAATACAGTGGCTAAACCAAAACTAGCGAGTCGTTCTGTAGACTAAACCTATCCAGGCTGATCCGCAACATCGCCTCTTTCCCGATTTTCGATTCAATTACCTTCAATGTCAAAATCATGTTTTTTTTTCTTTTCGTTTGTTTTCAGTCACAGACTGACAAAAATTGGAGAAAGGGGAGATCACTCCGATTATTGTTTAATAAATCTTGTGTAACGATATACATGTAGTTATGTCATGCCGTCACAGGCATATAAAAATTCATCATGAATAAAAATTATTATTTAAACAAATAAATAAATAAATAAATAAAAATAAATAAATAAAAATAATGAATAAAAAGTAAAAGATGTTGATTTATTCTTACCTGCTAGTAATATTATTAACCTTCGTTTATATGAGGCGCCGTTTCTATATTTATTCACTATTTTAGCATATGCATAATTCATTTATGGATATCCATAAATCGAATTTTACATATGTAAAATTATTTAAAGATATCCAAAAATAATTTTGCATATGTAAAATTCGATTTATGGATATCCATAAATCGATTTTTGCATATGCATAAATACATTTTTACATATGTTAAAATGCTGGCTATTTTTGCATATGCAAAAATACATTTTTACATATGCATAAATCGATTTTTGGATATCCATAAATCGATTTTTGCATATGCAAAAATAGTCAGTATTTTTGCATATGTAAAAATCGATTTTAACATATCCATAAATCGCGAGTGTGAAATGATTTCTCCCCAACTATTTAGTGCGGGTCTATTTCGTGTTCATTATTACGTCGGTTTGTAACATGGCAACTAACTCAATTTCTGATATGATATCGACAGCTTTGTCGTCAACATGCCGATCATCAATTTCCAAACACCTCAATGATATACTCCTCTGATATTCGTTCTTTCCTTTTATTTTTTCTAGCAGCCATGTTGGATTTTGTAGGGCGAACCGTCGCGTGGTAATGTAATGAATCGTAATGTAATAAACACTTTCGTTTTTAAAAATGCGTAGGTTTATATTTTTGCACTTATTTTGAAAGTGCATTTATTAACCATAAAGAAAATTAACGATTTTTATATGTTACAATAGAAAAATATTACTCTCACAATATACCGGAAAGTATTTACTTCGGGATTGAGAATTGGGGAGAACTCAGTATTTTCAAATTTTACAAATTTATTTTTGGATATCCATAAATCGATTTTTGCATATGCAAAAATGCCAAATATTTTTACATATGCATAAATCGATTTTTGGATATCCATAATTCGATTTTTACATATGCAAAAATACCGACTATTTTTGCATATGCAAAAATCGATTTATGGATATCCAAAAATCGATTTATGCATATGTTAAAATACTGAATAAATATAGAAACGGCGCCTCATACGTTTATCATTTCTGATTTTCTGACTCACTTTTAACAATGTGTCATAGTTCAAACTGTCTGACCAGCAATGTGTCCTTAATACGATTATAGATAACAAAGAAGTCAAAAGCCCAGATCAAACAAGTCACACTAATGATGACGCACGTATATACCTAACTTTTACGATCACGTGTCTTTGATAATAATAACTTTTAATTTTTATTCATATTATACATCACTTGTCAGACAAGTTACACGGACTCTGTAGTGATTTTATCTGATACAAAGACTGATTTTTAAAAGCACCTGCGGAATTCAGTGGTGTGAAACTGTTGAAGTGTTTAAGAATAGCTTGGGGGGTGAGGTCATGCAACTATTTCACTGTTTTAGCAGAGGCATACATATCGTGAAAATTTCTGGTTTTGGAAATTATTTTAGTGTAGAGTTGGTTGTACTTCCTCGGTGTTCTATTTGAAATAACGCTAGACCTGAAATTCAAGGGTTTGCATTCGGAGAGCAATTTTGCCGTTACAGACGCACTGTCCTAATATAAATGCCTTTACTAACTTGAAAAGCCTTGAAATAACGCCTGTCAGTTTTGGTTAAATTTTGTATATTCTGTAATGTTTTATAATTTTTGATCAAATCTGCGATACTTAAACATTCAAAATTAGTTGAGCTTATGGCATGGCGAAATGTTGGCATGTCACGCGGCATGCGTGTGTGCATTAACTTCTTCTAATGGGCCGATAACACTATCGAGTTGTCGCCCCCTGATCCGCTAGAGGGCTACTACTTCCGGGGAGTTCACAGTTGTAAACAACTTGGTTGCTACTAATATGTATCTATTAAATGCCCGATGTATTAGTTTTAAATGCATCGATTCTTTTATGTAAAAAGTTATACATAGACTGGACTGTTGTTGTAAATACATCTTTTACTTAAAATTAATTATCTTTACTTGTCATTGAAATTTTACAGTGTTGAAAATCGATTTTATACGATTTGACGATGCGTATGTAAACCTTATCTGGACACGTGCTCAGTTAATGGGGAGGGTTAGCCCATAGAATTTATCCGTAATAAAATGGGGAAAAAATCATTATATGTTGCAATTTTATATTGTAAATAGTTAATTTATACTTAGTTATCGGTCTCATACACGCGTAACTTGGAAATAAGTAATCTATGGTTGACTTGGATTTTGGTGTATATAAAAAATGTAACAGAATTAAACGTCGAAAATTTTTTTGTATTTTTTTTTTTTTTTTTTTCATTTTCAAGTATTGAGAATTATTATTCACTAACTGATGCAAGAGAGATACAATATGTAATAATAAACGTGAAAACAGTTAAAAATTATAAATTTAAAAAAAAACAAACTTGTGTCCTATTTATTTACACGATCCACAGTATTTATTTACCAATAAAGGAAAATATTACTAAATTCAATAAAACAAAAAGTAACGACTACAAACAATTAATTTTTTTTATTATAATTTGATTTATTTATCTTTCGTTTATTATTATTATTATTATTATTTGAAGTTTATGTTAACCCTTGTCAGCACAAGCGATATGTCTTAAACGACATGCAATAATTATTATAATCACAGTTTTTGAAAACATAACGATTGTATTCAAAACAAAGTGAAAACGTTTCTACTAAAACAAACAGAAGCCAATTTATTACTATCGGCAATTTTTTTGCTGTCTTGAGAGAGAGAGAGAGAGAGAGAGAGAGGGGGAGAGAGAGAGAGAGAGAGAGAGAGAGAAATTTAAAATGAAAGCTTATTTTCTGAAAATATTCGAATATAGTGAATATAAGTGAAAGTAGAAAAAAAGAAGTTCGAAGTAATAGAAAGAAAATGCTCGTAGTGATTATGAGTGATAGATAGAAAAGGGCACGAAGTGATTTTAAGTGATAGAGAGAAAACAGTAATTATTAGTGATGGAGAGAAAAGTCGTAGTAATTATGAGTGATAGAGAGAAAAGGGATTGTAGAGATTATGACTGACAGAAGAAAAAACGTAGTGATTATGAGTGATAGAGAGAAAAGGACTCGTATTGATCATGGCTGATAGAGAGAAAAGGGCTCGTAGTGATTATGACTGATACAAAGATAAATAATTAGTCTTTTTTAATTTTTTTTGAATTGTTATATTAACAATGATTTAACATGGCTTGTGTAATCATAGATCAAATTTGTTCAAACGGGCTCTTAGTGACTGTGAAATGTGTTCAAATTATCTCAAATTGAATATCAATTATGGTTGTTTACTGTAAACAATTTCCTTCCATCAAATATACAAGTTTCAAAAAATTTTCAAGGTATTTTGGGAAAATAAAAACCTTTGATGTATAGAAAGTCGGGATAAGTGTGTATATTAGACCATGTCAAGGTGTGGATATACATGTACACATGTATCTTCAAATACCTGTGTATATTCACCCGTAGATATACATGTTAATTAAAGATCAATGGTTGTATCCTTGTACCTGAGACGATCTTGTATAAGTTTTAAGCATGCAATATATGTTCAATTCCATAGGTCAAGACCTCCCCTATTACCTGATCAAGTGTCAAAATTAAGTCAACATAGACATCAATTCTGATTGCAAAAAATCGGTTTTTTACACTGTTTGATTTAAATGACAAGTAGAGAAAATAAAAATAAAATACTTTTAATAACAAAAAATCTTCAAAGTTCATATATATGACCATTTTACATAAAATAATCGATGTATTTTCACTGAAACACCAGACATTTAATAGATAAAAGATCGTAGCAACCAAGTTGTTTACAACCGTGAACTCCCCGGAAGTAGTATCCCTCTAGAAGATCAGGGGCCGTAACTCGATAGTGTTATCGGCCCATTAGAAACTACTGGACCAAACGAAACCATGTTTAGTGTGGAGGGTAGGGGTAATCAATATAAAGCAACATAAAGCAATATAAAGCAATATAAAGCGGTTTTATTTTCCTTGTTTTGGGGTTTTTCTGTTGAATAATGGTTTCTAACAACATTTAACACTGTTTAAAATAAATTTCAATCAACTTTATAGAAGAAATAGGCGCTTTATACTCATTTTTTTAACGATATTACAATATTGCCGAGCCGCCATATTTCCTTCAGTGCGCATGCTCAGTTCGTGTTTCCTTATGAATGAACTACCGAAAGATGGAACACCTTTTTTTTCCTTTAAGACTTTCCTGGTGCCGTAAATAATTAATAATGTACACTAAATTTATAATAATAATTAAAATAATATAAATAAAAATTATAATAATAATAAAAGTAATAATTTTGCTTTATCATTTTCTTATGCTTTTCGTTTCTGTTTTTTAATAATTAAAATTATAAAAAAAATAATAATAAATAAAGTTTTTCACAGGCTTCCCTTTTTTAAAAAAAGGAAATTTATTTAATTTTATATTTTTTTTTAAAGTTCAGTCTGGCAGCACCAGAAAAGTTTCGACCCCTTTTAATACTTAACTAAAGTTATCAAACTAGTGAAACTAGTGAAACTGAAATAATAAATGATTTATAAGTTCTCCCGGGGATCAAAATATTTACATAATATACAAAAGTATGATACAATATATACATAAAAATTATCAAGAAAAAGTCGGGTTTCGCACATATGTGCGTGTGCTACAGGCACAGCACCCGGACCAGTATGTTAAAATAAAAATAAGTACTGAATACGACAGATGGCCTTATGGTAACAGAGAAAATAAATAAAAATAATAAAGTCGGGTGGCGCACATTTGTACTTGTGCTACAAGCACAGCATCCAGATGTATTTGAACTGGTGTTATTTATCCCTTACTAAGTCACAAATGACAAATTCAACGAAGTTCTGTGTTTAATTTATCGTATTTCAACATTTTGAAAGTTGTGTTTAAATGACCCGGGTTTTGATGACGTAACCATGTTCTAATATTAGATCCCAAATGCTGCATCTCGCTGGGTAAATACTGTAATTTCTGTATTTATTCGAGCTTTTATCGTTGAACCAAATGTAACATTGTTCATTAGGAACATCAGTTATGAGATTAGCACCGTTTTAATTTTTCTTTGGAAAACTTAATGCAGCTTTAAATCTTAGCTATTTTGGGTAGCGAATTCTTTTTTTGGATCGAGCTCTTCGTTTCTGACCCGGTTTAGTGGCAATGGCCCTTGTTTTAGGGACTTGTAATAGACCATCGGTTGATGTGACCAGTTTTGAGTTTGAATGCTTGAATCCATATATTTTTTTAAGTATGCTATCTTTCTCGTGTTCCGATTTCCGTTCCCAAACAGTTTCTTTAATTTTTAGGTACTGAAATTTAGGAGCGAGATTCAATTCCCCAATGCCCTGAATCGCTATTTTAATTAAATTTTCCTGAAATTTAACCCCCCTTTCTAAAACTTTATCAAATCCGGACACCTTTGAGGTTTCCATTTTATAGCAGCTTTTAATGAATGTTTTATCGACTCGCAGTTCAGTATTATTTTTCTAGGAAGTTGAAACTTTCCCACAAACCCGTCTTGTTTCGAATCCGAAATTCAGAAATTTTAAGATCAAAATCTAAAAGTGTATTGGAATTAGATAAACCATTGTCCCCGAACAAGTTGTCCGTAATAGGCCTAATTTCCACACCTGACATGCCGATTTTACGACGAAGATGATATTAAACGTTATTTTCAATATGCCTAGTGCATAACGTCATATTACCCAGGGAAAGGCTGATTTTAAAGCCTTGATAAGAGCTTTTTCCTCATCTGTTCCTATTACCAAATTATCCAAACTTATCTCGGTATGGTTTATTTTTGCATTTAGAACTCCCGAAATATGCGAAAAAATCTCTGGTTTGATGTGGACTCCTCATCCCAGTGTAAAAAGATCGGCCCTAGAATGACAGGACAAGTAGATTTAGACCTTTTTATTAAATTCGTGATTAATTCTATTCGTCGGTGCATGGCTTCCCATTTCCATTGTAAATCTGCTTGTACGCAATTATATCTAATTAATTTAATTATCTAATTATAAAGGCTATAGGTTTATGTAAAAAATAAACTAAATAAATAAAGAAATGAAAAAATAAGAAAATAAATCCATTTATAAAAATAATATAATATAAAAATTATAAATAATAAATTATAAATTATAATTTTATAATTATAATTTTATAATTATAATTATAATTGAGAATTATTATATACGAATTATAATTGAGAATTATTATATACAAATTATAATTTAGATTCATTGTATAAAAATTAAAATTTATATTCATTATATAACTATTATAAATTATATTTTTTAAATAATAAAAATTGTAAATTATATTTTATAAATAATAAAAATCATAAATTATATTTAATAAATAATAAAAATCATAAATTATATTTAATAAATAATAAAAACCATAAATTATAGTTTATAAATAATAAAAATCATAAATTGTATTTTATAAATAATAAAAATCATAAATTGTATTTTATAAATAATAAAAATCATAAATTATATTTTATAAATAATAAAAATCATAAATTATATTTAATAAATAATAAAAATCATAAATTATATTTAATAAATAATAAATAATAAAAACCATAAATTCTATTTTATAAATAATAAAAATCATAAATTGTATTTTATAAATAATAAAAATCATAAATTGTATTTTATAAATAATAAAAATCATAAATTCTATTTTATAAATAATAAAAATCTGAATTATATTTTATAAATAATAAAAATCTGAATTATATTTTATAAATAATAAGTATAAAGTATTTTTTTTAAAATAAAAATTATATAGTATGTTAAATATATCCTTTGATCTTTTGATCTTTCATTTTATTTTAATCCTTCGGTAATCACAAGCGCGCGTGTTGGTTTCGGTCATAAAGTCGGTTTTTTAATTGGCGGTTGATCAACTTGAAAAAAAAAATCATAATTTACGACACCAGGAAAGTCTAAAGGAAAAAAGGTGTTCCATCTTTCGGTAGTTCATTCATAAGCAAACACGAACTGAGCATGCGCACTGAAGGAAATATGGCGGCTCGGCAAATATTGTAATATCGATAAAAAAAAATGAGTATAAAGCGCCTATTTCTTCTATAAAGTTGATTGAAATTTATTTTAAACAGTGTTAAATGTTGTTAGAAACCATTATTCAACGGAAAAACCCCAAAACAAGGAAAATAAAACCGCTTTATATTGCTTTATATTGCTTTATGTTGCTTTATATTAATTACCCCTATCGAGTGTGGAAGGTCCCTATGTGTAGTTTATACAAATCAGCTTCTTGCAAGATCGAAGATGACTGCCATTGCTTTAAATAGCAAAAAGTGCAAAATGGACATTACAGGTTTATATATCAACCGATTTAGTCCAAATTTGATATATAGATTTTCCTTCACTTTTATAATTAGCTTGTAATATCGGAATATTCAAATAAGCTGCTGTTAATAGCTTATTCTTTCAAAATCTTCTACTCTGAAACTACTGATCTAAATGGAACCAAATTTGGTGTAGAATGTTCCTAGTTGGAGTTGTTTAAAATTTGCACAAATCAAATTCTTGCGACATACAAGATGACTGCCGTGCTCTAATAAGCAAAAAGTGCAAAAATGGCCATAACAGGTTTGTTTATCAACCGATTTAATTCAAATTTGATATGTAGAGAGTATATAGTTATCCAATTAACATATTAAAAGGGATTTTCTCTCACATTTATAATTGGCTCATAAACTGTACCTTGTATCTAAATTATCAGGCGTCTTAAGTTTTAAAATTCATTTAAAACTAAGGTTTGTTCCTTTATGATAAGTATTCCTTAGCCGGATTTGGATTCATATAATTTTGGAACTTTAGATTCATTAGTTTTCAAATGTTTGAATTATCTTTTTAATACAGTTCACAATTTATGATAACGATAATTAATAAGGGCAATAACTCAGTGATCAGTATAAAAATTGGTCTGTTTACACTTTTTGATTTGACTATCTATAGTTTCTCATTTTAAATGAGAAGATGAAGTATTATAGCTTTGTTATAGAGAGCATTATAGAGTTAGGTAGAATTTTCTTTAACATTCCAACCGGATGCCTCTTCATGCAATGGGGGCCTCTGAGGCAGAATGGTCTGTAGCAGACACTTGCAGATCACAGATTACTGCCGAAGTTTCAATCCCACACAGACAGATACTACAATTTGAAAGTTTGTCATTTCCTTGCCAAAGGTTGACAGTTTTCTCCAGACACTCTGGTTTCCTCCACCATCCTTGAATTGACCGTCTTGTGCAAAAAGTGCAAAAATCTTGACTGGGACATAAAACACTATTGATTTAATACAACTTACTCCAATCTTTAATGCAATAAATTGCCTGTCAATATCTGCCTGGAGATTTCCTTCCTGCACATAAAGAACTGTAAGATAAGATTTTATTCCTGCACATAAAAAAACTGACAGACAAGATTTCATTCCTGCATATGAAAAACTGTCAGACAAGATTTTATTCCTGCACATGAAGAACTATCAGACAAGATTTCATTCCTGCACAATAAGAACTGTCAGACAACATTTCTTACCTGCACATGTAGAACTGTCAGACAACATTTCTTACCGGCACATGAAGAACTGTCAGACAAGATTTTATTTCTACATATGAAGAACTGTCAGACAAGATTTCATTCCTGCACATGAAGAACTGTCGGACAAGATTTCATTTCTGCATATGAAAAACTGTCAGACAAGATTTTATTCCTGCACATGAAGAACTATCAGACAAGATTTCATTCCTGCACAATAAGAACTGTCAGACAAGATTTCATTCCTGCACATGAAGAACTGTCAAACAAGATTTCATTCCTGCACATGAAGAACTGTCAAATAAGATTTCATTCCTGAACATGAAGAACTATCAGACAATGCTTATAACAACACTGACAGTCATGTTAGGTGTTTAGGAAGCGAGTTAAAAAGACAAAAACAGAGATAACTTGTATTTCTTGTTTAATGTTCACATCTTATGGATTGTAAAGTCAAAACAACAAAGGGATGTGTTTAACCAATTGTAACTCAAAGTGTACAAAATACATGTAATACATGGCTTTCTCAAAATTTTATAAAACTACAATGCTAAACTCTGGAAACAATAAAGTGTATATGACAACAAGAATACTGTAAACATACTAATTAAGCGTGAATGTATTTTAGCACAATTTAAATTCTGGACTAATTCTCATGGATTTAAATTAGCAAAAAACAATTTTTGAGAAACAGACTATAAATCAAAACATGAATTTAGTGATGTATTCAAATAAGCACTACTGTTCCAGTGCAAAATCGCTAAAATACACCATTAAATTTAGTATGTTCACAGTATCTCTAGCTTGGTAACCATGACAACATAACTAACTCTCACACAATAAGTCTCTCGGGTCAGTTATTATTGTTCCTCGGTTTCCTTACATAAGGTTTAATTGCTATTTTCTGAAATTCACTGCCACTTCCTCCACAAACTTCTGATTTTACATTTTTATCTTTCTGTATGTAACTCTGACCTTCTTTGTGCCAAGCATTGCTTTGTGATTTATATCGGGACAGAGCTGTTTCATCATAACCAATTTTTTGTTCTGTGCTATTAAAAGTTTTACTAAGCTCCAAACTGTCATGGTAACCATTACCAAACATACTGTTATTAATTGTCTGTTGAATACTATGACTACTGACAGAACTAGAAAACTCCATGTGCTGACTCAGATTTTGTGTTTTTGTGAATAAATCTGTTTGTGATGTATAATAATCTCCACCATTATGTAACTTGGTACTGACAGAGTCACCACTTATCTCTGTGGCCATCTTTCTTCTTTTATATGGTACTACATGTGATTGTACAGTACTTTCAGAATCTTTATCAAATTTAGACCATCCAAAGTCACTTCTAATCTGTTGTGTTTTGTTTTGTTTTTCAAAGAAAGACCTGAAAACAAACAATCAAAATGAAGTACAAATGTACTATACAATACTGCTTTAATGACCCCTAATTATGAGAACTATTCACTTATTTGCTTGGTTAGAGAGCTTAAGTTAGGGGTTTGAACCTCAACTGGGTTGATCCAAGAATTGAAAATATACAGTAAATACTGTTTTTACAAGATCTTGAAAGTCAAAGATGTTTTTTTGGAGCCTATCACTTTATTTGCTTAGTTAGAGAGCTAAGGTTAGGGGTTCAAAAATGGGTCTATTCAAGATGTGAGAATATACAGTGAATACTGTTTACCAATTTGAAAGGACTTGACACTTTTTAATGAAAGACGCAGACATTTTTAAAAGAGACCTTAGAAAGTAACACTTCATTTGCACAGTTAAAGTGGAGTGAAATATTTTTTTTTTAAAAAATATCATGACTGAAATATCTGAGGAAAATCCTAACCAAAAAACAATTGCTGTATTGAAAGCAAAACTCAAGTTTGAACTTTGACCTTAATGATGCCATGGTACATTAAATCTGACAACCAAGAAAAATCTTTTTACAAATAAAACACCTATTATCTTACTTTGATTGTTGTCGTCTCCCATGATTCCATACTCTCCCAAAAGATGGCAGCCATTGAGATGAAGTTGGTGTCTTGTGATCAAATTTTGCTCCAACTCGACAAGCAGGTAGCTTCTTCTTTTTCTCTTGTTCCACTGTCCAAAAATAGAAAATAATTATGTAGATTAAGACATACACATATAATCAACTCATAAAATGGGTTTTAACATTTATTGTCAGGAATATTCAATTTTTATCCAAGTATGGTAGAGTTTAAATAAAATTTGGTTCATCAATGTATAAACCACAAGAAATTGAATTATTTATTTTCTTTCGGGAAAAAGCATAGTTTGACATGTTTCTATAAATATGATATTAATTCTGAAAAGATAACTCATGAAACAATACTCAATAACAACTACATGACCATGAAGTATGATAGACAAACTGTACTGCTGATACAATACATGTACAATGTAGTCAAACTTTTAACCATGAAGTATGATATACAAACCGTACTGCTGATACAATACATGTACAATGTAGTCAAACTTTTAACCATGAAGTATGATAGACAAACCGTACTGCTGATACAATACATGTACAATGTAGTCAATCTTTAGTTTGTTAAGCTTTACATGAACATAGAAAAGTTTTAAATTATTTTAAATATTCAAGGTTTATTTTAAACTTTATTTAAAATTTTCAATATAAACATATTAAATGAAAGTGATAGACTATTAGAGACATCAATGGATGAGTGCTTTAGTCTGAGTTATCTCCCTCCCGTGTTCATCGTTTATGTCAGCAACCAAAATGGTTGATTCAAAGTTTTGATAATTCGAAATTTTTCATCTGATTCTTTCAATTTCAATTAACGAGAGTCGACTGTATATAAATTTCAAAAAGGGCTTTGTTGTACAAACACTCGGGATCCTTAAAGGTGAGTGGTTTGAAGTGTACATTAATGGATCATAGCCGTACATAATGCCAATGTTGAAATTCCACTCTGGCATATTGTACAGCAAGAATTTTATCATTTGTTTCTCTCTGGGCACTATGGTTTTTTTCATAATACCAAAACTGTCCATCTAAAAATAAATGAATAAATCTAGACTGGAGAGTAAAATACTACTGTTCTGCTCCATTTCATCACACATTAAAGATACATGTACATGACTAACTTCTTTACTGAAGTGACAACTAAAAAAGCTCCAACAATACATTGGCAAGTTTTTATAGGGGATCAGTGTGAATTTGTGATTTCCAGGTATAAAATTCAATTAGATATTGTAATAAATAATGTCACCTGTCAACATATTCCAGCATTGTTCCCTGATGTTGCAAGAAAAACACTCATAAACAGCTACAAACTCTAAAATATGTCTCAGTCAGGTTTCTTTCACTAATATCTAGACAACACCAATATAATACCAATTTATTGATTGATTTCTACAAAAAGGTATAAATAATGTTTACCATGTCTTTTGAAGTCTAATACAGTTGGTCCAATTTCCCTTTTCTGGGTATCACCTTCATCTGTATCAGGTCGTAACCATGGAGGAACGCCACCTGTATGAACATTCCCCTCCTCTTCATCAACATGCTGAATATATTACAATATAGAAAATATAAAGATATAATAAACAAATATAAAGTGAAATACATTGGCAGATTGAACTGAATGTTAAATCTCTTACTTAGATTGGCCTCAGAGGATCTAAAGCTTGCATGTACGGACCACAAAGCCTATCACCACCTAGGTTCAGAGCTTGCATGGTCTAAAGCATGCACATATGGATCACAGAGCCTATCATCACTTAGAGCTTGCATGGTCCAAAGCATGCAGGTACAGATCACAGAGGCTATCACCACCTAGGTTCAAACGCTGCAAGGTCTTAAGCGTGCCCTTACGGATCACAGTGCCTATCACCATTCAGGTTCAGAGGCTGCATGGTCTAAAGTGTGCACTTATGGATCACAGAGCCTATCACCATCTAGGTTCAAACGCTGCAAGGTCTTAAGCGTGCACTTACGAATCACAGAGCCTATCACCATCTAGGTTCAGAGGCTGCATGGTCTAACTTGTGCACGTACAGATCACAGAGCCTATTACCACCTAGGTTCAGAGGCTGCATGGTCTGAAGTGTGCACATACAGATCACAGAGCCTATCACCATCTAGGTTCAGAGGCTGCATGGTCTAAAGTGTGCACATACAGATCACAGAGCCTATCACCACCTAGGTTCAGAGGCTGCACAGTCTAAAGCTGCAATTACGGATCACAGTGCCTATCACCACCTACATGTAGGTTCAGAGGCTGCATGGTCTAAGGTGTGCACTTACGGATTACAGTGTCTATCACCACCTAGGTTCAAATCACACCCCAACTGTTCTTAATATGAGAAAGATCATCAGTTCCCTTGATGTGGTTTTCTCTTGATAATCTGATATCCTCCACCACTCTAAAACTGACCCTCTCTGGGGTGAAAGTATCTGGACTAGGGCATTAAACTCTCCATTCAAATGTCATCTACCCACAATAATAACTTTTCAACCTTTTAAATATTTGTCTTCACAAACAGATTTTATTATACAGAAAATAATACTATAGCAACTACCTCTATATATAAAGGTGGGCCAAGGACAGGTTTAAAGTACCTACTAACAGATCACTCTCAATACCATGGTGTGATTCTAAATAGACAGATTTGCTGAAGGCCAGCAATTTATTTTTCTGCATTATCCCTGAATTGAATGCCTCAATTTTCTGTAAAAGAATCTTGACAAGGGCATAAAAGACCAATACTTCATTTCAGTTTTCAACTACAGACAACATCTACATAGTATAATGTTTCAATGTATAACTTTTTTCCCCCAATATAAAACTTTAAAGGTAGCCAAAAACACATTTTCACTTACACTGTACGGATTTTTTTTGATAGTAAGGATTTCTTAGGTGCTTGATTTCAAACTTGGAGATGATTTATGATTTTACACTCTTTAAAATATGGAAATTTAGAATGGCCATTGTAAAGATATTAGGTATTTTTAGTCCATTAAAACAAGCTAGACCTCTACTGTAGATTGTGTTTATAGAACATTTTAAAAGCATTTATTTCTTACCTGTACTCCGATAAATGTTAATCCTTCACCATAAGCTGATATTGTTGATCTCACAAATCGTCTCCCTTTCTGGTTAGTGCTGCTACCTTGTGTACGAGCTGAAAACTTCTGTTCTGACAGGGACTATTTTCATATTTAGGAAATAAAATTATTTACAAATTACATGTACAAGGTTTAACCTTTAACCTCTACAAAAGTTTGTAGAAGTTTCAGATTAAAATAAACATAAATGATCTTGTTAGAAATAGATTAGATTACAAAAGAGACGCAAGACTTACAGTTCACCTGCAAATTTCATTCACAATTTTGACACTGGATACTGGTGCCCACCATCTTTTCAAAAAAAAATGGCTGCTTTGTACTTTGTATAGGCAAGTTAAAAATTGACATGTCAGAAATATCAATCTATTTATTTGAGACCTAATATAGGACCCATTCCAAAGGTCCAAAACCTACATTTTTTCAAAACATGTTTGTGAATTTTCACAAAATTGGAACATGTACATAATTGTAATACTACCAAATCTACTCTGTAATTTACCATTAGATTTCAGGAATTCAAAAAATGTCATTTAAAAACAACACTAATTGTCCTTACTCCACAATCCCCCAGACACAGTACCAAAATAGTTCTGTGTGTACCACTTTAAAGTTCTAGTGGCAAAAGTGAACTAAAGTAGTTTGACAATCGATAGTAATAATTATTCTACAAAAACACTATGTGTTATTACACAACAATGGTGATGCCCAACTATTTTTTACATAGTAGGTAGTACATGTAATATTTATATGATTCTGATTTTTTCACACTTTATCTTGGTAATTCATTCAAAAACAATCATACGCAAGGCATATAATTTAGAAAAAAAGTGAAATGCAGACTTTTCAAGGTCTCTCAGTTTTCTGATCTTAGCAATATTAATGGTTTGCGTGCGCATTAGGCTAAGATAGGCAAAAAATTAATAAGACAGTAAAATATTGTTGAAATGACTCTCAAAACGTTTGCCACCTAACTTGATGTAACAGTATTTAAAAGTTACAAAATCTAATTTTTTATGGGTTTTTTTTTTTTTTTGTAAGTTTCCCACAATTTTTCACAGAACCCCATTATAGTGCCAAAATCTGACCTAACAAATGATGGCAATGAATCTATTTTTTATTGTATTTCTAGTGGAGGCTACTCGGTAGCACTATAGTGGATACAATTGGTACATTTCAGAGAACCATTCCTTCTCACCACACACCTGTTGGTATCCTGACTGGTGAATATATCTGCTCTTTATTGCTGTATTATAGATGTTCTGTGCACCCTGAAAAAATAAATATGTATACCAAGATTCATTAATACTTGTATATCTTGTAGAAGGTTAGATATTGTGAAAATTTCAGATCTTTCACTTTCTTTTTCTAGTTTATAGATGGAGTATGAATTTCATCAAGACTGATTTTCTAGTCAAAAGAATTTTACTACTTAACTGTTATCTTATACAGTGAAATTCGCACTACCGGTATTTGTGTGAACGCTGACAAAAATACTCACAATGAGAACGAAATAACATCAAAAAACAACTTAAAGGACTTATGATTTACAGATCATGGCAACTTTGATCACTTACATGTATGTTAAAATAGTAAATAAACCATCTTTAAACAGTTTTAAAAGTGCCACCAATATATTTTGGAGTACCTTGGACATGAAATTCCAGCCTAGTAATTAAGAACTTGAACAGGACAGAAAAAAGATTTAAGAGAGTGAATCTAACTGAAATATATCAGAGAGGCACAATGCTTATATTGGTTTCTACAGTTAGGTAACAGGAAACAAATCCAATTTTGGCAGAGAGTTTGTCAATTTTGCTTGCCAATGATCAGTAAATTTCTCCAAGCACTCTGGTTTTCTCCACCATTTCAAAATTGATTGCCTCAATAGAAGTTGGGGATAAACCACCATTTCATACATCCACTCCCAGAGACATTAAACTTCAAATAAGGTTTCAATTCTTCTAAACGTTTTATATGTACATGTATACCTTCTGTATCTCTTCCTCTTGTTTCTGTTCAAATTTCCTGATACAGAGCTCTGCCTTCTCTTTGAAGCTAAAATATAACAAATAACATGTATATGTTTGTAAAAAGCAATGTTCAAGGTCAAAGACAACAGATCAATAAGTTTGATGATGAAACAAGAATTCCACAGATTTAAATGTCTCACTCACCTGATGTTTTTGATTAAGTAAAAAAAAAAACTTTCACATTTGACATACCGCTGCTGACACCTCAAAAGTGGCACCTAAGTATTGCCTTATGGCAATGCCAGGCTCGACAAAAATAGTGCTATTACAACAAAGTATTCATGTAAATGATAAAAATATGATAAATGAAGTGGAGGGATGGATGGGCTATGGCCAAATGACTCGGTGAGCTAGCACTTAGCAAAAAGTTGCCCTGAGTAGAGGCAAATGGATCATTACATTACCTACTGCCCATGTGTGAATCCCATTTCAGCACACCCTACTGTGAAAAAATTCATTCCGCAAAGATTGGCGGGTTTCTCTGGGAATTCCTCAACCATACCTGAGCTAAAGCCCTTGATATAAATGAAACACTCTCAACTGGGGTATAAAACACTTACTCCACTGCAGTCCTATTTTATAAAAGGTACATCAAAAGTTAGCTTGTTGACTAAAGAGAAAAACAAAGAAATAAAGGATAGATTGTAATCCTGGTTTTGAGAAGGATAGGTAACTTTTGCTCTAGGATAGGTCTCTTAAAAACAAAATTATCATATTTTGGAGAAGGATGGGTAATTTCCACTTTAGGAAAGGTCTCTTCAGAACAAAATAATCATGGTTTAGAGATGAATTTTTAATTTTTAACTAAAGGATAAGTCTCTTAAGTCCCATAACATTATTATGGTTTGGAAAGAGATGGGTAATTTTCGCTCTAGGATAGGTCCCTTAAGAACAAAATAGTAGACTCAATGTAGAATACCTGTTAGTTTGATCTGAATCCAGTATAAAGTCTCCTGTTTTGTGTTGTTTCTCATCAACTCTATTGTCTCTAAAAAATCGTATAGTCTTCTGCTGGTGATCTTTACTATAATGAGAAATTTAAAAAATGATTTATTATTAATATGAGAATTTCTTACAACAATACAGTTTTGCTATCTCCTGAGGAAGGCTAAACTCCACCAGTACGTAGCTCAGTTGCTACAGTGTCCAATTAGTATCGGGGAAAGTTTGGAGTTGGTTTCCCTTTTTGCAGCTGCATTAATTTTTCCCTTTGTTTCTCTTACCTTACTAAGTCTGTTATAATTTCTTCTAGATGTAAACTTTTTCTGTAATCACCAGCATAGATAGGAACTAACTATAACTGAGGCAAATAAACAGCTGCGCCAGGAGCACATGATATGCCCGTCAGATATTTAAACTTCTTTTTTAATGTCTTAAACAACTTGACATTTAGCTGAAACATATTTTTTTTTAAAACAAAAGTAGCAAATTCATTTCTCAATGTTTATTCACAAACCTTTTTGATTATAGGACAAATATAACACAAAAGTTTCATAAAAAAAGTTCAAATGATTTTTGAGTTACAACATGCAAAAAAATGCCTTAAATTTGACAATTAAAGGCCAATAACCCTACAACAAGAAAACATACGAATCTCAAAAATAAAAGGGAGCTCTCTGCCATGGATACCAATATAACACAAAGTTTCATTCAAATTGTTCAAAGCATTTTTGAGTTATTATACAACATGCAAAAAAATGCCTTAAATATGACTAAAGTCCCATAACTCCGCAGTGACAAAAAAAAAAAAAAAAAAAGGAACCTCAAAATAAAAGGGAGCTCTCTGCCATGGATACCAATATAACACAAAAATTTCATTCAAATTGTTCAAAGCATTTTTGAATTATTGTACAACATGCAAAAAAATGCCTAAAATTTGACAATTATAGGCCAATAACTCCGCAACGAGAAAACATATGAATCTCAAAAACGAAAGGGAGCTTTCTGCCTTAGATACAAACATTTCACAAAAGTTTCATGAAAATTGCTCAAAGCATTCTTGAGTTAGCGTACGACGTGTGGACATACGGAGGGACAGACGGACTGCACCATACGCCCGTCAGATATTTAAACTTCTTTTTTAATGTCTTAAACAACTTGACATTTAGCTGAAACATATTTTTTTTAAAACAAAAGTAGCAAATTCATTTCTCAATGTTTATTCACAAACCTTTTTGATTATAGAACAAATATAACACAAAAGTTTCATAAAAAAAGTTCAAATGATTTTTGAGTTACAACATGCAAAAAAATGCCTAAAATTTGACAATTAAAGGCCAATAACTCTACAACAAGAAAACATACGAATCTCAAAAATAAAAGGGAGCTCTCTGCCATGGATACCAATATAACACAAAGTTTCATTCAAATTGTTCAAAGCATTTTTGAGTTATTATACAACATGCAAAAAAATGCCTTAAATATGACTAAAGTCCCATAACTCCGCAGTGACAAAAAAAAAAAAAAAAAAAAAAAAAAAAAAAAAGGAACCTCAAAAATAAAAGGGAGCTCTCTGCCATGGATACCAATATAACACAAAAATTTCATTCAAATTGTTCAAAGCATTTTTGAATTATTGTACAACATGCAAAAAAATGCCTAAAATTTGACAATTATAGGCCAATAACTCCGCAACGAGAAAACATATGAATCTCAAAAACGAAAGGGAGCTTTCTGCCTTAGATACAAACATTTCACAAAAGTTTCATGAAAATTGCTCAAAGCATTCTTGAGTTAGCGTACGACGTGTGGACATACGGACAGACAGACGGACTGCGCCATACCATAATACGTCCCATCATAGACAGGCGTATAAAAAGAGAAGTGCCAAAAAAACACTTCAAATTTAGGGGATCCAGGACCCCCTCCCCCAGAAAAAATTGAAAAAATGTTGTTAAATGTTGCATTCTGGAGACAACTGAACCTGATGTTTTCTGAGACAGTCTGAATAATCAAACTCTGTATCAACCAAGGAGAAAACAAAATTTTATATCTGTTTACTATAAATTATTTTTATCCTTTTCTATTTTCTATGTGCTTTTTGTAAAAAAAAAAAAAAAAAATTAAATTATTTGATCTGATTTATAACGAGACAGTTGGACTTTTGTAAGGCCAGGTGAGAAAAAACAAACAATTACATGTGTAAAAGTATACCTGGCAATATGATCCAGTAATCCACCATATTTTAGTGTACAGGTCCCAAGTTGCTGGTGTTTATGAATTTCTTCTGTACAAAAATAACACCAAAATTTGGCACCATTTTCAAAGACAAAACTTTCTACTTCTGGGTACTCTAATGTGCATTTAGCATCTCCAATCTAATAAAATAAAATTATAAAACTTCTTCAAGAAAAACACTTAAACCATGAAAATGTAGTTTTCATCAGACATGAGAAATCCACATATTTATCATGTTAAATGTCATTTAGCTGAGGATTCAAGAGAAATTGCAACAGGAAGGAGGAAATGTCAGTGAAAGTTCACTCCCCCACTGACTGCCTTGAAAGATAAACCCAGCCCTCCAGGGTGGTTGGAAAGTGCTCTACAAAAATGCTTCAAGACCAGAACCAGAAAGTTAGATGGGAAATTCCGCTAGTCAAGCTATGACTAACTTATCCCTATTACAACATATTTGCTATTCAAAAGCACATCAATACATTTAATTCTAATTTTTTTTGAAAATTAACTGGGTCTATACATCAATATCTCACTACTTTGAGAAATGTGCTGTGGGATTTATTACTGTTGCATAGGAAACAACAAGCAAAAATAATAAAAACTGATTGAAATCAAAGTTACTATTTTTGATTCAAAGAAACTACAAACCTGATTTTTTTTATAGAAAAAGGTAATGTATTTTACGAAGACATTTCCATATCATCAGCCATACGGTGTATTATGGGTAACCCAACATGTTAGGCTAATAGGCACAATTTCATTTGATATCACGTGTATGGGGCTTCTAACCACCTGGGTTCGAATCCCACTCAGGACAGATCCTAGTGTTAGAAAGTTTGTCAGTTCGCTTGCCGAAGGTCTGTGGTTTTCTCCGGGCAGTCCGGTTTCCTCCAAAATCAACGAACTGGTCCCCTCTAAATAACTGAAAGAATCTTGACTGGGGCGTAAAACACCATCACACTAATCCTAATTTCACTTGAGTCGAGAATGTAGATGGAGTAGACCTGAAAATCATGACTCTTAACGGCTTTGCTATATGGATATGTGCCGTTAGCAAAGCCGTTAAGAGTCATGATTTTCAGGACTAGTAGATGAAGATGTTTGGATGAACTTGCCTTTTTGATATATTTGTCTAAAATATTCTTTATAATGGTCTGGTGTCTTGTTGAATATAGATGCTTTTTCTTCTGTTTATGGTTGATACGACAAATAGAACAGTACTGAAATTGCACAAACGATGTACGTTTGTTTGTAGTACTCTCCATCTCTGACCAAATGGAAACGTACCACAAAAAGATGTTACCAATATAAACTAAACTATTATTAGTACAAAACTCGTCTTATTTATGAAGGTTAAACGGGTGATTGATTGATTGATTGGTTGGTTGGTTGATTGATTGATTGATTGTTTGATTGATTGATTGATTGATTTAACTTTTTCATTTCATTTTCGTTTAAATTGTAGAATTATAAAATGCATAAATATCTGAATTTTGATAATAACATGAAAAAGAATTCGACTTAAAAGAGTACTCACACAGACTGGACAGAATTATTCGGACAAAATGAATCAAAAACATTATGTTAAAAAACATGGGTCGGAAAGGACAAGAACTGACAGAGGGGTGTAAAAAATTTATTGTATCATCAGTTCAAGGTGGAGTTAAAGGGTACCTGTAACGATTTTCAGTTTTGACATATTTTATTCGTCGTACTTAAATATGGCTGTAGCGAAAATTCCATAAAATTTCATTCCATAATAAGGTAGATATCAGCGATTTTCTAATACATCTCTAGAAATCCAAATCAAAAAGGTCGATGTCGAGGCTCCCGTGTTGTGACGTCATAGCAGTAACATACCTCCACAGAATATCATTTACCAACTACTAAAATAAGTCAAATACGAACTCGTAGTTTAACTTTCTATGATTATTTTACGAGAAACTATTTAACGAAGTGGAATTAACATTCGTTTAACATGTACCGATAATTACGATTATTATTAATCCTTTTGTTTATTAGACACATTCCTTAGATTTAGACCCACACCTGTAATTAACAGGATGTCACTTATAATTTGCAAAATTGATTTGCAGGTTGATAAAGTTATCTTACGACCGGTAATATACAATAATATATTTACAGTTCGAGTAAAGTAAAATAATTTTATTTGGTAAACGTTATTTGTCAGATATACAGTATAGTTGTTAATTACGATCTACTTAGTGACCTATTGCCGGTACCGAAATGACTTGGTGCCAAAATAACTTGTCAGGTGCCGAAATGACTCGGGGCCGAATTGACTTGGTGCCGAAGTGACTAGAATTCTTTTATTTTTATCGTAATATCACAGAAAACTTTATTTTTAAGATGAAAATTTGTTTCTCAATCTATAAGAACAGCGATATTTAAACAGATTTAAAGACCTAACTTATTTGCATATTAATGCCATTAGAAATCTTTGTCTTACGACCAGATTCTTAACTGTGCGATTTAAATATCACCAGTAAGAAAACAATTTCAATAAAATGGCGGCATTACAGACAAGTACACAAGCAGAAGGTCAGAAAAGGATGTTTCAGAAACCAAAGAGATCAGACTGATATAATTATTGAAATTAGTGTTTTATTTTTCATTTTTATGAGTTTATATACAGAATACAGTAGCCTTTAACACAATCTTGATTAAATAATGTTAGGTTATATTTTGAAAGGATACGACTAAACTCACTACCGGAAGTTAGGAAGTTGACAGGTGCGTTTATAAATTTTCAATTAATAATCAGGATCAGTTCATTTGGCAGTTTGTTTTTGTTGCATATAGAATTTAAGAAAAAAGATTTTAAAATACGCCATATTAGAAGATAACGGTACACGAGAACGCACTAGTCAGTGAAAGTGGTAACTAAACACGCAGGTATCCTTATTAATAATCATTAGTAAACGGGGAGTTCACATACATGTTATTTCTATCGGGTGATATGGAAAAGGATTACGACTCTGACCAATGTTTTAACTGATTTGATTATCCACATGAAAGTATGAAAGAGTTGCCTCTGTGTTACATTTCAAGTTTCTGCATGAGTGCACTATTTTAGCTGTTAAAGGATTTAAAAATTTACCTAAAGCTATAATTAAAAATAATCCATTCAGCTCTTCAAACTGCATCTACTGAACCTACCCTAGACTAAATAAGTTATTTAACTTCTCAATAATTTCTCCTGTTTACTCTTTATACAAGTCTACCCACTAAACAAGACCATTTCGACACATGGCCAGTCTGTCTTTCCTTTATTTTGTTGCATTTTACATCATCAAAGTAAAATATACATACAGAAATAATTTGTGAATTATTTGCAAAAAAAGGAAAAAGGCCATGTCAAAGAATTTCCAGATCATAATTATACTGGCTGATACATGTGACAGGCTCATCAAGCCTCGGATTTGTTTGGCGGTCTAACAGTAGAAAGCAAAAATCGACAAAAAAATGTTTATAAGAGTTGATTCTCATTTAAGTCAGATTGACCCTAGAAAGAATGCCAATTTGATCCATGAAGCTAAAATTCAAGAATCAAATGTTACAGCCACATTTATGTAAAAAGAACATGATTTTAAAATAAGATCATATAAATATTCATGCTCTTATTTGTTATTTTGATGTTGGTACTAATGGTTAGCTTTATCAACCAAAGCCTGATTGTTCAAAACTTTGTTAGGATATCAAATTTTCAGAGTACAAGTATATTTTAATTATTTAAATTGTTAGATATTTACCATAAATAGTTACTAATATTAAAGATATTTACCGGTATTTCAGACAATGTGTGCAATTCAATGGTTTTTACTTGATTAAAAAACAGGGATGTATTAACTGAAAATAATTCAAAATATTGCCTTAAACACAAGATACGAATAGTTATAACCAGAAAACCAAAGAACTTAGGACTAGAACATTAAAATGATCAGATAACTAAAAACATTATGTTTGAAGGAATAACAAAGATTTTGTTACATCAGGGTTCAACATTAACCCACGTCCGACAGACAGTGTCTTGTAAAATCGTGGTCCGGACGTGTGAAAATTCTGCGCAATAGCGCGACTGGTCGTGTTACAGTCTGGGATGAATTCATTTCACATCGATTTTTTTTTATTTCTAAATAAAAATTGTGTCGTCTTTACCTTAAAATACCCAAGTCGAGAAGATAAACAAATTGGGAGTCCTTTTGGTGCTTTACTCAAATCTTAATTTAGTCAAGCACCGATATGATTAAGATGCAAACACATGCTTTCCGGCATTCACGCTAGCAACGGCATCTAGTATGTCTCTCATCAAGTTTGGTTTTACCAGGCCAGGTAAAGATAATAAAGATAATCCACAAGGGAAGTGATGCATGGTGCCCCTGAAGAGGAAGTTCCTCTTTTTTAGCTAGCTGAATTGTCCACTGAATAAGTGAAGTATGAAAAATGAGTTAATACGTCCATCTACTGGTAATATTTTTGGGCTAGTAGAATTTAGTTCAGGGCTAGTAAAAATTCCCAAAACTAGCCCGACTGGTCTAGTGTTTAAAAAATTGTGTTGGCCCCTGTACATGGATTTCACCTCCTTAATTTCTGGTGATATTTTTATTTTCTTCTTCAATATTGAGACAGAATGACAAAGATGAAAATATAATGGAGTGAAATCAAAAACACATAAAAATATGTAATTTTAAAGTATAGTATTTTTGTTGCTTTAATTTATATATTTGTTTCATTTGTTTTAGAGTACCCCTAATCAGCCAGCATGCCAGCATTAATTGAGAGACCAAAGATGACCAAAACAATGTATCAGGCCCTGAAAAGGCATATTGTTCGGGAAAGAGAAAAGAAAAAGCAAGGTAAAATATTATATGCTATGATGCAAATGAATTAGGTTTTACTTCCAAGGGAAGATAATTTATCATTTTCACATTTTTTAAGATGTTATTATCCAGTTAAAGTTGCAGACATAAATTTACATTGTGTCTATAAATTTTAATAAGCTGTCACCTTGGTTGTGGATGTTCTTTTGTGTACCATTACATATCTGACTTAGTATGATATTCTCATATGAAAGACCCAGTGACCTTAACTTAAAATGCTGAATGTTAGGTGTAAAAACTGTCACTACCCAGAACCCATGTCTCAAGTCTTTGATGTGAACTAGCAGGAAAATAAATCTGATCTCTTAGTTATGGAGCAATCCCTCCAAAAACTAAGAGGTAAAAAGCGAGGCGAATTATCTTGACTACAGTCAATCTAAGTGCAGGTTTTACTATATTCTAAGTAAACAAAAAGCTACATTTATTTCTTTCATTATTACAAATCCTATATTTTTGTCAAATGGTTTGAAACTGTTTGTGATTAATGAATGGTTGAATGTTCTGTCAGTGATTATTCATGTTGAGATTGAAAGGTCATGTGAGCTAATGGTATGGCGCGGTGATGTGTATGTGCATGTGTGTCGTTAATACATATTTTCAACTTCTCCGACGAAACTGCTGGACAGATTTCAATGATACTTGGTCAGAAACATGTATGGGCTGGTGCAATTCAGATTTGTTCATGACACTGTCATGGTTACCAAAACTAGGTCACTGTGGCCTAGGGGTGCCAAAATCTTTAAAAATCTTCTTCTCCAAAACTGATGATGGGAGAAAAAATCAGGTGTGATATTTTGCTTCTCTAATCAGTCTCGAATATTAATCTAAACACAAGTTCTATGAGTGGGTTTTGTGAAAGCTTCTCTGACCTGCTTGTCACTAGTGCACTTTCATGGTGACATTTTGATTACTAGTTCACTTGTTGACATTGCCATTGTAGACAACTTAGTCTATTTTACCGGTACCAAGACAGCCAGTAGCCTTTGAAAGGAGTAAGATTTGTTCTTACTTGCAGTCAGCTGAGGTCGGAATCACAACAGCAAGACATTTGGACTTGAAGATTAATGTCTAAATCACTCAGCAAATTCTGCTACTTTGATTGTCATTATTTGTCTTAGAAGCCAAAGTTTTTTTTTTTGTGATGGAAGTCATATTTTATTGTGTATTTGTTATATCCCAGAGCTAGAGCAAGATGCTATGAAAGAGCAAGAGAGAAAAGAGAGAGAACTACGAAAGAAAAAAGAAGAAGAAGACAGTCTCACATTGGAGCAGACTAAAGAACAGGTACCTATATAAAATGTTTTTGCTTGATGGAACTCAAGATTTAGCAATTCAGCAATCAGTTCTTAATGCTATCTCATTGTACCATTGTATTGTAAGGCTGTCAGTTTATGCTAGGTTTCCCACTGTATTTGTGACTTAAAGTGTATGTGTCTGATATTATTTTAACTACACGCACAGATTTAGTTCACATACATTATAGCTTAATTAAATAGCAATAGCAGAAGTTGTTGCCCTACTGTTACATTTTCTTGATATGAGTTATGAAGGTACTTGCTGAAAAATTACATCATGCCCATGTCTCTATAATTATCTATACCATGCAGTTATTTATGCAGTTTACATTTATATCAATGTTTAAATAAGCATTGCATGTAGTTTGTCTAAGTATCACACAATTATCAGTAACAAGGAATTTAACAGTCCTCAGCCAAGCTTTACTGGTAATTTATAATCTCCTTCATGGCTAGTTTGGACTGAGTAGCTTAAAGCTCTGGCTTACAGATCACTGTACCTCTCAATGCTAAGGTTCATATTCCCTCAGATTGCACTGTAAGAAAGTTTGTTATTTTGCGTTGCAAAGGATATTGATTTTCACAAGGCACTATGGTTCCCTATTCCAACCTAGAACTGACCATAAGTGAACATATCTTGACTGAGGCATAAAACGTCATTACTACACTTCATTTCACTCCATACTAAGTTAATTATATTTGTCAAAAACTGTTATTTGTTTTAGATCCAGCAGCTAGAGAAGAAGTTAGAGTCCCTTAAACAGGAAAAACATGAATTATTTTCTCAACTAAAGAAAGTTTTACATCAGGAAGATGAAACAAGGAAAAGAGCACAGATTAAGGAACAGAGGTAATTAATGTGATAATGAAACTGATTTTGTTTGCACAAAATTTCTAAATCTCTATTTCAATGGAGTTATGGCCCTTTGAATTCTGAAAAAAATGTGGAAAATGTCTAAATCCCTATTTTAATGGAGTTATGGCCTTTTGAATTCTGGAAAATATGTGGAAAATTTCTAAATCCCTATTTATATGGAGTTATGGCCCTTTGAATCCTGTAAAATATGTGCAATTTTGTCCAATTTTAAAAAAAAAAAACTGTTCATATAACTCTCATTACAGAGTATGTAACCAGGTGTTATAATAAACCATAGTAGTTTGTAACTGAAAAACAAGCACTTTTCAACACAATATGGAGCATGAGACAATTCAAGTTAATAGCAACAGCTAAACAAGACAAGACAGAAACAGACAAACACAAACTGGGGTCACATAGTTTAATTGGAAGAGTGTTTATTCTTTGTAATGTCAGGGTTCTAACCTCGGCCAGGTCTGGCAAAGACTTTTAAATTGATGGTTAAATCTACTTTTGCCAGGCATGTAACATTTGGGGTATTTCACATGAGATGTATATATACGTGCCACTCAAAAGGTTAGTGTGGCACTAAGAAAACCCTTTTAAAAAAATCAAGCATCAAATAAGCTTTATTTTTAATTATAATATTTTCTTAATTCACATGTTTATATAATAGTAGAGTTTTTTCTTTTTTACTTTGAACAGTTATTAGGGTGTGTGTGTGTGTGTGTGTGTGTGTGTGTGTGTGTGTGTGTGTGTGTGTGTGTGTGTGAGAGAGAGAGAGAAAACACCTGAAACTAAAAACAAAACAAAAACTTCTCACTGACCCCGGCTGAGGATTGAACCAGTTCCTTATGTGTGATTAGTGAGTGCTTTACCAAAAGGCTAAAAGATCAGGCCCAGTTTCACAATCATTCACTCAAATGAGTGTACACTCGACTCAAATTCGGGAATACTGTAATACAGGATATTAATGCATCACGAAATTAATGTGAATTGCCGATTTTGAAGTTAAATGCGTATTGAAATTAATGCGAATTTTTAAATTCCAATTTTTAAAAATTTTGCCTATCTTTTATCTTACAATTATAAACAGTAAATGATGGATTCAGAAATTATTATCTTATGTCTTCCTTCATTTATAAACACATTATAAACAAACTTTCAATAGACATTATTAAAATAAACAGTGAGGTGTGTCGAGGGTAAATTTTTATGCACTGATGACCCATTGTTTTCAATTAACCAGGGTGGAAAGGATTATCAGAACAAAGTAATGCATGGTCTTCTTTTAAAAAAACAAACATACTCAAATATAAAGCTTGGAGTTTTTATTAAAATAATGCATTCAAAATAAGGACGTCCATGTCGGCATGTGTACAACTGATGTTCGTCTTCAACTCACGAGTTTAGAATATTAGATTACTTATAATCACAGTACTTTCAGTTTGATGTTCCAGTCCAGGTTCAAAATGATGTATCAGTCATGATTCAACTGGTAGCAAAATTCCCAGTAGGAAAGAAACAGCAAAAGAATTACCGCTAAATGAGAATGTGCTCTAATTAATCAGTTACAATAACAACTTCCGGTTAAGGGAGGTAACTCAATTTACAATAAATATACAGAATACAGAAATTAGAAAATAAATGCAAACAAGAAATTTATGCAAAAAATGCAAGGCCCGTTTCTTCCCATTAATTTCTTGTTCGCATTAATTTCCTGATTTACAGTACATTTGTATTTCAATGTCAATCTTAAAGACATTACACAGTCAAAATTGAATATCTAATGTTAAAACTAATTTGTTTAGTGTAGTTTTGTTTAACAAAACAAAATATTGTTTTAAAAAAACTTAAAATTTTTAAAATATTGATGAGCAAAACATGTCAATATTTGAGTTGAGTGTACACTCAGTTGAGTGAATGATTGTGAAACTGGGACCTGGACCAGGTAGTCTTGCATTAAATCACACTGTTATATCTACTATACACAACACAACAGCCCTGCTACATTATAGTATTAGTCAACTTTTACAAAAAGGAATATATAGACCAGAGCTGAAGAATTTTACATTTAGACAAATCTATAAGCTTTCTAAAAAAAAGTTGTAACATCAAGTTACTATAAGAGGTTTAAAGTTTTAAAATGTTTTCTGACCTGGCCATATTTTCTTTACTTTTTAGTGAGCTTCTTAGTCTACAGCAGGCATATCCGCATCATGGGATCCAGGCCTCCAGTCCAAGTGTTTTGTTACAGCATGGACCAAGTATAACTGGAAGACCCACACTGTACAGACCAACTCAACAGGCCATAATTCCAGTAAGTATAACAACCATGCAATAGTTCCTTCCTGAATATATCAGGACAGCCCACACTGTACTTACCAACTCAACAGACCAGAATATCAGTATGTATAACAGTCATGCCCTAATGCCTCCCCATGGTGTTTCATTGCCCAGTCTTTTACTTATTCCAAGACAGTAAATTTGGAAATGGTGGAGAAAAAAGGAGTGCCCAGAAAAAGCAACAGACTATCAGCAAGCAAACTGACAAACACAAAAATGAAACTACTCCAAATATTTAAATTTCATATGATATACTGTTGAACCCACTTAATTCCATATTGGATAATAGCATAAATTTGATAATTTAGTAACACAGAGGCTATGCTATTAACCAGATTTGAGTGTACTTGCATTTGTACAGACTGTTAATTACCTGATATGACAAAAATAACAGTTCCTAAGTGACAGTTTCCAAATAACATTTCCTAAATAACAATTCCTTAATAGATTAAAATTGTCATTTTTATGATAACAAATTGGTGTTGAATTTTACCTATAAACAGTAAATACATAAAGGCGTATTCATATCTTTTTACATGATGATATGCATCTGATGTAATTTTAAGTTCACTGGATGTGCAGTCTGTTAAAATTTTGTTATTCAGTACATTCAGTGCTTTGGTTTTATTTTCATTACAGATGGGAATCAAACGACCCAGAAGTCCATCTCCTCCACCTACATCTGTATATCAACAGTATGGTGAACAAGCTAAGATGATACCTACAGCCATACCAGTTGCTAAGCAACACTCACAATACTCACATCCAGCACAGACAGAGTACAGTAAGTCTAGTTTGAATACGATTGCTGTCAAAACTTTAATTAATCTAGTTTTCCTTTTTTTAATGAAAGCATACCGAGATGAAGCAAAATGTTGTCAATAGATAAATAAATAAACAAATAAATACATAATAATAATAATAATAGGATATAAAATTAAATACTACCGATACTCTTTATGTTTGGTAGAAATATGAGCTTTTAATTTGAACTGATAGAGTTTATGTACATGTACATTAGAGCTGCAATGATACGAGTAAAACCGTATTGCGATATATTGCAATATTTCACTTCCATATTGCAATACGTACCATTATGTACATATACATTAGAGCTGCAATGATACGAGTAAAACCGTATTGCGATATATTGCAATATTTCACTTCCATATTGCAATACGTACCAATACATATTGTGAATTTAATGAAAATAGAATTATTCATCTTCCAAAACGTGTTTCCCGATACCGGCCATCATTATCATTCGGAAATGACTACACATTTCTTTTGTAATGGGTAACAACAAGCATGCATAAGATCCCATCCACATTCAGAACTTTTTCCATTGATAGTACGTTAGTTACATACGCCCTCACAATCGTGTTTAACTTTGTTCAACTTATGATAATTATTTTTTTCTCGTATCGTCAAAAACCGGTATGTGTAAACCATATCGCAATAATCGTATTTTTCTTATCCAAACCGGTAATTCAGGTATACCAGTATATCGTTGCAGCTCTAATATACATGTATATGACACCCCTTGAAATTTCTGTAAAGCTACACATTATTTTTTTATTTCTGTAAAATGATTTAATTCTTTCAGTGACATACATCATTAACATTTTTCGTGACGATTTAAAAATATGGTGGCTTCATACCCCATTTTACAAAAGTAAATTTTCTTTATTAAAAAAGTAAAAAAAAAATAAATAAATAAATAAATAAGTAAAAAATAAAATAAAAATGCAAAAAAGGCACAATGATGGTTTGAATTCGATTTCTTATTTATCTTTTTTTTTTGCTTTAGAACCTGGTACAAATTTTCCACAAGGTCAACCAAGTCAGGTGAACTATCCAAACCAACCAGGTCATTCCTACCAGCAGCCCTCAGGTGGATATTCTAGCAGTAAATCACCAGGGAAATACACACCAGGTAGTCAATCAGCATTCTCGTCTTATCCAAGTCATTATGCTCATCAACAACAGAAACCACAGATTCAAGAACAATTTCCTGGCTATGCTATACAGAGAATGCAGCAACCTGCAGGTGAGTGCAAATAAAGTTTATCAGCTATGGTTATAGCATATACAATCTATAAAATTTTTATTAAAGTTTTAACTTGTATAAAGAGGGATTTTAGTGACCAAGTGGTCTAAAGTTTGTGCTTTTGGAACACAGTGCCTCTCGCCGCGTTTGGTCCAATTCCACTTCAGCAGATTCCAGTGTGAGAAAGTTTGTTAATTTGCTTGCAGAAGTTGATGATTTTCTCTATGTATTTAGGTTCCTACACAGTTCCAGAACTGAATGCTTAAATATAAGTGGAAGAATATTGACTTGGAAATTTTACACTATTACTCCACTTCCACTTCCCCTTTCATTCCACTTCATTCACTCCATTTATGTTTGTTGTGGACTCATATGTTTCCATTGGCAGTGTTCAGTAAGGATTACTCATTTAAGCAATAGGGTATTGGTAGACAGGTGTTCTAAAGCCAGCATTTAATATAATTGAATTTTTTCATGGATATCAGGTATGTAACTCTCCAGTCAGATCTGTTATACAGTAATTTTGTAAATTTTTCTTTATAATACTTAAGATTGTTTTTTACAACTTTTTTTTTTAAAAAAAAGTATTAAAAAATTCATATATACATGTGTCTGTTAATCAGATTAAGCCTAAATGACCACCTTTTACATAAAAAGATTTTTTGTTACCATAGTAACATGTAAATGTATTGTTATAGATTCATGTAATCCTGTGTCTGTAAATCAGAATTAGTCTACCGTAAATAAAAGATTTTTTGTAACCATAGTAACATGTAAATATGTTGTTATAGGTTATATGGCGTCACCACATGGATCTAACATTCCCTTACAACAACAGTTAGAACACGCTAATCAGAAAGCCGGATTTAACGAAGAAAAATATAACATACAACAGGTAATGTTTACTTATTATATTGACTCAATTTTATATTAAAATTTGTGATGACATCAGTTGAGACAATTGTGATGACATAAGTTAAGACAAATGTGATGACCAGTTAAAACAATTGTGATGACATCAGTTTAGATAATTGTGATGACATCAGCTAAGACATGTGATGACATCAGTTTTAATAATTGTGATGACATCAGTTAGGACAGTTTTGATGACATCAGTTAAGACAGTTTTGATGACATCAGTTAAGACAATTGTGTTGACATCAGTTAAGACATTTGTGATGACATCAGACAAGACAATTGCAATGACATCAGTTAAGACAATTGTGATGACATCAGTTAAGACATGTAATGACATCAGTTTTGATAATTGTGATGACCTCAGTTAGGACAGTTGTGATGACATCAGTTAAGACAGTTTTGATGACATCAGTTGACAGTTGTGATGACAGTTTTGATGACATCAGTTGAGACAGTTGTGATGACAGTTTTGATGACATCAGTTGAGGCAGTTTTGATGACATCAGTTAAGACAATTGTGTTGACATCAGTTAAGACATTGGTGATGACATCAGACAAGACAATTGAATGACATCAGTTAAGACAATTGTGTGACATCAGTTAAGACGTGATGACATCAGTTTAGATAATTGTGATGACATCAGTTAGGACAGTTGTGATGACATCAGTTAAGACAGTTTTGTTAAGATCAGTTAAGACAGTTGTGATGACATCAGTTAAGACAATTGTGATGACATCAGTTAAGACAGTTTTGATAACATCAGTTAAGACAGTTGTGATGACATCATCACAGCCTGTGCTCATTATTTTTATGCCCCCCTTCAAAGAAGGGAAGGCATATTGCTTTGCTGCTGTCTGTAGGTTAGTCTGTTGGTCCACCAACAGTTTCCGTTCATTTTCTTCGCAGAGGTTGCACATACTGAAATGATATTTGGTAAACAGATTTATCATAAGAATATCTAGGTCAAGTTCTGTTTTGGGTGTGATCGAGCAATTTTTGACAATTATCCCCCATGGACTTAGAAAAATTCCAATTATTTGCAGTTTCCGTTCATTTTTTTTGTAGAGGTTGCACATACTGAAATGAACTTTGGTCTACAGATTTATCATAAGAATATCTAGGAAAATTCTGTTTTGGTTACTTGACAGAGTAATCCCCCTTGGACTAAGAAAAATTTCAATTAATTGCAGTTTCCATTCATTTTCTTTGCAAAGGTTGCACACACTGAAATGAAATTTGGTATACAGATTAATCATAAAAATATCTAGGTCAAGTTCTGTTTTGGGTACGAATGAGCAATTTTTGACGCAGTTACCCCCCCCCCCCCCCCCCCCCCCATAATGCTTTTACATCTTGATGATTAGAAGTTGTCTAATCTTTAAAACCTCAGACTCTGATTTGGGCTCTAGGAAAATGTGAAACCATATTGACATTAAGTATTATAATGAAATTATAAAGGATCATTTTCAAAATAAGATATTAAATGTAGCTTTATTATTTTAGCAATCACAGATCAGACCAAGTCTTGTACATCAACCAATCCAGTTACAGCAGCAGCCTTCACAGCAAAAGGTAGATAATTATAACCACAGTCAGCACATTATCTAAACTTGTATACTATAATAATGAAAGTGTTTCACAACTTTCAACCATTTAAAAGCTCATGTTTATATGATGGTATTTTATCTTTACTAAAGTAAATACTAGGTATCAGACACAAAGACTTAAGATCGATTGACTTAATGGGGTTTTACTTCCCAATTCAATTCCCTGACCTCCCACATAGGAAATGAGCACTCTGCCAACTAAGCTATTGTAGTGGTCAGACTAAATACATTGAGTGGAATGGCATTGTATTATATGCCCCAATCAGAATATTTAGCTGAGTTGTAACAAAGTTGTATTCAGGTTTTAATTTGGTGATGTGGGCAGATTGATTGACAGGTAATCAGGCAAGCAGGTGGACATACATGGGGGCAGCACCATTAGTTTTCCAGACTTTTTTCTAAATGCTTGCAAATATTGAGCTCAAATTTGGAATGTGAATTTACCATCATTAGTTACAGATCAAGTTTGAGTTTCTGTCTTCTTCACTGATTTTTGGTGAAATTATGGGCCTTTTATGGGCCTTGCACATAAAAAAATTTCTTTAAAATATTAGTTTTTCTGACTTATTTTTAAAAACCTGCTGATATTGAACTCAAATTTGGTATGAAAGTCTATGATAAGTTACAGATCGAGTTTGAGTTTTGTTCTGGTTTACTGATTTTTAACGAATTTATGGGACATGGACTTAAAAATTTCTTTGAAGTAATAGTTTTTCAGACTTTTTTTTTAAAAAAAGCCTGCAGATATTGAACTCAAATTTGGTTTGATGAGTTATAGATCAGGTTTAAGTTTAGTTCCAGTTCACTAAATTTCAACAAAATTATTGGCTGAAAACTGTAAAGTACAGACACAAGACCATATGATTTTGAGGGAGGTAATAATTCTACATGTACATGTATTTGTGCCTATAAGGGCAGTAAATTTTTATGGTCAATACAAGTTATTTGACCAAAAGACATGTTCCTAAATCAGTCCCAAACAGTAATATCTGTTGTATATATTTAAGGGCAGTTATAATCTTTTTCAAACATATTTTTTGCAATATAGTCGAAGATTATTTAAGTAGAAGTAAGGCTACCACTCAGTTAGGGCAGTAATACATGTAAGTCTGTTTCATTCATTTCCTGGTAGTATTGTCACAGTTCATTCAGGTAGAAATGAGGCTCCAACTCAGCTGCCTATTAATACCATTTTTTACGTGTTTTACAGTAATAATAACTCTATTTCATGCATTTCAGGGCAGTATAGTTACAGGGTATTCAGCAAGAAGTCAGGCTCCAACTCAGCCACCCAGTAACCAGTACCAACCACAACCTCCCACAAGTCAGGTAAGAAATATACATCAAATCATCTAGTTATATATCTGAGCTAGGTCCCTGGTATCTGAAGGATGTCAATGTAATCAGTACTGCCCACAACCTCCCACAAGTCAGGTATGATATATACATCAGATCATCTAGTTATATATCTAAGCTGGGTCCCTGGTATCTGAAGGATGTCAATGTAATCAGTACTGCCCACAACCTCCCACAAGTCAAGTATGATCCATACATCAGATCATCTAGTTATATATCTGAGCTGGGTCCCTGGTATCTGAAGGATGTCAATGTAATCAATACCAGCCACAACCTCCCACAAGTCAGGTATGATATAAACATCAAATCATCTAGTTATATATCTGAGCTGGGTCCCTGGTATCTGAAGGATGTCAATGTAATCAGTACCAGCTAAAACCTCCCACAAGTCAGGTAAGAAATATACATCAGATCATCTAGTTATATATCTGAGCTGGGTCCCTGGTATCTGAAGGATGTCAATGTAATCAGTACCACCCACAACCTCCCACAAGTCAGGTATGATATATACATCAGATCATCTAGTTATATATCTGAGCTGGGTCCTTGGTATCTGAAGGATGTCAATGTTATCAGTACTGCCCACAACCTCCCACAAGTCAAGTATGATCTATACATCAGATCATCTAGTTATATATCTGAGCTGGGTCCCTGGTATCTGAAGGATGTCAATGTAATCAGTACCAGCTAAAACCTCCCACAAGTCAGGTAAGAAATATACATCAGATCATCTAGTTATATATCTGAGCTGGGTCCCTGGTATCTGAAGGATGTCAATGTAATCAGTACCAGCCACAACCTCCCACAAGTCAGGTATGATATAAACATCAAATCATCTAGTTATATATCTGAGCTGGGTCCCTGTTATCTGAAGGATGTCAATGTAATCAGTACCGTCCACAACCTCCCACAAGTCAGGTTTGATATATACATCTGGCCACAGTTTCACAATCATTCACTCAGGTAAGTGTACACTGAACTCAAATTGGGGAACATTTCAATGTCATTTTAAGACATTAACAGTTAATGTTGTTTATCTAATGTTGAACATCTAATGTTATATTAAAATTGTTTAGTGTAGGTTTGTTGATCAAAACTAAATATTGTCTTATAAAACTTAAAATTTGAAGATATTGATGAGAGAAAAATTGGAATATTTGAGTTGAGTGTAGATTAAATTAAGTAAATGATTGTGAAACTGGGGCCTGATCATTTTGTTATTTTTGATTCCTCGTATCTGGACAGTATGGATATAACTAGTAAATTATAATGCTAATTACCTCAGCACATAAACTTGATTATTAAATAACTCTTTTAGAAATAATTGATTTGCTGAAAAATAATGGTTTAGGATAGGTCAGATCAGAGATCATTCCCGGTACCTTCCATGCCTTATGCAAGTGCCATTAACCCTATCCAGAACATTAAATGCCTCTCCCATTTTCGTTATATATCCATCTACTGATTAACATTCTTACACAAATTCTCTTGGATGAACTTTTATATGGTTGAAATTGTCAGTTCACCACTTCAGAGAGCCATGAAGGGAGAAAAAAAACTGGAATAGTCTAGGGCTCAAATCTAAGTTGTCCCAAGCTGGTGAGCACTCTCCTAACAAAGCTACCCAGACTTTACAAATTGACAAGTACAAACTAAAATCTATTTATTTATTAATCTTTCAGAACAACTTCCATGGACAACAAGGAGCTCCAACCAGTCGACCACCGATGACAGGCCAGCATGCAGGGAGATATTTTTAGTTCATCACCTCCAGATTGAAAATGAAGGATTGTCCATACAACATGCATGTTGGAATAAATGGAATCAAGGGAGATATTTTAAGTTCTTTCTCCAGATTTAAAATGAATAATTGCTCATACAATATGCATGTAGCAATAAAAGGAATCAGTTTAGATTGAAAATTGATGGAGAGATTTTGACATTTTTAGAACTGACAAAGTTCAGGAGTTTATGAAGCAGTAGTGAATGATTAGTGGAATGCTTAAATGATATTATATCAAACTTAATGTTATGAACAGTTATTGTCAGTAAAATTATAGATTAATTGTGAAAAAAAAAAATTTTCACTTCACCTGTGTAAAAGACCATGTGAACTAATTTACATTTGTCCAATGATGTTTAACTTAACTGACACCTGTTGTTATTTGGATGTACAATGTATACATATATTTATGTGTTATGTGACAACAATTTACTGAAAAAAAGGACATTTTGTTCCAAAATCCTTTGGAAAGATTTTTGATTGAAAAAACATGATTCAACACCCAACATACCCTTTGAAAGTTGTTACTGTTTAAATATTCCTTGTACATTGCTACTCACCCTAATTGTCCCTCACATGTTGTATGAATTGCTTTTTATGTGCTGTAAAATTTACATGTAATCGTACACATGTATTGATTATGTTGGTAGAACAAAGATAATTTGATACAATGAGAGGAGAACCTGTTGCATTACTGAAGTAATTATAATTTTAGATTCTCTTCATTATCAATAAGTACTAGTATGTTACAATGGATGTGTTATAAAATCCTGTAAAGAGGCAATTTCTGTGCAATAATAAATGGTGTGTGAATGTGTGTGCATGCATGTAGATGTGTGCGTGTATGTGCACACGTGTGTTTGTGTGTGTGTATGTGTGCAACGGACATTGCTTTTGAAGGCCAATAAATGAAGACCACAATAATTGTTTCAAATACATGCCAGATAGACATTTGACATTAAAAATAAATGTAGTGTATGTGTGGTAATCATGAGGAGAATAGATAGTTCAGATTTGTCATCACTTCATTATTGTAAGGTTCTAATGTTAAATTGCTGTATATTCAATATTAGTGCTAAAAATCAGATCTTTTGTTATTGTTGTTTTGTGTTGTTATGGTAACAAAAAGCCACAATATTGTATAAATAAATAAAATAAAAATATTTGTAGCATGAGATTTATTGTTATTATCAGTTTATTTGTACGTCATAAAGAGTAATGTTGTTTAACGCCCCAGTAAACAGTTTTTAATCCCAAAATGACAATTTTGGGGTTATTTGTAATCGTTTGGGTCGTGAACCAGATGTCTGGCGAGGAATTACTACTGTCTTCCTTGGTCAGTGAATATTTATTTGTTTATTTGTTAATTGTGCTAGTGAGACAGTACATCTTGGAATGGCAGAGGAAACCAGAGTGCTTGGAAAAAACCACTGAAATTCCTAAGTTAATTGACACACTGCCCTTAAACTGGGATGTTCCTGAATGGAATTGAAATCTAGACTGTTGGAAGCATTCAATCTATAAATCATTCAAAATATAGAATTATAGTATTGTACCTCATTGTGTCAAATATTGTACAGCAGGTTTTTTTGAGCAGGGCTAAATTTTAGCAATTTTGACAAGAAAAAGTCGGTAGTAAATTTTAGAATATTTATTTTGCTGATTTACAGCATGCTAAGATTTTAATTTTTTGGCAAATATGGTCATACATGTATAAAATTTCTGAAAACATAAAAGTCATAAAACTTAGCACTTCATCTTCAGTCATCGTTAAAATTGTATTAAAATGATGAAATCATAATTTTAGCACATTATTTATCAATTTCATGATTTCTTGGTTAAAAGTTAAATATTTTCCATGTTTGGTGGATCCAGGAGTCAACACAGAAGATTAGAATAAATGACCACATTACAGTTCATTGATATAAATTTACAGGGAATTGTAAACAACTCACTTTTTATGGTTGACTGATATACAAATATTTTAATGTTACTCCAAAATTTGCATGTCGCGAAAATAACCCTTATACATACCTAGATTGATAGGTTAAAAATATGTATGAACAAGTACATTGTATTAAAATTGATGATTAAAGTTTTTTAAAAGACAAATATCTAACGTTAAATTTGATTTGATAGACAGTTGTTAAAGTTATTGGTTTGAAGTGTTTTGATGAACAATTGTGAAATATTTTGGTGTAATGATTAAGATTCCAGGCCCCGGTTTCACAATCACACTTAAGTTTGAGTTTCCACTCAAATCTGAGTTTACACTTAAATTTTCTTGTGAAACGGAATCTGAGTGTAACACTCAGCTGAGTGAAAACTTAGGATATTTGAGTTAAGTATTTCCTCAAACTCAAGTGTGATTGTGAAACCGGGGCCAGACCAATGATGCAAGGGCTACAGTCATTAGTGATAATATAAATATATCTATATGTGGGGGGGGGGGGGTGTTTGTCATGTGCTACTTTTGAATTTTTATGAAATAATACAATTCAAAAGTAGCACATGACAATTGTACTTTTGAATTGTATTATTTTATAAAAATTCAAAAGTAGCACATGACATATCTAAAAACAGAATATTCACTTGGCTTCACTCCCAGCTGAATGGATACAGGGAAATTAGCAGTGTATTTATCTCTTTATTCACTGGTATCCTGTCCAAAACGAAGTATAGTATTTCTTAGTGCTTTATTTTTTAAGGTATACTGACTAAAATGATCATATCAATATACTATGTGAAACACACACTCTATATGTTTAATAATAGTCCTATAATTTTTTCTATCTTTAATTTTTTCTTTCTTTTTTCTCAAAATCTGCATAAATATCATCTCTCCTTTTGGCAAGAAACATATTTCAATGCTAAATGACTTTATGCTAAGCCTAACTGGCGCCCAAGATTAACAATATATTATGTCGGTGATCCGACAGTTGCTCAGGAAACTCCGCCAAAAGGTGCACTCTTGAAACGTAGGGATGGGCGGGTACCAGCCAGTAACGAAGGACGCAACAATGGCGGATATATTGGCGGCAGATACATGTGGTAAGTTTTAATTCCTCATTTCATTTTCATTTCCCCATAGATGCCAACAACAAGGCATAGTTACAAAAAGACATTTATTAAATCTGCATATATACTAGTATATTTTACATTGCATACATTTTGTCAACCGAGAGAAAAACCCCACCCATGCATCAAGTTTATTGCTAGAATCGGATATGGTCACTGTTGGGGAAAACACGATTTTGGTTGGAAGCAGTTAACTTTGTTGTTAAAGCACTTCTCTTGTTAGACTGGCATTCATCAGTCAGAGACATCGTTATTTAACGTGAATTGTGTGAATTTTCTTAGAAAATTTAGTAAATGTTGAGCCTTTTTTAACTTTTTACTTGAGTCAAGACACAACAGGGAATTTCTCTTGGTTTGGACTGATTTATAAGTCAGAAGAATATAACAAATTAAATTTTATGCATTAGCTAATGGGGGTTCACCACTTGATACCCCATAACTTTTGTGAAGACATTTATTTCTTGTGGTCCGGGGATCACGAAAGTTAAAGAATTCCAATGTAACAGGAAAGAGAAAAAATGCAGCAGCCAACCAAATTGTGACTGAAACATGGGATCTTCCCAAAACGTAACACACCTGGTCTGTTACATCCCCCCCTTCTTCTCCTTCTTCTTTTTTTTTTTTTTTTTTTCTGTTTTTTTTTTTTTTTTTTTTTGTTTATTTTTTTTTTGTTTAACTACTTTGATTAAAAATACCAGGTTCTATCATGGGACCAACCTGTTGGTCTGCCACTTCCCAGGGTTGGACAGGCCTCCAAATGTATCAGGAAAGGGAAAAATGCAGGAAACAACCTGAGACCTCAATACTAGCGGGATGCTCCATTGACTGAGCTACTCAGCCACCTATCAAGTCCGGTCAGATACACATATAAAAATAGTGTTATCCCACATATATTCTCATATATAAACAATTTTTATAATGGTCCACACAAATGTTAAGGATATTGATTGTTTTTATACTTTGCTGAATTCTGCTCATTTATCTTATGATCATGATGTCTTGTAACAGAGAATTCTTTCAACCATTTTTGAATTTAAGAAAGGAGTAAATCCTGTAGTGGTTTCTTTCTGGGTTCAATGAATATATTATTAACTGAGTCACTGTGTTTGTGAAATGAACTATGCTTTATTTTCATGGAAAATCGAATTAATGTTTATTAAGTTTGGTATTTTTGGCTTACTTGAGTCTAATCATTCCTGAAAATTGCAATGCGCATCTGTAATTACCAAAAAATATTTCTGTAGAATGGAAACTGTTGTTGCTACAGGAAAATTACATTTTAAAAAACAAGGCTAATGGTGGATTCTTTTGTGCATACAATGTAAATGGTATTGTGATTGCAGATGAACATAGCAATTGTTTTGTAAAAATTAAGCAAAATTCACTATCATAAACACAGTGACTCAGATTTTTTTTATTGAACTTTATAATCTAAACTCTTGCCATTATTATTTTGGATATTATCCTCCCGTTCTTTCTCTTAATCATCATCATCATCATCATTCTCTCTCTCCCCTTCCCCCTTTCTTAGATATACATGTATATCATATATATATATTTATTTATTTATTTTCTCTATTTTACAGAGGAATAATGACAGAAGAATTTATGTAAAGATATTCCAGTATGGTTTTTGTTTTTTTCAAAGGACATAAAATTAACCACATATTGGTCACAAAAAAAAACTCAATTGTTAAGCACAGAAATATGAAATAAATGGCAAGAAATTTCAGCATAAGTGTATCTCATGAAATATGGAAGTAACCACAAAAAATAGAGATTTAACCAAAAGTTAACCAGAAGAAATATGAAATTAACCACAAATAGTTTAGATTTAACCACATATTAAATTAACCATTTAGATATAATTATCAATAAACACAAATTAAATCATATGTTAATTGCAAAAAAAAACATGGATTTAACCAGATACTTGCCACAAGAAATAACAGAGAAAATTCTTTCCTATCTCACTGTAAACGAAATAGCAAAGTTCTCGGAGGTTTGCATCAGCTGGCGAGAAGCTTCAAATGTTGACAACATTTGGTTACACGAATGTGTGAAACGAGGTTGGTTAAAACTAGGTTTAAATAGTGACGTTTTACACGAACAAGCATTATTTCCAAACAAAACCAATGTCTCTGGAACTTCCCCAATTTTTGAAACATATGTACCAGAAAATACAAGACTTAGTCCAATATGTAAATGGAAGGATATATTTATAAGAATCCACCACTTGTTTCAAAACTGGAGTAAAGGACGTTATACTGTAGCTTCCATATTAAGAGGACATTCAGACAAAATAACAGCACTGGGTTGTGACGGAAAACATCTCGTTAGTGGAAGTGAGGATAAGTCTGTGATTATATGGAATCTGGAAACATGTCAGAAATTATTTTAGTTAAGGGGCATTCCGATACAGTGACAGCAATAAAAATTAAGAATAATCTAGTAATAACTGGCTGTGCTGACAGCGCTATCAGGATGATCAACATGGAAACGGGGAAGGTGTTATACTCCTTACAAGGACATGGTGGTAGTGTGGATCATCTTGAACTTATAGGAGATAAATTAATAAGTGCTGGAACTGACAGAACTATCCGTGTTTGGTCTATAAAGAAAAAAGAGCTGTTATGGTCAGCAAGAGAACATATGGATGAGATTGAGTGTCTTAGTTGCCATGGAAACAGAGCATTAACAGGATCTTGGGACAAAACTATGTTTTTGTGGGACATTGAAAAGTTGCAGTTGATTTACAAACTGGAAGGTCATGAAGAGGTGGTGACTTGTTGTCAGTTTAATTCAGACATAATTGTTAGTGGAAGTGGTGATTGCACTTTAAGGATCTGGAAAGTGGACACAGGTCAGTGTGTTAAAGTCTTAGAAGGACATACTGGTGAGGTATATTGCATGGTGTTCAATCATGTGGTCATTGCATCAGGCTCACAAGATAGTACAGTCCGATTATGGAGTCACTCCGGTGAATGTCAGCATGTGTTGACTGGACATTTAGGAATAGTTAGATGTCTACATATAAATGATCAAAGGCTGGTCAGTGGTGGTGACCAGAAGAAAATAATTGTTTGGGATTATAGAAAAGGAAAAATGTTAAATATGGTGCACAGACATCCTAATTTGCTTCATTTGATGTGGGTTGGAGAAACGAAGCTAATCACGGGTTCTCCCGAAAAACGCGGGACTATTACTGTTCTGAGTTACTGGTAATACCGATACGTTGCTGCAAAGATTGCATGTGACTCTTGATAAAATTTTTACTAAAGTTATTCTCATTGGTAGCATTTGTTTTAAAACTGCATGCTTAGACAATCTAAAAATGACGGCCATAATCGGGGTTTGGGTTCCGAGAAGGGCAAGTAATAAAGTCCTTGCTTGAATAAGTGAAATGTTTTACATTTATTGTAATGTGTTTTTTAAAAACATGAAATCATGTACATGTGTTGAAAGTTCTGAAATTAGATAGTTCTTGGGCATCGTAATACACTTCTAAGTAAACTGAAATGTAGATTTAAAAATCAAAGAATTTTGATAATGACATCTTTGATTAAAGAGTTTAAAATGATAGGCAAGATCGCCAACACCAAAGATCTGTAGCTTTTTAGTCAAGTTGTAACCTTTGTTTAAATTCTTATATGAAGTTTAATATTCAGACTGGTTTTATTTCAGTCTTATTTTAAACATTGTGTACCTTAAGTTATTTCACATCTTGAGAGCTTGATTACGATTTTGAGATAATTTAGGTTTAAGTTAGATTAAAATTAAGAAAACTTATTAAGATTTGAAATAATTTACATAAATTAAGAAAATACTTAATTAATAATAAATGATTGTTAATTATGGGTCAGATTAGATCTATTTGACCTTGTCTTCACCTTACTTTACAAAGCATATCATTATTGAATCATTTCATTTATGTGGATGACCCTATGTTATAATTTTGTTTTCTGGCATCCTCAGTGCTTCCTACCATCTAGGTTCCAATTCCATTGTGGCTAATTTTATATTGAGAAGATTTGCTGGTGAATATTAAGGTTTTACACCGTTGTCCTAGAACTGTCAATTTCGTTATAAGTGAAATACTACCTTTAATACAAATAAAACACTAAGTTGATGGATTTTTATGAAAAATCAATATCACCATATTTATTATTTGAGAAATAATATTTAAATTTGAACTGCATTTTATTATAAACACAGCTTTAGGTGAGGTACATGTATATTGGAGTAAAACTGTTTTACTGTCAGTCATAAGTACCACATGCATATTGTGCCTTTGATTCCAAGACTTATAAAATATTTTGATTTTTTCTACATTTCTGTGTTTGATTTAGATTCTTTACTGTTATTTTGGTCCTATTATAATATTGTGCCTTAAATTATATTCAAACTACTTGTAGTTTTCTCTCATTGTAATAGAAATTAGCTTTAATTAATACATATTACATATGTAAAGGGAGGCAATCCAATTTTCTTTACCATGTTGCACTTATTCTCTTGAAATATGTGACCATTGTGCCTTAAAGGTTTCATGTCAACAAATAGTTTATTATGTAAATTTTATATATATATTAAAACTATTTTTATATAGTCTTTTAATAAAGAAGAGAGTATATGTGTAATTTTGTTTTTTATTTTTAGGGTAAGAATTATTCCCCTGTTATTGTTTCATAAGATAGCCATGTATAGTACATGTATTCCCAGAAATCATTGAGAATTCTATATTATAAAAAAATATAAAATATGAACTTTTTCCAAACTTGAAGAAAAAAAAATTCCATAAACAGTGAAATATTTTAATATGAATAATGAATATGATAAAATAAGCAATTGCAGTAATATTTAACAATTACAATTAACTTTATTCACCCAAGCCCACAGTAGGTGGTACACGAGGTAAATATATACATAAGTCAATATACAGTGCATGTCTACAACATTATTAACAAATAATACCAGATTCATTACACAAATTTGAATACGATACATGTAAATATATAAATACAGAATCAAAATATTACAAAATAATAAAGACATGTTAATGATGCACAAATAAAAAATAAACAGATCTGATCATGTACACGTGCATAAACCCTTCGTATGTGATGGAAATTCCTTGAACAATATACAGCGCTGGTAATACAAGTGATTGCATAACCTCTACCTACAAGCCACTAAGTTTCAGAAATACAGGTCACAGTTTATTGATCAAAGTACCACTTCACATAGCTTTGAATCCAGTTGGCGGAAGTAAGTGGGAGAATGTTTTTTTAGATTTGCTTGCTGATGGTCAGTGATTTTCTCTGAGCACTTCTGTGGCCTTAGTGGCCAAGTGGTTTGAAGCATGGGCTTATAGATCACAGTACCTCTCATAGTGTAGGTTTGGTTCCAACTCTTTCATATTCTAGTGCATGAATGTATGTCAGTTTATCTACTGAAGGTTTGTGGTTTCTTCCATCATCCCAGAACTGACCCCTAAATATCAATTTAAACAATCTTGACTGGGACATTGAACATCATTACTATACTTCACTCTACTCTAAGCACTCCTGGATCTACTCCACATTAAAGAAGCTGCCACCTCAGTGTATGTACCACTAGCGTAGCTCAGTTGGTAGAGTGCTCGCTTCTGGGAGGTACAGGTTTGAACCCCAGCCAGGTCTGACCAGGACCTAAAAATTGGTAGTGACCGATCTTTCACCTAGCTTCAGCATTTAGAAATGGAAGTCATGGTGGACTTCTGAAGAACCCCACCAGTTGAGATGGCAATTTGTTGGTTGTGATGTTGTTTAACCTCACTACGCAATTTTTCAGCTACAATGTATTGTAGACCACAGACAAGCATATAACCAGTTGAGTAACCAATTGAGTTCACTACAGACAAGCATACAACCAGTTGAGTTCACCACAGACAAGCATACAACCAGCTGAGTTCACCACAGACAAGCATACAACCAGTTGAGTTCACCACAGACAAGCATACAACTAGTTGAGTTCACCACAGACAAGCATACACCCAGTTGAGTTCACCACAGACAAGCATACACCCAGTTGAGTTCACCACAGACAAGCATACAACCAGTTCATACCTTGTCTTCTTAATGATGACTGCTATGCATGAAAGCAGTATCTCAAATTTTACAGTCTTGTGCAAGAATAAACATGGGTGTTTAAGTCTTGGGTAATCGACCTAGTTAAAACTATTGACAGAAGAAACAGGGATTTACATAGCAATGGATGACAGATAGGCAAAGTCGAGTAAATGCGTGCAATTACCTCAAAGATCTGACAGTAAAGAGGGCACAAATGGAAGTATTTCCTTATCAGGAACTAGGTTACTGGGAACTTTGCCATAGTAGTAATAATTTGTGTATGACTGGTGCAATATTTACATTGACACAGTGACAACATGTGCCTGACACAGTTACAATATTAACATAACACTATGACAATATTTACATTGACACAGTGACAACATGTGCCTGACACAGTTACAATATTAACATAACACTATGACAATATTTACATTGACACAGTGACAACATGTGCCTGACACAGTTACAATATTTACATAACACTATGACAATATTTACATAACACAGTGACAATATTCAATAAGTCATATAAAATGTACATGACACATTGGTTATATGGGCATGACAATGCCAATAAGTACATGACAGTTACAATACATACATGACATTGTGACAATATTTATATGACATTGACAAATAAGAGTAACACAATTCACGTGCCACACAGGCAATATGTGCATGACACAGTGCCAATATTTCACAGTGACAATAAATACATGACAATGACAATATGTATATGGTGCAGTGACAATATGACATAGTTATGATATGTACTTGACGGAGTGACAATATGTATATGGTGCAGTGACAACATGACATAGTTGTTATATGTTCATCACAGAGTGACAATATATTCATGGTGCAGTGACAAAATGACACTGACAATAAGGACATGACACAGTGTCAATATGTACAGGACAAAGTGACAATAATAACATGACACAGTGCCAGAATGTATATGACATAGGACAATATGTATATGACATGGTAACAATAATTACATGACAGTGACACAGTAATATTATGTACAAAGAACAATAGTTATAACATGTACATCACAGAGTGACAATATATTCATGGTGCAGTGACAAAATGACACTGACAATAAGGACATGACACAGTGTCAATATGTACAGGACAAAGTGACAATAATTACATGACACAGTGCCGAAATTTACATGACACAGGATAATATGTAAATGACACGGTAACAATAAGTACATGACAGTAACAATTAGTACAGACACTAATATATATGTACACTGGACAATATGTACATGACAGGGTGTGAAATTTACATGACATAGGATAAAATGTAAATGACATGGTAACAATAAGTACATGACACAGTAATATTATGTAACAGGACAATATGTACATGACACAGTGACAATATAAACATTATACAAATGCAATATAAACATGACAGTAACAAGGGCATAGCATTTAGATAAATATATGTAATGATATGTGGACATCGACACAGTAGTGACACAACATAACAGTATGTATATGACACAGTGACCATTTGTACATGATACAGTAATATAGGGTTACTGGGCTGCTTTTGTGGAATATTGTCACAATATAAATATGAAATATGTCAGTGACAATATGTCCATTAAAGAGATAATATGCACAAGTCACAGTGACAATATGTACATGGTGCTGTAAAAAATGGTACATGAAACATTGAAAATATTTACATGGTGCAGTGATAATATGTACTTGAATACAGTGATAATATGTAAATGAAACATTGACAACATTTACATAGTGAAAATATTTGATAGTGCAGTGATAATATTTACACGACACTATTTAATGGAGTGATAGTATGTTAAATGACGCAGTGACAATATTTACATGGTGCAGTAATTATACTAGTATGCACTTGACACAGTGACAATATTAAATATTGCAGTGCAAATTTTACATGGTTGCAGTGATATCCTGTACCATGACACAGTGACAATATGTTCATGACACAGTGGCAATATTTTCATGGTGCAGTGAAATATACATGACACAGTGGCATATTTTTCATGGTGCAGTAATATATACATGACACAGTGGCAATATTTTTATGGTGCAGTAATATATATATGACACAGTGGCAATATTTTCATGGTGGGGTGATAATATGTAGATGACTGAGAATGTGAACACGATGGTGACAAAGACATTATAATGGGTACAAATCATAACACAGTGACATGAAGTGTAATACGTGTAAAATACATGACACAATGTCATCGACAGAGAGCTGACAAAGATTGGAATTATTGTATAAAAGCATACTGGTGCTGCGTCATAAAAATATTGTTGAACCAGCGCACCTGTCGAACCAGCATTAATCACGGGGGACAAATTCCACGTGACATGTGTGGATGAGAAACTGATGATATGTTTAGTCAAAGGTATTCGTTTAATCCTTGTATTTATACATTTACATTTATTACATTTTTCGTGCTTGATTCTCTCTGATATTATTGTATACAGGGTATTCAAATATTTAGAGACGTCACCAAATATGGAAAAAATACAGAATTCTGTTATGCAACTTTGTCATGCCGTCACTGGAAACGCCGGGAAGGGAAGTTAAAACTAGGATACAACCAGTTATTTTCCATGTAAAACTTTTTTCAATTAACATATCACTTCATATGTAACTTAATGATATAACAATCAAAAATGTTGAAAAATGACAATTTTAGGTCCCTGGTGGCAAACCAGTATTTGCTGCGAGGGCTGAACGAAAATTAAAAAAATAAACGTCTACGAATCAATGGGCATAGAATTATTTTAGTACACGGGGTTAGAGTTTTGATAAACTATGTTTTTGGTAATTGGACTATTCAAGGCAGTGTTCTTCAATTTTTCGCCTTCTAAAATGCGTTAACCAGGTGTGACATTTAGATTCTTAGGTCAACACAGTCAGTCGTTAAAACAACGCGTTTCTACGATACAAATCATCAGAAATTAATGCAGATACGTTTACAGGTATTGTTTATTATGAACATAGGTGAACCATTTGTAGCGGTCTAGAAGCTCGGTAGAGCACTTGTTTATAGTGCGAGGGGTCACGGATTTGATCGCCGTTTCGATCCTGCATTTTTTCTCCTTCCTGTTACATTTTGGTGGCTAGTGTGACCCTCGTAAGTGGTGGACTGGCAACATCCGGCCATATAAAGCCCATCCGAGGGAATTAAGGGTGAGAACCATAGGAAACTCAAGAATAACGGGAGGAATGTAGTGGTCTGGGTAGCTCAGTTGGTAGAGCACTCGCCAATAGTACGGATGGTCGCTGGTGCGTTCCCTGTTTCGATCCTGCATTTTTCTCTCCTTCCTGTTACACAATAAGAACTTATTGAGTTTCAGAATGTTTAAAAATACATTTATGGAACTTTTCTAATGGATAGTAAGATTAATGGTGGCCTTAAAGCTGCATTAAGTTTCCAAGGAAAAAATTATAATTAGTGCCGATCTAATTAATGGTGTTCCTAATGAACAATGTTACATTTGGTTCAACGATAAAGCTGGAATATATATAGAAATAACAGTAATTTCCCAGCCAGATGTAGCATGTGGAATCTAATATTAGAATATGGTTACGTCATAAAAAATGCGTCTAAATATTTAAACACAACTTTAAAATGCTGAAATGCATAAAT
>CM056611.1:21011825-21109129 GCA_029721355.1 Tegillarca granosa | reverse complement strand
ATTTATGCATTTCAGCATTTTAAAGTTGTGTTTAAATATTTAGACGCATTTTTTATGACGTAACCATATTCTAATATTAGATTCCACATGCTACATCTGGCTGGGAAATTACTGTTATTTCTATATATATTCCAGCTTTATCGTTGAACCAAATGTAACATTGTTCATTAGGAACACCATTAATTAGATCGGCACTAATTATAATTTTTTCCTTGGAAACTTAATGCAGCTTTAAGGCCACCATTAATCTTACTATCCATTAGAAAAGTTCCATAAATGTATTTTTAAACATTCTGAAACTCAATAAGTTCTTATTGTGTAACAGGAAGGAGAGAAAAATGCAGGATCGAAACAGGGAACGCACCAGCGACCATCCGTACTATTGGCGAGTGCTCTACCAACTGAGCTACCCAGACCACTACATTCCTCCCGTTATTCTTGAGTTTCCTATGGTTCTCACCCTTAATTCCCTCGGATGGGCTTTATATGGCCGGATGTTGCCAGTCCACCACTTACGAGGGTCACACTAGCCACCAAAATGTAACAGGAAGGAGAAAAAATGCAGGATCGAAACGGCGATCAAATCCGTGACCCCTCGCACTATAAACAAGTGCTCTACCGAGCTTCTAGACCGCTACAAATGGTTCACCTATGTTCATAATAAACAATACCTGTAAACGTATCTGCATTAATTTCTGATGATTTGTATCGTAGAAACGCGTTGTTTTAACGACTGACTGTGTTGACCTAAGAATCTAAATGTCACACCTGGTTAACGCATTTTAGAAGGCGAAAAATTGAAGAACACTGCCTTGAATAGTCCAATTACCAAAAACATAGTTTATCAAAACTCTAACCCCGTGTACTAAAATAATTCTATGCCCATTGATTCGTAGACGTTTATTTTTTTAATTTTCGTTCAGCCCTCGCAGCAAATACTGGTTTGCCACCAGGGACCTAAAATTGTCATTTTTCAACATTTTTGATTGTTATATCATTAAGTTACATATGAAGTGATATGTTAATTGAAAAAAGTTTTACATGGAAAATAACTGGTTGTATCCTAGTTTTAACTTCCCTTCCCGGCGTTTCCAGTGACGGCATGACAAAGTTGCATAACAGAATTCTGTATTTTTTCCATATTTGGTGACGTCTCTAAATATTTGAATACCCTGTATACAATAATATCAGAGAGAATCAAGCACGAAAAATGTAATAAATGTAAATGTATAAATACAAGGATTAAACGAATACCTTTGACTAAACATATCATCAGTTTCTCATCCACACATGTCACGTGGAATTTGTCCCCCGTGATTAATGCTGGTTCGACAGGTGCGCTGGTTCAACAATATTTTTATGACGCAGCACCAGTATGCTTTTATACAATAATTCCAATCTTTGTCAGCTCTCTGTCGATGACATTGTGTCATGTATTTTACACGTATTACACTTCATGTCACTGTGTTATGATTTGTACCCATTATAATGTCTTTGTCACCATCGTGTTCACATTCTCAGTCATCTACATATTATCACCCCACCATGAAAATATTGCCACTGTGTCATATATATATTACTGCACCATAAAAATATTGCCACTGTGTCATGTATATATTACTGCACCATGAAAATATTGCCACTGTGTCATGTATTTCACTGCACCATGAAAATATTGCCACTGTGTCATGAACATATTGTCACTGTGTCATGTACATGATATCACTGCACCATGTAAATATTTGCACTGCATATTTAAATATTGTCACTGTGTCAAGTACATACTAGTATAATTACTGCAACCAGTAAATATTGTCACTGCGTCATTAACATACTATCACTGCCATGTAAATATGTCGTGTAAATATTACTCACTGCACTATCAAATATTTTCACTATGTAAATGTTGTCAATGTTTCATTTACATATTATCACTGTATCAAGTACATATTATCACTGCACCATGTAAATTTTCAATGTTTCATGTACATTTTTTACAGCACCATGTACATATTGTCACTGTGACTTGTGCATATTATCTCTTTAATGGACATATTGTCACTGACATATTTCATATTATTGTGACAATATTTCACAAAAGCAGCCCAGTAACCCTATATTACTGTATCATGTACAAATGGTCACTGTGTCATATACATACTGTTACTGTTGTGTCACTACTGTGTCGATGTCCACATATCACATATATTTATCATAAATGCTATGCCCTTGTTACTGTCATGTTTATATTGCATTTGTATAATGTTTATATTGTCACTGTGTCATGTACATATTGTCCTGTGTACATAATATTACTGTGTCATGTACTTATTGTTACCATGTCATTTACATTTTATCCTATGTCATGTAAATTTTCACACCCTGTCATGTACATATTGTCCAGTGTACATAATATTAGTGTCATGTACTAATTGTTACTGTCATGTACTTATTGTTACCGTGTCATTTACATATTATCCTGTGTCATGTAAATTTCGGCACTGTGTCATGTAATTATTGTCACTTTGTCCTGTACATATTGACACTGTGTCATGTCCTTATTGTCAGTGTCATTTTGTCACTGCACCATGAATATATTGTCACTCTGTGATGTACATGTTATAACTATTGTTCTTTGTACATAATATTACTGTGTCACTGTCATGTAATTATTGTTACCATGTCATATACATATTGTCCTATGTCATATACATTCTGGCACTGTGTCATGTTATTATTGTCACTTTGTCCTGTACATATTGACACTGTGTCATGTCCTTATTGTCAGTGTCATTTTGTCACTGCACCATGAATATATTGTCACTCTGTGATGAACATATAACAACTATGTCATGTTGTCACTGCACCATATACATATTGTCACTCCGTCAAGTACATATCATAACTATGTCATATTGTCACTGCACCATATACATATTGTCATTGTCATGTATTTATTGTCACTGTGAAATATTGGCACTGTGTCATGCACATATTGCCTGTGTGGCACGTGAATTGTGTTACTCTTATATTTGTCAATGTCATATAAATATTGTCACAATGTCATGTATGTATTGTAACTGTCATGTACTTATTGGCATTGTCATGCCCATATAACCAATGTGTCATGTACATTTTATATGACTTATTGAATATTGTCACTGTGTTATGTAAATATTGTCATAGTGTTATGTAAATATTGTAACTGTGTCAGGCACATGTTGTCACTGTGTCAATGTAAATATTGTCATAGTGTTATGTTAATATTGTAACTGTGTCAGGCACATGTTGTCACTGTGTCAATGTAAATATTGTCATAGTGTTATGTTAATATTGTAACTGTGTCAGGCACATGTTGTCACTGTGTCAATGTAAATATTGCACCAGTCATACACAAATTATTACTACTATGGCAAAGTTCCCAGTAACCTAGTTCCTGATAAGGAAATACTTCCATTTGTGCCCTCTTTTACTGTCAGATCTTTGAGGTAATTGCACGCATTTACTCGACTTTGCCTATCTGTCATCCATTGCTATGTAAATCCCTGTTTCTTCTGTCAATAGTTTTAACTAGGTCGATTACCCAAGACTTAAACACCCATGTTTATTCTTGCACAAGACTGTAAAATTTGAGATACTGCTTTCATGCATAGCAGTCATCATTAAGAAGACAAGGTATGAACTGGTTGTATGCTTGTCTGTGGTGAACTCAACTGGGTGTATGCTTGTCTGTGGTGAACTCAACTGGGTGTATGCTTGTCGTGGTGAAACTCAACTAGTTGTATGCTTGTCGTGGTGAACTCAAACTGGTGTATGCTTGTCTGTGGTGAACTCAGCTGGTTGTATGCTTGTCTGTGGTGAACCTCAACTGGTGTTGCTTGGTCTGTAGTGAACTCAATTGGCTTACTCAACTGGTTATATGCTTGTCTGTGGTCTACAATACATTGTAGCTGAAAAATTGAGTAGTGAGGTTAAACAACATCACAACCAACAAATTGCCATCTCAACTGGTGGGGTTCTTCAGAAGTCCACCATGACTTCCATTTCTAAATGCTGGTGAAAGATCGGTCACTACCAATTTTTAGGTCCTGGTCAGACCTGGCTGGGGTTCAAACCTGTACCTCCCAGAAGCGAGCACTCTACCAACTGAGCTACGCTAGTGGTACATACATTGAGGTGGCAGCTTCTTTATATGTGGAGTAGATCCAGGAGTGCTTAGAGTAGAGTGAAGTATAGTAATGATGTTCAATGTCCCAGTCAAGATTCTTTAAATTGATATTTAGGGGTCAGTTCTGGGATGATGGAAGAAACCACAAACCTTCAGTAGATAAACTGACATACATTCATGCACTAGAATATGAAAGAGTTGGAACCAAACCTACACTATGAGAGGTACTGTGATCTATAAGCCCATGCTTCAAACCACTTGGCCACTAAGGCCACAGAAGTGCTCAGAGAAAATCACTGACCATCAGCAAGCAAATCTAAAAAAACATTCTCCCACTTACTTCCGCCAACTGGATTCAAAGCTATGTGAAGTGGTACTTTGATCAATAAACTGTGACCTGTATTTCTGAAACTTAGTGGCTTGTAGGTAGAGGTTATGCAATCACTTGTATTACCAGCGCTGTATATTGTTCAAGGAATTTCCATCACATACGAAGGGTTTATGCACGTGTACATGATCAGATCTGTTTATTTTTTATTTGTGCATCATTAACATGTCTTTATTATTTTGTAATATTTTGATTCTGTATTTATATATTTACATGTATCATATTCAAATTTGTGTAATGAATCTGGTATTATTTGTTAATAATGTTGTAGACATGCGCTGTATATTGACTTATGTATATATTTATCTCGTGTACCACCTACTGTGGGCTTGGGTGAATAAAGTTAATTGTAATTGTTAAATATTACTGCAATTGATTTTATCATATTCATTATTCATATTAAAATATTTCACTGTTTATGGAATTTTTTTTCTTCAAGTTTGGAAAAAGTTCATATTTTATATTTTTTTATAATATAGAATTCTCAATGATTTCTGGGAATACATGTACTATACATGGCTATCTTATGAAACAATAAAAGGGAATAATTCTTACCCTAAAAATAAAAAACAAAATTACACATATACTCTCTTCTTTATTAAAACACTATATAAAAATAGTTTAATATATATAAAATTTACATAATAAACTATTTGTTGACATGAAACCTTTAAGGCACAATGGTCACATATTTCAAGAGAATAAGTGCAACATGGTAAAGAAAATGGATTGCCTCCCTTTACATATGTAATATGTATTAATTAAAGCTAATTTCTATTACAATGAGAGAAAACTACAAGTAGTTTGAAATAAAATTTAAGGCACAATATTATAATAGGACAAAATAACAGTAAAGAATCTAAATCAAACACAGAAATGTAGAAAATATTTAAAATATTTTATAAGTCTTGGAAATCAAAGGCACAATATGCATGTGGTACTTATGACTGACAGTAAAACAGTTTTACTCCAATATACATGTACCTCACCTAAAGCTGTGTTTATAATAATAAATGCAGTTTAAATTTAAATATTATTTCTCAAATAATAATATGGTGATATTGATTTTTCATAAAAATCCATCACTAAGTGTTTTATTTGTATTAAAGGTAGTATTTCACTTATAACAAGATCGACAGTTCTAGGACGACGGTGTAAAACATTAATATTCAAAGAAACCCACCTGCAAATCTTCTCAATATAAAATGGGCCACAATAGAATTGGACCTAGATGGTGGAAAGCACTGAAGATGTCAGAAAACAAAATTATAACATAGGGTCATCCACATAAATAAAATGATTCAATGATTTGTAAGGTAAGGTGTCAGGCAAGGTCAAATAGATCTAATCTGACCCATAATTAACAATCATTTATTATTAATAAGGAATTTCTTAATTTTGAATGTAAATGTAAATTATTAAATTATTATGTAAATTATTTCAAATCTTGATAAGGTTTTCTTAATTTTAATCTAACTTTTAAACCTAAATTATCTCAAAATCCTAATAGTTTCTCAAGATGTGAAATAACTTAAGGCACACACTGTTTAAAAAAGACTGAAAATATAACCAGTCTGAATATTAAAGTCATATAAGAATTTAAACAGAGGTTTACATCTTGACTAAGAAGCTACAGATCTTTGGTGTTGGTGATCTGGCTACATCTTGACTCTATAATCAAACATATCATTATCACCAATTCTTTGATTTTTTAAATCTACATTTCAGTTTCACTTAAAAGTATATTAAGATGCCCAAGAACTTTCAAATTTCAGAACTTATAGTACATGTATATAATTTCATGTTTTTAAAACATTTTATAATACATGAAACACATTTCACTTATTCAAGCAAGGGCCTTATTAGTTGCCCTTCTCTAAACCCATTCCCAATTATGGCCGTCATTCTTAAATTGTCTAAACATTCAGTTTAAAACAAGTGCTACCAATCAGAATTTTTTAAAAATTTTATCAAGAGTCACATGCCAATATTAGCAGTATTGTATTGACATCACCAGTAACTCAGAACAGTAATAGTTCCGCGTTTTTCCGGAGAACCGGTGATTAGCTTCGTTTCTCCAACCCACATCAAATGGAGCAAATTAGGATGTCTGTGCACCATGTTTAACATTTTTCCTTTTCTATAATCCCAAACAATTATTTTTCTTCTGGTCACCACCACTGACCAGCCTTTGGTCATTTATATGTAGACATCTAACTATTCCTAAATGTCCAGTCAACACATGCTGACATTCACCAGAGTGACTCCATAATCGGACTGTACTATCTTGTGAGCCTGATGCAATGACCACATGATTGAACACCATGCAATATACCTCACCAGTATGTCCTTCTAAGACTTTAACACACTGACCTGTGTCCACTTTCCAGATCCTTAAAGTGCAATCACCACTTCCACTAACAATAATGTCTGAATTAAACTGACAACAAGTCACCACCTCTTCATGACCTTCCAGCTTGTAAATCAACTGCAAACTTTTCAATATCCCACAAAAACATAGTCTTGTCCCAAGATCCTGTTAATGCTCTGTTTCCATGGCAACTAGACACTCAATCTCATCCATATGTTCTCTTGCTGACCATAAGAGTTCTTTTTTCTTTATAGACCAAACACGGATAGTTCTGTCAGTTCCAGCACTTATTAATTTATCTCCTATAAGTTGAAGATGATCCACATACCACCATGTCCTTGTAGGGAGTATAACACCTTCCCCGTTTCCATGTTGATTATTCTGATAGCGCTATCAGCACAGCCAGTTATTACTAGATTATTTTTAATTTTATTGCTGTCACTGTATCGGAATGCCCCTTAACTAAAAATAATTTCTGACACGTTTCCAGATTCCATATTATCACAGACTTATCCTCGCTTCCACTAACAAGATGTTTTCCGTCGCAACCCAGTGCTGTTATTTTGTCTGAATGTCCTCGTAATATGGAAGCTACAGTATAACGTCCTTTACTCCAGTTTTGAAACAAGTGGTGGATTCTTATAATATATCCTTCCATTTACATATCGGGCTCAGTCTTGTATTTTCTGGTACATATGTTTCAAAAATGGGGAAGTTCCAGAGACATTGGTTTTGTTTGGAAATAATGCTTGTTCGTGTAAAACGTCACTATTTAAAACCTAGTTTTAACCAACCTCGTTTCACACATTCGTGTAACCAAATGTTGTCAACATTTGAAGCTTCTCTCCAGCTGATGCAAACCTCCGAGAACTTTGCTATTTCATTTACAGTGAGATAGGAAAGAATTTTCTCTGTTATTTCTTGTGGCAAGTATCTGGTTAAATCCATGTTTTTTTTTTTGCAATTAACATATGATTTAATTTGTGTTTATTGATGATTATATTCTAGATAATTATATTCTAAATGGTTAATTTAATATGTGGTTAAATCTATACTATTTGTGGTTAATTTCATATTTCTTCTGGTTAACTTTTGGTTAAATCTCTATTTTCTGTGGTTACTTCAATATTTCATGTGATACACTTATGCTGATATTTCTTGCCATTTATTTCATATTTTCTGTGCTTAACAATTGAGTTTTTTATGTGGCCAATATGTGGTTAATTTTGTGTCCTTTGAAAAAACAAAAACCATACTGGAATATCTTTATATAAATTCTCAGGTCATTATTCCTCTGAAAATAGAGAAAATAAATAAATATATATATATGACTTATATGTAAGAAAGGGGGAAGGGTGGACAGAGAATGATGATGATGATGATGATGAGAAAGAACAGGAGGATAATATCCAAAATAATAATGGCAAGAGTTTAGATTATAAAGTTCAATAAAAAAAATCTGAGTCACTGTGTTTGTGATAGTGAATTTTGCTTAATTTTCACAAAAAAAATGCTATGTTCGTCTGCAATCACAATACCATTTACATTGTATGCACAAAAGAATCCACTATTAGCCTCGTTCTTTAAAATGTAATTTCCTCGTAGCAGCAACAGTTTCCATTCTACACAAATATTTTTTGGTAATCACAGATGCGCATTGCAATATTCAGGAATGATTAGACTCAAGTAAGCCAAAAATACCAAACTTAATAAACAGTAATTCGATTTTCCATGAAAATAAAGCATAGTTCATTTTCACAAACACAGTGACTCAGATAATAATATATTCATTGAACCCAGAAAGAAACCACTACAGGATTTACTCCTTTCTTAAATTCCAAAATGGTTGAAAGAATTCTCTGTTACAAGACATCATGATCATAAGATAAATGAGCAGAATTCAGCACAGTATAAAAACAATCAATATCCTTAACATTTGTGTGGACCATTATAAAAATTGTTTATATATGAGAAATATACGTGGGATAACACTATCTTTATAGATGTATCTGACCGGACTTGATAGGTGGCTGGGTGGCTCAGTCAATGGAGCATCCCGCTAGTATTGAGGTCTCAGGTTGTTTCCTGCATTTTTCCCTTTCCTGATACATTTGGAGGCCTGTCCAACCCTGGGAAGTGGCAGACCAACAGGTTGGTCCCATGATAGAACCTGGTATTTTTTAATCAAAGTAGTTAAACAAAAAAAAAAAAAAAAAAAAAAAAAAGGGGGGGGGATGTAACAGACCAGGTGTGTTACGTTTTGGGAAGATCCAATTTGGTTGGCTGCTGCATTTTTTCTCCTTCCTGTTACATTGGAATTCTTTAACTTTCGTGATCCCCGGACCACAAGAAATAAATGTTTTTCACAAAAGTTATGGGGTATCAAGTGGTGAACCCCCATTAGCTAATGCATAAAATTTAATTTGTTATATTTTTTCTGACTTATAAATCAGTCCAAACCAAGAGAAATTCCCTGTTGTGTCTTGACTCTTGAAAGTAAAAAGTTAAAAAAGGCTCAACATTTACTAAATTTTCTATGAAAATTCACATAATTCACGTTAAAAAACGATGTCCCTGACTGATGAATGCCAGTCTAACAAGAGAAGTGCTTTAACAACAAAGTTAACTGCTTCCTACCTAAATCGTGTTTTCCCCAACAGTGACAGTTCGATTCTAGTCAATAAACTTGATGCATGGGTGGGGGTTTTCTCTCGGTTGACAAAATGTATGCAATGTAAAATATACTAGTATATATGCAGATTTAATAAATGTCTTTTTGTAACTATGCCTTGTTGTTGGCATCTATGGGGAAATGAAAATGAAATGAGGAATTAAAACTAACCACATGTATCTGCCGCCAATATATCCGCCATTGTTGCGTCCTTCGTTACTGGCTGGTACCGCCCATCCCTACGTTTCAACAGAGCACCTTTTGGCGGAGTTTCCTGAGCAACTGTCGGATCACCGACATAATATATTGTTAATCTTTGGGCGCCAGTTAGGCTTAGCATAAAGTCATTTAGCATTGAAATATGTTTCTTGCCAAAAGGAGAGATGATATTTATGCAGATTTTGAGAAAAAAGAAAGAAAAAAATTAAAAGATAGAAAAAATTATAAGGACTATTATTGAATATATAGAGTGTGTGTTTCACATAGTATATTGATATGAATCATTTTAGTCGTATACCTTTAAAAATAAAGCAACTAAGAATACATATACTTCGTTTTGGACAGGATACCAGTAAATCAAGAGATAAACACACTGCTAATTTCCCTGTATCCATTCATTGTCAGCTGGGAGTGATCCAACCATAGCTACAAACTCCTCCAGTACCCTACAAACACAGACTATTGCAAATACAGTTTCTTTCCACAATCCAAATGTCTGTGGAACTCTTTACCGGCTACAATAGCTGAGGCTCCCGATTTGGTATCTTTCAAACCGGAGCTACTATCCTACTCCTTCTAAACTGCTACACTCCAGTCAGTTGTAAGTAATGTCTAGTGATTCATTTGTGCTATGCTAGTTGGGTGTATGCCCAGGGGCCGCTACGGTAACCAGACAGGATTTATGATGAAGGTATGAAAATACAACTGACTACACACCTACTTTTATTATCATTATTATTATTTCTTTAAGTGGTTTTAATCATGCGCAACCCCCGTGTTACAATCATCAAGTGTGATGGACAGCACGTATCCTGTAGATGTAGATGTAGATGAAGCCAAGTGAATATTCTGTTTTTAGATATGTCATGTGCTACTTTTGAATTTTTATAAAATAATACAAATCAAAAGTACAATTGTCATGTGCTACTTTTGAATTGTATTATTTCATAAAAATTCAAAAGTAGCACATGACAAACACCCCACCCCCCCACACACACATATATATATTTATATTATCACTAATGATTGTAGCCCTTGCATCATTGGTCTGGCCCCGGTTTCACAATCACACTTAAGTTTGAGGAAATACTTAACTCAAATATCCTAAGTTTTCACTCAGCTGAGTGTTACACTCAGATTCCGTTTCACAATAAAATTTAAGTGTAAACTCAGATTTGAGTGGAAACTCAAACTTAAGTGTGATTGTGAAACCGGGGCCTGTATTCTTAATCATTACATCAAAATATTTCACATTTGTTCAAAAAAAAACACTTCAAACCAATAACTTTAACAACAGTCTATCAAATAAAATTTATCGTTAGATATTTGTCTTTCAAAAAACTTTATCATCAATTTTAATACAATGTACTTGTTCATACATATTTTTAACCAATCAGTCTAGGTATAGATAGCGGGCGATTTTCACAACATACAAATTTTGGAGTAACATTAAAATATTTGTATATCAGTCAACCATAAAAAGTGAGTTGTTTACAATTCCCTGTAAATTTATATCCATGAACTGTAATGCAGTCATTTATTCTAATCTTCTTGGTTGACTCCTGGATCCATCAAACATGGAAATTATTCAACTGTTAACCAAGAAATCATGAAATCGATAAATAATGTGCTAAAATTATGATTTCATCATTTTTATACAATTTTAACGATGACTTAAGATGAAATGCTAAGTTTTATGAGTTTTATGTTTTTAGAAATTTTATACATGTATGACCATATTTGCCAAAAAATAAAAATCTTAGCATGCTGTAAATCAGCAAAATAAATATTATAGAATTTACTACGGACTTTTTCTTGTCAAAATTGCTAAGTTTTAGCCCTGCTCAAAAAAACCTGCTGTACAATATTTGACACAATGAGGTACAGAACTATAATTCTATATTTTGAATGATTTATGGATTGAATGCTTCCAACAGTCTAGATTTCAATTCCATTCAGGTACATCCCAGTTTAAGGGCAGTGTGTCAATTAACTTAGGAATTTCAGTGGTTTTCTCCAAGCACTCTGGTTTCCTCTGCCATTCCAAGATGTACTGTCTCACTAGCACAATTAACAAATAAACAAATAAATATTCACTGACCAAGGAAGACAGTAGTAATTCCTCGCCAGACATCTGGTTCACGACCCAAACGATTACAAATAACCCCAAAATTGTCATTTTGGGATTAAAAACTGTTTACTGGGGCGTTAAACACCATTACTCTTTATGACGTACAAATAAACTGATAATAACAATAAATCTCATGCTACAAATATTTTTATTTTATTTATTTATACCATATTTGGGCTTTTTGTTACCATAACAACACAAAACAACAATAACAACAGATCTGATTTTTAGCACTAATATTGAATATACAGCAATTTAACATTAGAACCTTACAATAATGAAGTGATGACAAATCTGAACTATCTATTCTCCTCATGATTACCACACATACACTACATTTATTTTTAATGTCAAATGTCTATCTGGCATGTATTTGAAACAATTATTGTGGTCTTCATTTATTGGCCTTAAAAAGCAATGTCTGTTGCACACATACACACACACACAAACACACGTGTGCACATACACACACACATCTACATGCATGCACACACATTCACACACCATTTATTATTGCACAGAAATTGCCTCTTTACAGGATTTTATAACACATCCATTGTAACATACTAGTACTTATTGATAATGAAGAGAATCTAAAATTATAATTACTTCAGTAATGCAACAGGTTCTCCTCTCATTGTATCAAATTATCTTTGTTCTACCAACATATTCAATACATGTGTACGATTACATGTAAATTTTACAGCACATAAAAAGCAATTCATACAACATGTGAGGGACAATTAGGGTGATTAGCAATGTACAAGGAATATTTAAACAGTAACAACTTTCAAAGGGTATGTTGGGTGTTGAATCATGTTTTTTCAATCAAAAATCTTTCCAAAGGATTTTGGAACAAAATGTCCTTTTTTTCAGTAAATTGTTGTCACATAACACATAAATATATGTATACATTGTACATCCAAATAACAACAGGTGTCAGTTAAGTTAAACATCATTGGACAAATGTAAATTAGTTCACATGGTCTTTTACACAGGTGAAGTGAAAATTTTTTTTTTTTCACAATTAATCTATATTTTTACTGACAATAACTGTTCATAACATTAAGTTTGATATAATATCATTTAAGCATTCCACTAATCATTCACTACTGCTTCATAAACTCCTGAACTTTGTCAGTTCCAAAAATGTCAAAATCTCTCCATCAATTTTCAATCTAAACTGATTCCTTTTATTGCTACATGCATATTGTATGAGCAATTATTCATTTTAAAACTGGAGAAAGAACTTAAAATATCTCCCTTGATTCCATTTATTCCAACATGCATGTTGTATGGACAATCCTTCATTTTCAATCTGGAGGTGATGAACTAAAAATATCTCCCTGCATGCTGGCCTGTCATCGGTGGTCGACTGGTTGGAGCTCCTTGTTGTCCATGGAAGTTGTTCTGAAAGATTAATAAATAAATAGATTTTAGTTTGTACTTGTCAATTTGTAAAGTCTGGGTAGCTTTGTTAGGAGAGTGCTCACCAGCTTGGGACAACTTAGATTTGAGCCCTAGACTATTCCAGTTTTTTTTCTCCCTTCATGGCTCTCTGAAGTGGTGAACTGACAATTTCAACCATATAAAAGTTCATCCAAGAGAATTTGTGTAAGAATGTTAATCAGTAGATGGATATATAAGGAAAATGGGAGAGGCATTTAATGTTCTGGATAGTGTTAATGGCACTTGCATAAGGCATGGAAGGTACCGGGAATGATCTCTGATCTGACCCATCCAAAACCATTATTTTTCAGCAAATCAATTATTTCTAAAAGAGTTATTTAATAATCAAGTTGATGTGCTGAGGTAATTAGCATTATAATTTACTAGTTATATCCATACTGTCCAGATACGAGGAATCAAAAATAACAAAATGATCAGGCCCCAGTTTCACAATCATTTACTTAATTTAATCTACACTCAACTCAAATATTCCAATTTTTCTCTCATCAATATCTTCAAAATTTTAAGTTTTATAAGACAATGTTTAGTCTTGATCAACAAACCTAAACTAAACAATTTTAATATAACATTAGATGTTCAACATTAGATAAACAGCATTAACTGTGTAATGTCTTAAAATGACATTGAAATATTCCCCAATTTGAGTTCAGTGTACACTTAACTGAGTGAATGATTGTGAAACTGTGGCCAGATGTATATATCATACCTGACTTGTGGAAAGTTGTGGCTGGTACTGATTACACTGACAACCTTCAAATACCAGGGACCCAGCTCAGATATATAACTAGATGATCTGATGTATAGATCATACTTGACTTGTGATAGGTTGTGGGCAGGACTGATTACATTGACATCCTTCAGATACCAGGGACCCAGCTCAGATATATAACTAGATGTTCTGATGTATAGATCATACTTGACTTGTGGGAGGTTGTGGGCAGGACTGATTACATTGACATCCTTCAGATACCAGGGACCAAGCTCAGATATATAACTAGATGTTCTGATGTATAGATCATACTTTACTTGTGGGAGGTTGTGGGCAGGACTGATTACATTTACATCCTTCAGATACCAGGGACCCAGCTCAGATATATAACTAGATGTTCTGATGTATAGATCATACTTTACTTGTGGGAGGATGTGGGCGGTACTGATTACATTTACATCCTTCAGATACCAGGGACCCAGCTCAGATATATAACTAGATGTTCTGATGTATAGATCATACTTGACTTGTGGGAGGTTGTGGGCAGGACTGATTACATTGACATCCTTCAGATACCAGGGACCAAGCTCAGATATATAACTAGATGTTCTGATGTATAGATCATACTTGACTTGTGGGAGGATGTGGGCGGTACTGATTACATTTACATCCTTCAGATACCAGGGACCCAGCTCAGATATATAACTAGATGATCTGATGTATATTTCTTACCTGACTTGTGGGAGGTTGTGGGCAGTACTGATTACATTGACATCCTTCAGATACCAGGGACCCATCTCAGATATATAACTAGGTGATTTAATGTATATATCATACCTGACTTGTGGGAGGTTATGGGTGGTACTGATTACATTGACATCCTTCACATACCAGGGACCCAGCTCAGATATATAACTAGATGATTTGATGTATATATCATACCTGACTTGTGGGAGGTTGTGGCTGGTACTAATTACATTGACATCCTTCAGATACCAGGGACTCGGCTCAGATATATAACAAGATGATCTGATGTATGTATCTTACCTGACTTGTGGGAGGTTGTGACTGGTAATGATTACATTGACATCCTTCAGATACCAGGGACCAAGGTCAGATATATAACTAGATGATCTGATGTATATTTCTTACCTGACTTGTGGGAGGTTGTGGTTGGTACTGGTTACTGGGTGGCTGAGTTGGAGCCTGACTTCTTGCTGAATACCCTGTAACTATACTGCCCTGAAATGCAAATAGAGTTATTATTACCGTAAAACACAAAAAAAATGGTATTAATAGGCAGCTGAGTTGGAGCCTCATTTCCATCTGAATGAACTGTGACAATACTACTAGGAAATGAATGAAACAGACTTACATGTATTACTGCCCTAACTGAGTGGTAGCCTTACTTCTACTTAAATAATCTTCGACTATATTGCAAAAAATATGTTTGAAAAAGATTATAACTGCCCTTAAATATACATGTATACAACAGATATTACTGTTTGGGACTGATTTAGGAACATGTCTTTTGGTCAAATAACTTGTGTAGACCATAAAAATTTACTGCCCTTTTATGCCACAAATACAAGTACATGTAGAATTATAACTTCCCTCAAAATCATATGGTCTTGTGTCTATACTTTACAGTTTTCAGCCAATAATTTTGTTGAAATTTAGTGAACTGGAACTAAACTTAAACCTGATCTATAACTCATCAAACCAAATTTGAGTTCAATATCTGCAGGCTTTTTAAAAAAAAAAAAAGTCTGAAAAACTATTACGTCAAAGAAATTTTTAAGTCCATGTCCCATAAATTCGTTAAAAATCAGTGAACCAGAACCAGAACAAAATTCAAACTCGATCTGTAACTTATCATACACTTCCATACCGAATTTGAGTTCAATAACAGCAGGTTTTTAAAAATAAGTCGGAAAAACTAATATTTTAAAGAAAGTTTTTTATGTGCAAGGCCCATAATTTTGCCAAAAATCAGTGAACAAGACAGAAACTCAAACTTGATCTGTAACTAATGATGGTAAATTCACATACCAAATTTGAGCTCAATATCTGCAAGCATTTAGAAAGTCTGGAAAACTAATGGTGCTGCCCCCATGTATGTCCACCTGCTTGCCTGATTACCTGTCAATCCATCTGCCCACATCACCAAATTAAAACCTGAATACAACTTTGTTACAACTCAGCTAAATTTTCTGATTGGGGCATATAACACAACGCCATTCCACTCAATGTATTTAGTCTGACCACTACAATAGCTTAGTTGGCAGAGTGCTCATTTCCTATGTGGGAGGTCAGGGAATTGAATTGGGAAGTAAAACCCCATTAAGTCAATTGATCTTAAGTCTTTGTGTCTGATACCTAGTATTTACTTTAGTAAAGATAAAATACCATCATAAAAACATGAGCTTTTTAAATGGTTAAAAGTTGTGAAACACTTTCATTATTATATACAAGTTTAGATAATGTGCTGACTGTGGTTATAATTATCTACCTTTTGCTGTGAAGGCTGCTGCTGTAACTGGATTGGTTGATGTACAAGACTTGGTCTGATCTGTGATTGCTAAAATAATAACGCTACATTTAATATCTTATTTTGAAAATGATCCTTTATTATTTGATTATAATACTTAATGTCAATATGGTTTCACATTTTCCTAGAGCCCAAATCAGAGTCTGAGGTTTTCAAGATTAGACAACTTCTAATCATCAAGATGTAAAAGCATTAGAAACAAGAGATGTTTGTGAAACACTTGTGCCCCCCCCCTTTCTTGGACTGACATTATAGGGGGGGGGGGGGGGGTAACTGCATCAAAAATTGCTCATTAGTACCCAAAACAGAACTTGACCTAGATATTTTTATGATTAATCTGTATAACAAATTTCATTTCAGTGTGTGCAACCTTTGCAAAGAAAATGAATGGAAACTGCAATTAATTGAAATTTTTCTTAGTCCAAGGGGGATTACTCTGTCAAGTAACCAAAACAGAATTTTCCTAGATATTCTTATGATAAATCTGTAGACCAAAGTTTATTTCAGTATGTGCAACCTCTTCAAAAAAAATGAACGGAAACTGCAAATAATTGGAATTTTTCTAAGTCCATGGGGGATAATTGTCAAAAATTGCTCGATCACACCCAAAACAGAAATTGACCTAGATATTCTTATGATAAATCTGTTTACCAAATATCATTTCAGTATGTGCAACCTCTGCGAAGAAAATGAACGGAAACTGTTGGTGGACCAACAGACTAACCTACAGACAGCAGCAAAGCAATATGCCTTCCCTTCTTTGAAGGGGGGCATAAAAATAATGAGCACAGGCTGTGATGATGTCATCACAACTGTTTTAACTGATGTTATCAAAACTGTCTTAACTGATGTCATCACAATTGTCTTAACTGATGTTATCACAATTGTCTTGTCTGATGTCATCACAACTGTCTTAACCGATCTTATCAAAACTGTCTTAACTGATGTCATCACAATTATCTAAACTGATGTCATCACATGTCTTAACTGATGCCATCACAATTGTCTTAACTGATGTCATTGCAATTGTCTTGTCTGATGTCATCACCAATGTCTTAACTGATGTCAACACAATTGTCTTAACTGATGTCATCAAAACTGTCTCAACTGATGTCATCAAAACTGTCATCACAACTGTCTCAACTGATGTCATCAAAACTGTCATCACAACTGTCATCACAACTGTCAACTGATGTCATCAAAACTGTCATCACAACTGTCATCACAACTGTCCTAACTGATGTCATCACAATTATCAAAACTGATGTCATTACATGTCTTAACTGATGTCATTGCAATTGTCTTAACTGATGTCATTGCAATTGTCTTGTCTGATGTCATCACAAATGTCTTAACTGATGTCAACACAATTGTCTTAACTGATGTCATCAAAACTGTCTCAACTGATGTCATCAAAACTGTCCTAACTGATGTCATCACATGTCTTAGCTGATGTCATCACAATTATCTAAACTGATGTCATCACAATTGTTTTAACTGGTCATCACATTTGTCTTAACTTATGTCATCACAATTGTCTCAACTGATGTCATCACAAATTTTAATATAAAATTGAGTCAATATAATAAGTAAACATTACCTGTTGTATGTTATATTTTTCTTCGTTAAATCCGGCTTTCTGATTAGCGTGTTCTAACTGTTGTTGTAAGGGAATGTTAGATCCATGTGGTGACGCCATATAACCTATAACAATATATTTACATGTTACTATGGTTACAAAAAATCTTTTATTTACCGTAGACTAATTCTGATTTACAGACACAGGATTACATGAATCTATAACAATACATTTACATGTTACTATGGTAACAAAAAATCTTTTTATGTAAAAGGTGGTCATTTAGGCTTAATCTGATTAACAGACACACATATATATGAATTTTTTAATACTTTTTTTAAAAAAAAAAAGTTGTAAAAAACAATCTTAAGTATTATAAAGAAAAATTTACAAAATTACTGTATAACAGATCTGACTGGAGAGTTACATACCTGGTATCCATGAAAAAATTCAATTATATTAAATGCTGGCTTTAGAACACCTGTTTACCAATACCCTTTTGCTTAAATGAGTAATCCTTACTGAACACTGCCAATGGAAACATATGAGTCCACAACAAACATAAATGGAGTGAATGAAGTGGAATGAAAGGGGAAGTGGAAGTGGAGTAATAGTGTAAAATTTCCAAGTCAATATTCTTCCACTTATATTGAAGCATTCAACTGTGTAGGAACCTAAATACATAGAGAAAATCATCAACTTCTGCAAGCAAATTAACAAACTTTCTCACACTGGAATCTGCTGAAGTGGAATTGGACCAAACGCGGCGAGAGGCACTGTGTTCCAAAAGCACAAACTTTAGACCACTTGGTCACTAAAATCCCTCTTTATACAAGTTAAAACTTTAATAAAAATTTTATAGATTGTATATACTATAACCATAGCTGATAAACTTTCTTTATTTGCACTCACCTGCAGGTTGCTGCATTCTCTGTATAGCATAGCCAGGAAATTGTTCTTGAATCTGTGGTTTCTGTTGTTGATGAGCATAATGACTTGGATAAGACGAGAATGCTGATTGGCTACCTGGTGTGTATTTCCCTGGTGATTTACTGCTAGAATATCCACCTGAGGGCTGCTGGTAGGAATGACCTGGTTGGTTTGGATAGTTCACCTGACTTGGTTGACCTTGTGGAAAATTTGTACCAGGTTCTAAAGCAATAAAATAAAGATAAATAAGAAATCAGATTCAAACCATCATTGTGCCTTTTTTGCATTTTTATTTTATTTTTTACTTATTTATTTATTTATTTTTTTTTTTTTTACTTTTTTAATAAAGAAAATTTACTTTCGTAAGATGGGGTATGAAGCCACCATATTTTTAAATGGTCAAGAAAAATGTTACTGATGTATGTCACTGAAAGAATTAAATCATTTTACAGAAATAAAAAAAAAATATGTAGCTTTACAGAAATAAAAAAAATATGTAGCTTTACAGAAATTTCAAGGGGTCTCATATACATGTATATTATAGCTGCAACAATATACTGGTATACCTGAATTACCGGTTTGGATAAGAAAAACATGATTATTGCGATATGGTTTACACATACCGGTTTTTGACGATACCAGAAAAAAATAATTATCATAAGTCGAACAAAGTTAAACACGATCGCGAGGGCGTTTGTAACTAACGTACTATCAATGGAAAAAGTTCTGAATGTGGATGGGATCTTATGCATGCTTGTTGTTACCCATTACAAAAGAAATGTGTAGTCATTTCCGAATGATAATGATGGCCGGGATCGGGAAACACGTTTTGGAAGATGAATAATTCTATTTTTATTAAATTCACAATATGAATTGGTACGTATTGCAATATGGTTTAACCCGTATCATTGCAGCTCTAATGTATATGTACATAAACTCTATCAGTTCAAATTAAAAGCTCATATTTCTACCAAACATAAAGAGTATCGGTAGTATTTAATTTTATATCCTATTATTATTATTATTATTATGTATTTATTTGTTTATTAATTTATCTATTGACAACATTTTGCTACATCTCAGTATGCTTTCATTAAAAAAAGGAAAACTAGATTAATTAAAGTTTTGACAGCAATCATATTCAAACTAGACTTACTGTACTCTGCCTGTGCTGGATGTGAGTATTGTGAGTGTTGCTTAGCAACTGGTATGGCTGTAGGTATCATCTTAGCTTGTTCACCATACTGTTGATATACAGATGTGGGTGGAGGAGATGGACTTCTGGGTCGTTTGATTCCCATCTGTAATGAAAATAAAACCAAAGCACTGAATGTACTGAACAACAAAATTTTAACAGACTGCACATCCAGTGAACTTAAAATTACATCAGATGCATATCATCATGTAAAAAGATATGAATACGCCTTTATGTATTTACTGTTTATAGGTAAAATTCAACACCAATTTGTTATCATAAAAATGACAATTTTAATCTATTAAGGAATTGTTATTTAGGAAATGTTATTTGGAAACTGTCACTTAGGAACTGTTATTTTTGTCATATCAGGTAACTAACAGTCTGTACAAATGCAAGTACACTCAAATCTGGTTAATAGCATAGCCTCTGTGTTACTAAATTATCAAATTTATGCTATTATCCAATATGGAATTAAGTGGGTTCAACAGTATATCATATGAAATTTAAATATTTGGAGTAGTTCCATTTTTGTGTTTGTCAGTTTGCTTGCTGAAATTCTGTTGCTTTTTCTAGGCACTCCTTTTTTCTCCACTATTTCCAAATTTACTGTCTTGGAATAAGTAAAAGACTGGGCAATGAAACACCATGGGGAGGCATTAGGGCATGACTGTTATACATACTGATATTCTGGTCTGTTGAGTTGGTAAGTACAGTGTGGGCTGTCCTGATATATTCAGGAAGGAACTATTGCATGGTTGTTATACTTACTGGAATTATGGCCTGTTGAGTTGGTCTGTACAGTGTGGGTCTTCCAGTTATACTTGGTCCATGCTGTAACAAAACACTTGGACTGGAGGCCTGGATCCCATGATGTGGATATGCCTGCTGTAGACTAAGAAGCTCACTAAAAAGTAAAGAAAATATGGTCAGGCCAGAAAACATTTTAAAACTTTAAACCTCTTATAGTAACTTGATGTTACAACTTTTTTTAGAAAGCTTATAGATTTGTCTAAATGTAAAATTCTTCAGCTCTGGTCTATATATTCCTTTTTGTAAAAGTTGACTAATCCTATAATGTAGCAGGGCTGTTGTGTTGTGTAAAGTAGATATAACAGTGTGATTTAATGCCAGACTTCCTGGTCCAGGTCCCAGTTTAACAATCATTCACCCAACTGAGTGTACACTCAACTCAAATATTGACATTTTTTGCTCATCAATATTTTAAAAATTTTAAGTTTTTTTTTAAACAATACAGTGGAGTTCATCTATAACAAAGACGGATGTAACGAACATAGGCCTATAATGAACTAAAAAAAATTCCCCGACCAATTTACTATATAATTTATGTTTAATTGAATTGCTTATTACGAATTGGCCTATAACGAAAAAATGCCTATAAGGTAGTAAATTTCACGTCCCGTGAAAAAAATAGATCGATAAATATATGGTGTATAACGAAGTCACTAAAATTGATCCTAATTATGACTTACCGTCGACAAAAGATTAAAAAGAAACCACTTCAAAACATGTAACTGACCAGACAGTAAGCGTGGATGTCATGATAGGATCATAGGTGTTTTATCACCTACACACCAAAAGTAACATCATTGATGTTATACCTGCACGTGTTTATTCAAAACTCACTGATCTTAAAGAGAGGCATGCCAAGGGTTTAGTGAAGCTTGTGAAAAATTATTTTAATGAATGAAATTGTGTGTGACAGTTTAATTATTTCGTAGATAAATAGGGAAAGTGCCTGTGAATCATTTACAAAATGGAGACCTTATGTGGATACCCAGGAGGATGTGAGTGAAAAAATATGTGACATCTTTTAGCCTTTTGGTAAAGCACTCACTAATCACACATAAGGAACAGGTTCAATCCTCAGCCGAGGTCAGTGAGAAGTTTTTGTTTTGTTTTTAGTTTCAGGTGTTCTCTCTCTCTCTCTCTCACCTATACCCTAATAACTGTTCAAAGTAAAAAAAAAAACTCCACTATTATATAAACATGTGAATTAAGAAAATGTTATAATTAAAAATAAAGCTTATTGATGCTTGATTTTTTTAAAAGGGGTTCTCTTAGTGCCACACTAACCTTTCAAATGCCATGTACATACACTATGTTTCCATTTCTGGTAGCCAAAATCGCCACTGGCTACTAATTTCTAAGAAATTCTTTCAAAAAGTAACCTATTTTAGCAAATTAGTGAAAAAATACTTTAAAAAGGACTATATCTTCACAAATTTTGGAAATTTGGCTACAAGTAATTTTAAATTTGTGGAAACTTATACATCTCATAAGAAAGACCCCAAATATTGCATGCCTGGTAAAAGTAGATTTACCATCAATTTAAAAGTCTTTGCCAGACCTGGCCGAGGTTAGAACCCTGACATTACATAGAATAAACACTCTTCCAATTAAACTATGTGACCCCAGTTAGTGTTTGTCTGTTTCTGTCTTGTCTTGTTTAGCTGTTGCTATTAACTTAATTGTCTCATGCTCCTGTTTGTGTTGACAAGTGCTTGTTTTTCAGTTACAAACTACTATGGTTTATTATAACACCTGGTTACATACTCTATAATGAGAGTTATATGAACAGTTGTTTTTTAAAATTGGACAAAATTGCACATATTTTACAGGATTCAAAGGGCCATAACTCCATATAAATAGGGATTTAGAAATTTTCCACATATTTTACAGGATTCAAAGGGCCATAACTCCATATAAATAGGGATTTAGAAATTTTCCACATATTTTCCAGAATTCAAAGGGCCATAACTTAATTCAAATAGGGATTTAGACATTTGCCACATTTTTATCAGAATTCAAAACTTCATTTAAATAGGGATTTAGAAATTTTCCACAAACAAAATCAGTTTCATTATAACATTACCTCTGTTCCTTAATCTGTGCTCTTTTCCTTGTTTCGTCTTCCTGGTGTAATACTTTTTTTAGTTGAGAAAATAATTCATGTTTTTCCTGTTTAAGGGACTCTAACTTCTTCTCTAGCTGCTGGATCTAAATCAAATAACAGTTAATGACAAATATAATTAACTTAGTATGGAGTGAAATAAGTGTAGTAATGGCGTTTTATGCCTCAGTCAAGATATGTTCACTTATGGTCAGTTCTAGGTTGAGATAGGGAACCATAGTGCCTTGTGAAAATCAATATCCTTTGCAACGCAAAATAACAAACTTTCTTACAGTGCAATCTGACGGAATCTGAACCTTAGCATTGAGAGGTACAGTGATCTGCAAGCCAGAGCTTTAAGCTACTCAGTCCAAACTAGCCATGAAGGAGATTATAAATTACCATTAAAGCTTAGCTGAGGACTGTTAAATTCCTTGTTACTGATATTGTGTGAAACTTAGAAAAACTACATGCAATGCTTATTTAAACATTGATACAAATGTAAACTGCATAAATAACTGCATGGTATAGATAATTATAGAGACATGGGCATGATGTGATTTTTCAGCAAGTACCTTCATAACTCATATCAAGAAAATGTAACAGTAGGGCAACAACTTCTGCTATTGCTATTTAATTAAGCTATAATGTATGTGAACTAAATCTGTGCTAGTTAAAATAATATCAGACACATACACTTTAAGTCACAAATACAGTGGGAAACCTAGCATAAACTGACAGCCTTACAATACAATGGTACAATGAGATAGCATTAAGAACTGATTGCTGAATTGCTAAATCTTGAGTTCCATCAAGCAAAAACATTTTATATAGGTACCTGTTCTTTAGTCTGCTCCAATGTGAGACTGTCTTCTTCTTCTTTTTTCTTTCGTAGTTCCCTCTCTTTTCTCTCTTGCTCTTTCATAGCATCTTGCTCTAGCTCTGGGATATAACAAATACACAATAAAATATGACTTCCATCACAAAAAAAAAAATCTTTGGCTTCTAAGACAAATAATGACAATTAAAGTAGCAGAATTTGCTGAGTGATTTAGACATTAATCTTCAAGTCCAAATGTCTTACTGTTGTGATTCCGACCTCAGCTGACTGCAAGTAAGAACAAATCTTACTGCTTTCAAAGGCTACTGGCTGTCTTGGTACCAGTAAAATAGACTAAGTTGTCTACAACTTTTATTTATGGCAATGTCAACAAGTGAACTAGTAATCAAAATGTCACCATAAAAGTGCACTAGTGACAAGCAGGTCAGAGAAGCCATCACAAAACCCACTCAAAGAACTTGTGTTTAGATTAATATTGAAGACTGATTAGAGAAGCCAAATATCACATCTGATTTTTTCTCCCATCATCAGTTTTGGAGAAGAAGATTTTTAAAGATTTTTGCACCCCTAGGCCACAGTGACCTAGTTTTGGTAACCATGACAATGTCATGAACAAATCTGAATTGCACCAGCCCATACATGTTTCTGACCAAGTATCATTGAAATCTGTACAGCAGTTTCGTCAGAGAAGTCGAAAATATGTATTAACGACACACATGCACATACACATCACCGCGCCATACCATTAGCTCACATGACCTCAACATGAATAATCACTGACAGAACATTCAACTATTCATTAATCACAAACAGTTTCAAACCATTTGACAAAAATATAGGATTTGTAATAATGAAAGAAATAAATGTAGCTTTTTGTTTACTTAGAATATAGTAAAACCTGCACTTAGATTGACTGTAGTCAAGATAATTCGCCTTGCTTTTTACCTCTCAGTTTTTGGAGGGATTGCTCCATAACTAGGAGATCAGATTAATTTTCCTGCTAGATCACATCAAAGACTTGAGACATGGATTCTGGGAAGTGACAGTTTTTACACCTAACATTCAGCATTTTAAGTTAAGGTCACTGGGTCTTTCATATGAGAATATCATATTAAGTCAGACATGTACTGGTACACAAAAGAACATTCACAACCAAGGTGACAGCTTATTAAAATTTATAGACAAAGTGTAAATTTATGTCTGTAACTTTAACTGGATAATAACATCTTAAAAATATGTAAAATAAATTATCTTCCCTTGGAAGTAAAACCTAATTCATTTGCATCATAGCATATAATATTTTACCTTGCTTTTTCTTTTCTCTTTCCCGAACAATATGCCTTTTCAGGGCCTGATACATTGTTTTGGTCATCTTTGGTCTCTCAATTAATGCTGGCATGTTGGCTGATTAGGTGTACTCTAAAACAAATGAAACAAATATGTATATTAAAGCAACAAAAATAATATAGTTTAAAATTACATATTTTTCTGTGTTTTTGATTTCACTCCATTATATTTTCATCTTTGTCATTCTGTCTCAATATTGAAGAAGAAAATAAAAATATCAAAAGAAATTTTAAAGGACTGGAAATTCATGTAACAGAATCTTTTTTATTCCTCTTAACATAATGTTTTTAGTTATCTGATCATTTTAATGTTCTAGTCCTAAGTTCTTTGGTCTTCTGGTTATTACATTTCGTATCTTGTGTTTAAGGCAATATTTTAAATTATTTTCAGTTAATACATCCCTGTTTTTTAATCAAGTAAAAACATTGAATTGCACACATCGTCTGAAATACCGATAAATATCTTTAATATTAGTAACTATTTGTGGTAAATATCTAACAATTTAAATAAAATATATATACTCTAATAATTTGATATCCTAACAAAGTTTTGAACAATCAGGCTTTGGTGTGATAAAACTAACCATTAGTACCAACATCAAAATAACAAATAAGAATATGAATATGTATATGATCTTATTTTAAAATCATGTTCTTTTTACATAAATGTGGCTGTAACATTTGATTCTTGAATTTTAGTTTCATGAATCAAACTGGCATTCTTTCTAGGGGCAAACTGACTTAAATGAGAATCAACTCTTATAAACATTTTTTTTTTTTTTTTTTTTTTTTTTTTTGGTCGATTTTTGTTTTCTACTGGTAGACTGCCAAACAAATCTGAGGCTCGATTAGCCCGTCACATGTATTAGCCAGTATAAATATGATCTGGAAATTCTTTGACATGGTCTTTTTCCTTTTTTTGCAAATAATTCACAAATTCACAAATTATTTCTGTATGTGTATTTTACTTTGATGATGTAAAATGCAACAAAATAAAGGAAAGACAGACTGGCCATGTGTCGAAATGGTCTTGTTTAGTGGGTAGACTTGTATAAAGAGTAAACAGGAGAAATTATTGAGAAGCTAAGTAACTTATTTAGTCTAGGGTAGGTAGATGCAGTTTGAAGAGCTGAATGGATTATTTTTAATTATAGCTTTAGGTAAATTTTTAAATCCTTTAACAGCTCAAATAGTGCACTCATGCAGAAACTTGAAATGTAACACAGAGGCAACTCTTTCATACTTTTCATGTGGATAATCAAATCAGTTAAAACATTGGTCAGAGTCGTAATCCTTTTCCATATCACCCGATAGAAATAACATATGTAAACTCCCCGTTTACTAATGATTATTAATAAGGATACCTGCGTGTTTAGTTACCACTTTCACTGACCAGTGCGTTCTCGTCTACCGTAATCTTCTAATATGGCGTATTTTTAACATCTGATATTTTTCTTAAATTCTATTTGCAACAAAAACAAACTGCCAAATGAACTGATCCTGATTATTAATTGAAAATTTATAAACGCACCTGTCAACTTCCTAACTTCCGGTGATGAGTTTAGTCGTATCCTTTCAAAATATAACCTAACATTATTTAACCAAGATTGTATTAAAGGCTACTGTATTTTTTATATAAACTCATAAAAATAAAAAATAAAACACTAATTTCAATAATAATATCAGTCTGATCTCTTTGGTTTCTTAAACATCCTTTTCTCACCTTCTGCTTGTGCTTGTGTACTTGTCTGTAATGCCGCCATTTTATTTAAATTGTTTTCTTACTTGGTGATATTTAAATCGCACAGTTAAGAAACAGGTCGTAAGACAAAGATTTCTAATGGCATTAATATGCAAATAGGTTAGGTCTTTAAATCTGTTTAAATATCGCTGTTCTTATAGATTGAGAAACAAATTTTCACCTTAAAATGAAGTTTTCTGTGATATTACGATAAAAATGTTCCATTAAATCCTGTTAATAAAAAGAATTCTAGTCACTTCGGCACCAAGTCAATTCGGCCCCGAGTCATTTCGGCACCTGACAAGCTATTTTGGCACCAAGTCATTTCGGTTCCGGCAATAGGTCACTAAGAAGATCGTAATTAACAACTAAAAATAATAATAATAATAATAATAATAATCATCATCATCATCATCATCATCATCTGTTGTATTTCCACAAGCCCTGATCTGCACACTTCAAAAGAACTTCTTATCAAACTTCGTAATACCTGTACCAACATTATAGGTCTCTTCAGACCCATATCACTTGCTTTCTGCCGCCTTTGGTACCCGACTTCAAAGGAGAGTATATGATGATTATACACGATCTAGTGGTCTGAGACATATGTAACTGTAAGTTTAACATCTTGTAATTAAACTTACTAAATTAAAAAATAAATTTTAAATATTAAATCTGTACACAAACATGAAACCCTTAAATTTTTTTTTTTTTTTTTTTTGTTTTGAAAAAATCATAAATAGTTTTCTGGTGCCGAATTCAATCTTTTTTTCTTGTGCCGAATTAAATCGTAGTCGCGGCGCCGAATTGACTTTGAATTGGTGCCGACATGACTTTTTACAGTGGTGCCGAAATGACTTGATACCAATAAAAGTTTATGCCAGAGTTGAACACACACAAGACCTCGTGAATCATTTAATCAACTCGGATTGAAACTATTTTTTAAAAAATCAATGTTACATTTTCAGTAGGGCTAATGCAAGTCAGAACTTAGACTTTAGATCATTATAATTCACAAATATCTTCCTTATTTCTAAATCAAAATTTTAGAAATTTCACGCATAAGCAATTATTAAGTATGACAAAATACAGAGACCGGACAGAATTATTCGGACAAAATGACGGACGTCATTCTGATACCCGGAAGTGAGAGCAAATTAAAAACGTAATTTACTTGAATTAAAAATCGAAAACTTACCTAATATTTTGTAATCTGGCCTTTTGATTTTCGAACTTTACGGAGGCGGTCTGGAAGTGAATAATAAAGTTCTTTTATATATTCCTCAGATAGTTCAAACCCAAGCCTACGTACTACTTCAAAAAGTGCGTCGTTGCTTCCAATTTGGTTTATAAATGGTTTTAGCCTGATTTTAAATTTGTGCCATACATTTTCAATAATATTTAAATCGGGACTCTGTGCTGGCCATTCTAAAGTATGAATATTTTTTTCATCCAGATAAGACCTTACCAAACGAGACGTGTGAGCAGGGGCATTGTCCTGTTGAAATACATATTCGTCGTGAGGGAAATGTCTAGCGATTACTGGCCACAAATTGTCCTCCAATATTTCAATATATTTATTTCCATTAACTGTTCCAAATATTCGACACAATGTTCCGACTCCTTGATAAGTAATACATCCCCATATCATGATCCAAAATTTGCGGTGGGCCCTGGGGCAAACACAATCTGGTAGGTAACTCTCGTCCCTTTTCCTCCATACAAATACTCTGTTGTCATTCCCGATAACAATTTGACTTTCATCAGAAAATATAATATTTTTCCAGTTATTAGCAACTGTCCAGTTTCGTTTATCATGGCACGACGACACTCTTTTTCGTCTATTTCCTCCTTTCCAACAATTTTCTTCTTGTCAACCCGTCTATTATATCCCTTTTCTTTCAATTTTCTATGCACAGGTTTTTCACTTACATTATTAAGGCCTAAAACATTCCTAGAATCATTCACAATATGTGTTATTTCCTCCAAACTTTTTCTATTATTGCGAACACTTTTTTATTAATGTCCGTTTATCACGCTCTGTCAGAAATGGCTTCCTACCGACCTCGATTTGTTTTTGGTTGTTCCTCTTTCACCAAACCTCTTTAAAATATCGGAAATTGTAGATGTTGGTATACCAAGTTGTCTTGACAACTCACTTTATTTAACTCCACCTTGAACTGATGATACAATAAATTTTTTACACCCCTCTGTCAGTTCTTGCCCTTTCCGACCCATGTTTTTCAACCTAATGTTTTTGATTATATTAGCAGCCGACAGACCATATTTGGTATCAATAAGTAGGTCATGACGTCACGAGTACATTCAGACTACCCAATATAGCGTTGTTAAATTTTGCCTGCCACAAAATATGTAAGTTTGAAAAGATCAATTACGTCGGCCTTCATTTTGTCCGAATAATTCTGTCCATTCTCTGTAAGTACTCTTTTAAGTCGAATTCTTTTTCATGTTATTATCAAAATTCAGATATTTATGCATGTTATAATTCTACAATTTAAACGAAAATGAAATGAAAAAGTTCAATCAATCAATCAATCAAACAGTCAATCAACCAACCAACCAACCAACCAATCAATCAATCAATCAATCAATCGCCCGTTTAACCTTCATAAATAAGACGAGTTTTGTACTAATAATAGTTTAGTTTATATTGGTAAAATCTTTTTGTGGTACGTTTCCATTTGGTCAGAGATGGAGAGTACTACAAACAAACGTACATCGTTTGTGCAATTTCAGTACTGTTCTATTTGTCGTATCAACCATAAACAGAAGAAAAAGCATCTATATTCAACAAGACACCAGACCATTATAAAGAATATTTTAGACAAATATATCAAAAAGGCAAGTTCATCCAAACATCTTCATCTACTAGTCCTGAAAATCATGGGCGAGTATCTCGAAGCTCTCTCCAGACTTACGAATACGTAACGTGTACTTACGATGATCTTAAAAAATTTACCTGTATCTCGAAGCATTCGTAAGTAGGACCGTAACCGGAACGTTCTCTTAACTTTAAGAGAGGAATGGACCTCCCTTAACTCTTACTTACGATCCGTATCCACGTGGTAGAAGAACGGAGCGTCTTTTTACTCAAATACACTCAAATATACTCAAATACACTCAAATAAACTCAAATACATTCAAATGTACTGTCAAAAATGGGTGATTTATGTTAGAAAAACTCTTCAAAAACGTATCGTTGATGTAATATCTAGAAATTTCCCGTTTCCACTCCGAATTGGACATACAGCCTTTACCAAGCATTCAGACAACCGTAGAATGACCAACATCTTAGGCTGTTCAAGTTACTGGTTGCTTTCCTTGCTGCGCTCGCGAATACAATTTTTATGTCTATTGAACAAAGGCGTTCAATTTGTTAAAGTTTATTAAAATTTGAGGCCGTAAGCACCTTTTGGTGTATTTGAATAATATTACAGAACATTCACGTTGCTTTATCTGCGCGTGAATGCATATTTTACAACAGTCCCTTGACATTATGTTTTTGAAAAATGAATTGAAACATTTGTTTTGTGCTGTTTGGTAAGCTTTACCACAAGCTTTATGTAGGATTCTGTGATTTATAACTTTTGTATGGTTTAGTTTTTTAAAACAAATATATATCCTCAATTTTACAAATACCAGTACAGAGAAAAATTGCAAAATTGTCTGCCATATTTTAAGGCAGTTGGAAAAGAAATTGTATATTATTGGAAAATGGAGGAATTTTTCTGTGACAAAAATCACCAGTTTCAAATTTTTAAAAAAAAAATTTGGTAAAACTTCCTTACTCCAAATTAACATATTTCTTCTTTAAACAGTTATTTATATATTTTCAGTATGTATGTTAGTGTGAGTGAAAGAGGTATTCTTTGGTCTGAAAAAATTTAAATTACATACTAAATATATTATCTTGTGCCCTTGGTTTTCAAAAAGTTTTGTTTTATTGTTTTTTCGCCTTCTAAATCTCATTAACCCGATGAAGCAGATTTTCCACAGATTTAATAAAAAAATAATAAAATATAAAAAAGGCAAGATAATTTGGGGAATGAAAAATAATACAGTAGATTTCGGCTATAATGAAATCCAGGGGACGGTTTAATGGACTTCGTTATAGGCATATTTCATTTTAAACAATTCTTCCACAAATTAATCAACACTTGAATAAATAATTAAGCTATATTTTAATAGTTTCAAGCCGTATGTCTACATATTAGTCGATATCTATGCGTATTTGAGTGTATTTGAGTAAAAAGACGCTCCCGTAGAAGAAAGAAAACATTGTCCAAACTTTATAATGCTGCCAATAATTGAATTAAAGGCTTTAACTGTATTAACTCTCTCTCTCTCTCTCTCTCTCTCTCTCTCTCAGTAAAATTGTTCCATCTTTCCATCTCAGAGAAGAAGTGTAATAACTTACTCCCTCTTTCCATATCTGAGAAAAAGTGTTCTCTCTCTGTCTCTGTAAAAAAATGTAGTAATACACACATACTCTCTCTCTCTTTGAAAAAATCTTTGAGGAAAAGTGATCTCTCTCACACACACACACACACACACACACACGGGCGCGCGGGCGCATAAAAACCATTAATAGTATTACGATAAATTCACATTTGATTTTTATACGCCCGTCTATGACGGGACGTATTATGGTATGACGCAGTCCATCCATCCGTATGTCCACACGTCGTACGCTAACTCAAGAATGCTTTGAGCAATTTTAATGAAACTTTTGTGAAATGTTTGTATCTAAAGCAGAAAGCTCCCTTTCGTTTTTGAGATTCGTATTTTTCTCGTTGCGGAGTTATTGGCTTTAATTGTCAAATTTTAGACATTTTTTTGCATGTTGTAAGTCAAAAATCATTTGAACTTTTTTATGAAACTTTTGTGTTATATTTGTCCTATAATCAAAAAGGTTTGTGAATAAACATTGAGAAATAAATTTGCTACTTTTGTTTTAAAAAATATGTTTCAGCTAAATGTGAAGTTGTTTAAGACATTAAAAAAGAAGTTTAATATATGACGGGCGCATCATGCGCTCCAGGCGAAGCTGTTTATTTTTCAAAATCACTTTTATTATGCTTATACCCATGTATTAGCTCATTTAGTTGGGCTCTGTTGGTAGAGTGCTCGCTCCGTAAGTGGAAGGTCATGGGTTCGAATCCCGGCCGGGTCTGACCCAAGACTTGAAACTGGGTAGTGACTGTTCTTTCGCCAAGCACTCGGCATTATGAAATGAAAGTCACATTCTTTTGGATGGGAACTTAAACGAGGTCCTGTGTCATGGCAGGCATGGCACAATAAAGAACCCTGCTGTATAATGCCATCAGCGCAACACACAGGCAAAATTTCTGCACTTTCGTCTATAGCTGGTGACGTCTCAATATAAGTGAAATATTCTTGACTGGGACGTTAAACACCACTACTCAACTCAAATCAACTCAACTCAACTCATTTAGTTGGGTAGAATGTTATCTTCCCTCCACCAGGTTTCATTTTTCATTGTAATTTAGCAGTTTTGTTTTTGACCAATCCTACCACTTTTCTATATCTCTTTACCAGTTCGCTTCCCTCTCGAAACAACATTTTTATTTTTGATAATTAACCTCCATTTCGTTTTTTTTTCAATTAGTTTTAAAAAATATTTATTATTTTTATTATTATTATTAGTGTCAGGTTTAGTTAATTGGTATAGTAAGCGGGAGTTACAAAAAATACCCGCTGACCATTATGCAGATGTGATTGTAATAAAAGAAATTGACACCATGGTTTTTTATACGCCCGTCAAAGACGGGGCGTATTATGGGATCACCCTTGGCGGGCGGGCGGCCGGGCGGGCGGATGGGCGGGCGGGCGGGCGTACTGGCTGCGGGTTTGTCCGGCCCATAACTCTGACATCTATGGTCAGAATGACTTGAAACTTGGTATGCTTACTTACCACGATGCTGCGAAGTGCAGTGCTCAGGAACCGTAACTCTAGCTTCCTTAATTTTTGAGTTATTCCCCTTTGAATGCTGTTAGCATGTTTTTCCGGATCATAACTTTGACATCTATGGTCAGAATGACTTGAAACTTGGTATGCTTACTTACCACGATGATGCCAAGTGCAGTGCCCAAGAACCGTAACTCTAGCTTCCTGAATTTTCGAGTTATTCCCCTTTGTGTGCTGCCAGAGTACGCGGCGGGTTTGTCTGGCCCATAACTCTGACATCTATGGTCAGAATGACTTGAAACTTGGTATGCTTACTTACCACGATGATCCGAAGTGCAGTGCTCAGGAACCGTAAATCTAGCTTCCTTAATTTATTCTACCAGGGAGCAGATACACATAGAGTTGTAGGCTGAAGAACTTGCTGTCTTTGAAACAACCCAGTATACTAGAGATTACCTCAATTTTGTGATGAAGGTTACAAGAACATGATGGTAAAATTATATAAATGGTGTGGCTGGTGCTAAGTCTATTTTGTTACTGAAAATTACCAAAATCTCAATAATTACTATTGTTTTTTATTGTACTTGTTGACTTGTGCACTGCATTTTGTATCATTGTGATGAATAATTGAATTGACTTATTGATTATAAACAGCTCATATGAACTGTATAAGTCCCTTTACAGTTCATAATAAACAAAATATCCACATAAATGACTTGCAGATTTGACGGGCGTATCATGCTCTGCCATGCGGAACTCTTGTTTAATTGATAGAAGGTCTGCAAAACTAATCCTTCTATTCATCAATTTTTCTATTAACTATAGTAATTTTATCATTAACTGTTTAATAAATTGACAGTTAAGTCATTTTCTTTGTTTTGTTTTTGTTTTTTTTTTTTTTTTTTTTTTAAATTCAATTCCATTACTTGTCGAACAAATAATGTTTAGGTGTTTGTTACGGTAAAATTCCACACATGCGCTTATTATCGGTAATTACAGCACCAATATCTTTAGGCTGTTGTATAAATCCATAAAAGACACTGGGTTTTTAATTTTACAATAAATAACGCTTTAAGAATTATTGATCAAGAAGCGATTTACTTTTTATTTTTGAATTTTCACCTTAAAAGTCCCGCTTTAACATAATTGACCAATCAATCTAACTGTTATTTATAAAATATTACAGATTTTAAGATTTTGTCAATGAAACGAACAGCATGACGTTCCGGACGCAAGGTCTTCGTAACTCTTATCTTAAAGAGAGGTTTAAGTATGTTTCGAGATACCTGTGTACATCTATCGTAACTTACACTTAAGATACACGTATAATTTACTTAAGTATAGGATTTACGAGAGCTTCGAGATACTCACCCCATGACTCTTAACGGCTTTGCTAACGGCACATATCCATATAGCAAAGCCTTTAAGAGTCATGATTTTCAGGTCTACTCCATCTACATTCTTGACTCAAGTGAAATTAGGATTGGTGTGATATTGTTTTACGCCCCAGTCAAGATTTTTTCAGTTATTTAGAGGCGACCAGTTTGTTGATTTTGGAGGAAACCGGACTGCCCGCAGAAAACCACAGACCTTCGGCAAGCGAACTGACAAACTTTCTAACACTAGGATATGTCCTGAGTGGGATTCGAACCTAGGTGGTTAGAAGCCCCATACACGTGATATCAAGTGAAATTGGGCCTATTAGCCTAACATGTTGGGTTACCCATAATACACCATATGGCTGATGATATGGAAATGTCTTCGTAAAATACATTACCTTTTCCTATAAAAAGTCAGGTTTATAGTTTCTTTGAATCAAAAATAGTAACTTTGATTTCAATCAGTTTTTATTATTTTTGCTTGTTGCTTCCTATGCAACAGTGATAAATCCCACAGCACATTTCTCAAAGTAGTGAGATATTGATGTATAGACCCAGTTAATTTTCAAAAAAAAATTAGAATTAAATGTATTGATGTGCTTTTGAATAGCAAATATGTTGTAATAGGGATAAGTTAGTCATAGCTTGACTAGCGGAATTTCCCATCTAACTTTCTGGTTCTGGTCTTGAAGCATTTTTGTAGAGCACTTTCCAACCACCCTGGAGGGCTGGGTTTATCTTTCAAGGCAGTCAGTGGGGGAGTGAACTTTCACTGACATTTCCTCCTTCCTGTTGCAATTTCTCTTGAATCCTCAGCTAAATGACATTTAACATGATAAATATGTGGATTTCTCGTGTCTGATGAAAGCTACATTTTCATAGTTTAAGAGTTCTTCTTGAAGAAGTTTTATGATTTTATTTTATTAGATTGGAGATGCTAAATGCACATTAGAGTACCCAGAAGTAGAAAGTTTTGTCTTTGAAAATGGTGCCAAATTTTGGTGTTATTTTTGTACAGAAGAAATTCATAAACACCAGCAACTTGGGACCTGTACACTAAAATATGGTGGATTACTGGATCATATTGCCAGGTATACTTTTACACATGTAATTGTTTGTTTTTTTCTCACCTGGCCTTACAAGAGTCCAACTGTCTCGGTATAAATCAGATCATATAATTTAATTTTTTTTTTTTTTTTTTTTTTTTTTTTTTTTTTTACAAAAAGCACATAGAAAATAGAAAAGGATAAAAATAATTTATAGTAAACAGATATAAAATTTTGTTTTCTCCTTGGTTGATACAGAGTTTGATTATTCAGACTGTCTCAGAAAACATCAGGTTCAGTTGTCTCCAGAATGCAACATTTAACAACATTTTTTCAATTTTTTCTGGGGGATGGGGTCCTGGATCCCCTAAATTTGAAGTGTTTTTTTGGCACTTCTCTTTTTATACGCCTGTCTATGATGGGACATATTATGGTATGGCGCAGTCCGTCCGTCTGTCCGTCTGTCCGTATGTCCACACGTCGTACGCTAACTCAAGAATGCTTTGAGCAATTTTCATGAAACTTTTGTGAAATGTTTGTATCTAAGGCAGAAAGCTCCCTTTTGTTTTTGAGATTCATATGTTTTCTCGTTGCGGAGTTATTGGCCTTTAATTGTCAAATTTTAGGCATTTTTTTGCATGTTGTTCAATAATTCAAAAATGCTTTGAACAATTTGAATGAAACTTTTGTGTTATATTGGTATCCATGGCAGAGAGCTCCCTTTCATTTTTGAGATTCCTTTTTTTTTTTTTTTTTTTGTCACTGCGGAGTTATGGGACTTTAGTCATATTTAAGGCATTTTTTTGCATGTTGTATAATAACTCAAAAATGCTTTGAACAATTTGAATGAAACTTTTGTGTTATATTGGTATTCATGGCAGAGAGCTCCCTTTTATTTTTGAGATTCGTATGTTTTCTTGTTGTAGAGTTATTGACCTTTAATTGTCAAATTTTAGGCATTTTTTTGCATGTTGTAACTCAAAAATCATTTGAACTTTTTTTATGAAACTTTTGTGTTATATTTATCCTATAATCAAAAAGGTTTGTGAATAAACATTGAGAAATAAATTTGCTACTTTTGTTTTAAAAAAAAATATGTTTCAGCTAATTGTCAAGTTGTTTAAGACATTAAAAAAGAAGTTTAAATATCTGACGGGCATATCATGCGCTCCAGGCGCAGTTGTTTATTTGCCTCAGTTATAGTTAGTTCCTATCTTTGCTGGTGATTACAGAAAAAGTTTACATCTAGAAGACATTATAACAGACTTAGTACGGTAAGAGAAACAAAGGGAAAAATTAATGCAAAAAGGGAAACCAACTCCAAACTTTGCCAGATACTAATTGGACACTGTAGCAACTGAGCTACTGGTGGAGTTTAGCCTTCCTGTATCGTTGTAAGAAATTCTTATATTAATAATTATCATTTTTTAAATTTCTCATTATAGTAAAGATCACCAGCAGAAGACTATACGATTTTTTAGAGACAATAGAGTTGATGAGAAACAACACAAAACAGGAGACTTTATACTGGATTCAGATCAAATTAACAGGTATTCTACATTGAGTCTACTATTTTGTTCTTAAGGGACCTATCCTAGAGCGAAAATTACCCATCTCTTTCCAAACCATAATAATGTTATGGGACTTAAGAGACTTATCCTTTAGTTAAAAATTAAAAATTTCTCTCTAAACCATGATTATTTTGTTCTGAAGAGACCTTTCCTAAAGTGGAAATTACCCATCCTTCTCCAAAATATGATAATTTTGTTTTTAAGAGACCTATCCTAGAGCAAAAGTTACCTATCCTTCTCAAAACCAGGATTACAATCTATCCTTTATTTCTTTGTTTTTCTCTTTAGTCAACAAGCTAACTTTTGATGTACCTTTTATAAAATAGGACTGCAGTGGAGTAAGTGTTTTATACCCCAGTTGAGAGTGTTTCATTTATATCAAGGGCTTTAGCTCAGGTATGGTTGAGGAATTCCCAGAGAAACCCACCTATCTTTGCGGAATGAATTTTTTCACAGTAGGGTGTGCTGAAGTGGGATTCACACATGGGCAGTAGGTAATGTAATGATCCATTTGCCTCTACTCAGGGCAACTTTTTTCTAAGTGCTAGCTCACAGAGTCATTTGGCCATAGCCCATCCATCCCTCCACTTCAGTTATCATATTTTTATCATTTACACGAATACTTTGTTGTAATAGCACTATTTTTATCGAGCCTGGCATTGCCATTAGGTAATACTTAGGTGTCACTTTTGAGGTGTCGGCAGCGGCATGTTAAATGTGAAAGTTTTTTTTTTTTTATACGCCTGTCAAAGACGGGGCGTATTATGGGATCACCCTTGGCGGACGGGCGTCCGGCCGGGCGGATGGGCGGGCGGGCGTACTGGCGGCGGGTTTGTCCGGCCCATAACTCTGACATCTATGGTCAGAATGACTTGAAACTTGGTATGCTTACTTACCACGATGGTGCGAAGTGCAGTGCTCAGGAACCGTAACTCTAGCTTCCTTAATTTTTGAGTTATTCCCCTTTGAATGCTGTTAGCATGTTTGTCCGGATCATAACTTTGACATCTATGGTCAGAATGACTTGAAACTTGGTATGCTTACTTACCACGATGATGCCAAGTGCAGTGCACAGGAACCGTAACTCTAGCTTCCTAAATTTTTTAGTTATTCCCCTTTGTGTGCTGCCAGAGTACGCGGCGGGTTTGTCTGGCCCATAACTCTGACATCTATGGTCAGAATGACTTGAAACTTGGTATGCTTACTAACCACGATGATCCGAAGTGCAGTGCTCAGGAACCATAACTCTAGCTTCCTTAATTTATTCTACCAGGGAGCAGATACACATAGAGTTGTAGGCTGAAGAACTTGCTGTCTTTGAAACAACCCAGTATACTAGAGATTACCTCAATTTTGTGATGAAGGTTACAAGAACATGATGGTAAAATTATATAAATGGGGTAGCTGGTGGTAAGTCTATTTTGTTACTGAAAATAATACCAAAATCTCAATAATTACTATTGTTTTTAGCTCAACTGGCTAAAGCCAGATGAGCTTATGGCATGATGCGCGCGTGCGTGCATGCGTGCGTCCGTTAACAGCAAAAACTCAGAAATACTGGGCCAATTTTAGCAAAACTTTGCAGGAATGATCCCTAGAAGGAGTAGATGAAAATTTGTACAATTGGTTTCCATGGCAACCAAAAGTAGGTCACAGCGACCTAGAATGTAAAAAACCTAAAATAAGTTTCTTCTCTGAAACCATAAGTTATATTCAAAATCTGATGTGATATTTAGCTTCTAGACACCCTTAAACATGTAGGTTATACATTTCGTGAAATTCTGTCAAAAACTAGGTTACGTGTTTTTAGCGTTTTTCTGTCATACTTCGTAAAAAGTGAAAATAAGGCTTATAATGAGATATCAACTTTGAAAATCTTCTTCTCTGAAACCATGAAGCCTTAAGCTTTCATATTTGGCAGTTAATATCAGCTTGAGCCCCTTTACCAAGTTTGTACAAATGGTGGCCCTCTGTCCATTTTTGGCCCCACCCCAGGGGTCATTATATCTGCATATGCATATATGGCTTATAATGGGATATCAACTTTGAAAATCGGCCCAACCCCAGAGGTCCATATATCGGCATATGCATATATGGCTTATAGTGAGATATCAACTTTGAAAATCTTCTTTTCTGAAACCATGAAGCCTTAAGCTTTCATATTTGGCAGTTAATATCAGCTTGAGCCCCTTTACCAAGTTTTTACAAATGGTGGCCCCCGGTCCATTTTTGGCCCCACCCCAGGGGTCCATATATCTGCATATGTATATATTGGAAATCAAATTTAAAAAATTTTTTCTCTGAAACTGTAAGGCATAATGCTTTTATATTTGGCATTTAACATCAGCTTGAGCCCCTTTACCAGGTTTGTACAAATGGTGGCCCCCGGTCCATTTTTGGTCCTACCAAGGGGCACATATATCTACATATACTTATATGGGAAGTCAAATTTCAAAATATTCTTCTCTGAAACTGTAAGGCCTACAGCTTTTATATTTAGCATTTAACGTCAGCTCAAGTCCTTGTACCGAGTTTATATAAATGAAGGCACAAGAACCATTTTTGTCAGTTGAGCTCCACAGGCCCTTTTGGGCCTCTTGTTTATTGTACTTGTTGACTTGTGCACTGCATTTTGTATCATTGTGATGAATAATTGAATTGACTTATTGATTATGAACAGCTCATATGAACTGTATAAGTCCCTTTACAGTTCATAATAAACAAAATATCCACATAAATGACTTGCAGATTTGACGGTCGTATCATGCTCTGTCATGCAGAACTCTTGTTTACTCAAAAACACCAGGTGAGTGAGACATTTAAATCTGTGGAATTCTTGTTTCATCATCAAACTTATTGATCTGTTGTCTTTGACCTTAAACATTGCTTTTTACAAACACATACATGTTATTTGTTATATTTTAGCTTCAAAGAGAAGGCAGAGCTCTGTATCAGGAAATTTGAACAGAAACAAGAGGAAGAGATACAGAAGGTATACATGTACATATAAACGTTTAGAAGAATTGAAAACTTATTTGAAGTTTAATGTCTCTGGGAGTGGATGTATGAAATGGTGGTTTTTCCCCAACTTCTATTGAGACAATCAATTTTGAAATGGTGGAGAAAACCAGAGTGCTTGGAGAAAATTACTGATCATTGGCAAGCAAAATTGACAAACTCTCTGCCAAAATTGGATTTGTTTCCTGTTACCTAACTGTAGAAACCAATATAAGCATTGTGCCTCTATGATCTATTTCAGTTAGATTCACTCTCTTAAATCTTTTTTCTGTCCTGTTCAAGTTCTTTATTACTAGGCTGGAATTTCATGTCCAAGGTACTCCAAAATATATTGGTGGCACTTTTAAAACTGTTTAAAGATGGTTTATTTACTATTTTAACATACATGTAAGTGATCAAAGTTGCCATGATCTGTAAATCATAAGTCCTTTAAGTTGTTTTTTGATGTTATTTCGTTCTCATTGTGAGTATTATTGTCAGCGTTCACACAAATACCGGTAGTGCGAATTTCACTGTATAAGATAACAGTTAAGTAGTAAAATTCTTTTGACTAGAAAATCAGTCTTGATAAAATTCATACTCCATCTATAAACTAGAAAAAGAAAGTGAAAGATCTGAAATTTTCACAATATCTAACCTTCTACAAGATATACAAGTATTAATGAATCTTGGTATACATATTTATTTTTTCAGGGTGCACAGAACATCTATAATACAGCAATAAAGAGCAGATATATTCACCAGTCAGGATACCAACAGGTGTGTGGTGAGAAGGAATGGTTCTCTGAAATGTACCAATTGTATCCACTATAGTGCTACCGAGTAGCCTCCAATAGAAATACAATAAAAAATAGATTCATTGCCATCATTTGTTAGGTCAGATTTTGGCACTATAATGGGGTTCTGTGAAAAATTGTGGGAAACTTACAACAAAAAAAAACCCATAAAAGATTAGATTTTGTGACTTTTAAATACTGTTACATCAAGTTAGGTGGCAAACGTTCGAGGGTCATTTAAACAATATTTTACTGTCTTTTTAATTTATTGCCTATCTTAGCCTAATGCACATGCAAACCATTAATATTGCTAAGATCAGAAAACTGAGAGACCTTGAAAAGTCTGCATTTAACTTTTTTTTTTCTAAATTATATGCCTTTGCATATGATTGTTTTTGAATATATTACCAAGATAAAGTGTGAAAAAATCAGAATCATATAAATATTACATGTACTACCTACTATGTAAAAAATAGTTGGGCATCACCATTGTTGTGTAATAACGCATAGTGTTTTTGTAGAATAATTATTACCATCGATTGTCAAACTACTTTAGTTCACTTTTGCCATAAAAGTGATATTATTCCACTAGAACTTTAGTAGTACATGCAGGACTATTTTGGTACTGTGTCTGGGGGATTGTGGAGTAAGGACAATTAGTGTTGTTTTTTAATGACATTTTTTGAATCCCTGAAATCTAATGGTAAATTACAGAGTAGATTTGGTAGTATTACAATTATGTACATGTTCCAATTTTGTGAAAATTCACCAACATGTTTTGAAAAAATGTAGGTTTTGGACCTTTGGAATGGGTCCTATATTAGGTCTCAAATAAAACAGATTTATATTTCTGACATGTCAATTTTTAACTTGCCTGTACAAAGTACAAAGCAGCCATTTTTTTAAAAAAGATGGTGGACATCAGTATCCAGTTTCAAAGTTGTGAATGAAATTTGCAGGTGAACTGTAAGTCTTGCGTCTCTTTTGTAATCTATTCTATTTCTAACAAGATCATTTATGTTTATTTTAATCTGAAACTTCTACAAACTTTTGTAGAGGTTAAAGATAAACCTTGTACATGTAATTTGTAAATAATTTTATTTCCTGAATATGAAAATAGTCCCTGTCAGAACAGAAGTTTTCAGCTCGTACACAAGGTGGCAGCACTAACCAGAAAGGGAGACGATTTGTGAGATCAACAATATCAGCTTATGGTGAAGGATTAACATTTATCGGAGTACAGGTAAGAAATAAATGCTTTTAAAATGTTCTATAAACAATATCTACAGTAAAGGTCTAGCTTGTTTTAATTGATTTAAAGTCCTAGTACTTACAATGTCCATTCTAAATTTCCATATTTTGAAGAGTCTGCACTTCCGAGGGTAAGCTTAGAATGAGGTTTACCTTTCAGAGGTAATTGAAGTCAGTTGCCAAGACTTGCTGGCGGGGGGAAAGGTAAATGTGAAGTTTAAAATCATAAATGATCTTCAACCTTGAAATCCAGCATCTAAAAAATCCTTACCATCAAACAAATCCCTTCATTGGAAGTGAAAAGGTATTTTTGACTACATTTAAAGTTTTATATTGAAAATTATATTGAGGTGTAAGTTCTGGTTAAAAACACTAAGGTATCAGGAGAAAATCACCAATCTTCAACAAACTGAAAAACATCCCCAAACTGGGATATGTTTTATCAGGAAATCAAATGTTGGTAATGAGAGGCACTGATTTCTTTGAGCAGACAGGTTATACTTTTTCAGCTTTAATCAGACTTATAACCTTCTTCACTTTAGCCCTTTGCACAGGTAAGATAGAAATAAAACATGTTTAAACACTACCTATGGGCGATGATAGCAGTGGCTGTGGTATTGGGGGTTTATGTACCAGTCACGATTATTTGAATGATATCGAGGTTGTAAAAGTATTTGAAGTGGTGGATGAAGATAAGGTTTCTAGAGAAACCACCGACCTTCAACAAGCAAGCTTTCTAACTTGCTGACACTAGAATCTGGCCTGTGTTGAAATTTAATCATACATGTCGGTGAGGAGAGGCACCATTATCTGTTACCATCAGTAGTCTAAATAACCAGATGTTTTTATGTAAAGATTCTGTTTTTGCTGAGGGATTTTAAAGTGCTGATTTTAATTGGCTGTCTGTCCTTAAATTGGTGATTACTTTAGCGAATCATTTGGTACAGTTAAACCAGTATGTAATTGGCGCTTTATGTGCCAGCAGGCTTGAAGAGGTTAAGTGAGGCAAGGAAACTTGAAACATTATACAATGTAGGTATTGTCTGTAGTTAAGAATGGATGAGAGTGGATTGGAATGAAGAGTTTTATCCCCTTGTCCAGATTCTTTCACTATTTGGAGGGAGGGTCAGTTTTAAAGAAGTGGAGGACACTGGATTACTCAGAAAGACATGGTAATTATTATTTATACATTTTTGTAGAAATCAATCAATAAAATTGGCATTATATTGGTGTTGTCTAGAGACATATTTTAGAATTCGTAATTGGTGGTGATAGGCACTGTGATCTGTACATGCACCCTCTAGACCATACAGCCTCTGAACCTAGGTGGTGATAGGCATTGTGGTCCGTACATGCACCCTTTAGACCATGCAACCTCTGAACCTAGGTGGTGATAGGCACTGTTATCTGTAAGTGCACACTTTAGAACATGCAACCTCTGAACCTAGGTGGTGATAGGCACTGTTATCTGTAAGTGCACATGTTAGACCATGCAGCCACTAAGACCCTTCTAAGTAAGAGATTTAACAATCAATTCAATCTGCTAGTGTGTTTCACTTAATATTGGACTACTATTTTTTCTATTTGCAATATATTTAGTGTGTTAATGAAGAGGAGGGGAACGTTCATACAGGTGGCATTCCGCCATGGTTACGACCTGATACAAATGAAGGCAATACCCAGAAAAACGAAATTGGACCAACTTTTTTAGACTTCAAAAGACATGGTAATTATTATTTATACATTTTTGTAGAAATCAATCAATAAAATTGGCATTATATTGGTGTTGTCTAGAGACATATTTTAGAATTCGTAGCTGTTAATGGGTGTTTTTCTTGCAACATCAGGGAACAAAGCTGGAATATGTTAAAGGTGACATTATTTATCACAATATCTAATTAAATTTTTATACCTGGAAATCACAAATTCACATTGGTCCTCTATAAAAACTTGCCAATGTATTGTTGGAGCTGTTTTGGAAGTCACTTCAGTAAAGAGGTTAGTCATGTATCTTTAATGTGTGATGAAATGGAGCAGAACAGTCCTGTTTTACTCTCCAGTCTAGATTTATTCACTTATTTTTAGATGGACAGTTTTGGTATTATGAAAAAAACCATAGTGCCCAGAGAGAAACAAATGATAAAATTCTTGCTGTACAATATGCCAGAGTGGAATTTTAACATTGGCATTATGTACGGCTATGATTCATTAATGTACACTTCAAACCACTCACCTTTAAGGATCCTGAGTGTTTGTACAACAAAGCCCTTTTTGAAATTTATATACAGTCGACTCTCGTTAATTCGAAATTGAAAGAATCAGATGAAAAATTCCGAATTATCAAAACTTTGAATCAACCATTTTGATCGCTGACATAAACGATGTACACAGGAGGGAGATAACTCAGACTAAAGCACTCATCCATTGATGTCTCTGAAGTATCATGGTCTATCACTTTCATTTAATATGTTTATATTGAAAACTTTTAATAAAGTTTAAAATAAACCTTGAATATTTAAAATAATTTAAAACTTTTCCATGTTAATGTAAAGCTTAACAAACTAAAAGTTTGACTACGGTGTACATGTATTGTATCAGCGGTACGGTTTGTCTATCATACTTCATGATTAAAAGTTTGACTACGGTGTACATGTATTGTATCAGCGGTACGGTTTGTCTATCATACTTCATGATTAAAAGTTTGACTACGGTGTACATGTATTGTATCAGCAGTACGGTTTGTCTATCATACTTCATGATTAAAAGTTTGACTACGGTGTACATGTATTGTATCAGCAGTACGGTTTGTCTATCATACTTCATGATTAAAAGTTTGACTACGGTGTACATGTATTGTATCAACAGTACAGTTTGTCTATCATACTTCATGATTAAAAGTTTGACTACATTGTACATGTATTGTATCAACAGTACAGTTTGTCTATCATACTTCATGATTAAAAGTTTGACTACATTGTACATGTATTGTATCAGCAGTACGGTTTGTCTATCATACTTCATGGTTAAAAGTTTGACTACGGTGTACATGTATTGTATCAGCAGTACGGTTTGTCTATCATACTTCATGATTAAAAGTTTGACTACATTGTACATGTATTGTATCAGCAGTACGGTTTGTCTATCATACTTCATGATTAAAAGTTTGACTACGGTGTACATGTATTGTATCAGCAGTACGGTTTGTCTATCATACTTCATGATTAAAAGTTTGACTACATTGTACATGTATTGTATCAGCAGTACGGTTTGTCTATCATACTTCATGGTTAAAAGTTTGACTACGGTGTACATGTATTGTATCAGCAGTACGGTTTGTCTTTCATACTTCATGATTAAAAGTTTGACTACGGTGTACATGTATTGTATCAGCAGTACGGTTTGTCTATCATACTTCATGATTAAAAGTTTGACTACGGTGTACATGTATCAGCAGTACGGTTTGTCTATCATACTTCATGATTAAAAGTTTGACTACGGTGTACATGTATTGTATCAGCAGTACGGTTTGTCTATCATACTTCATGGTTAAAAGTTTGACTACGGTGTACATGTATTGTATCAGCAGTACGGTTTGTCTATCATACTTCATGATTAAAAGTTTGACTACATTCTACATGTATTGTATCAGCAGTACGGTTTGTCTATCATACTTCATGGTCATGTAGTTGTTATTGAGTATTGTTTCATGAGTTATCTTTTCAGAATTAATATCATATTTATAGAAACATGTCAAACTATGCTTTTTTCCGAAAGAAAATAAATAATTCAATTTCTTGTGGTTTATACATTGATGAACCAAATTTTATTTAAACTCTACCATACTTGGATAAAAATTGAATATTCCTGACAATAAATGTTAAAACCCATTTTATGAGTTGATTATATGTGTATGTCTTAATCTACATAATTATTTTCTATTTTTGGACAGTGGAACAAGAGAAAAAGAAGAAGCTACCTGCTTGTCGAGTTGGAGCAAAATTTGATCACAAGACACCAACTTCATCTCAATGGCTGCCATCTTTTGGGAGAGTATGGAATCATGGGAGACGGCAACAATCAAAGTAAGATAATAGATGTTTTATTTGTAAAAAGATTTTTCTTGGTTGTCAGATTTAATGTACCATGGCATCATTAAGGTCAAAGTTCAAACTTGAGTTTTGCTTTCAATACAGCAATTGTTTTTTGGTTAGGATTTTCCTCAGATATTTTAGTCATGATATTTTTAAAAAAAAAAATATTTCACTCCACTTTAACTGTGCAAATGAAGTGTTACTTTCTAAGGTCTCTTTTAAAAATGTCTGTGTCTTTCATTAAAAAGTGTCAAGTCCTTTCAAATTGGTAAACAGTATTCACTGTATATTCTCACATCTTGAATAGACCCATTAGGGGTTTGAACCCCTAACCTTAGCTCTCTAACTAAGCAAATAAAGTGATAGGCTCCAAAAAAACATCTTTGACTTTCAAGATCTTGTAAAAACAGTATTTACTGTATATTTTCAATTCTTGGATCAACCCAGTTGAGGTTCAAACCCCTAACTTAAGCTCTCTAACCAAGCAAATAAGTGAATAGTTCTCATAATTAGGGGTCATTAAAGCAGTATTGTATAGTACATTTGTACTTCATTTTGATTGTTTGTTTTCAGGTCTTTCTTTGAAAAACAAAACAAAACACAACAGATTAGAAGTGACTTTGGATGGTCTAAATTTGATAAAGATTCTGAAAGTACTGTACAATCACATGTAGTACCATATAAAAGAAGAAAGATGGCCACAGAGATAAGTGGTGACTCTGTCAGTACCAAGTTACATAATGGTGGAGATTATTATACATCACAAACAGATTTATTCACAAAAACACAAAATCTGAGTCAGCACATGGAGTTTTCTAGTTCTGTCAGTAGTCATAGTATTCAACAGACAATTAATAACAGTATGTTTGGTAATGGTTACCACGACAGTTTGGAGCTTAGTAAAACTTTTAATAGCACAGAACAAAAAATTGGTTATGATGAAACAGCTCTGTCCCGATATAAATCACAAAGCAATGCTTGGCACAAAGAAGGTCAGAGTTACATACAGAAAGATAAAAATGTAAAATCAGAAGTTTGTGGAGGAAGTGGCAGTGAATTTCAGAAAATAGCTATTAAACCTTATGTAAGGAAACCAAGGAACAATAATAACTGACCCGAGAGACTTATTGTGTGAGAGTTAGTTATGTTGTCATGGTTACCAAGCTAGAGATACTGTGAACATACTAAATTTAATGGTGTATTTTAGCGATTTTGCACTGGAACAGTAGTGCTTATTTGAATACATCACTAAATTCATGTTTTGATTTATAGTCTGTTTCTCAAAAATTGTTTTTTGCTAATTTAAATCCATGAGAATTAGTCCAGAATTTAAATTGTGCTAAAATACATTCACGCTTAATTAGTATGTTTACAGTATTCTTGTTGTCATATACACTTTATTGTTTCCAGAGTTTAGCATTGTAGTTTTATAAAATTTTGAGAAAGCCATGTATTACATGTATTTTGTACACTTTGAGTTACAATTGGTTAAACACATCCTTTGTTGTTTTGACTTTACAATCCATAAGATGTGAACATTAAACAAGAAATACAAATTATCTCTGTTTCGCCTCCTAAACACCTAACATGACTGTCAGTGTTGTTATAAGCATTGTCTGATAGTTCTTCATGTTCAGGAATGAAATCTTATTTGACAGTTCTTCATGTGCAGGAATGAAATCTTGTTTGACAGTTCTTCATGTGCAGAATGAAATCTTGTCTGACAGTTCTTATTGTGCAGGAATGAAATCTTGTCTGATAGTTCTTCATGTGCAGGAATAAAATCTTGTCTGACAGTTTTTCATATGCAGAAATGAAATCTTGTCCGACAGTTCTTCATGTGCAGGAATGAAATCTTGTCTGACAGTTCTTCATATGTAGAAATAAAATCTTGTCTGACAGTTCTTCATGTGCCGGTAAGAAATGTTGTCTGACAGTTCTACATGTGCAGGTAAGAAATCTTGTCTGACAGTTCTTATTGTGCAGGAATGAAATCTTGTCTGATAGTTCTTCATGTGCAGGAATAAAATCTTGTCTGACAATTTTTCATATGCAGGAATGAAATCTTGTCTGTCAGTTTTTTTATGTGCAGGAATAAAATCTTATCTTACAGTTCTTTATGTGCAGGAAGGAAATCTCCAGGCAGATATTGACAGGCAATTTATTGCATTAAAGATTGGAGTAAGTTGTATTAAATCAATAGTGTTTTATGTCCCAGTCAAGATTTTTGCACTTTTTGCACAAGACGGTCAATTCAAGGATGGTGGAGGAAACCAGAGTGCCTGGAGAAAACTATCAACCTTTGGCAAGGAAATGACAAACTTTCTAATTGTAGTATCTGTCTGTGTGGGATCGAAACTTCGGTAGTAATTGGTGATCTGCAAGTGTCTGCTACAGACCATTCTGCCTCAGAGGCCCCCATTGCATGAAAGAGGCATCCGGTTGGAATGTTAAAGAAAATTCTACCTAACTCTATAATGCTCTCTATAACAAAGCTATAATACTTCATCTTCTCATTTAAAATGAGAAACTATAGATAGTCAAATCAAGAAGTGTAAACAGACCAATTTTTATACTGATCACTGAGTTATTGCCCTTATTAATTATCTTTATCATAAATTGTGAACTGTATTAAAAAGATAATTCAAACATTTGAAAACTAATGAATCTAAAGTTCCAAAATTATATGAATCCAAATCCGGCTAAGGAATACTTATCATAAAGGAACAAACCTTAGTTTTAAATGAATTTTAAAACTTAAGACGCCTGATAATTTAGATACAAGGTACAGTTTATGAGCCAATTATAAATGTGAGAGAAAATCCCTTTAAATATGTTAATTGGATAACTATATACTCTCTACATATCAAATTTGAACTAAATCGGTTGATAAACAAACCTGTTATGGCCATTTTGCACTTTTTGCTTATTAGAGCACGGCGGTCATCTTGTATGTCGCAAGAATTTGATTTGTGCAAATTTTAAACAACTCCAACTAGGAACATTCTACACCAAATTTGGTTCCATTTAGATCAGTAGTTTCAGAGTAGAAGATTTTGAAAGAATAAGCTATTAACAGCAGCTTATTTGAATATTCCGATATTACAAGCTAATTATAAAAGTGAAGGAAAATCTATATATCAAATTTGGACTAAATCGGTTGATATATAAACCTGTAATGTCCATTTTGCACTTTTTGCTATTTAAAGCAATGGCAGTCATCTTCGATCTTGTAAGAAGCTGATTTGTATAAACTACACCTAGGGACCTTCCACACTAAACATGGTTTCGTTTGGTCAAGTAGTTTCTAATTAGAAGATTAAAGTTAATGCACACACGCATGCCGCGTGACATGCCAACATTTCGCCATGCCATAAGCTCAACTAATTTTGAATGTTTAAGTATCGCAGATTTGATCAAAAATTATAAAACATTACAGAATATACAAAATTTAACCAAAACTGACAGGCGTTATTTCAAGGCTTTTCAAGTTAGTAAAGGCATTTATATTAGGACAGTGCGTCTGTAACGGCAAAATTGCTCTCCGAATGCAAACCCTTGAATTTCAGGTCTAGCGTTATTTCAAATAGAACACCGAGGAAGTACAACCAACTCTACACTAAAATAAATTTCCAAAACCAGAAATTTTCACGATATGTATGCCTTTGCTAAAACAGTGAAATAGTTGCATGACCCCCCCCCCCCCCAAGCTATTCTTAAACACTTCAACCGTTTCACACCACTGAATTCACGTTTCACACTACATCTTAAAAAATCAACTCCAAACTTTATAGTGTATGGTGAATTGGCAAGATACCCCCTTATTATATATATCAAAGCAAGAATTGTGAGTTTTTGGACAAATATTATAACGGGAAAAGAAACTAAATATGCTTATCTTGTTTATGGACTTTTATATTCATATTATTTTCAAGGTATAAATTCAAAATGGTTATGTAATTTAAAATCTATTTTTGAAGAATGTGGTTTATGCAATATATGGTTATCTCAGAAACATGGTTAGTGAAATGTGTTAAACAAAGATTATTTGATCAGTTTTTACAAAAATGGAATAGTGATATTAATAATTCTTCTAAAGGTATATCTTATAGATTGTTTATTAATAATTTTGATATTCAATATTATTTGTTATCTACAATTTCTACAAAAAACAAAATTTTATTGAGTAAATTTAGGACCAGTAATCACAGATTACCCATTGAAACAGGTAGATGGTCCAATATTCCAAAATCAGAAAGAATATGTAATTTGTGTCTTGAAGAACTTGGGGATGAATTTCATATATAATGATTTGTAAAAATTTTGTTGAAGAAAGAAAGAAATATATACCTCTGTTCTATAGAAAAAATCCAAATGTGATAAAATACAATTCATTATTTTCTACAAAAAAAAATGTCATTGTTAAATAACATATGCAAATTTATAAGTGTCATTTTTGAGAGAGTCAATCCTCCAGGTTAGCATTTATATTATGTATATTGTATATGTATGTAACTCGCGCATGCAACATGTTTATTTATAATTATTATGTTAACATGTTCTCTGTATTGTTATTTTACAATTGTGAGAAATAAAGAAATTTGAAATTTGAAAATAATTTCCAAAACCAGAAATTTTCACGATATGTATGCCTCTGCTAAAACAGTGAAATAGTTGCATGACCTCCCCCCCAAGCTATTCTTAAACACTTCAACCGTTTCACACCACTGAATTCCGCAGGTGCTTTTAAAAATCAGTCTTTGTATCAGTTAAATCACTACAGAGTCCGTGTAACTTGTCTGACAAGTGATGTCTAATATGAATAAAAATTTAAAGTTATTATTATCATAGACACGTGATCGTAAAAGTTCGTCATCAGCAGTGTGACTTGTTTGATCTGGGCTTTTGACTTCTTTGTTATCTATAATCGTATTAAGGACACATTGCTGGTCAGACAGTTTGAACTATGACACATTGTTAAAAGTGAGTCAGAAAATCAGAAATGATAAACGAAGGTTAATGATATTACTAGCAGGTAAGAATAAATCAATATCATTTACTTTTATTCATTATTTTTATTTATTTATTTTTATTTATTTATTTATTTATTTGTTTTAAATAATAATATTTATTCATGATGAATTTTTATATGTCTGTGACGGCATGACATAACTACATGTATATCGTTACACAAGATTTATTAAACAATAATCGGAGTGATCTCCCCTTTCTCCAATTTTGGTCAGTCTGTGACTGAAAATAAACGAAAAGAAAAAAAAAAACATGATTTTGACATTGAACGTAATTGAATCGAAAATCGGGAAAGAGGCGGTGTTGCGGATCAGCCTGGATAGGTTTAGTCTACAGAACGACTCGCTAGTTTTGGTTTAGCCACTGTATTCTCCCTTCCGTGTTATTTACAGATAAATAAATTATAGTTATTATCCCTATTTATAAAATCCATGATTACGAGCATCGTGTTTCTTACTGACATATTTACTTTAAGTGCGTATGCACTTAATTATTACCATACACGCGTATTTATTCCCCGTATGTATTGTAAATTGTTACATGTTAATATTGTATATAATAATTATATTCTCTTTACTTTGGAGAAATAAATTATCATTATTATTATTATTATTATTTTTATTATTATTATTATTATTATTATTATTATTAAGGAGTTGAGTTGAGTAATGGTGTTTAACGTATTTCACTTATATCGAGACGTCGCCATCTATAGGCAAAAGTGCAGAAATTTTGCCCGTGCGTTGCGCTTATGGCATTATACAGCAGGGTTGTTTATCGTGCCACGCCTATCGTAACACGGGACCTCGTTTAGTTTAAGTTCCCATCCGAAAGTACTGTGACTTTTATTTCTAAATGCCGAGTGCTTGGTGAAAGAACAGTCACTACCCACTTTTAGTCTTGGGCCAGACCCCGGGTCGGGGTTCGAACTTACGACCTTCCACTTACTGAGCGAGCACTCTACCAACTGAGCTACCGCAGTGTTATTCTTCGAAGACCGTCGGTGTTTTCGCGACACTCCAGATTTCTCTACCATCTATAAACTGACAGTTTCAGTATAAGTAAAAGTTTCCTGACTGGTCGTAACTGTGTCATATTCGTCTTTATTTAAGATTCTTAATTCTTATTTACCGTAAAATTTTTGACTTTAAAATGTCAAATTTATTCTTATTGGTCACGTGATTACTTGTAGAGATGGCGGAAGACGAGACGACAAAACCAAGGAAGAAGTGAATAAACAATATTAAAAATAAGTTACAAACATTGAACACCCCAATTAATCCTAAAACTGCAATGAAAAATTCGATTTGATGTTTGGATCGTCAATTTGTTTCAAACATTGGAAGGATTGCATGAACCAGAGATGGATAATATAGGACCACCAATGGAGAATAAGGACAACACGCCATCTGACGGCGAGACTTATACGGGAGAGTTGCAGACCATTCCAGTGTCAGCTATGGCTGGAAGTGTTCAAACTGGCAGAAATAACCAAGTTACATTGCAAAATGGTTTGTATAATTTATATTATTTATTCTTTTGTTGCTTATATTTCTTACTTTCTACATTGAATTTCAAGATATTGATCTTAAAATCAAGATCAGACGGTAGTTGCAATCAAGATCAAACGGCAGTTGTAATCAGGATCAGACAGTTGTTGTAATCAAGATCAGACAGAAGTTGTAATCAAGATCAGACGGTAGTTGTAAGATCAGACAGTAGTTGTAATCAAGATCAGACAGTAGTTCAGACAGTAGTTGTAATCAAGATCAGACAGTAGTTGTAATGAAGATCAGACGGTAGTTATAATATCAAGATCAGACAGTAGTTGTAATCAAGATCAGACAGTAGTTGTAATCAAGATCAGACAGTAGTTGTAATATCAAGATCAGACAGTAGTTGTAATGAAGATCAGACGGTAGTTGTAATCAAGATCAGACAGTAGTTGTAATCAAGATCAGACAGAAGTTGTAATCAAGATCAGACGGTAGTTGTAAGATCAGACAGTAGTTGTAATCAAGATCAGACAGTAGTTGTAACACGGTTCAGGTTTTTAAGAAAATGGACGATACTAGTATTACACAAAACGATTACTATTTAAAGTTAGTATATTAAAACTTTTTTTTGAAAAGTAACTTACAAATATAGTCAAACCTGTCTATAAAGACCACCCACGGGAATCAATTAAAGTGGCCTTTATGGACAGGTGGCCTTTATATAAAAGTTCAAATTATATAGACAAAGAGCAAATGGGATAGAATTTTATTGGCCTTTATAAGCAGGTGACCCTTATAGAGAGGTGGCCTTTAAGGCAGGTTTGACTGTATAAAATATAAATATGCTACATAAATTAAATTTAGTGTACATGTAGTAATGAACTACTGATTATAAGGTACTAGGAATGTAGGATTTAGTATAAAAAAGGTCCTTGCTCTGTTTGCTCAAAAACTAAATTTTGGCTCAAAGAATTTGTCTGTAGACCAACTTTGACCAAATACCTCGTTTTACACATTTTTTCTTTAACTTAATACTGGGATGGTAAAAGTTAATGATGTTTAAAATGTACGATTTATATTTGTAACGAATTTATAATTTAATATTGGTTAATGTAAATAAACCGTTATAAAAAAGGTTCGGTAAAGGCCGCACTTGTCCCTGTTTTTGCTCCATGTTTTTAATGATTTGGTCATAATAACAATTTCATATTTGAATTAAATACTAGAAATAATTTGTTCATACCCAATAGTGCTATTACCACATATATGCGCATAGATCATTTATTAAGCCCATGTAGTGTTTGTTCCAAGTCAGGAAATATATATATATATGTTTATTTTGCCAAGTGAAATTTGATATTGCCCAAATACATCTTTTTGAGTTATATTTTAATTTTTAATCTGTTTCTATTATGATTTTTTTAATATAAAACAGTTTACACAGTTCAGGAAATATTCAACCAAGCTAAAATCTCAAATACGGATATACGGCTAAATATTGAGGTGCATGATAATAAAGCTCCTATAATGTTTGGCAGTCAGAATACCATGTTAAATCAGCGTAAGTATGTAAATATGTAAAAACAACTTCATACAAACCAGAACATCGACAAATATATACAACAGGCCGAACTATCTGCCTTAATGATTGTGTAGCGGTCTGGGTAGCTTAGTGGTAGAGCACTCGCCTATAGTGCGGGAGGTCCCGGGTTCGATCCCCGGTCCTACCCTGCATTTTTCTCCTGTTACAGTTTGCTGGCCAGTGTGGGGGACTGACATATATGCGGCCGTATAAAGTCCATCCGAGGGAATTTGGGGTGAGATTTCCCATAGGATCATGGTACTATCGTTTTAGACAAAAGATTTTTCTAAATCAGCAAGTTCTACAAATCTGTATTATTGCGAGTGAGAATATTTTAAAAATTAAAAACATCATATTTTCCAGCATGCAAGTTTTCGCGACTTTTGCTGCATGGCGCGATTACTTGTTATAACTATATTAGATATTAAATTGGCACACATATAACAAGTTGATCGGCAATATCATCAGATAGATCAAGTACTTCTAAAATTGATCGATTTTTGTATGGCCTTGTCATATCGAAAACTATATAAATGTAATATGTAATGAGGGAACAAGGAAAAGCCTTTTTCTAAAACATCACGAAGTATTTATCTGTTTCAGGCTTTAAATGTGATGTAAATTTTGTTGTTGTTATTGAAGAAATCTAAGGTAGGATAAAAATGTATCGATTTGAGTTAAATACAATTTGAACTTAGTCATTTACTTGTTTCGTTATTTTTCTTACTATCCAAATTGTATCTTGCAATTGGAACAACAACATACTAGTAAAAGCAATCCACCTGTCAAGCGTTCGTAACAATTTGAGCAGTTTACATGACAACAACTTTTTCCGGAAGTAGATTTTGTCCAATCTGACGCTTTAAAATAGCAGTGATTAAACAAAAAACACAAATGGTTGTAAATATAAAGGAGAACGCATCCAATTCCAATACAAAATTAGATAATAATAATAACATTACACTATAATTACCTGCAGAGTTTTATTGGTTGTTAACATGGGTAATATATGCTCGGATTACTCAGGTTAGTTTTATTTTATCTTCTTTTAGCTACATTTTCAGATGTTGATAAAACGGAAACAAAAGAACGACAAACGACAGAATTATCTTCTGTAGCCCAAAATCTATTAGGTATGTAACGTTTTTTTGGCTTATTTATCATGAGCAACATATAGTACATGAATTGCTTCCTGGTGACTGACGCCATTTTATGTACTGGTAGCCGGGTCAATTTTCAATGGAACTCGCCAGCGTATCACGTGATCAATACTTCTTAACGTTTGTGCTGAATGAAATGGTTAACGTTTACTCAAATTTTTCCGAAAAACGTCGTTATTACGGGAAAACGTCACTTTATGCGATTCCATTGCCAATAGAGATAATTGTCCCGCACAAATACTATGAGGTATCACGTGGGCTCTGAGAAATTTCATTAGCCATTCATTTTCCCATTTCAGTAAACCGTGTAATATATATGTTCCTTGTATTATATATAAATACTCTATAATGTAGTTTACTACTGTAATCGACCGCATCGGTGGCATAGTGGTAGAGCATCAACCTCGAGAGTGGGAAGTCGTGAATTTCGAACTCTATATGGGTCATACACTAGACATTAAAATTTAAGAGTTTTTACCCTTGGCTACCACTCGGTTTTGAAGGATAGCTTCGATTGGTTTACCCAGGATAATGAACTGGTAGAGGTATGCTTGTCTACGGCATACTGGCTTAAAAGGAGCTAGCACCTTCACAATAAGTCGCCCAGCTAGTACACAGCAGGCCAACTTATGTATTTACAAACTTGTTCATCAATCCATAGAAATCAATAGCCTTGCTGTTGTCGCGAACAGCAAAAATTAATACTATTGCAAGGAAAACACTTTTTACAGGCTAAGTAATGATGTTATCATCTCCTACCTCACTTTTTTATGTTTTATATATAAATATTGACTGTATAACTTTAAGTTATTTTTCATGATTATTCATTTTTCAGACCTGACAGAGGCAACATTAGAAAAACACAGAAAACGTTGTTTTGTTGAAACACGCGCTTTAAGAGGGGTAGTGGAAAGATTACAAAAATATGGTATAGCAATTTTGATTGGAAAATTCGGCGATGGAAAAACCGCAACATCTTTTGAAGTAATGAGAAGAGTCAGCGCTGAAGAGGATAAAATTCCAATTCAGATCCAGTCGGGCAGTACCTGGCAAGCTGCAATAAATATCAAATCGAAACACATAGTACTAATTGAAGATATATTCGGGAAGGGGTGTTTTAGATTGGACCTCGTGAAATCATGGTTACCATATTTCCATAGCATCCGCACTTGCGCAGAACACGGAAACATATCTGTATTGATAACTTCTAGAAAAGATATTATGTTTGAAGCAATGAGATGCATAAGTTCATTGACAGACGATGAAAACGGTTTGTTTTCAAAGTCATATATTGTTGATTTCACAAAAGAGTATCAATTAAATGTAGACGAGAAAAGAATGATTTTGAAAAAACAAATTTTATTTCCAAATGAGCACTCGCAACTAAACACGCCATCAGGACAAACCGTTTCTTATCCTGAAAGCAGAATTGAAAGAACCCGATTACCCAGTCCCATTAGATATTCTGAAGATTTGATATTACGTCAAGAAACCGTGGTTGGATTTCCCTTGATGTGCTCATTGTTTGTTGGTAACATTAACCTTGGGGTGCGTTTCTTCCAGACACTCTGTCCACGGTTACTAAAGGAGATTCGAGCTCTGTATTTCAACGATAAACTGAAATATTTCACCCTCGTGTATATGTTTTTAAATAATCAATTCATGAATTTGAACATAAAGAAATTATTTGCCTTATCTAAAGAAGAAAATGATTCCTTATATGAAATTGCTGATAGATGTGGTGTGACCTTTTCTAAAGGACTTTCTGCCGCAATAAAGGATTCTGCAGAGATTCTGATAGATGTTTTCCTCAAATTTAATAGAATCTTTCAAGTCTACGAGTTCATTAACAATTCTGTTGTTGACGCTGTATGTCTTACATATGGAGAAAACTTCCCAAAGGAGGTGTTACAGAAGTGTATGGATTCATTCATATGTGATCACATTTGTACTAATTCATCTTCAGATGACGACCATCCATGCTTAAGAGTGACTCAGGAAAATTACAATGTTCTTGCTGAAAGAATAACACAGATCCTTTTAAAAGACGTAAGACAGTTCTATAAACTTCAACCTTTAGAAGATGAATATTTTGTTGATGATTTATTCTTTTACCTTGATAACTCTCGACTTTTGGAATCATTTTTACAAATTGTTTGTAGAAGTGGCTTTAACGAACATTCATTGATATATTTTTCAGCAAATGATCCTTATTTTTTATCAAAACTTTTTGAACATAGAATTGAAGAACACCATTATACTGGTTTAATAAAGAGTGAAGTGTGTCTGGCTCTTGAGCTTGCTCTCCGTACAGGTAATATGGAATCGGTCAGAATTTTATGTGAAAATGGAGCTATTTTAGCAGACGATAGTTTGTCCATTGCTATCAAGTCTGGTTTGGTAGAGTTTGTTAATCAATTAATTTCAAATAACGAATTTTCAACAGAAGCGAAACATGAAGCTTTTTGTCATTCGTGCGGAATTGGTGATCTAGATATGGCAAAATATTTTCTAGAAGAACAAGAGAGTGTCCCTAATACTCGATGTTTGATTGCTGCTATACACTCTAACAGTCACACAATGTTCACGTATATCTTTAACAGCAGGAGATGGACTGTGGAAAATAAAACAGAAGCGTTAGAATTTGCATGTAGGAAAGGAAACACAGAAGTCATGGAACATCTTGAGAAAGAAGGAGGAGTATTTAGTTCAAATTGTTTGATATATGCAGCAGAGTCCTTGAACAATGATGTACTCGAACATGTTTTGAGACATAAAGAGTGGAATGAGGACCAGAAAACAACGGCGTTAGACATAGCCTGCTCAAAGGGTAGAATTGATATGATAAGGACTTTACAGAAATTTGGCGCTTTATTCAGTGATAAAAGCCTTCTTAAATCTGCAATGTCCAATATTTCTGAAGCTTTTGAAAAAGTCCTAAAGTCTAAGTCATGGACAGATGTACAAATACGAGAAACTAGAGAATTTGCTCGTGACAAAAGGAAAACAGACATTGTAGAGTATTTTGATCTGAAAGATAGTGAAATTTAAAATTTTAAAATCTCGATTAGCCATTTTGAATATCAATACCGTTCACACAGATTGCATTTTTCAAAAATATTTCTACATTTTTTTGTATTTTTGTACAAATAATTAAACAATACCTAATATTGTTATTAATATTACTATGTTATTAATTGCAATCCACTAATTACATACAACAACACATTCCATGAAAAAAGACAAAATTCTATATTTTACAAAATGATAGACAATTTTCTCAAATAAGATGAAACTAAAAAGCAATAAATTTTATTTCTTTATTTTTATTTATCTATTTATTTATTTAATTTTGTTTTTGCAATTTTCTTTCAGTTGTTCCTAAAAACTAAATACAGTTAAGGCTGCAATTGCAACTCCTTGTTTTAGGTAAATGCTTACTGGAAACTGACCCCATTTTTTGCACACGATTGAAACTATTTTGTAAAATATATTTATTTATTAAAATGTTTGTGCCAAAGGAGAGTTTACTTATGCGTTTTTAGCTTGCATATACCAGAAGAATTTTTTTTACTAACGGCTTAAAAACTAAAAATCTGTTGTAAAAATTTTGTATACAAATCACCGGGGGAAAAAAAAGAAAAGTAGAAGCTTCTGGACAGAAATAAGATGAAGTTTATCTTCAAGATTAAAGTGCGGTTAACATGTACATTAACAGATTGTACACTTCAAGCTTTTCAGAGTATCTCTATATAATAACTACAACATAGACAGAAAGTAAAATCGTTGTCTCTTCTTTAAACTTACTTGGAAGCCACGATCACACACAAAAATTGACCAAAAATACTAACACAGTCTCTGTAGGCGTCAAGCAATTCTGTTAGTTATAATGTAGGTTTTCAGGAAAGATTTAAAAAATATATATTTTATGTACAATTGTGTCCAACTTGCAAAGACATATCATCGCTTAACAACTATATTCCAATTTGTGTCATCACAGTCCTTTTAAACGGTTGTATTACGTATTTAGGTACAGGTACGGGTGTAAATTTTGGGGTTCGAAACAGGGTTATCACTGGCGCTAAAATAAAACTGCGCTTATACAACTGGCATTTTGAAATGGCTAAAATTTCAATGCGCTAATATAAAGCGGTTTACAGTATTTGTTAGTATTATGCCGCAATCTGGGCATACACTTCGTTAAAGTTCTCTTGACCTTACCCAACTTGCAGTTATAATTTTTATCTCTGTAACTTAACTACTGCTAAATACAAAATAAGATGCAAACCAGGTTCAACAATTTATTCTGACCTAAAGTTGGGTGTTGTCGGTTCAAACGTCCGACTCTAATTGCCTAACAGTTGATTAGCATAAACATTATGTAACAATCACTTTTGTTATAAGATAATACAATACTAGCAGAAGGAAATAGTAAAGAAAACATCGAGATATTGAGGCATTAGTGTCAATTGCTCAATGTCGCGTTCCTTTATCCACCCTCTCCCCTAATGGATGGCTTAACAAAATCAGTCACTAAATTACAATGTTCTTCAATCCGGATTCAATTAGTTTATACACTTTATTTTGTTATAATCACAAGTCATGTATTAAGGTCCAATAAGATGTCTGTAAAACAAAACCATTAAATACATACTTTGAAGAAATTTAACTTGAGGTAAAATTAAAAAAATCCTTGAATTGTAGTTTAAATACAATCGAATAACCAAAATAAAATACTGTTGCATTTGGGTCATAACATAAGGATGTTTTATCCATTTTCAGTTGACCTATTTACGTTGAGTTTTCTTTTTTATTTCAGTCTTATAGTCTCCCAATATAAACCAAAAAATGGATGATATTGTTGTTGTTGTTAAAGAATGCTCCACTAATATTTTTTTATCTCTCCATTTAATTGACGTAAAAAAAATATTCTTTACGATCAGTTTACACGCTGCAAATTCTGACAATACAATAACATCATCTAAATTAACTTTAAATAGCCTTACAAAACAATGGAGAGATTGTCAAAGTAATAATCACCGGTGTGTGTCTTAATTATGTTACTGAGAACCAACAATCATATATTAACAAGCCATTTAGCAAATTTTGAAATTCATCTAAAACTAAGGTTTGTTCCCTCATGCAAAGCATTTCTTAACTGGTTTTGGATTTAAATAATTTTGGAACTTTAGATTCATTAATTTTCAACTGTGTTTGGCTTCTGTTTTTAACTATCAAACTTTTCTTTTCGGGCCCTAGTGTCACTGATGAAGAATTATTTTCCGAAATGTGCACATCTGGTGCATCAAAATTTAACTGGTATTTGTGTTATATATTTACATTTATATACATGTTCAGAGATTAATAAAGATATCTTATTGTACAAAACAAACATACAACAACACGACAAGTTAATACTGTCCATAGAGGTTTAAAAAACCATATAATAGTTTCATCACATATTATTGAGGACCCCAGATATCGAAAAAGAGACATTTTTAAAATTTGTAAACAAATGATAGAAAAAATCTTGAAAAACAAACATCCAAATTACACGATTGTCTTTAATTTTATCGCATCTCTCTCTCTCTCTCTCTCTCTCTCTCTCTCTCTCTCTCTCTCTCTCTCTCTCTCTCGCAATATATAAAAGCATTTTCAAAAACAACACCATCTTTTTACATGAAATACAAAAAAAAAAAAAAAAAAAAAAAAAAAAAAAAAATGTTAAATTTATCGATTTATATTTTTACAATCACTTTTAAAGTGACAAAATGTACAGCAAAACATTTGCCCTTTTATCAATTACTTGAATTCATGTTTTTTAAAGTTTTTTTTCAAATACATGTTTTTAAAGTTTGTTGTGGTACATTTCTTCGGAAGCTGTATTTTGCTTTGAGATTATATATATAAGCACTTTGCTGCAATATCGGCTGACCACTATGACCACACGTTTGCCCTGTAATGTCTGTGTTCAGACTTCAAACACACTCATGGTACATGTGTAAATTCTGATATCCATCTGGCGTGGCGTCGTGAACATCCGGGAGATAGTCATAGCTGCACCTAGAATAGAGTATAAATACAAAGGTGAATACGGAATTAAGTAAAGCCTTTATTGGTCACACAAATTGATTATGGTTTATATAAAAATGTGAACTTTTTTTGTTCAAGTAGCAGGGTCTGCCCTAAAGTGATTCACTCGGCTTACCCAAGCAGTAAGAAGTGTTGTGATCCTTTCACACGCGCTTTAGACAACTTAGTAACCGAGGCCCCGTTTAACAAAAAAAAATATTGATTAACGAGTAGCCATTAAAAATTTCCTTTAAAAAGGTTTAAATACATGTACTTCAAACTTTTCCATATATATATTATAATAAAGCAGTTTCAGAATGAGCTTGGTCATTCAAAACAATCTGCATTTAAATAATTTCTAAATATGAATCCTAAAAATCAGTGATCAGACATGAATAATCAGCTAAGACGGAACTATTAATACATATTTAAGTGCATTTATCACTAGAAACTACATGCTTCCTAAGCCTTGCAAGATAAACAGCAATGTTAAATGAAAATAGTTGTTATGATTTACATTTCCGGTTTGACGAATATTACTTCATTTGCATATTGGAAAATGTTGGAAATTTCTTATCCATTTAGTCGTGTAGTGGTACCGTTATTAGGAAAATTATTTTCTCCTTTGATCGACTCGTTACAAAATTCGTAAGAAAAATAATGAAACGGAAATTATTCAAGAAAGTCTTGCGATCTGTTTCCCGCAAAGAAATTTTAAAATGCTTTTATTTATAGTAAATACTGACAAATATAATTTAATTGTAACTACGGATTACAAAATACTCATATAATGTTGTATTTTGTTTGTTTTGTTTTATTATTATTATTATTATTTTTTATTTATTTATTTTGGCGATATTAAACAGGTAAAAATATTTTCTTTGCAGGGCATGATTCGAAAAACCAAATCTTTTGAATATTTGTACTTTTTCAATTTAGATAGTTATTTTATACCAAACAGTGTAGTTACGGGCTACTACATATTGCTACGAAAGTAATATCTTCACTTTAGATACAGATATTTGTGTCTTAAGTTCTTAACTCTGAAACTTTACACTTCTGGTTGTTAATTTCTACACCATCGTATATAGGGCAGGTTAAAACTTTCAAACATCAGGATATTGTAAAATTAACTTTTTTAACCCATTGAACTTGGTTAGTACACAAGAGACTCGCAAGGCAGGGCAATGTACACCCGTCACGAAATAGCACAGGATATGACCACAAAGAGAAATAAATAAATAAATAAATAAATAGAATAAAATAAAATAGACGGAGAGCATTTTAATATCACCGTGGAAAATTACCCTTTCGCAATTATTTATAACTTTAAATAATTATGGTTGATTTATAAAACTTATTTGTTATTAATAATATATGGTTTACATTTTAAGTTTTATCTTCTTACAGTTTTATTATGTAAATTAATGTTTATCGGCATTATAGTATATGGCAGATTTAGTTATTGTCACCCATTACGGGAAAATAATGTTCTAATCCAAGTAATGAGGATCAGCGTTGATTGACTCTGTTGTCAATATTCTGTGTATTGTTTTTGCCTCTTACTACCCGCGGTTTGCCTCTAGCTACCCGCAGACATTACTTACATAATATAAACATATTTGTTATAAACACATTGTTTGTAAATAAATATATTATGATTTTATTGAGAACGAACATTTTTCAGCAAATATAGTCTAAGACTTGTAATTTCTTGCACATGTATTGTATTGTATTTATGTTTATGTATTATATATATATTCTCTGTATTGATAATCTTCAGTATGAGAAATAAAGAAACTTGAACTTGAGACTCGCGTGGGCTGTCCATCGAGTCACATGTAAATATTGTACATAAAGTGTAGAAATTGTATATAGAGTTACAAGTTATATACTACAACAAATCATTAGATAACCGCTCTACAACAAAAATTTAACGGTTATGATAACATAACACAGACTCCCAGCACCATTACATTATATGAATCATCTATATTAACAGGTGTATACATGTAATATGTACATGCATTTTAATTTTCATTTTAATCTACTGTAATAGGAAAATTTTCGCGTCAGTTAATAGTCGCGAAAGACAACATGGACATATACATGTATTCGCGTATTTCAATTTTGCATAATCTGGTGATCGCCAGAGCAAATAATATTGACTTTTTATATAGTTTTAAATTAATGTCTGGCTTTACTCGCGCATTACCACGAAAATAAAACAATCGCAAAAAAATTCCCGATTTACAGTATACATATTTGCAGACGTCCAAGGTACAAAAATGGGCCATAACTCCTCCAAATTATTGCAGTCAGAATTTGAACTTGCTTGAAATGTTACCATGGTATTATTATATACCCAATTTTGTTGGAAGTATAATTTTTTCTGGTACAGTTCAATAATTTTGGAGAAATTTGATATATCAACAGACATTTATGTACCTTTATTTCTCTTTATAGTAACTATGACATTAACCTTTGACCTATTGACCTGATTTGTTATCCCTAGGATCTCCTATTCAGGTAATAAGTTGACCAAGTTTAAAATAAATCAGACAAATGGTGTGCCTTGAAATGCACAGAAATTAAACTTTCGTTTACAGTTACTGTGACCTTGACCATTGTCCAAGTGAATTGGTTTGCAATCCAATTTGGTGTCATGTCACAAGTAAATAGTTGACTCATTCTGGATCAGCTAGACCAATGACGTGTCTTTAAATGCAGGGAAATTAATTCTACTTAAAGCAAGCGTGACCTTGACTTTTGACCCAGTGACCAGATTTGTTATCCTATGCAATGTTTCGTCACAGAAAATAAGTTGACCAAGTTTGAGATCAATCTAGTAAATGGTGTGTCTTTAAATGTACAAAAATAAAATTTACTTTATAGTAACTGTGACCATGACCTTTGACCTGCTATTTCGTGCAGTGTTTAGTCATGTTGAGTAAGTTGATAAAATCTGAGGTCAGTTGGACAACCTATGTGTCTTTGGAACATAAAAACTAAATTTTTATTATCTTAAACCTTGGACCTAGTGACCTGGTTTGCAATCTCAAGCAATGTTTCGTCACAGGGAATAAGTTGACCAAGTTTGAAACCATTCGGACCAACTATTTTTTTAATTAGCGAAAACCAAATTGTTAACAGACGGCAGCTCGCCCGGACATCCCAATAACAAAATATATTGAAGGGCGTATAAAAAAGTATAGAACCAAATAAATGTTTGTACCATTATATTTTTCTTAACACCCAAATACTCTAAAATTGTTTTATATTATTCAATTGTGAAGAAATGTCTCTACAAATAAAATTATGTGAGTTTATTAAAATTATTATGGAGAGAATAGGTCCTCACGGTTGAAGTACTAGTATTTATACTACAGTTATCCATGCAATATTGTTTACTAAGTAAAATTTTGTTATGCATTGAGAGAAACAAAGAAATTTGGAATTTGGAATTTAAAAAAATTATCAATTATTTCAAGTGTAATTTTAAATTTTTAATCGATGACAATTTTTATTACCTTTTAAATTGCTCTGTGTCTGGACATTTGGATACATTTTCCGTCATCTCAATCTGCTCTGGGTTATCTGAATGATTTATAAACACACTAAGAATAGTTAATGAAACATCATTTTATTGAAATGGTAGTCAGTCAATAAATGTAATATTTCTTGTTAATCACGGTGTTTTACTTGTATCGAGGCATTACCAATGTTAATGTAAAGTCACAAATGAAGGTATTAAATTTGTCTTTCATGAATTATTGAAAATTATGATATTAGATACCGATAAACATTTGAATTACCATGGCCCCTTTGATTTTTTTAACAAATCTCAATTTAACGAAATAGGTTTATTTTTATAAAACAATATAATTATATTCACCTCTGTTGTCACGTGGGTCGTCTGCTTCTATTCCATCCGCGAAGCTGAATACTATCCTTTTTATTCTTGTGCCACGTGTTAGAGTCGCGTTCACTTTGGCTGCTCTTGTGATATCTTGAAATATATCTATAAAAATATTAAAATAAAAAGAAAAATAAATTTTAAAAAAAGGAAAAAGAAAAAACAAAGATAAATTCCATCGACTTTCACAAAAATCCTATAAGAATCGATGGACAAGGACTGGTATGTTTGTTTTATTATTATAATTTTATCATTATCATTTCACTTATTATCTTATCAATATCGTCTCACTCTATATCTTATTATTATTATTATCTTATCATTATTACCTTACTTATAATCCTATTAATATCTTTTCACTTATAATCTTGTCATTATTACCTCACTTAAAATCGTATTATCTCCATATTATCATTATCCTTTCACTTATAATCTTATCATTATCATCTCACTTATAATCTTATAATTATTATCTCACTTATAATCTTGTCATTATAACCTCACTTAAAATCGTATTATCTCCATATTACCATTATCATTTCACTTATAATCTTATCATTATCCTTTCACTTATAATCTTATCATTATCATCTCACTTATAATCTTATCAATATCACCTCACTTATAATCTTATCATTTTCATCTCACTTATAATCTTATCAATATAATTTCACTTTAAATCTTATCATTATCCTTTCACTTATAATCTTATCATTAACACCTCACTTATAATCTTATTATTATCACCTCACTTATTAACTTATCATTGTCACATCACATATAATCTTATCATAATCATCTCACTTATTATCTTATCATTATCATCTCACTTATAATCTTATCATATTCATCTCACATATAATCGTATTATTGTCATCTCAATTTTAATCGTATCATTATCATCTCAATTATAATCCTATCAACCCACTTATATCTTAATCTTATCATTATCATCTCACTTATTATCTTATCATTATCATCTCACTTATAATCTTATCATTTTCATCTCACATATAATCGTATTATTGTCATCTCAATTTTAATCGTATCATTATCATCTCAATTATAATCCTATCATCTCACTTATAATCTTAATCTTATCATTATCATCTCACTTATTATCTTATCATTATCATCTCACTTATAATCGTATTATTATCATCTCACCTAAAATATTATCATTATCATCTCAATTATAATCTTATCAATATATTCTCACTTTAAATCTTATCATTGTCATTTCATTTTAAATCTTATCATTATCATCCCACTTATAATCTTATCATTATCATCTCACTTATGCTTTTATCATGTTCATCCCACTTATAATCTTATCATTATCATCTCACTTATAATCGTATTATTATCATCTCACCTAAAATATTATCATTATCATTCCAATTATAATCCTATCATTATCATGTTACATATAATTACCATAACACTTAAAATCGTATCATTATCATCTCACTTAAAATCCCATCATTATCATCTCACTTATAATCTGATTATTATCATCTCAATTAAAATTTTATCATTATCATCTCACTTATAATCTTATCATTATCATCTCACTTATAATCTTATCATTATCATCTCATTTTTAATCTTAGCATTATCATCTCACTTATAATCTTATCATTATCATCTCATTTATAATCTTATCACTATCATCTCACCAATAATCTTGTCATTATCATCTCACTTATAATCTAATCATTATCATGTCAATTATAATCTGATTATAATCATATCAATTATAATTTCATCATTATTATCTCAATTATAATTTCATCATTATCATCTCACTTATAATCTTATTATTATTATTATCTCAATTATAATTTCATCATAATCATCTCACTTATAATCTTATCAATGTCATCTGGTTCGATGAAATAGTCAAAAACTGTGGAAAAACGTTTATTTTAAAATTATCACTTAACTATATCACTAAAGATGGTAATTGTTACATTATTTTCAGTAAATTAGGCCCCAGTTTCACTGAGTGTACACTCAAATATTCCCATTTTCCTCTCTTCATTATTAAAAAAATAAATTTTATGAGACTTGATTTGTTTTTGTTCAACAAACCTACACTAAACAATTTAAATACTAGTATAACATCAGATATTTAGTTTTATCTGTGTAAAATCTTAAAATTGACATTAAAATATTCCCTAATTTGAGTTGAGTGTACACTCAATTACTGTCTGATTCACGTCTGCCGTAGCACCAGTTTTTCAAGGTTTTGGAAGAGATATCAAAAAATTTTGTAGAATGCCACATACCGTTATGACGTATGCATTTTGTCGTAATTAACTGACACCAAACTAAATGCCATCTTGGCTGGAGTATAAAATACAGAGCTTTTTAAAATCCTTACGGGGATTTAATATGGGAAAAGACACAAACGCTCATTCCAAAAATACATCGCTGTAATAATCATGCGGGTTAGGGTATAAAATTCTGGAATAGTTCATTCAGCTGTAGGTAAGATCGCTGTTGTTAGACCTACAGTATATATGGTAGCAGACCTCAGTCATAAAATGACAGCCAAAATTGCCCAATTTTGGTCATACCACCTTTAGTGTTATGCACCCATATTTCAATAATTTTTAAGTAACACCAGAAATGTTTATACTTTTTAAAATCAGAAGAATTCAAACACTATTTCTATACTGAATTTATGACCCAAATGCAAATTTTAACAAGTTTAGCAAACATTTTGTTAACATGGCAACCACACAGAAAATTGTAAAATTTTACCTCAAAATAGACCATTTTCATAGAATCTGATGGTCAACAAACCCCGTACTACATATATTGGCACATATTGTCCCTGAATCCTCAAATATTACTCTTTTTTCTTTTTCAAAAAAAAATCAATACCTTGTCTGATTCATTTTTTCAGAAATTTGGAAAATGTGTCAATCATGCTAAAAGCACATGGCAATGTTTACATGCAAAATGTGGTCCAGGCATAGGAAGTGCATTGTGCGGCTCAAGTCCTTACGCCGGAAATATAGTGCGATAGTCATCCAACTCAGCTTAATTCTTTAGCAAACCTCAGAAGCTCTCACCTTGGCAAAATTGCAAAGTGCTATCTATTTACAAATTTAAATGAGCAGGGTCTAAGTAAAGACCCCTGAGTTTTTTATATGCACTACTTTTGACCGTCCCCCATCCGGCCTTATCACGACTGAGGTCTACTACCTATTCCTTTTGATGTCAAGTTGCAGACGATATTACCTGGTCAGCGAAAATGGGAAAGTCGGTCATGCGCAATTCTATTTTCTTAACCCGCATGATTTTTCAGCGATGCATTTCCGGAATGAGCGTTTGTGTCTTTTCCCATATTAAATCCCCGTAAGGATTTTAAAAAGCTCTGCATTTTATACTCCAGCTAGATTTTTTAAATCTCTTCTAAAACCTTGAAAAACAAGTGCTACGACAGACGTGAATCAGACAGTAAGTATATGATTGTGAAACTGGGACCAGAATGACTATTCGGAATGAGATTCGTCCAAGGCAGTACATACCTTCTACAGATGCTTTAACGTCTTCATTACTGACGACATGGAAAGGCTCCGAGATATTTGGTGGTTCGGGTTTACTCGTACTTCTATGTATACAAATACAAAATGCAAAATACCACTGACGCTTGTTAAAGTATGAAGCGTCGTTTCAGTATTGAATCTCTATTTCAACATAGACATGGTTTATTTATTTATACCCATAAATAACAAGGTTCTACAAAAAGGAAAGAGTTTTTTTCATGAAATAAAATAAATAAAAACTATATTCTTCAGGATTTAAAACGTTTTAAATATCGCTAATATTGGGGAGAAATTCTCATTTCCAGTTTTATAATATTTAATTATACATACACATTTATTGAAAAATCGATTTTTACTATTAAACACGTGTTAGCCTTCGAAGGAACTGGGAGCGTGCACAAGACGGATCGGCAATACTTATACATTTGTACGAAACTCAATTAAAATACTCCATTTTTGCAAATTGCTGGTAAATTGCTGATGCAACGTAAAACAATGTGCAACCATCTAACCAACAAACAATAGCAGTTGTAAACAAACAAAAAGGGAGACAATTACACTTCCAGGATGCATAAAACTTTACTCATGATGAGGCAAAGTTCACAATGCATACACACACAGCCTATCGGAAAAAAATTCGCGTCAGAAAAATTTTGATACGGATATTTCCTGTGTAAACCCTCTAAAAAGTCAGAATAATTAGAGAGTCGTATATTGTAATCCGTCAATGTTAGTGCACTTTTATTCTTGCATTGCCAGAAGGCAATCTTAAATCTGGCAACTTTGAAATCCTAATAATGTTGTTAAATGTTTAGATATCAGGAACGTAAGGTGTCATTTCAAAGAACACTGAAAGTTTGTAACATCTGTGTTTAGATCTATCAAAAATTTTCATTTGTTATTAAGTTAGAGATTGTAATAAACTGCTAATTTTCAGTTAAAAAAATTTTAGTTAAGGAATGATTGTGAAACTGGGGCCTGGTATCATTAAAAAATTCGAGATTATTTTCTTGTAATCCTCTCGAAAATAAACACATGCGAAAAAATTCACGATTTACGGTTCTTTAAAGGAGGGATTTTTCAAAGAGAAAATATCTTTTCCCATAGCTTCTTCACCTACAAATCTTTCGTTCGTAATTTGTGTTTTTCACTATTTACCCTTTATTTCCAATCCAAAAGCTTCCATACCTCCTTTTAGCTCCTACAAAGCACAAGTTAAAAAAATGTCATTGATGTATAAAAAAATAAATCCTCATTTTATGACTGAATTTAATCCCAATCGGTGTCTTACTGACTGTCCAACATTTGATAATTACAGATAAAAAAGGTAAGAAATTATGTTGGACATGGTAGAATATGTTTGTGGGACAATCTGGAATTAGAAATGTTTGACAATCAGGAATTGTTTTAAAATGTTTTACATGTAGAGTTAGTGTAATTGACATGTAGCTGTGTAAACATATTAATCTGAAAGATAATCCCAATTCAAAAAAAAAAAAAATTATAGTTATATCTAATTTTATCTGCAAATAATTTCATAACAACCATTTAAAAGGCGATGTAATTACAGTAATACTGTGCTTCAGACCGCTCGCTATAATCATCGGAATTATATATTTTCAACAATAATGACATTCAAATCTAAAATTTTCAAATTCCCGGCATACTAGTATTAGCCGATGATCATTGCCTAGTGGTAAGTTGCATGTGATATACATACATGTATTTTTCTTGAATTTTTTCACATTGATTTCTGAGTGAGTTAGTAAGTAAGTGAGTGAGTGTTGGTGTTTTGCGCCCCGAGTCAAGATTCTTTTATTTATATCGAGGCAGTGAATTCTTGGATGTTGGAGGAACCGTAGAACCGTAATTCGCGGAGAAAACCACTGCCCTTCGACAGCGAATTTACAAACTTTTTAACACTAGTGTTATATACCATTTTTGAATGCATTTTATGATTAAATTCAAAAATGGTATATGACACTAGCATCTACCTGGCGGAATTGAACCTAGGCGATGAAAGGCACTGTGATCTGTAAACCCGCTTTAGACCACCCGGTCACCAAGCCCCCTTGATTCCAGATGTCGTTGTACAAATCTAATTTTCATGTATAACACACTGGTATTTTACAGATGGGCAGGGGAGATAAGTTAATGTTGCTATATATAGACTTATTTAAACTTACCTGCACATAACTGCCATACACTGATTCCGAATACAATGAACAGATATGCCAGTATCAGCCCACCCGCCAGCGGCAGACAAATGAGCCATATCGTGTCCGAATTCATTTCAAGTGCTGAATAATAATAATAATAATAGTAATAATAATTATAATAATAATACAAACAATTATGAAGATGATGTTCAGCATCATCATCATCGTTGTCATCATCGTTCATCATCATCATCATCATCATCGTTAATTATGACAATGACAACGATGATGATGATGATGATGATGATGATGATATGTGATAACGAGTTTGACATCAATGTTTATATACTGGTGGGACACGCCGATTCCTACGATAATTACTAATGTTTCTGGGTTTTTTTTCCCAGCAAAAAAAAAACACAAAGAACGTGAGGATAATAAGCTGAAGCCATTAAGGTGTCTTTCCAAGGTTTGAATCTAATCACCGCGGCTCTCAACGGTTTGACTTTCCTTCAGACAGCTCCCTGATCGAGAACGTTTGTCAGTTAGCTTGAAAGGTCTCCAAAAATAAGTTTTTTACCTATGCAAGAACAGACTATCTAGATATTAGTGAAATACCTTGACAACAGACTGTCTAGATGTTAGTGAAATACCTTGACAACGGACTACCTAGATATTAGTGAAATAACTTGACAACAGACTACCTCGATATTAGTGAAATAACTTGACAACAGACTACCTCGATGTTAGTAAAATAACTTGACAACAGACTACCCCGATATTAGTGAAATACCCTGACAACGGACTACCTAGATATAAGTGAAATAACTTGACAACAGACTACCTCGATGTTAGTGAAATAACTTGACAACAGACTACCTCGATATTAGAGAAATACCCTGACAACGGACTACCTTGATATAAGTGAAATAACTTGACAACAGACTACCTCGATATTAGAGAAATAACTTGACAACAGACTACCTAGATATTAGTGAAATAACTTGACAACAGACTACCCCGATATTAGTGAAATAACTTGATAACAAACTACCTCGATGTTAGTGAAATAACTTGACAACAGACTACCTCGATATAAGTGAAATACCCTGACAACGGACTACCTAGATATAAGTGAAATAACTTGACAACAGACTACCTCGATGTTAGTGAAATAACTTGACAACAGACTACCCCGATATAAGTGAAATAACTTGACAACAGACTACCTCGATGTTAGTGAAATAACTTGACAACAGACTACCCCGATATTAGTGAAATAACTTGACAACAGACTACCTCGATATAAGAGAAATAACTTGACAACAGACTACCTCGATAGTAGTGAAATACCTTGACAACAGACAACCTCGATATTAGAGAAATACCTTGACAACAGACTACCTCGATATTAGTGAAATAACTTGACAACAGACTACCTCGATATTAAGGAAACAACTTGACTGGGACGTAGGGCCCTACTTCATTTTGTACTTTGTTTGGTTCTTTTTTACTGACTCGTCTTAGATGATTTGTCTATTACCCAGTACACCATAAACAGCGGCAAACAACTTTTACATTTTTATTATAATAGCAATTAAAAAAACAATCGACCTGTCTACGAGTATAATAAACAAATGCAATTTATGATTTTAAAAAAATACATTGCAATACCGAATGCACACACACACACACACACACACACACACACACACACACACACACACACACAGAGTCGTTGTCTCAGACTTATTGACTTACCAGAAACTGTCCTGAAAAATATATAATGTTTGATGTTGTGGAAATCAGCATCAGTTTTGAAATGTTGATTTCAACTCCAGGTACGGAAACCATTTAAATCACATAAATAGTATGTTATAATATGATTGAACTTAATCAGGAAATAAAAAATAAAATTTAAATTTTAAAAAAGGCAAGAGATTTTTATTTATTTTCTGGTTTTCGTTCCCCTACAATCGATTGTGATTTGCCACCTGCTTGATGTCAAACAGGTTTTTTCGCGTTGAGCGAAACGATATGAAAAATATCAATGAGTTTATCCAGTATTGCAAGTGAAACTTTAGTCTTTATTACTTTTCTACATCAAATGTCGCTTTATTTATTATTATTATTATCATTTTATTATTATTATTATTATTATTATTATTTTTGGCCATATCGCCGTCTCATTTTTGCGTTTAGATGATTATATCACAAGTGTGATAACCTAAAATTTGTCCAAACTGAACATAATGATACGACTACCACAGATTATACAGCCACCTATGGAGCCCTGTTAGTACCACAGGCATATAAATATAATGAAATCGATCGCACAACTGTCCAAAATCAGGATTTCCGAAGTCGTGCGCTCGATTTTATTATATTTGTTTGTCTGTGGTACTAACGGGGCACCATAGCCATCATTGGTTTACAATTATACAAATGATAATTCAACTCTTGATGCTTTATATTTTTCATTTTTCTGAAATATTTCAATCATTTTACAATAAAAAGTGATTCTACCCCGGTAGACTGTGAGTGAGTCAGCTTGTTGCCTCATCTATTTGTTAAGAGTCCGTACGAGTGTCTCAAATGACACTTAATTCTCTCCAAAGACATTAAATGTCGACGAATATACGTAAAATAGACGGAGATGGCTTAATCTATCAGATTGTATAATAATATACAGAGTAAAAACACAAAATTATCTTCACTTAGCCTTAGTTCGGAAATTCCATAAACAGCGCACTATTGATAATCGATTAATTCAACATCATCGACGGAAGTGTGATTTTGTTTTTAATTAACTATAGTTATCGTCCGATTTTAGCTTTTAATGATTTTATCTGCCAAGCTGTTTCCGGATGCGTGCTTACAGATCACAGCTGAGGTTAAAATCCGAACTAAAAGATCTTATTGGGAGTCAGATTGTCACTTTGGTTGCCGATGGTCGGTTGGTTTTTCCTATTACTCCAGGTTCCTCCACCAATCCAAAAACTACCCTAGCTCTCGATGTGTAAAAGAATTTTGATTTGGGCGTAAACTGTCTCTTTTTCTACAACTGACGGTAAAGAAATAATATTAAATTTGTAAATAAATGTTTACAGATTGTTTCTAGATGGATAAAGGATGAATATTTGTACTTGAACTATAGTTGTATTATAATAATAAATGTGTGTGTGTGTGTGTGTGTGTGTGTGTGTGTGTGTGTGTGTGTGTGTTTGTGTGTGCACGGTAGCGGCGTAATAGAGCAAAATGAAAAAAAAAAAAATAATAACTAGAGATTGTAACTGGGATACCAGTTACGTATGAATCCCCACCCAGCCCTACCCCTCAGTGGGAAAGGACCTTAACTGTTTAACTTGTTTGGCAGTGCTGATAAAAATTTGATATATATTTTTAACAATTTAATACTGGTGTATTTTGATTGGACAAGTTTTCAACTTTGATTGATAGCAAATCTATTTCATGAACTTTGAGGTGTTTAACCAACAAATTTGATTGACGTGTGTCATGACTGTGAAGTAGCCATAACCCATATTAATGGATAATTGGCAAAGAGATTAAAGCAATTATACATATCAAAACATGTAATAATGCTATTGAATTTGTTTACAATTCTTTGAATAAGAATTTTTATCCTGTAAACTTGCCCTAAGAAATGAAATCAAGTATGCCATAAGATAATGTTTCTTGACTGAGGGTGGGTGTTAAGAATTCTGGCTTCCCACCCTACCTTCTCTTGAAAATGATTTCCTGGAGATTTTTAAGTCCATAATGAACAAGAAAATATACAGATGAGTGGAAGGGATTTTAACTATTTAAAAGCTATACATGTACATAGCACCACCAACAGTGGGAAATGACCTTAGGTGCCCTTTATTAATATCACTCTATTCAACTTTTCATAAGGAACCAGAAAATACATAAATTAGGGGTGGAGATTTAGTTTAAAATTAACTTAGCACCACCCAGCCCTACCCCTCAGTGGGAAAGGACCTTAGGGGTCTTTGATTAGTGTCATTCTTTTCATTTTATAATTAGGAACCAGAAAATATATACTGTAAAATATGTGAAAAACTGAAGTTGAAAAATGTTATCTCAGGAACTGAAATAATTTTACTGAATCAACGTTTGCCCAAAAATCAGAAATTTGTTCGATTGCTTATACAAACAGTTCCTGGAAACGCCATCTTTGGCCTACTTCGATTGCAACAACTCGAGTGTGTAGAGTTGAATTTTAAGAACCCTCTGCGCATGCGCTTACTCTAAATGAATCGAACGAAAACTCTATAGGAAGGTTAGAATTTCAATATGGAAGTCTTTGCCTATGAAATTTTTGATCAGGCATTAGACAACAACAATTGCCTTGTGTTAAATCAATTGAGACAATCAAAAAAGCTGGTGATACTAGCGTTAAATTTGCAGACTTTGAACAGGCATTGACCTATATCATAAAATGTTAAGGGATGTGGTTATATATATATATATATATATATATATATATATATATATATATATATATATATCAACGTATAAAAAACCGTCGGGGGTGGGGTAGATGGTCAGAAGAAAGTCGGACTAACTGCAGACGCACTACGCTTCCATGAAGCTAGTTAAGAAACATGATTGGAATAAGTCCGACTAAAACACGGAGGTAGGACCCACCCACCTCTGTGGAGCATTGTGGTCCCGTTATTGATACCCGTCAGCGTGCAAGTCATGAATATTCCTTGCGGAGTTGAAAATTCTGAGCTACAACCATATCGGTATCGGATTGGCTGTGGAGACAAAAATTAAACAATGAATTTATTTTCAAAATATTTTATGTGAATCTTATGCTGTATCACAATGTAATATAATTTAAACCAAGGGTCGATTTGGTAAGCACATGTCGATCTGTTAATATCAGACATTATTCAACACAGTTTCAATACCCGGAAAAAAATTTTCAGATATATAGAACGGTAAATAACCTATTTTCATGCTTACTTCATAGCAGAAAAATAGAAAAATAATTTATCAAAAAAGTAAATATTCGAATTCCATTTATTTAGTCACAAATGTTCCAATTTTCATACTTACACGTTTTCTTCTTTGCAATTTGCCGCCATATTTAACTCTATTAAACCTGCTACGTAGGTGGGTTAAACTCTACTCGGTTCAAAAGGTCAAAGTGATGACGTTGCAGAGTATTTTTCCCTGTTCGATTGCAACTCGGGTTATTTGGGTTTCGCGAGTAGTTGCAATCGAAGTAGGCCTTTGAGGCCATTTTACGGTACTCTAGTAAGGATGATTCAGGTATATTGTTGGGTGATATTAGCAGACTGAACAAGTACGGAACAACGGCAGATTGTATAAATAATTTAAAACTCAAAAACGTATGCTATTGCAAAATTCAAACAAAATAAACCTGTTTCTTTAAAAAACGGGAATTCCCAATTGGGACTTTTTTAAAGCTTTGTTTCAAGTAATTCTGCATCAAAGTATTAATGATTGTGACAGAATAAGGAAAACCCATACTTATATGATTTTCAGGGGTTCCGAATTCAGATCTTTTGTTCACAAAAGTTTCATTCCAGTACTATTTTGGAAACAAAAACCTCTCAACAAATGCCTCGATATATGTGAAAGAATCTTGCATGGGGCATAAAACACCACTAATGTAATCTGTTCAGTCCTAGACCTCTGATTGCTCATTAACAATCTTATATATATATATATATATATATACCTGAAGATAAAGAAATCTAGTTACAGTCTTGTTTATTTTTTTCTTTCATTTATTTATTCAAGTATACTATATACAAAATGACCAATGTTTAATAAATCTATACAAAATTAAACAATAACTAATCCCAATGTAATCATAGATTTCAAATCCAAGAATAATCATGAATCACAAATCCAAGTGTAATCATGAATTATGAATACCAGTGTTATCACAAATCCCAGTGTAATCACAAATTCCAGTGTAATCACAAATCACAAATTCCAGTGTAATCACGAATCACAAATCCAATTAAAATCCCATCATGGTTTACAAATCCCAGTGTAATCATGAATCCCAGTTTAACCATGGATCACAAATCTAAGTGTAATCATGGATAATGAATCCCAGTATAATTATGGTTTACAAATCCCAGTGTAATCGTGGATAATGAATCCCAGTATAATTATGTATCACAAATCACAGTGTAATCTTGGATCATAAATCCCAGATTAATCATGGATAACAAATCTGAGTGAAATTATGGATCACAAATCCCAGTGTTATCATGAATCGCAAATCCCAGTGTATTCATGATCACAAATCCCAGTGTTATCATGAATCACAAATCCCAATGTATTCATGATCACAAATCCCCAGTGTAATCATGAATCGCAAATCCCAGTGTATTCATGATCACAAATCCCCAGTGTAATCATGAATCGCAAATCCCAGTGTATTCATGATCACAAATCCCCAGTGTAATCATGAATCGCAAATCCCAGTGTATTCATGATCACAAATCCCCAGTGAAATCATGAATCGCAAATCCCAGTGTATTCATGATCACAAATCCCCAGTGTAATCATGAATCGCAAATCCCAGTGTATTCATGATCACAAATCCCCAGTGTAATCATGAATCGCAAATCCCAGTGTATTATGATCACAAATCCCCAGTGAAATCATGAATCGCAAATCCCAGTGTATTCATGATCACAAATCCCCAGTGTAATCACGAATCGCAAATCCCAGTGTATTCATGATCACAAATCCCCAGTGTAATCATGAATCGCAAATCCCAGTGTATTGATGATCACAAATCCCCAGTGAAATCATGAATCGCAAATCCCAGTGTATTCATGATCACAAATCCCCAGTGTTATCATGAATCGCAAATCCAAGTGTATTCATGATCACAAATCCCCAGTGAAATCTTGAATCGCAAATCCCAGTGTATTGATGATCACAAATCCCCAGTGAAATCATGAATCGCAAATCCCAGTGTATTCATGATCACAAATCCCCAGTGTAATCATGAATCGCAAATCCCAGTGTATTCATGATCACAAATCCCCAGTGTAATCATGAATTGCAAATCCCAGTGTATTCATGATCACAAATCCCCAGTGTAATCACGAATCGCAAATCCAAATGTAATCATGATTTACAAATCCCAGTGTTGATTTAGATCTCTAATCCAAGTATAATAATTAATCACAAATCTCAATGTGAGGAATTTTTCGTGTACTTTTAGTTCTTTTGCAGTACTTACCAGATAAAATTGCAAGAATATTAACTGGGGTTTAAAACAAATTTCCCAATGCACTCTCTGAGTGTGGTCTTCATTGGCCAAGTGGTACTAATGCACCAGTGTCATCACTGCCCTTGTTGGAGTCTCACTTTGGCAGAGCCTTTGTCAAATGACTTGTCTATGTTTGGCTGTTTTCATCATCTCACTCACCGACTTCATGGTGGAAAATCAAAAAAAAAAAAAAAAAAAAAAAATCATTCATCAAAAGCTGACTTTGTCCAAAAATAGCTGCTACTTTATTAATGGTTGGTTATATCCAAATGCTGTCCAAAAATAGCTAATACTTTATTAATGGTTGGCTATATCCAAATGCTACTTTATCAATGGCTTGCTATGTTACAATATTACTTTACCAATGGCTGGCTATGTCCTAATTATACTTTATCAATAGCTGGCTATGTCTAAATACTACTACATCAATAGCTGGCTATATCTTTTAATGCATGGATGGCTGTTTTAATACTGCTACATCAATGACTGGCTCTGTCTAAATACTTTATCAATTGCTGGCTATATCTTTATACTTCATTAATGGATGGCTATTTTTAATACTGCTGCATCAATTTTCTGGTTATGTTTAAATACTACCATATCAATGGCTGGTTATGTCTTAATACAACTACATCAATGGCTGGTTATGTCTGAATACTACCATATCAATGGCTGGTTATGTCTTAATACTACCATATCAATGGTTGGCTTTGTCTTAATACCACCTAACCATTGGCCAGCTATGTCTCAATACTTATACATCAATGGCTGGCTATGTCTCAATACTACTACGTCAATGGCTGTCTATGTCTCAAAACAACTACATGAATGGCTGGCTGAGTCTTAATACAACTACATCAATGGCTGTCTATGTCTCAATACAACTACATCAATGGCTGGCTATGTCTTAATACAACTACATCAATGGCTGGCTATGTCTTCCTACTACTACATCAATGGCTGGCTATGTCTCAATACAACTACATCATTGGCTGCCTATGTCTGAATACTTCTTCATCAATGGTTGCCTATGTCTAAATACTTCTTCATCAATGGCAGTCTATGTCTAAATACTTCTTCATCAATGGCAGTCTACGTCAAAATACTTCTTCTTCAATGGCAGTCTATGTCAAAATACTTCTTCATCAATGGCAGATTATGTCAAAATACTTCTTCATCAATGGCTGCCTATGTCAAAATACTTCTTCATCAATGGCAGTCTATGTCAAAATATTTCTTCATCAATGGCAGTCTATGTCAAAATACTTCTTCATCAATGGCGGTCTATGTCAAAATACTTCTTTATCAATGGCGGTCTATGTCAAAATACTTCTTGATCAATGGCTGCCTATGTCTAAATACTTCTTCATCAATGGCAGTCTATGTCAAAATACTTCTTCATCAATGGCGGTCTATGTCAAAATATTTCTTCATCAATGGCAGTCTATGTCAAAATACTTCTTCATCAATGGCAGTCTATGTCAAAATACTTCTTTATCAATGGCGGTCTATGTCTAAATACTTCTTCATCAATGGCGGTCTATGTCAAAATACTTCTTCGTCAATGGCAGTCTATGTCAAAATACTTCTTTATCAATGGCGGTCTATGTCTAAATACTTCTTCATCAATGGCAGTCTATGTCAAAATACTTCTTCATCAATGGCAGTCTATATCAAAATACTTCTTCATCAATGGCGGTCTATGTCAAAATATTTCTTCATCAATGGCTGTCTATGTCAAAATACTTCTTCATCAATGGCTGTCTATGTCAAAATACTTCTTCATCAATGGCAGTCTATGTCAAAATACTTCTTGATCAATGGCGGTCTATGTCTAAATACTTCTTGATCAATGGCTGCCTATGTCTAAATACTTCTTCATCAATGGCAGTCTATGTCAAAATACTTCTTCATCAATGGCGGTCTATGTCAAAATATTTCTTCATCAATGGCTGTCTATGTCAAAATACTTCTTTATCAATGGCAGTCTATGTCAAAATACTTCTTCATCAATGGCTGCCTATGTCTAAATACTTCTTCATCAATGGCAGTCTATGTCAAAATACTTCTTCATCAATGGCGGTCTATGTCAAAATATTTCTTCATCAATGGCTGTCTATGTCAAAATACTTCTTCATCAATGGCGGTCTATGTCTAAATACTTCTTGATCAATGGCTGCCTATGTCTAAATACTTCTTCATCAATGGCAGTCTATGTCAAAATACTTCTTCATCAATGGCGGTCTATGTCAAAATATTTCTTCATCAATGGCTGCCTATGTCTAAATACTTCTTCATCAATGGCAGTCTATGTCAAAATACTTCTTCATCAATGGCGGTCTATGTCAAAATATTTCTTCATCAATGGCGGTCTATGTCAAAATATTTCTTCATCAATGGCGGTCTATGTCAAAATACTTCTTGATCAATGGCTGCCTATGTCTAAATACTTCTTCATCAATGGCAGTCTATGTCAAAATATTTCTTCATCAATGGCTGTCTATGTCAAAATACTTCTTCATCAATGGCAGTCTATGTCAAAATACTTCTTCATCAATGGCGGTCTATGTTAAAATACTTCTTGATCAATGGCTGCCTATGTGTAAATACTTCTTCATCAATGGCAGTCTATGTCAAAATACTTCTTCATCAATGGCGGTCTATGTCAAAATATTTCTTCATCAATGGCTGTCTATGTCAAAATACTTCTTCATCAATGGCAGTCTATGTAAAATACTTCTTCATCAATGGCGGTCTATGTCTAAATACTTCTTGATCAATGGCTGCCTATGTCTAAATTCTTCTTCATCAATGGCAGTCTATGTCAAAATACTTCTTCATCAATGGCGGTCTATGTCAAAATATTTCTTCATCAATGGCTGTCTATGTCAAAATACTTCTTTATCAATGGCGGTCTATGTCAAAATACTTCTTCATCAATGGCAGTCTATGTCAAAATACTTCTTCATCAATGGCAGTCTATGTCAAAATACTTCTTTATCAATGGCAGTCTACGTCAAAATACTTCTTCATCAATGGCAGTCTCCGTCAAAATATTTCTTCATCAATGGGAGATTATGTCAAAATACTTCTTCATCAATGGCAGTCTATGTCATAATATTAGTTTGTCAGTAATTGGATATGTCCTAATCCTTTGTCATCAATTGCTTGCTTATTTTGTATACCATTTCATCAATGGTTGGCCGTCTAAATGCTACTTTATTGATCACAGTCTGTGTCTGAATGCCACTTCAAAAATGGCAGACTATGTCTGTACATTATCAGTTGCTGGCTATATCAAAATACTACATAAATGACAGGCTATGTAGTCTAGTCAATCTACAGTTTGACCCCAAACTAATTGCAACAGAACAAATTTTTTTTTTAGTCTTTCACAATCTAATGTTTCTATAGTGATGAGGAATTAATAACAGAATACTCAAAGTAATGAAGTAGAAGTATAGAAAAGTTTTGTTTTTAACCTGAGAAATACATATTTTATCATTTTTGTGTATAACATTTAATGTATTGGAGACGAATAAATCTTTTTTCCATCTCATCAACATGCCCTTAATCAGCGTATTCAATAAATTCTTTCAACAAAATAATTAATTTTTTTTTTACATTCCATTTACATATTACATTCTAAATTGTTTCAAATTATCTATTTTAAGTCTATGTATAAATTTCCATCTAATTTCTAGGTTGTTCTTCATACAGTATCAGAGACAACTTTAAGTTTTTGAAAAGTTTTGTGTAAAATTTAGGATCACAATACAGAGTTATCTCCCTTTTCTGTAGAAAATGCTATTGGTAACTTCAATTGGCTAAAAACCCCAATTCCACTGGATTAAAATTGGTAGATTTTTTATGGTAAATAAAACACAATTCCTAAAAACAATCACATAAAAATATTTTCTGTTCCAATTACTTTGAGGTTTGACCCTATTTTTTCATAGATTAACTAGACTTATGTCCTAATATTACTTCATGAATGGCTGGCTATGTCTAAATACTACATTGATGGCTGGCTATATTTTAATATTTCTTCATGAATGTCTGGCTATGTCTAAATACTACATTGATGGCTGGCTATATTTTAATATTTCTTCATGAATGTCTGGCTATGTCTAAATACTACATTGATGGCTGGCTATATTTTAATATTTCTTCATGAATGTCTGGCTATGTCTAAATACTACAATAATGGCTGGCTATATTTTAATACTTCTTCATGAATGGCTGGCTATGTCTAAATACTACATTAATGGCTGGCTTTATTTAAATACTTCTTTATGAATGTCTGGCTATGTCTAAATACTACATTGATGGCTAGCTATATTTTAATATTTCTTCATGAATGTCTGGCTATATCTAAATACTACATTGATGGCTAGCTATATTTTAATATTTCTTCATGAATGTCTGCTTATGTCTAAATACTACATTGATGGCTGGCTATATTTTAATACTTCTTCATGAATGTCTGGCTATGTCTTAATACTATTATAATGGCTGGCTATATTTTAATACTTCTTCATGAATGTCTGGCTATGTCTTAATACTACATTAATGGCTGGCTATATTTTAATACTTCTTCATGAATGTCTGGCTATGTCTTAATACTATAATAATGGCTGGCTATATTTTAATACTTCTTTATGAATGTCTGGCTATGTCTTAATACTATAATAATGGCTGGCTATATTTTAATACTTCTTTATGAATGTCTGGCTATGTCTTAATACTATAATAATGGCTGGCTATATTTTAATACTTCTTTATGAATGTCTGGCTATGTCTTAATACTATAATAATGGCTGGCTATATTTTAATACTTCTTTATGAATGTCTGGCTATGTCTTAATACTATAATAATGGCTGGCTATATTTTAATACTTCTTCATGAATGTCTGGCTATGTCTTAATACTATAATAATGGCTGGCTATATTTAAATACTTCTTTATGAATGTCTGGCTATGTCTAAATACTACATTGATGGCTAGCTATATTTTAATATTTCTTCATGAATGTCTGGCTATGTCTAAATACTACATTAATGGCTGGCTATATTTAAATACTTCTTCATGAATTTCTGGCTATGTCTAAATACTACATTGATTGCTGGCTATATTTTAATACTTCTTCATGAATGGCTGGCTATGTCTAAATACTACATTAATGGCTGGCTATATTTAAATACTTCTTTATGAATGTCTGGCTATGTCTAAATACTACATTGATGGCTAGCTATATTTTAATATTTCTTCATGAATGTCTGGCTATGTCTAAATACTACATTAATGGCTGGCTATATTTAAATACTTCTTCATGAATTTCTGGCTATGTCTAAATACTACATTAATGGCTGGCTATATTTTAATACTTCTTCATGAATGGCTGGCTATGTCTAAATTCTACAATAATGGATGGCTACATTTGAATATTTCTTCATGAATGACTGACTATATCTAAATACTACATTGATTGCTGGCTATATTTTAATACTTCTTCATGAATGTCTAGCTATGTCTTAATACTATAATAATGGCTGGTTATATTTTAATATTTCTTCATGAATGGCTGGCTATGTCTAAATACTACATTAATGGCTGGCTATATTTTAATATTTCTTCATGAATGTCTGCTTATGTCTAAATACTACATGAATGGCTGGCTATATTTTAATATTTCTTCATGAATGGCTGGCTATGTCTAAATACTACATTGATTGCTGGCTATATTTTCATATTTCTTCATGAATGGCTGGCTATGTCTAAATACTACATTAATGGCTGGCTACATTTGAATATTTCTTCATGAATGGCTGACTATATCTAAATACTACATTGATTGCTGGCTATATTTTAATACTTCTTCATGAATGTCTGGCTATGTCTAAATACTACAATAATGGCTGGCTAGATTATAATACTTCTTCATGAATGCCTGGCTATGTCTAAATACTACATTAATGGCTGACTAGATTTTAATAATTCTTCATTAATGACTAGCTAGGTCTAAATCCTACATTAATGGCTGACAAAATTTTAAAACTTCTTCATGAATGGCTGGTTAGGTCAAAATACTACTTCATCATTGGATGGCTTTTTCTTAATACTACATTTTATAGCAGACGAGGTTTTAATACTTAATATATAAATGGATGGCTATGTCTAAACACTAATTCATCAATGGATGGATATGTTTTATACTTCCTCATAAATGTCTGACTATGTCTTAATGCTATTTCATCAATGACTGGCTATGTCCAAATACTTCTACATCATTGGCTGGCTATGTCTAAATTCTTCTTCATGACTGGCTGGCTAAATCAAAATACTTGATTAATGGCTGGCTATAATTTTATACTTCTTCATGAATGGCTGGCTAAGTATAAATACTACATTAATGGTTGGCTATATTTTAATACTTCCTCATGAATGGCTGGCTATGTCTTAATACTACATTGATGGCTGGCTATATTTTAATACTTTTTCAGGAAAATCTGGCTGTGTCTAAATACTACATTAATTGCTGGCTAGATTTTAATACTTCTTCATAAATGGCTGGCTATGTCTCAATACTACAAGTATGGCTGGCTATATTTTAATACTTCTTCATTAATGACTAGCTAGGTCTAAATACTACATTAATGGCTGGCTATATTTGAATACTTCTTCATGAATGGCTGGTTAGGTCAAAATACTACATCGATGGATGGCTTTTTCTAAATACTACATTAATAGCAGGTTAGGTTTTAATACTTCTATATAAATGGATGGCTATGTCTTAACACTAATTCATCAATGGTTGGATATGTTTTATACTTCCTCATAAATGTCTGGCTATGTCTCTATACTACTACATCATTGGCTGGCTATTTCTAAATACTACTTTATCAATGGCTGACTATTTCTAAATACTACTTCATCAATTGCGGACTATGTCTAAATACTTCTTCATCAATGGCTGGCTATGTCTAAATACTTCTTCATCAATGGCTGACTATGTCTAAATACTACTTCATCAATGGCTGACTTTGTCTAAATACTTCTACATGAATGGCTGGCTATGTCTAAAAACTACAACATGAATGGCTGGCTTTGTCCTAATACTACCTAATTAATGGCCGACTATATTTCAATACCCCTTAATAAATGTCTGGATATGTCTCAATACTACATCATCAATGGCTGGCTATTTCTTAACACTACTGCATCAATGTCTGGCTTTGTCGTAAAACAACTTCATCAGTGGCTGGCTATGTCTTATTACTACTACATCAATGGCTAGCTATGTCCAATACTAATTCTTTCATGGCTGCCTATGTCTCAATACTACTTCATCAATGGTTGGCTATGTCTCAATACTACATCATCAATGTCTGCCCATGTCGTAATACTACTACATCAATGGCTGGCTATGTCTCAATACAACTACATCAATGGCTTGCTATGTCTCAATACAACTACATCAATGGCTGGCTATGTCGTAATACTACTACATCAATGGCTGGCTATGTCTCGATACAATTACATCAATGGCTGGCTATGTATTAATACTACTACATCAATGGCTGGCTATGTCTCAATACTACTTTATCAAAGGCTGCCTATGTCTCAATACAACTATATCAATGGCTGGCTATGTATTAATACTGCTACATCAATGGCTGGCTATATCTCGATACAACTACATCAATGGCTGGCTATGTATTAATACTACTACATCAATGGCTGTCTATGTCTCAATACAACTTCATCAATGGCTGGCTTTGTTTTAATACTACTACATCTATGGCTGGCTATGTCTCGATACAACTACATCAATGGCTTACTATGTCCCAATACTACTACATCAATGGCTTGCTATGTCTCAATACAACTACATCAATGGCTGGCTATGTCTCAATACTACTTTATCAAAGGCTGTCTATGTCTCGATACAACTACATCAATGGCTGGCTATGTATTAATACTGCTACATCAATGGCTGGTTATGTCTCGTAACAACTACATCAATGGCTGGCTATGTATTAATACTACTACATCTATGGCTGGCTATGTCTCGATAAAACTACATCCATGGCTTACTATGTTTCAATACTACTACATCAATGGCTGGCTATGTCTCAATAAAACTACATCAACGGCTGGCTATGTCTCAATACAACTACATCAACGGCTGGCTATGTCTCAATACAACTACATCAATGGCTGGCTATGTCTCAATACAACTAAATCAATGGCTAGCCATGTTGCAATACTACAACATCAATGGCTGGCTATGTCTCAATGCTACTACATGAATGGCTGGCTATTTCTCAATACAACTAAATCAATGGCTGGCTATGTCTCGATACAACTACATCCATGGCTTACTATGTTTCAATACTACTACATCAATGGCTGTCTATGTCTCAATACAACTTCATCAATGGCTGGCTTTGTTTTAATACTACTACATCTATGGCTGGCTATGTCTCGATACAACTACATCAATGGCTTACTATGTCCCAATACTACTACATCAATGGCTTGCTATGTCTCAATACAACTACATCAATGGCTGGCTATGTCTCAATACTACTTTATCAAAGGCTGTCTATGTCTCGATACAACTACATCAATGGCTGGCTATGTATTAATACTGCTACATCAATGGCTGGTTATGTCTCGTAACAACTACATCAATGGCTGGCTATGTATTAATACTACTACATCTATGGCTGGCTATGTCTCGATAAAACTACATCCATGGCTTACTATGTTTCAATACTACTACATCAATGGCTGGCTATGTCTCAATAAAACTACATCAACGGCTGGCTATGTCTCAATACAACTACATCAATGGCTGGCTATGTCTCAGTTCTACTTTATCAATGGCTGGCTATGTATCAATACAACTACATCAATGGCTGGCTTTGTCTCAATACAACTACATATATGGCTCCCTATGTATTAATATTGCTACATCAATGGCTGGCTATGTCTCAATACTACTACATCAATGGCTGGCTATGTCTCAATACTTCTTCACCAATGACTGTCTATGTCTCAGTACTACTTCACCAGTGACTGTCTATGTATCAATACTACTACATTAATGGCTGACTATGTCTCAATACAACTACATCAATGGCTGGCTATGTCTCAATACTTCTTTATCAATGGCTGGTTATGTCTCAATACAACTACATCAATGGCTGGCTATGTCTCAATACAACTACATCAATGGCTGGCTATGTTTTAATACTACTACATCAATGGGTGGCTATGTCTTAATACTTCTTTATCAATTGCTGGCTATGTCTTGATAGAACTACATCAATGGCTGGCTATGTCTCAATACTTATACATCAATGGCTGTCTATGTCTCTATACAACTACATCAATGGCTGTCTTATAATGTCTAAATACAACTACATCAATGGCTGGCTGAGTCTTAATACTACTACATCAAAGGCTAACTATGTCTCAATACAACCACATCAATGGCTGGCTATGTCTCAATACAACTAAATCAATGGCTAGCTATGTCGCAATACCACAACATCAATGGCTGGCTATGTCTCAATGCTACTACATGAATGGCTGGCTATGTCTCAATACTTCTTTATCAATTGCTGGCTATGACTTGATACAACTACATCAATGGCTGGCTATGTCTCAATACAACTACATGAATGGCTGGCTATTTCTCAATACAACTACATCAATGGCTGGCTATGTCTCAGTTCTACTTTATCAATGGCTGGCTATGTATCAATACAACTACATCAATGGCTGGCTTTGTCTCAATACTACTACATCAATGGCTGGCTATGTCTCTATCTAACTACATCAATGGCTGGCTATGTCTCGATACAACTACATCAATAGCTAGCTATGTCTCAATACTACTACATCAATGGCTGGCTATGTCTCAGTACTACTTTATCAATGGCTGGCTATATCTCAGTACAACTACATATATGGCTTGCTATGTATTGATATTGCTACATCAATGGCTGGCTATGTCTCAATACTACTATATCAATGGCTTGCTATGTCTCAATACCACTTCACCAATGGCTTGCTATGTCTCAATACAATTAAATCAATGTCTAGCCATGTTGCAATACTACAACATCAATGGCTGGCTATGTCTCAATGCTACTACATGAATGGCTGGCTATTTTTCAATACAACTAAATCAATGGCTGGCTATGTCTCAATACAACTACATCAATGGCTGGCTATGTCTCAGTTCTACTTTATCAATGGCTGGCTATGTATCAATACAACTACATCAATGGCTGGCTTTGTCTCAATACAACTACATATATGGCTCCCTATGTATTAATATTGCTACATCAATGGCTGGCTATGTCTCAATACTACTACATCAATGGCTGGCTATGTCTCAATACTTCTTCACCAATGACTGTCTATGTCTCAGTACTACTTCACCAGTGACTGTCTATGTATCAATACTACTACATTAATGGCTGACTATGTCTCAATACAACTACATCAATGGCTGGCTATGTCTCAATACTTCTTTATCAATGGCTGGTTATGTCTCAATACAACTACATCAATGGCTGGCTATGTCTCAATACAACTACATCAATGGCTGGCTATGTTTTAATACTACTACATCAATGGGTGGCTATGTCTTAATACTTCTTTATCAATTGCTGGCTATGTCTTGATAGAACTACATCAATGGCTGGCTATGTCTCAATACTTATACATCAATGGCTGTCTATGTCTCTATACAACTACATCAATGGCTGTCTTATAATGTCTAAATACAACTACATCAATGGCTGGCTGAGTCTTAATACTACTACATCAAAGGCTAACTATGTCTCAATACAACCACATCAATGGCTGGCTATGTCTCAATACAACTAAATCAATGGCTAGCTATGTCGCAATACCACAACATCAATGGCTGGCTATGTCTCAATGCTACTACATGAATGGCTGGCTATGTCTCAATACTTCTTTATCAATTGCTGGCTATGACTTGATACAACTACATCAATGGCTGGCTATGTCTCAATACAACTACATGAATGGCTGGCTATTTCTCAATACAACTACATCAATGGCTGGCTATGTCTCAGTTCTACTTTATCAATGGCTGGCTATGTATCAATACAACTACATCAATGGCTGGCTTTGTCTCAATACTACTACATCAATGGCTGGCTATGTCTCTATCTAACTACATCAATGGCTGGCTATGTCTCGATACAACTACATCAATAGCTAGCTATGTCTCAATACTACTACATCAATGGCTGGCTATGTCTCAGTACTACTTTATCAATGGCTGGCTATATCTCAGTACAACTACATATATGGCTTGCTATGTATTGATATTGCTACATCAATGGCTGGCTATGTCTCAATACTACTATATCAATGGCTTGCTATGTCTCAATACCACTTCACCAATGGCTTGCTATGTCTCAATACAACTACATCAATGGCTGGCTATGTATTAATACTGCTACATCAATGGCTGGCTATGTTTCAATACTACTACATCAATGGCTGGCTATGTCTCAATACTACTTTATCAATGGCTGGCTATGTCTCAATACAACTACATCAATGGCTTGCTATGTATTAATACTGCTACATCTATGGCTGGCTATGTCTCAATACTACTACATCAATGGCTTTCTCTGTCTCAATACAACTACATCAATGGCTGGCTATGTCTCAATACAACTAAATCAATGGCTAGCTATGTCGCAATACTACAACATCAATGGCTGGCTATGTCTCAATGCTACTACATGAATGGCTGGCTATGTCTCAATACTATTACATCAATGGCTAGTTATGTGTCAATGCTACTACGTCAATGGCTGGCTATGTCTCGATACAACTACATCAATTGCTGACTATGTCTCAATACTACTACATCAATGGCTGGCTATGTCTCAATACAACTACATCAATGGCTTGCTATGTATCAATACTACTACATCAATGGCTGGCTATGTCTCAATACTACTACATCAATGGCTGCCTATGTCGTCATACTACTACATCAATGGCTGGCTATGTCTCAATACAACTACATCAAAGGCTGCCTATGTCTCAATACAACTATATCAATGGCTGGCTATGTATTAATACTGCTACATCAATGGCTGGCTATATCTCGATACAACTACATCAATGGCTGGCTATGTCTCAATACAACTTCATCAATGGCTGGCTTTGTTTTAATACTACTACATCTATGGCTGGCTATGTCTCGATACAACTACATCAATGGCTTACTATGTCCCAATACTACTACATCAATGGCTTGCTATGTCTCAATACAACTACATCAATGGCTGGCTATGTCTCAATACTACTTTATCAAAGGCTGTCTATGTCTCGATACAACTACATCAATGGCTGGCTATGTATTAATACTGCTACATCAATGGCTGGTTATGTCTAGTAACAACTACATCAATGGCTGGCTATGCATTAATACTACTACATCTATGGCTGGCTATGTCTCGATACAACTACATCCATGGCTTACTATGTTTCCATACTACTACATCAATGGCTGGCTATGTCTCAATAAAACTACATCAACGGCTGGCTATGTCTCAATACAACTACATCAATGGCTGGCTATGTCTCAATACAACTAAATCAATGGCTAGCCATGTCGCAATACTACAACATCAATGGCTGGCTATGTCTCAATGCTACTACATGAATGGCTGGCTATTTCTCAATACAACTAAATCAATGGCTGGCTATGTCTCAATACAACTACATCAATGGCTGGCTATGTCTCAGTTCTACTTTATCAATGGCTGGCTATGTATCAATACAACTACATCAATGGCTGGCTTTGTCTCAATACTACTACATCAATGGCTGGCTATGTCTCTATACAACTACATCAATGGCTGGCTATGTCTCGATACAACTACATCAATAGCTAGCTATGTCTCAATACTACTACATCAATGGCTGGCTATGTCTCAGTACTACTTTATCAATGGCTGGCTATATCTCAGTACAACTACATATATGGCTTGCTATGTATTGATACTGCTACATCAATGGCTGGCTATGTCTCAATACTACTATATCAATGGCTTGCTATGTCTCAATACCACTTCACCAATGGCTTGCTATGTGTCAATACAACTACATCAATGGCTGGCTATGTATTAATCCTGCTACATCAATGGCTGGCTATGTCTCAATACTACTACATCAATGGCTGGCTATGTCTCAATACAACTACATCAATGGCTTGCTATGTATTAATACTGCTACATCTATGGCTGGCTATGTCTCAACACTACTACATCAATGGCTTTCTCTGTCTCGGTACTACTTTATCAATGGCTGGCTATATCTCAGTACAACTACATATATGGCTTGCTATGTATTGATACTGCTACATCAATGGCTGGCTATGTCTCAATACAACTACATCAATGGCTTGCTATGTATCAATACTACTACATCAATGGCTGGTTATGTCTCAATACTACTACATCAATGGCTGCCTATGTCGTAATACTACTACATCAATGGCTGGCTATGTCTCAATACAACTACATCAAAGGCTGCCTATGTCTCAATACAACTATATCAATGGCTGGCTATGTATTAATACTGCTACATCAATGGCTGGCTATATCTCGATACAACTACATCAATGGCTGGCTATGTCTCAATACAACTTCATCAATGGCTGGCTTTGTTTTAATACTACTACATCTATGGCTGGCTATGTCTCGATACAACTACATCAATGGCTTACTATGTCCCAATACTACTACATCAATGGCTTGCTATGTCTCAATACAACTACATCAATGGCTGGCTATGTCTCAATACTACTTTATCAAAGGCTGTCTATGTCTCGATACAACTACATCAATGGCTGGCTATGTATTAATACTGCTACATCAATGGCTGGTTATGTGTCGTAACAACTACATCAATGGCTGGCTATGTATTAATACTACTACATCTATGGCTGGCTATGTCTCGATACAACTACATCCATGGCTTACTATGTTTCCATACTACTATATCAATGGCTGGCTATGTCTCAATAAAACTACATCAACGGCTGGCTATGTCTCAATAGAACTACATCAATGGCTGGCTATGTCTCAATACAACTAAATAAATGGCTAGCCATGTCGCAATACTACAACATCAATGGCTGGCTATGTCTCAATGCTACTACATGAATGGCTGGCTATTTCTCAATACAACTAAATCAATGGCTGGCTATGTCTCAATACAACTACATCAATGGCTGGCTATGTCTCAGTTCTACTTTATCAATGGCTGGCTATGTATCAATACAACTACATCAATGGCTGGCTTTGTCTCAATACTACTACATCAATGGCTGGCTATGTCTCTATACAACTACATCAATGGCTGGCTATGTCTCGATACAACTACATCAATAGCTAGCTATGTCTCAATACTACTACATCAATGGCTGGCTATGTCTCAGTACTACTTTATCAATGGCTGGCTATATCTCAGTACAACTACATATATGGCTTGCTATGTATTAATCCTGCTACATCAATGGCTGGCTATGTCTCAATACTACTACATCAATGGCTGGCTATGTCTCAATACAACTACATCAATGGCTTGCTATGTATTAATACTGCTACATCTATGGCTGGCTATGTCTCAACACTACTACATCAATGGCTTTCTCTGTCTCAGTACTACTTTATCAATGGCTGGCTATATCTCAGTACAACTACATATATGGCTTGCTATGTATTGATACTGCTACATCAATGGCTGGCTATGTCTCAATACTACTATATCAATGGCTTGCTATGTCTCAATACCATTTCACCAATGGCTTGCTATGTCTCAATACAACTACATCAATGGCTGGCTATGTATTAATCCTGCTACATCAATGGCTGGCTATGTCTCAATACTACTACATCAATGGCTGGTTATGTCTCAATACAACTACATCAATGGCTTGCTATGCATTAATACTGCTACATCTATGGCTGGCTATGTCTCAATACTACTACATCAATGGCTTTCTCTGTCTCAATACAACTACATCAATGGCTGGCTATGTCTCAATACAGCTAAATCAATGGCTAGCTATGTTGCAATACAACAACATCAATGGCTGGCTATGTCTCAATGCTACTACATGAATGGCTGGCTATGTCTCAATAGTATTACATCAATGGCTGGTTATGTGTCAATGCTACTACGTCAATGGCTGGCTATGTCTCGATACAACTACATCAATTGCTGACTATGTCTCAATACTACTACATCAATGGCTGGCTATGTCTCAATACAACTACATATATGGCTCCCTATGTATTAATACTGCTACATCAATGGCTGGCTATGTCTCAATACTACTACATCAATGGCTGGCTATGTCTCAATACAACTACATCAATGGCTGGCTATGTCTCAATACTTCTTCACCATGACTGTCTATGTCTCATTACTACTACATCAATGGCTGGCTGTGTTTTCATACTATTATATGAATGGCTGGCTATGTCTCAATACCACTTCACCAATAGCTTGCTATGTCTCAATACTACTAAATCAATGGCTTGCTATGTCTCAATACTACTTTATCAATGGCTGGCTATGTCTCAATACTACTTTATCAATGGCTGGCTATGTCTCAATACAACTACATCAATGGCTTGCTATGTATTAATACTGCTACATCTATGGCTGGCTATGTCTCAATACTACTACATCAATGGCTTTCTCTGTCTCAATACAACTACATCATGGCTGGCTATGTCTCAATACAACTAAATCAATGGCTAGCTATGTTGCAATACTACAACATCAATGGCTGGCTATGTCTCAATGCTACTACATGAATGGCTGGCTATGTCTCAATAGTATTACATCAATGGCTGGTTATGTGTCAATGCAACTACGTCAATGGCTGGCTATGTCTCGATACAACTACATCAATTGCTGACTATGTCTCAATACTACTACATCAATGGCTGGCTATGTCTCAATACAACTACATATATGGCTCCCTATGTATTAATACTGCTACATCAATGGCTGGCTATGTCTCAATACTACTACATCAATGGCTGGCTATGTCTCAATACTTCTTCACCAATGACTGTCTATGTCTCAGTACTACTTCACCAGTGACTGTCTATGTATCAATACTACTACATTAATGGCTGACTATGTCTCAATACAACTACATCAATGGCTGGCTATGTCTCAATACTTCGTTATCAATGGCTGGTTATGTCTCAATACAACTACATCAATGGCTGGCTATGTCTCAATACAACTACATCAATGGCTGGCTATGTTTTAATACTACTACATCAATGGGTGGCTATGTCTTAATACTTCTTTATCAATTGCTGGCTATGTCTTGATAGAACTACATCAATGGCTGGCTATGTCTCAATACTTATACATCAATGGCTGTCTATGTCTCTATACAACTACATCAATGGCTGTCTTATAATGTCTAAATACAACTACATCAATGGCTGGCTGAGTCTTAATACTACTACATCAAAGGCTAACTATGTCTCAATACAACTACATCAATGGCTGGCTATGTCTCAATACAACTAAATCAATGGCTAGCTATATCGCAATACCACAACATCAATGGCTGGCTATGTCTCAATTCTACTACATGAATGGCTGGCTATGTCTCAATACTTCTTTATCAGTTGCTGGCTATGACTTGATACAACTACATCAGTGGCTGGCTATGTCTCAATACAACTACATGAATGGCTGGCTATGTCTCAATACAACTACATCAATGGCTGGCTATGTCTCAGTTCTACTTTATCAATGGCTGGCTATGTATCAATACAACTACATCAATGGCTGGCTTTGTCTCAATACTACTACATGAATGGCTGGCTTTTTTTCAATACAACTAAATCAATGGCTGGCTATGTCTCAATACAACTACATCAATGGCTGGCTATGTCTCAGTTCTACTTTATCAATGGCTGGCTATGTATCAATACAACTACATCAATGGCTGGCTTTGTCTCAATACTACTACATCAATGGCTGGCTATGTCTCTATACAACTACATCAATGGCTGGCTATGTCTCGATACAACTACATCAATAGCTAGCTATGTCTCAATACTACTACATCAATGGCTGGCTATGTCTCAGTACTGCTTTATCAATGGCTGGCCATATCTCAGTACAACTACATATATGGCTTGCTATGTATTGATACTGCTACATCAATGGCTGGCTATGTCTCAATACTACTACATCAATGGCTGGCTATGTCTCAATACTACTTTATCAATGGCTGGCTATGTCTCAATACAACTACATCAATGGCTTGCTATGTATTAATACTGCTACATCTATGGCTGGCTATGTCTCAATACTACTACATCAATGGCTTTCTCTGTCTCAATACAACTACATCAATGGCTGGCTATGTCTCAATACAACTAAATCAATGGCTAGCTATGTTGCAATACTACAACATCAATGGCTGGCTATGTCTCAATGCTACTACATGAATGGCTGGCTATGTCTCAATAGTATTACATCAATGGCTGGTTATGTGTCAATGCAACTACGTCAATGGCTGGCTATGTCTCGATACAACTACATCAATTGCTGACTATGTCTCAATACTACTACATCAATGGCTGGCTATGTCTCAATACAACTACATATATGGCTCCCTATGTATTAATACTGCTACATCAATGGCTGGCTATGTCTCAATACTACTACATCAATGGCTGGCTATGTCTCAATACTTCTTCACCAATGACTGTCTATGTCTCAGTACTACTTCACCAGTGACTGTCTATGTATCAATACTACTACATTAATGGCTGACTATGTCTCAATACAACTACATCAATGGCTGGCTATGTCTCAATACTTCTTTATCAATGGCTGGTTATGTCTCAATACAACTTCATCAATGGCTGGCTATGTCTCAATACAACTACATCAATGGCTGGCTATGTTTTAATACTACTACATCAATGGGTGGCTATGTCTTAATACTTCTTTATCAATTGCTGGCTATGTCTTGATAGAACTACATCAATGGCTGGCTATGTCTCAATACTTATACATCAATGGCTGTCTATGTCTCTATACAACTACATCAATGGCTGTCTTATAATGTCTAAATACAACTACATCAATGGCTGGCTGAGTCTTAATACTACTACATCAAAGGCTAACTATGTCTCAATACAACCACATCATGGCTGGCTATGTCTAAATACAACTAAATCAATGGCTAGCTATGTCGCCAATACCACAACATCAATGGCTGGCTATGTCTCAATGCTACTACATGAATGGCTGGCTATGTCTCAATACTTCTTTATCAATTGCGGCTATGACTTGATACAACTACAATCAATGGCTGGCTATGTCTCAATACAACTACATGAATGGCTGGCTATTTCTCAATACAACTACATCAATGGCTGGCTATGTCTCAGTTCTACTTTATCAATGGCTGGCTATGTATCAATACAACTACATCAATGGCTGGCTTTGTCTCAATACTACTACATCAATGGCTGGCTATGTCTCTATCTAACTACATCAATGGCTGGCTATGTCTCGATACAACTACATCAATAGCTAGCTATGTCTCAATACTACTACATCAATGGCTGGCTATGTCTCAGTACTACTTTATC
>CM056611.1:20918707-21011725 GCA_029721355.1 Tegillarca granosa | reverse complement strand
TGTGAAGGATGTCAATGTAATCAGTACCACCCATAACCTCCCACAAGTCAGGTATGATATATACATAAATCACCTAGTTATATCTGAGATGGGTCCCTGGTATCTGAAGGATGTCAATGTAATCAGTACTGCCCACAACCTCCCACAAGTCAGGTAAGAAATATACATCAGATCATCTAGTTATATATCTGAGCTGGGTCCCTGGTATCTGAAGGATGTAAATGTAATCAGTACCGCCCACATCCTCCCACAAGTCAAGTATGATCTATACATCAGAACATCTAGTTATATATCTGAGCTTGGTCCCTGGTATCTGAAGGATGTCAATGTAATCAGTCCTGCCCACAACCTCCCACAAGTCAGTAGATCTATACATCAGAACATCTAGTTATATATCTGAGCTGGGTCCCTGGTATCTGAAGGATGTCAATGTAATCAGTACCCACATCCTCCCACAAGTAAAGTATGATCTATACATCAGAACATCTAGTTATATATCTGAGCTGGGTCCTGGTATCTGAAGGATGTAAATGTAATCAGTCCTGCCCACAACCTCCCACAAGTAAAGTATGATCTATACATCAGAACATCTAGTTATATATCTGAGCTGGTCCCTGGTATCTGAAGGATGTCAATGTAATCAGTCCTGCCCACAACCTCCCACAAGTCAAGTATGATCTATACATCAGAACATCTAGTTATATATCTGAGCTGGGTCCCTGGTATCTGAAGGATGTCAATGTAATCAGTCCTGCCCACAACCTATCACAAGTCAAGTATGATCTATACATCAGATCATCTAGTTTATATATCTGAGCTGGGTCCCTGGTATTTGAAGGTTGTCAGTGTAATCAGTACCAGCCACAACTTTCCACAAGTCAGGTATGATATATACATCTTGGCCACAGTTTCACAATCATTCACTCAGTTAAGTGTACACTGAACTCAAATTGGGGAATATTTCAATGTCATTTTAAGACATTACACAGTTAATGCTGGTTTATCTAATGTTGAACATCTAATGTTATATTAAAATTGTTTTAGTTTAGGTTTGTTGATCAAGACTAAACATTGTCTTATAAAACTTAAAATTTTGAAGATATTGATGAGAGAAAAATTGGAATATTTGAGTTGAGTGTAGATTAAATTAAGTAAATGATTGTGAAACTGGGGCCTGATCATTTTGTTATTTTTGATTCCTCGTATCTGGACAGTATGGATATAACTAGTAAATTATAATGCTAATTACCTCAGCACATCAACTTGATTATTAAATAACTCTTTTAGAAATAATTGATTTGCTGAAAAATAATGGTTTTGGATGGGTCAGATCAGAGATCATTCCCGGTACCTTCCATGCCTTATGCAAGTGCCATTAACACTATCCAGAACATTAAATGCCTCTCCCATTTTCCTTATATATCCATCTACTGATTAACATTCTTACACAAATTCTCTTGGATGAACTTTTATATGGTTGAAATTGTCAGTTCACCACTTCAGAGAGCCATGAAGGGAGAAAAAAAACTGGAATAGTCTAGGCTCAAATCTAAGTTGTCCCAAGCTGGTGAGCACTCTCCTAACAAAGCTACCCAGACTTTACAAATTGACAAGTACAAACTAAAATCTATTTATTTATTAATCTTTCAGAACAACTTCCATGGACAACAAGGAGCTCCAACCAGTCGACCACCGATGACAGGCCAGCATGCAGGGAGATATTTTTAGTTCATCACCTCCAGATTGAAAATGAAGGATTGTCCATACAACATGCATGTTGGAATAAATGGAATCAAGGGAGATATTTTAAGTTCTTTCTCCAGTTTTAAAATGAATAATTGCTCATACAATATGCATGTAGCAATAAAAGGAATCAGTTTAGATTGAAAATTGATGGAGAGATTTTGACATTTTTGGAACTGACAAAGTTCAGGAGTTTATGAAGCAGTAGTGAATGATTAGTGGAATGCTTAAATGATATTATATCAAACTTAATGTTATGAACAGTTATTGTCAGTAAAAATATAGATTAATTGTGAAAAAAAAAAAATTTTCACTTCACCTGTGTAAAAGACCATGTGAACTAATTTACATTTGTCCAATGATGTTTAACTTAACTGACACCTGTTGTTATTTGGATGTACAATGTATACATATATTTATGTGTTATGTGACAACAATTTACTGAAAAAAAGGACATTTTGTTCCAAAATCCTTTGGAAAGATTTTTGATTGAAAAAACATGATTCAACACCCAACATACCCTTTGAAAGTTGTTACTGTTTAAATATTCCTTGTACATTGCTAATCACCCTAATTGTCCCTCACATGTTGTATGAATTGCTTTTTATGTGCTGTAAAATTTACATGTAATCGTACACATGTATTGAATATGTTGGTAGAACAAAGATAATTTGATACAATGAGAGGAGAACCTGTTGCATTACTGAAGTAATTATAATTTTAGATTCTCTTCATTATCAATAAGTACTAGTATGTTACAATGGATGTGTTATAAAATCCTGTAAAGAGGCAATTTCTGTGCAATAATAAATGGTGTGTGAATGTGTGTGCATGCATGTAGATGTGTGTGTGTATGTGCACACGTGTGTTTGTGTGTGTGTGTATGTGTGCAACAGACATTGCTTTTTAAGGCCAATAAATGAAGACCACAATAATTGTTTCAAATACATGCCAGATAGACATTTGACATTAAAAATAAATGTAGTGTATGTGTGGTAATCATGAGGAGAATAGATAGTTCAGATTTGTCATCACTTCATTATTGTAAGGTTCTAATGTTAAATTGCTGTATATTCAATATTAGTGCTAAAAATCAGATCTGTTGTTATTGTTGTTTTGTGTTGTTATGGTAACAAAAAGCCCAAATATGGTATAAATAAATAAAATAAAAATATTTGTAGCATGAGATTTATTGTTATTATCAGTTTATTTGTACGTCATAAAGAGTAATGGTGTTTAACGCCCCAGTAAACAGTTTTTTAATCCCAAAATGACAATTTTGGGGTTATTTGTAATCGTTTGGGTCGTGAACCAGATGTCTGGCGAGGAATTACTACTGTCTTCCTTGGTCAGTGAATATTTATTTGTTTATTTGTTAATTGTGCTAGTGAGACAGTACATCTTGGAATGGCAGAGGAAACCAGAGTGCTTGGAGAAAACCACTGAAATTCCTAAGTTAATTGACACACTGCCCTTAAACTGGGATGTACCTGAATGGAATTGAAATCTAGACTGTTGGAAGCATTCAATCCATAAATCATTCAAAATATAGAATTATAGTTCTGTACCTCATTGTGTCAAATATTGTACAGCAGGTTTTTTTGAGCAGGGCTAAAACTTAGCAATTTTGACAAGAAAAAGTCCGTAGTAAATTCTATAATATTTATTTTGCTGATTTACAGCATGCTAAGATTTTTATTTTTTGGCAAATATGGTCATACATGTATAAAATTTCTAAAAACATAAAACTCATAAAACTTAGCATTTCATCTTAAGTCATCGTTAAAATTGTATAAAAATGATGAAATCATAATTTTAGCACATTATTTATCGATTTCATGATTTCTTGGTTAACAGTTGAATAATTTCCATGTTTGATGGATCCAGGAGTCAACCAAGAAGATTAGAATAATGACTGCATTACAGTTCATGGATATAAATTTACAGGGAATTGTAAACAACTCACTTTTTATGGTTGACTGATATACAAATATTTTAATGTTACTCCAAAATTTGTATGTTGTGAAAATCGCCCGCTATCTATACCTAGACTGATTGGTTAAAATATGTATGAACAAGTACATTGTATTAAAATTGATGATAAAGTTTTTTGAAAGACAAATATCTAACGATAAATTTTATTTGATAGACTGTTGTTAAAGTTATTGGTTTGAAGTGTTTTTTTTTGAACAAATGTGAAATATTTTGATGTAATGATTAAGAATACAGGCCCCGGTTTCACAATCACACTTAAGTTTGAGTTTCCACTCAAATCTGAGTTTACACTTAAATTTTATTGTGAAACGGAATCTGAGTGTAACACTCAGCTGAGTGAAAACTTAGGATATTTGAGTTAAGTATTTCCTCAAACTTAAGTGTGATTGTGAAACCGGGGCCAGACCAATGATGCAAGGGCTACAATCATTAGTGATAATATAAATATATATATGTGTGTGTGGGGGGGTGGGGTGTTTGTCATGTGCTACTTTTGAATTTTTATGAAATAATACAATTCAAAAGTAGCACATGACAATTGTACTTTTGATTTGTATTATTTTATAAAAATTCAAAAGTAGCACATGACATATCTAAAAACAGAATATTCACTTGGCTTCATCTACATCTACATCTACAGGATACGTGCTGTCCATCACACTTGATGATTGTAACACGGGGGTTGCGCATGATTAAAACCACTTAAAGAAATAATAATAATGATAATAAAAGTAGGTGTGTAGTCAGTTGTATTTTCATACCTTCATCATAAATCCTGTCTGGTTACCGTAGCGGCCCCTGGGCATACACCCAACTAGCATAGCACAAATGAATCACTAGACATTACTTACAACTGACTGGAGTGTAGCAGTTTAGAAGGAGTAGGATAGTAGCTCCGGTTTGAAAGATACCAAATCGGGAGCCTCAGCTATTGTAGCCGGTAAAGAGTTCCACAGACATTTGGATTGTGGAAAGAAACTGTATTTGCAATAGTCTGTGTTTGTAGGGTACTGGAGGAGTTTGTAGCTATGGTTGGATCACTCCCAGCTGACAATGAATGGATACAGGGAAATTAGCAGTGTGTTTATCTCTTGATTTACTGGTATCCTGTCCAAAACGAAGTATATGTATTCTTAGTTGCTTTATTTTTAAAGGTATACGACTAAAATGATTCATATCAATATACTATGTGAAACACACACTCTATATATTCAATAATAGTCCTTATAATTTTTTCTATCTTTTAATTTTTTTTCTTTCTTTTTTCTCAAAATCTGCATAAATATCATCTCTCCTTTTGGCAAGAAACATATTTCAATGCTAAATGACTTTATGCTAAGCCTAACTGGCGCCCAAAGATTAACAATATATTATGTCGGTGATCCGACAGTTGCTCAGGAAACTCCGCCAAAAGGTGCTCTGTTGAAACGTAGGGATGGGCGGTACCAGCCAGTAACGAAGGACGCAACAATGGCGGATATATTGGCGGCAGATACATGTGGTTAGTTTTAATTCCTCATTTCATTTTCATTTCCCCATAGATGCCAACAACAAGGCATAGTTACAAAAAGACATTTATTAAATCTGCATATATACTAGTATATTTTACATTGCATACATTTTGTCAACCGAGAGAAAACCCCCACCCATGCATCAAGTTTATTGACTAGAATCGAACTGTCACTGTTGGGGAAAACACGATTTAGGTAGGAAGCAGTTAACTTTGTTGTTAAAGCACTTCTCTTGTTAGACTGGCATTCATCAGTCAGGGACATCGTTTTTTAACGTGAATTATGTGAATTTTCATAGAAAATTTAGTAAATGTTGAGCCTTTTTTTAACTTTTTACTTTCAAGAGTCAAGACACAACAGGGAATTTCTCTTGGTTTGGACTGATTTATAAGTCAGAAAAAATATAACAAATTAAATTTTATGCATTAGCTAATGGGGGTTCACCACTTGATACCCCATAACTTTTGTGAAAAACATTTATTTCTTGTGGTCCGGGGATCACGAAAGTTAAAGAATTCCAATGTAACAGGAAGGAGAAAAAATGCAGCAGCCAACCAAATTGGATCTTCCCAAAACGTAACACACCTGGTCTGTTACATCCCCCCCCCTTTTTTTTTTTTTTTTTTTTTTTTTTTGTTTAACTACTTTGATTAAAAAATACCAGGTTCTATCATGGGACCAACCTGTTGGTCTGCCACTTCCCAGGGTTGGACAGGCCTCCAAATGTATCAGGAAAGGGAAAAAATGCAGGAAACAACCTGAGACCTCAATACTAGCGGGATGCTCCATTGACTGAGCCACCCAGCCACCTATCAAGTCCGGTCAGATACATCTATAAAGATAGTGTTATCCCACGTATATTTCTCATATATAAACAATTTTTATAATGGTCCACACAAATGTTAAGGATATTGATTGTTTTTATACTGTGCTGAATTCTGCTCATTTATCTTATGATCATGATGTCTTGTAACAGAGAATTCTTTCAACCATTTTGGAATTTAAGAAAGGAGTAAATCCTGTAGTGGTTTCTTTCTGGGTTCAATGAATATATTATTATCTGAGTCACTGTGTTTGTGAAAATGAACTATGCTTTATTTTCATGGAAAATCGAATTACTGTTTATTAAGTTTGGTATTTTTGGCTTACTTGAGTCTAATCATTCCTGAATATTGCAATGCGCATCTGTGATTACCAAAAAATATTTGTGTAGAATGGAAACTGTTGCTGCTACGAGGAAATTACATTTTAAAGAACGAGGCTAATAGTGGATTCTTTTGTGCATACAATGTAAATGGTATTGTGATTGCAGACGAACATAGCATTTTTTTTGTGAAAATTAAGCAAAATTCACTATCACAAACACAGTGACTCAGATTTTTTTTATTGAACTTTATAATCTAAACTCTTGCCATTATTATTTTGGATATTATCCTCCTGTTCTTTCTCATCATCATCATCATCATCATTCTCTGTCCACCCTTCCCCCTTTCTTACATATAAGTCATATATATATATTTATTTATTTTCTCTATTTTCAGAGGAATAATGACCTGAGAATTATATAAAGATATTCCAGTATGGTTTTTGTTTTTTCAAAGGACACAAAATTAACCACATATTGGCCACATAAAAAACTCAATTGTTAAGCACAGAAAATATGAAATAAATGGCAAGAAATATCAGCATAAGTGTATCACATGAAATATTGAAGTAACCACAGAAAAATAGAGATTTAACCAAAAGTTAACCAGAAGAAATATGAAATTAACCACAAATAGTATAGATTTAACCACATATTAAATTAACCATTTAGAATATAATTATCTAGAATATAATCATCAATAAACACAAATTAAATCATATGTTAATTGCAAAAAAAAAACATGGATTTAACCAGATACTTGCCACAAGAAATAACAGAGAAAATTCTTTCCTATCTCACTGTAAATGAAATAGCAAAGTTCTCGGAGGTTTGCATCAGCTGGAGAGAAGCTTCAAATGTTGACAACATTTGGTTACACGAATGTGTGAAACGAGGTTGGTTAAAACTAGGTTTAAATAGTGACGTTTTACACGAACAAGCATTATTTCCAAACAAAACCAATGTCTCTGGAACTTCCCCAATTTTTGAAACATATGTACCAGAAAATACAAGACTGAGCCCGATATGTAAATGGAAGGATATATTTATAAGAATCCACCACTTGTTTCAAAACTGGAGTAAAGGACGTTATACTGTAGCTTCCATATTACGAGGACATTCAGACAAAATAACAGCACTGGGTTGCGACGGAAAACATCTTGTTAGTGGAAGCGAGGATAAGTCTGTGATAATATGGAATCTGGAAACGTGTCAGAAATTATTTTTAGTTAAGGGGCATTCCGATACAGTGACAGCAATAAAAATTAAAAATAATCTAGTAATAACTGGCTGTGCTGATAGCGCTATCAGAATAATCAACATGGAAACGGGGAAGGTGTTATACTCCCTACAAGGACATGGTGGTAGTGTGGATCATCTTCAACTTATAGGAGATAAATTAATAAGTGCTGGAACTGACAGAACTATCCGTGTTTGGTCTATAAAGAAAAAAGAACTCTTATGGTCAGCAAGAGAACATATGGATGAGATTGAGTGTCTTAGTTGCCATGGAAACAGAGCATTAACAGGATCTTGGGACAAGACTATGTTTTTGTGGGATATTGAAAAGTTGCAGTTGATTTACAAGCTGGAAGGTCATGAAGAGGTGGTGACTTGTTGTCAGTTTAATTCAGACATTATTGTTAGTGGAAGTGGTGATTGCACTTTAAGGATCTGGAAAGTGGACACAGGTCAGTGTGTTAAAGTCTTAGAAGGACATACTGGTGAGGTATATTGCATGGTGTTCAATCATGTGGTCATTGCATCAGGCTCACAAGATAGTACAGTCCGATTATGGAGTCACTCTGGTGAATGTCAGCATGTGTTGACTGGACATTTAGGAATAGTTAGATGTCTACATATAAATGACCAAAGGCTGGTCAGTGGTGGTGACCAGAAGAAAATAATTGTTTGGGATTATAGAAAAGGAAAAATGTTAAACATGGTGCACAGACATCCTAATTTGCTCCATTTGATGTGGGTTGGAGAAACGAAGCTAATCACCGGTTCTCCGGAAAAACGCGGAACTATTACTGTTCTGAGTTACTGGTGATGTCAATACAATACTGCTAATATTGCATGTGACTCTTGATAAAATTTTTAAAAAATTCTGATTGGTAGCACTTGTTTTAAACTGAATGTTTAGACAATTTAAGAATGACGGCCATAATTGGGAATGGGTTTAGAGAAGGGCAACTAATAAGGCCCTTGCTTGAATAAGTGAAATGTGTTTCATGTATTATAAAATGTTTTAAAAACATGAAATTATATACATGTACTATAAGTTCTGAAATTTGAAAGTTCTTGGGCATCTTAATATACTTTTAAGTGAAACTGAAATGTAGATTTAAAAAATCAAAGAATTGGTGATAATGATATGTTTGATTATAGAGTCAAGATGTTAGCCAGATCACCAACACCAAAGATCTGTAGCTTCTTAGTCAAGATGTAAACCTCTGTTTAAATTCTTATATGAACTTTAATATTCAGACTGGTTATATTTTCAGTCTTTTTTTAAACAGTGTGTGCCTTAAGTTATTTCACATCTTGAGAACTATTAGGATTTTGAGATAATTTAGGTTTAAAAGTTAGATTAAAATTAAGAAAACTTATCAAGATTTGAAATAATTTACATAATAATTTAAATAATTTACATTTACATTCAAAATTAAGAAATTCCTTAATTAATAATAAATGATTGTTAATTATGGGTCAGATTAGATCTATTTGACCTTGCCTGACACCTTACCTTACAAATCATTGAATCATTTTATTTATGTGGATGACCCTATGTTATAATTTTGTTTTCTGACATCTTCAGTGCTTTCCACCATCTAGGTTCCAATTCTATTGTGGCCAATTTTATATTGAGAAGATTTGCAGGTGGGTTTCTTTGAATATTAATGTTTTACACCGTCGTCCTAGAACTGTCGATCTTGTTATAAGTGAAATACTACCTTTAATACAAATAAAACACTTAGTGATGGATTTTTATGAAAAATCAATATCACCATATTTATTATTTGAGAAATAATATTTAAATTTAAACTGCATTTTATTATTATAAACACAGCTTTAGGTGAGGTACATGTATATTGGAGTAAAACTGTTTTACTGTCAGTCATAAGTACCACATGCATATTGTGCCTTTGATTCCAAGACTTATAAAATATTTTAAATATTTTCTACATTTCTGTGTTTGATTTAGATTCTTTACTGTTATTTTGTCCTATTATAATATTGTGCCTTAAATTTTATATTCAAACTACTTGTAGTTTTCTCTCATTGTAATAGAAATTAGCTTTAATTAATACATATTACATATGTAAAGGGAGGCAATCCAATTTTCTTTACCATGTTGCACTTATTCTCTTGAAATATGTGACCATTGTGCCTTAAAGGTTTCATGTCAACAAATAGTTTATTATGTAAATTTTATATATATATTAAAACTATTTTTATATAGTGTTTTAATAAAGAAGAGAGTATATGTGTAATTTTGTTTTTTATTTTTAGGGTAAGAATTATTCCCTGTTTATTGTTTCATAAGATAGCCATGTATAGTACATGTATTCCCAGAAATCATTGAGAATTCTATATTATAAAAAAATATAAAATATGAACTTTTTCCAAACTTGAAGAAAAAAAAATTCCATAAACAGTGAAATATTTTAATATGAATAATGAATATGATAAAATAAGCAATTGCAGTAATATTTAACAATTACAATTAACTTTATTCACCCAAGCCCACAGTAGGTGGTACACGAGATAAATATATACATAAGTCAATATACAGCGCATGTCTACAACATTATTAACAAATAATACCAGATTCATTACACAAATTTGAATATGATACATGTAAATATATAAATACAGAATCAAAATATTACAAAATAATAAAGACATGTTAATGATGCACAAATAAAAAATAAACAGATCTGATCATGTACACGTGCATAAACCCTTCGTATGTGATGGAAATTCCTTGAACAATATACAGCGCTGGTAATACAAGTGATTGCATAACCTCTACCTACAAGCCACTAAGTTTCAGAAATACAGGTCACAGTTTATTGATCAAAGTACCACTTCACATAGCTTTGAATCCAGTTGGCGGAAGTAAGTGGGAGAATGTTTTTTTAGATTTGCTTGCTGATGGTCAGTGATTTTCTCTGAGCACTTCTGTGGCCTTAGTGGCCAAGTGGTTTGAAGCATGGGCTTATAGATCACAGTACCTCTCATAGTGTAGGTTTGGTTCCAACTCTTTCATATTCTAGTGCATGAATGTATGTCAGTTTATCTACTGAAGGTTTGTGGTTTCTTCCATCATCCCAGAACTGACCCCTAAATATCAATTTAAAGAATCTTGACTGGGACATTGAACATCATTACTATACTTCACTCTACTCTAAGCACTCCTGGATCTACTCCACATATAAAGAAGCTGCCACCTCAATGTATGTACCACTAGCGTAGCTCAGTTGGTAGAGTGCTCGCTTCTGGGAGGTACAGGTTTGAACCCCAGCCAGGTCTGACCAGGACCTAAAAATTGGTAGTGACCGATCTTTCACCAGCATTTAGAAATGGAAGTCATGGTGGACTTCTGAAGAACCCCACCAGTTGAGATGGCAATTTGTTGGTTGTGATGTTGTTTAACCTCACTACGCAATTTTTCAGCTACAATGTATTGTAGACCACAGACAAGCATATAACCAGTTGAGTAACCAATTGAGTTCACTACAGACAAGCATACAACCAGTTGAGTTCACCACAGACAAGCATACAACCAGCTGAGTTCACCACAGACAAGCATACAACCAGTTGAGTTCACCACAGACAAGCATACAACTAGTTGAGTTCACCACAGACAAGCATACACCCAGTTGAGTTCACCACAGACAAGCATACACCCAGTTGAGTTCACCACAGACAAGCATACAACCAGTTCATACCTTGTCTTCTTAATGATGACTGCTATGCATGAAAGCAGTATCTCAAATTTTACAGTCTTGTGCAAGAATAAACATGGGTGTTTAAGTCTTGGGTAATCGACCTAGTTAAAACTATTGACAGAAGAAACAGGGATTTACATAGCAATGGATGACAGATAGGCAAAGTCGAGTAAATGCGTGCAATTACCTCAAAGATCTGACAGTAAAAGAGGGCACAAATGGAAGTATTTCCTTATCAGGAACTAGGTTACTGGGAACTTTGCCATAGTAGTAATAATTTGTGTATGACTGGTGCAATATTTACATTGACACAGTGACAACATGTGCCTGACACAGTTACAATATTAACATAACACTATGACAATATTTACATTGACACAGTGACAACATGTGCCTGACACAGTTACAATATTAACATAACACTATGACAATATTTACATTGACACAGTGACAACATGTGCCTGACACAGTTACAATATTTACATAACACTATGACAATATTTACATAACACAGTGACAATATTCAATAAGTCATATAAAATGTACATGACACATTGGTTATATGGGCATGACAATGCCAATAAGTACATGACAGTTACAATACATACATGACATTGTGACAATATTTATATGACATTGACAATAATAAGAGTAACACAATTCACGTGCCACACAGGCAATATGTGCATGACACAGTGCCAATATTTCACAGTGACAATAAATACATGACAATGACAATATGTATATGGTGCAGTGACAATATGACATAGTTATGATATGTACTTGACGGAGTGACAATATGTATATGGTGCAGTGACAACATGACATAGTTGTTATATGTTCATCACAGAGTGACAATATATTCATGGTGCAGTGACAAAATGACACTGACAATAAGGACATGACACAGTGTCAATATGTACAGGACAAAGTGACAATAATAACATGACACAGTGCCAGAATGTATATGACATAGGACAATATGTATATGACATGGTAACAATAATTACATGACAGTGACACAGTAATATTATGTACAAAGAACAATAGTTATAACATGTACATCACAGAGTGACAATATATTCATGGTGCAGTGACAAAATGACACTGACAATAAGGACATGACACAGTGTCAATATGTACAGGACAAAGTGACAATAATTACATGACACAGTGCCGAAATTTACATGACACAGGATAATATGTAAATGACACGGTAACAATAAGTACATGACAGTAACAATTAGTACATGACACTAATATTATGTACACTGGACAATATGTACATGACAGGGTGTGAAAATTTACATGACATAGGATAAAATGTAAATGACATGGTAACAATAAGTACATGACACAGTAATATTATGTACACAGGACAATATGTACATGACACAGTGACAATATAAACATTATACAAATGCAATATAAACATGACAGTAACAAGGGCATAGCATTTATGATAAATATATGTATGATATGTGGACATCGACACAGTAGTGACACAACAGTAACAGTATGTATATGACACAGTGACCATTTGTACATGATACAGTAATATAGGGTTACTGGGCTGCTTTTGTGAAATATTGTCACAATATAAATATGAAATATGTCAGTGACAATATGTCCATTAAAGAGATAATATGCACAAGTCACAGTGACAATATGTACATGGTGCTGTAAAAAATGTACATGAAACATTGAAAATATTTACATGGTGCAGTGATAATATGTACTTGATACAGTGATAATATGTAAATGAAACATTGACAACATTTACATAGTGAAAATATTTGATAGTGCAGTGATAATATTTACACGACACTATTTACATGGAGTGATAGTATGTTAATGACGCAGTGACAATATTTACATGGTGCAGTAATTATACTAGTATGCACTTGACACAGTGACAATATTTAAATATTGCAGTGCAAATATTTACATGGTGCAGTGATATCATGTACATGACACAGTGACAATATGTTCATGACACAGTGGCAATATTTTCATGGTGCAGTGAAATATACATGACACAGTGGCAATATTTTCATGGTGCAGTAATATATACATGACACAGTGGCAATATTTTTATGGTGCAGTAATATATATATGACACAGTGGCAATATTTTCATGGTGGGGTGATAATATGTAGATGACTGAGAATGTGAACACGATGGTGACAAAGACATTATAATGGGTACAAATCATAACACAGTGACATGAAGTGTAATACGTGTAAAATACATGACACAATGTCATCGACAGAGAGCTGACAAAGATTGGAATTATTGTATAAAAGCATACTGGTGCTGCGTCATAAAAATATTGTTGAACCAGCGCACCTGTCGAACCAGCATTAATCACGGGGGACAAATTCCACGTGACATGTGTGGATGAGAAACTGATGATATGTTTAGTCAAAGGTATTCGTTTAATCCTTGTATTTATACATTTACATTTATTACATTTTTCGTGCTTGATTCTCTCTGATATTATTGTATACAGGGTATTCAAATATTTAGAGACGTCACCAAATATGGAAAAAATACAGAATTCTGTTATGCAACTTTGTCATGCCGTCACTGGAAACGCCGGGAAGGGAAGTTAAAACTAGGATACAACCAGTTATTTTCCATGTAAAACTTTTTTCAATTAACATATCACTTCATATGTAACTTAATGATATAACAATCAAAAATGTTGAAAAATGACAATTTTAGGTCCCTGGTGGCAAACCAGTATTTGCTGCGAGGGCTGAACGAAAATTAAAAAAATAAACGTCTACGAATCAATGGGCATAGAATTATTTTAGTACACGGGGTTAGAGTTTTGATAAACTATGTTTTTGGTAATTGGACTATTCAAGGCAGTGTTCTTCAATTTTTCGCCTTCTAAAATGCGTTAACCAGGTGTGACATTTAGATTCTTAGGTCAACACAGTCAGTCGTTAAAACAACGCGTTTCTACGATACAAATCATCAGAAATTAATGCAGATACGTTTACAGGTATTGTTTATTATGAACATAGGTGAACCATTTGTAGCGGTCTAGAAGCTCGGTAGAGCACTTGTTTATAGTGCGAGGGGTCACGGATTTGATCGCCGTTTCGATCCTGCATTTTTTCTCCTTCCTGTTACATTTTGGTGGCTAGTGTGACCCTCGTAAGTGGTGGACTGGCAACATCCGGCCATATAAAGCCCATCCGAGGGAATTAAGGGTGAGAACCATAGGAAACTCAAGAATAACGGGAGGAATGTAGTGGTCTGGGTAGCTCAGTTGGTAGAGCACTCGCCAATAGTACGGATGGTCGCTGGTGCGTTCCCTGTTTCGATCCTGCATTTTTCTCTCCTTCCTGTTACACAATAAGAACTTATTGAGTTTCAGAATGTTTAAAAATACATTTATGGAACTTTTCTAATGGATAGTAAGATTAATGGTGGCCTTAAAGCTGCATTAAGTTTCCAAGGAAAAAATTATAATTAGTGCCGATCTAATTAATGGTGTTCCTAATGAACAATGTTACATTTGGTTCAACGATAAAAGCTGGAATATATATAGAAATAACAGTAATTTCCCAGCCAGATGTAGCATGTGGAATCTAATATTAGAATATGGTTACGTCATAAAAAATGCGTCTAAATATTTAAACACAACTTTAAAAATGCTGAAATGCAATAAAATTCAGAACTTTGTTGAATTTGTCATTTGTGACTTTGTAAGGGATACATAACACCATTTCAAATACATCTGGATAGTAATACAGACAATTAATGCAATTTGTCGGGTTTCACCTTTGATTCATTGGGTTTTCTGTACATCTGTGTGCATGCTCCAAGCTCATAATAATCATGGTTAAACATTGACCAACCGGTTAGAGGATTCTGTTTATTTACAGCTAAAAGAAATGAAATTTTAGAAAATGAATCTCACAGATTGTGGTTAGAGGATATCTATTTTTTAATAAATATATTTTTAGAAAATCAAAAAAAAAAAAAAAAAAAAAAAAAAAAAAAAAAAAAAAAAAATCAGAAAATTGAAAAACTTAATGCAGCTTTAATTAAGTATTACATCTGATAAATTCTAGAAGACCTTGCCAAGAAATTGTCCAATATTCATAACACCTCTCATATTTGTTTGAAAATTTAGATAGTAATAAATGCACCATGTACTAGAATGAGACATGCTCATTGAATAGAACACTTTATTTTAGTGTTCTATTTTCACAGCAAAAACTGTTTTGCTACATTGATCAATAGATCTATAGATTTTATAGATGTTTTAAACAAGGTTAAGTATTCAGTCAACTTATCAATTTTATTTTATTTTCTTTTATGCTTAGTCTAGCTACATTAGATGCTTTTATATTATTAGTGCTTTATTTTATTTATGGGATGTGATTATGCTTGCATCCTGGCTTTACTTCATTTTCACTTCATTTTTTATTTCATTATATTATTTTAATAACAGTTGCTTCATTGTGCTACTTTTTATCTACTGTGCTTATGTTAATCTAATTTGTGTATTTGTCTCTGTATATATATATTGATGTCTCAATTGTATAGTCGATTCAAAAGCTCATTAGAGCTTATGTTAACTTGTTATGTTTTTATCGACTTTAAATAAACTTTGTATTTGTACATGTATTTGTATTCAACAAACAACATATCTAATATAATTAGAACTTAAAAATAATTTTATTTATGGGAATTTCAAGATGTTTCTCTATCTGCTGAAACCTTCTTTTATACCCCTTTAAAATGTCCCACTGTTATTGAGAATTTGGCCAAATGGTCTAAAATACACACATACAGATCACAGTGTCCCTCACTGCCTTGATTTGAATCCTTCTCGGGACAGATCTTAGTGTGTCACAGTGTCCCTCACTGCCTAGATTTGAATCCTTCTCAGGACAGATCTTAATGTGTCACAGTGTCCCTCACTGCCTAGATTTGAAATCTTCTCAAGACAGATCTTAGTGTGTCACAGTGTCCCTCACTGCCTAGATTTGAAATCTTCTCAAGACAGATCTTAGTGTGTCACAGTGTCCCTCACTGCCTAGATTTGAAATCTTCTCAAGACAGATCTTAGTGTGTCACAGTGTCCCTCACTGCCTAGATTTGAAATCTTCTCAAGACAGATCTTAGTGTGTCACAGTGCCCCTCACTGCCTAGTTTTGAATCCATCTCAGGACAGATCTTAATGTGTCACAGTGTCCCTCACTGCCTAGATTTGAATCCTTCTCGGGACAGATCTTAGTGTGTCACAGTGCCCCTCACTGCCTAGATTTGAATCCTTCTCTGGACAGATCTTAGTGTGTCACAGTGTCCCTCACTGCCTAGATTTGAATCCTTCTCTGGACAGATCTTAGTGTGTCACAGTGTCCCTCACTGCCTTGATTTGAATCCTTCTCTGGACAGATCTTAGTGTGTCACAGTGTCCCTCACTGCCTTGATTTGAATCCTTCTCTGGACAGATCTTAGTGTGTCACAGTGTCCCTCACTGCCTAGATTTGAATCCTTCTCGGGACAGATCTTAGTGTGTCACAGTGTCCCTCACTGCCTAGATTTGAATCCTTCTCTGGACAGATCTTAGTGTGTCACAGTGTCCCTCACTGCCTAGATTTAAATCCTTCTCGGGACAGATCTTAGTGTGTCACAGTGCCCCTCACTGCCTAGATTTGAATCCTTCTCTGGACAGATCTTAGTGTGTCACAGTGTCCCTCACTGCCTTGATTTGAATCCTTCTCTGGACTGATCTTAGTGTGTCACAGTGTCCCTCACTGCCTAGATTTGAATCCTTCTCTGGACAGATCTTAATGTGTCACAGTGTCCCTCACTGCCTAGATTTGAATCCTTCTCTGGACAGATCTTAGTGTGTCACAGTGTCCCTCACTGCCTTGATTTGAATCCTTCTCTGGACAGATCTTAGTGTGTCACAGTGTCCCTCACTGCCTAGATTTGAATCCTTCTCTGGACAGATCTTAGTGTGTCACAGTGTCCCTCACTGCCTTGATTTGAATCCTTCTCTGGACAGATCTTAGTGTGTCACAGTGTCCCTCACTGCCTAGATTTGAATCCTTCTCGGGACAGATCTTAGTGTGTCACAGTGTCCCTCACTGCCTAGATTTGAATCCTTCTCAGGACAGATCTTAGTGTGTCACAGTGTCCCTCACTGCCTAGATTTGAATCCTTCTCAGGACAGATCTTAGTGTGTCACAGTGTCCCTCACTGCCTAGATTTGAATCCTTCTCAGGACAGATCTTAGTGTGTCACAGTGTCCCTCACTGCCTAGATTTGAATCCTTCTCTGGACAGATCTTAGTGTGTCACAGTGTCCCTCACTGCCTTGATTTGAATCCTTCTCTGGACAGATCTTAGTGTGTCACAGTGTCCCTCACTGCCTAGATTTGAATCCTTCTCAGGACAGATCTTAGTGTGTCACAGTGTCCCTCACTGCCTTGATTTGAATCCTTCTCTGGACAGATCTTAGTGTGTCACAGTGCCCCTCACTGCCTAGATTTGAATCCTTCTCTGGACAGATCTTAGTGTGTCACAGTGTCCCTCACTGCCTAGATTTGAATCCTTCTCAGGACAGATCTTAATGTGTCACAGTGTCCCTCACTGCCTAGATTTGAAATCTTCTCAAGACAGATCTTAGTGTGTCACAGTGCCCCTCTGCCTAGATTTGAATCCTTCTCAGGACAGATCTTAGTGTGTCACAGTGTCCCTCACTGCCTAGATTTGAAATCTTCTCAAGACAGATCTTAGTGTGTCACAGTGTCTCTCACTGCCTAGATTTGAAATCTTCTCGAGACAGATCTTAGTGTGTCACAGTGTCCCTCACTGCCTAGATTTGAATCCTTCTTGGGACAGATCTTAGTGTGAAAGGTTGGTGGTTTTTTTTTTTTTTTTTTGCATTCCAGTTTCCTCCACCATCCTAGGACTGGCTGCCTTAGTATTAGTGAAAAAATATTGATGGGTGTATAACACCAAGGTGACTATTAATCGACTCGTGTCATGTTGACGTTTTCCATCAAAACCACACAAGGACTAATGTATAAATTACTATCCAACAATATAAATGGAAAAATTTACAACGTTATCAAAGATATGTACTCCCACACCTCTTGCAAGTTGAAACTTTCAAATGGACTTAGTAACAGCTTTATGTCATCCCTAGGAGTCAAACAAGGAGATAATTTAAGTCCTTTACTATTTAACCTGTATAAATGATATTGCACATCGACTTAATGATGAAAAAGTTGACCCTATAAAATTAGGAAATACTAACATTAATATTCTTATGTATGCTGATGATATTGTTTTGATTTCAAAGACACCTCAAGGATTACAAAACTGTTTAGATGCACTATACAATTATTGTGAAACATGGAAATTAAAAATTAACAACAAAAAGTCGAATGTCATAATCTTTAATTCAAATGGTAAAAGTGGTTCAAACCACTTTGAAAGTAATAACACATCACTTAAAATCACTTATTCCGTAACTTATCTTGGTATAAACCTAAAATCCAATGGATCATTCCTACAAGCAAAACTTTATCTAAAAGACAAAGCACAAAAAGCATTCTTCAAAATTAAAAAAACGTTAGGAATAAATAACTCATTTAATATCCATGAAAAACTTTTTGATACATTAATTTCACCTATTCTATTATATTGTAATGAAATATGGGGAGCATACAGCTCAGACAAGGACTCCAAACCATTCGAATTACTACATTCTAAATTTTTAAAAGAAATTCTAGGAGTCCATTCAAAAGCTAGTAATAATGCAGTAAGACACGAACTTAAACGATTACCTTTAAAAACAAAAATCATGTTTACTATGATAAAATATCTGAACCATGTAACAGAAAATAAATCAAGTTTACTCTACAAAGTCTTCGAACATACAATGGCTACTAATAGTTGGACCAAAAAACTTAAATTAATATTAGATCATCTAGGATACTCCTATCTATTTACCAATCCCTCTTTAATTCAACAACATTTACCATATACTGTATCAAACAAAGAATAAATGATATAGCTGAAATAGAGCAAATCAATCAGATAAAATCGTCAATTAAATTAAAAATACTAAATGAAATTCTCGGTTAAAAAACTAATTCAGAATACATGAATATATTATTTAATTTCTCTGATAGATCTACCATTGCTAAATTCAGAACAAGTGCCCACAAACTTATGATTGAAACTGGGAGATACACTAATATAGACTATGATAATAGGATATGCACTTGTTGCAATATGAATTACGTAGAAGATGAAATACATTTTTTATTTCACTGCCCTCTTTATACACAAAATAGACTCATCTTCTTTTCTAAAATCAGGAACTTTCACCCTTCTTTCCATCAACTAAATTCAAAAATAAAAATTCCATTGCTTTTGATAAAAGAGAAATACTAAAAATAACATCAAATTTTATAAACAACTGTCTAGAAATACAAAAGACCAACATCACATAACATTCACTTTGCAATATATTACATCCTTTTTTGCTAAACATTAATTTAGTAATATTTGTAATTGTATCATTTAATTTTGATTCGTGTTCATTATGTTTGTTGTATTAATTTTATTTTATATCTGCCATAACCAATTAATGTAATTGAGTTTGTGCAATAAAGATTATTATTATTAATGCATCAGATCAAATAAACAAATCCATGAAATTCAAAATATTTTAATTTTAAAACAGTAGAATGAAAATTGCAATTAAAATGATTTTTTTAAAGAATATATTTAGAAAGTCAGCCGTTGGTTTATTTTGCTTATTTTCTGAGATTATAAACTTTAATGAGTATATACTTAATCAAGATTTCATCAGCTGTAGTTGCTAAAATTGATTCTCTGACATTGCATTTGACAACCATCACTGAAGGTTTTTACATGCATTATATATATTCAAAGGGGCATAACTCTAATTGATTTAGTCTAAATAGTTATTATCAGCAACTATACTGATATTCAGTTTTATTAGGGTTAAAAATTGATTTATATGGCAGAGGAGACTATTTAAATGACTTGCAGTCATAGAGGACCGCATGTCCTATTTAATTAACCTGCAGTCACAGAAGAGACTTTATGTCCTATTTGACTTGCAGTCACAGAAGAGACTGCATGTCCTATTATTTAACCTTCAGTCACAGCGGAGACTGCTTGTTGAAATGGGGTGGGGGTTGAATTCAAAAATATCAGTAAGTAATACTAAAGAATACCTGAATACAAACAAAAAAATTCAGGTCTATAACTGAAAATTTGTAAACTGACCTGAATTTTACACTCGCTATATAAAGTCATACATGATGTAATACCACTTATAAACACAGATGAATCATTATACCATACAGGTATTGTCAGTTCTAAGATCCTGAATGAATTTTTATTCAAAATTCCACAAATAAGGGATGTTTGTAAGGTATTTTTCTGGCATTTTCAGGAAGTCCATTACAGATCTCTTTTTAAACGGACAAAATTTATAGCAAAAAGTGTTCTTACATTTTCCTTACTTTTTCTAATACAATGTATTGAGGCTTTTATGTAAGAAAACTCAGATTGATTTAAAAGTAAACTGTGGCAGTGTAAATGCTATTTCTTGTGATTTCTTTCTTTGTAATTTTCCTGCTTTAGTGATATCAATAAGGAAACCAAAAAAAAAACCCAAAAAAATTACATATTTATACAAGGAAAAAATAATGGTTTCATCATCATCATCATCATCATCATCATCATCATCATTCTGTTTAGATTATCCAGGCCTTTGATTATTCCTTTTACAAGGGTAAGGCCCGGCTGTTAAGTCAAGAAGGAAATCTACCCCTTCATGCTCTATGCTTGGTGATCTAGTGGGTTAGTATCAATCATTTGTATGGATTTACGGTCCAGTTTCACTAAGTCATTCCACTTCAGTTTTGGTATACCTGAGGCATGATGACCAGTGACATTCAGTGTACGGATCCTAGATACCCATCCTATGCTGTGCTTTATGTGGCCAAACCATCTCAGCCTGCTTGTCTGGAGAATTTCTGAGATATTTTTTATGTTTAGCTGAGAGAGGAGAGACTATGGGGACATCTTCTTCAGGCTTCACATGACAGATCCATCTTATCATGGCTGTATCATTGCATCAAAGCTTCCTAAGAGTGGCAGCTTTTACTGCCCATGTTTCAGAGTCATAAAGCAACACAGGTCTAACATAGGTTGTTTAGGGGCAGCCTCAAATTGTGAAAGACAGATGTTTGCCTGTGAAGATTGGGAACAGCTATCTGAACTTTTTCCATGCTGACTTACATCTTGTTATTGCTGCAAGTTCACATCCACCACTAGATGACAACATGGTGAGATTTAGGTGTTACTTTTCCAGTGTTGGCGGTGGCAGTGGCATGTCAAAATGTGAAAGTTTATGTTAAAGTAATGCATTTTCTACTTGATCAAAAACTAACAAGGCAAGACATTTAAATCTGTGGAATTCTTGTTTAAATAATAAATTTAACACATGCTTTTTCCGTAAAACCTTAATGTTGAGAAAAAAAAACTCTTAAAATCATTTATCAAGGTTTACATAAAATAATATTTTATTAAAGAACCGTAACTTTTATTTTGATTTATGATCAAAATTTATAAAATAAATTATATGTATTCTGTGTTTCTATAATATGTCTTGGTCATTAATCTAAAGAATCTGAAAATAAAATCCGAATGGAGAAAAACAAAAATATGGTTTCTACCCCACGTCGCGAGTTTTATGAAATAAGGAGACATAACTCTTGATTGTTATGTGATCAAAATTTATATATATGTACAATAATTTTATTGGCTGTTATGTTTTCGACAATCAATGGTGACAGTTTTTCATTCACTGTTATCTTGAGTTATATAATTTTTATACAGCTGTTTAGAAAAACTTGAGTGCACACTTTAAGATATAAATTATTTTTGTCAAAATTTTACATGAAGTATGCTATAAATATTAATTTTATGTCAAACATCTTTACCCCCATGAAATTTAAATTCATTGTAGGGGGTGTAGTTATTTCATTTTAGTTCAAAGACCTCCAAAGTATAGACAGGTCATAATTTGTTGCAGCAATAATCATGCACAAACCCAGACATTTAAACAGCGACATTAATTGTCATAATTGGATGACATTTTATGCACACACATACCTGTAAACCAGGTGTATGCAAAATTATGCACATTTTCAATATTTTCAATAAAGTTTTGACAAGTTAAAAAATATTATAATCATAGCCTATATTTAATTTAAAGAAAATATAAATATTAGCCTGTTTTCTATTGAGCAAGAGGCTCTTCCATTGACTGATATTTTCCCACCTTTATTTGTGACCAATCGAATCACAGAATGTAATGTTTTAATTGTCATTTGACTGGTAAAATGCTCAACAGACTTGTCAGTGTTGTTAATGAAGGATGCATTGAGGACAACTTACCAATTGAATAACAAACAAAGTTGTTGTCTGTGGTTTGATTGGTCAAAAATAAAGGTGGGAAAATATCGTTTAATGGAAGAGCATCTTGCTAAAGTGAAAATAACCAGGCTATTGATTCATGTTTTGATAGAATAAAACATTTACATGGTATCTATTGTAAATTATTTACATCCAATTTTGGATAAAAGTAGTTCCGGCAATCCTGATTAAAAAATCGTGTGAATGAATTTGAAAATTTTAACCAATTTGAAAACAGTAACTGCAAAAAATTCATTTACACATATCTAATAAAAAATTGTGCGAATGAGTTTGAAATTTTTAACCAATGAAGAATCAGTAACTGCAGAAAATTCAGTTACACATAACTATTATCTTTTGGTCAAATGATTTTTTTCCAACATTAACTGATTTTGTAAAACTATCAGTGACATTTTCTTGTTTGTAAGGCTAAACTTTCTACAGCTAAATGGTATAAAGTATTACTTTCAGATCATGGTATCTCTTATTGCATAGGATCAATTCCAAAGCAGTACCTAGTGTTAGATAGAATTTAAATTTTACACACGATGGGTGTAGCTAGCTAGACAGGAGGAGCTTATCCCTCGGAGAACTTGGCCTTACTTCCTTTATGGAAGTTTATGTGTGGTGTAACTAAATTAGTAGCCAGTTACCATAGGTTTTACTTTGTTCCTTTTTTTTTTTTTTTTTTATTGGGGGGGGGGATTTTGATTTGGACACGGACTGGTATGTTTGTATTTTTGGGATCATGATTTGGACATGGACTGGTATGTTTGTGTTTTTTGGGATTGTGATTTGGACATGGACTAGTATTGATGTGGTTTGGGGATTGTGATTTGGACATGGACTGGTATTGTTGTGGTTTGGGGATTGTGATTTGGACATGGACTGGTATGTTTGTGGTTTGGGGATTGTGATTTGGACATGGACTGTTATGTTTGTGTTTTTGGGATTTTGATTTGGACAAGGACTGGTATGTTTGTGGTTTGGGGATTGTGATTTGGACATGGACTGGTATGTTTGTGTTTTTGGGATTTTGATTTGGACAAGGACTGGTATGTTTGTGGTTTGGGGATGGTGATTTGGACATGGACTGGTATTGTTGTGGTTTGGGAATTGTGATTTGGACATGGACTGGTATGTTTATGGTTTGGGAATTGTGATTTGGACATGGACTGGTATGTTTGTGGTTTGGGGTTTTTGATTTGGACATGGGCTGGTATGTTTGTAGTTTATCAGTTTGCTTGTCTAAGATAGGTGCTTATCTCAGAACACTCCAGATTCCACCATCATTCCAGAACTGATGTCAATATGTAAAAAAAAAACTCTTTACTGGGATCTAAAACAAGATAATTAAGACTCCATTCTCTACCAATCTTTGTTATCTATAATTACATCTTTTTGGTATACAAATTTATTATTTTTGCATTAGTTTAATTAAATTAGGGAAGATTGAGTAGGTGTCAACACCTTTTTAACATTTTTAGAGGGGCTAGATGGGTGGGTGAAAAGGGACATTCGTTGACCCTTGGTCCATGTATAAATGCCTACACCTTTCTTAATGAAAAATTGTTATATTCACACCTGTTTTATGACCTGGATTTTGGGTAACACAGTCAAACAGGTAACTTATTACCAAGCTGCAAATGTGATTAACAGGACAATAAAAGGAAATTCCATGATCTAATATGGTTCCATTTGTTGATTTTCACATCTTAATGATTGTGGAGATCTTTGTAATATCCACACCCGTTTTATGAATATATCACAGGTAAAACAAAATCCTACAGGTAAGTAAGGTTATAACTAATTACAGAAGGGTTATTTGTCCCATAGACCTATTTGGTTAATTCCCACTCCAATATCTGTAATTCCCATACCAGATACCTGTCACATTCTCACCTGGTTTTTACACCTATATCATAAAGGTACAACTTTTTTACCTGAAAGGTGGATATACCCTTTGAAGTGTCATCACGTTTCTTAACATTTTACACATGGGTGAATCTAACCTTTTTTCATCAATTTGTTGGTGTATATTCTGTTAAATATTTTTCTATCAAATCTCATTAAATCACATTAAGATAAGAACAGGTGTTTAAATTACCATTAAGCTATGTTGTTGTAACAAAAACCAACATTTATGGTAAAAATCTACTTCTGATAGCTAAAAGTCCCGCCCATATAATGCACTAATGCTAATAATGTTAAACTTGTAATTATAGGCCAATAGAAATCATCCTATCTATTTCATAGATTTTTCTATGGAGGGGTTTAAAAAAGTGAAAAAAATTATTGTAATGGCCAAAACTCATTAAATTTTCATAATTACACTTTCCTTACAGAAAGATCATCTTAGATGTAAATTAATATATTAGTTTTATTATTTTTTAAATATTCTGAATTTCATTTTTTAATTAATCAATTATTTTTTTTAAAAAAAAGGATGAAATTGAAAGACAAGGTTAAACATAAAAAATTACTGCCTTGTCCAAAAGTAAACATAAAATAGGAAAAGTTTATTTATTTATTTATTTATTTGTAAGAAGAGGGAGGAAACATATATTTCTTTCTTTATTTATTTCTTTATTTATTTATTTATTTGTAAGAGGAGGGAGGAAACATTTCTTTCTTTATTTATTTATCAGTAGAATTTGATTCTGGATCGATGAGATTCAAAAGTAATTAGTATTGTAACAAATTAAAGGTCTAAAAATCCGTTAACAGTCTGGGTAATTTGGTAAACAGTCTGGGTAATTTGGTAAACAGTCTGGGTAATTTGGTTAACAGTCTGGGTAATTTGGTAAACAGTCTGGGTAATTTGGTAAACAGTCTGGGTAATTTGGTAAACAGTCTGGGTAATTTGGTAAACAGTCTGGGTGTAAACAGTCTGGGTAATTTGGTAAACAGTCTGGGTAATTTGGTAAACAGTCTGGGTAATTTGGTAAACAGTCTGGGTAATTTGGTAAACAGAACACCCTCTATCTGAAGGAATATGAGTGCGAAATTGACACCTGCACAACCATGAGAAACTCCAGAGATATAGTAAGGAATGCAGCAGTCTTGGTAGCTCAACTCGGAAGTGTATATGTAATTGCCCTTGGTGCATTATATTCCTGGTTTCAACCCCACATGTTGATCTTGCATTTTCTTTCCTTCTTGAACAATTCCAGCTGACAGCGTGATTCTCTAATTGAGTCTGATATTATTGGATTAACATTGAAGGAGAGGATTATTACAAAGAAATCTTTAATCCTAATCACTATTTAAATCCTGTTAACTTAAGTCAATATATTTTAGTTTAAAAGTTAAAGCAACAACTAAAATGTTTATTTCTAACTTGTGTGCAGAGTGATCTAAAGCTTGCTCATTTTGATCACAGCTTTGCTGACTTTCTTGGTTGGAATTTCCCTTTTACTAGGTCCTAAGTTTAAGAAGTTGGTAAGTTAGCTTTATGAATGTTGTTTTTACCCTGTACACTCAGGTTTCTTCTGGCCACTGTGGTAACTTAGTCGGTAGAGTGCTCACTTTGTATGTGGGAGGTCAAGGGTTTGAACCATGACTTCAAAATAGGGTAGTGACTATTCTTTTGCCAAGCATTCAGCACTTAGAATTGAAAGTAAAAGGGTCCTTCTGAGGAGACCTTAAAAACTGATGCCCAGTATCACAATAGCCATGTCACACTAAAGAACCATTCACATCGCCCTGAGCAAACTGCAAAGGTTAAAATTTCTGCCACTTCACCCATAGCTGGTAATCTCTCGGTATAAGTTAAATATTCTTGACTTGGACATAAAACTCCATTCAATCAATCTGCTTTCCTCCATCATGTCAAAATGACCACCTTCATTTAAGTGAAAAAATCCTGATTGGGGTACTCACAGTTTTCCAGCTGCCACTGTGGTAGCTCAGTTGGTAGAGTGCTGGCTTCGTAAGTGAGAGGTTGTGGGTTCAAACCCCGATTGGGTCTGACCCAAGACTTGAAAGTGGGTAGTGACTGTTCTTTTGCCAAGCACTCAGCAATCCAAAATGAAAGTCATGGTTCTTTCAGGATGGGAACGAGGTCCCGTGTCACAGCAGGCATTACAGGAAGAACCCTGCTGTATAATGCCATCAGCGCAACACACAGGCAAAATTTCTGCACCTTTGCCTATAGCTGGTGACATATCGATATAATTGATGTATTTTTGACTGGGATGTTAACCACCATTACTCAACTCGATTCAACTCAACTCACTGTTTTCTAACTACATAAGTTTAAATGTAAGCCAATCATATTTTCGTAAGTTATATAAACATTATGATATGTGTTAGTACCTTAACTTAATAAGATTTTTAAACATATTTGAACAGATATAAGATTTTTCGAGTTTGTTGTCATATTTATTCATAAGCTAATATTTAAGTGAATAGATTTTAACTTATTTCAACAAAATAAACTTTTTTTCTCTTTTGTTGTTTTAGGAACCTAATCCACCACCCATGTGGATAACTTGCTGAGATTAAAGATTGATTTACACCTGTAATTCATACCTGTTCAGGTGAAAATAAAGGTGGGACAGGTAAATTGATTTATTTGTATTATAGCCTTATTTGATGGTATGTTGTTTATTGTTTAAATGATCTGATATTGTGTGTATTAGACTTAATCTCATTATTACCTGCACATTTAGACAGACAGGTAAATAATTTACAGGTGAGTAATTTTCTGAATTGCATTTTTTAAAGTTGGTGTGTAAATTTAATTGACAGATAAGTCTAGAAAGTGATTGAGTTGCAGATTTAAGTCCTGGTCAGAATTATTTCACTTGTATTGACACATATACACATGTATTATGTAGGTGAAGTTGTAGAAATTTGCAAATGCAAGAGGAAAGAGAAAAGATTGCAACTGCATATCCTGGACTGAAATCTTGGACCTTCCATATACTAGCTGGACGCTTTACCAACTGAGCTACCTGACCACCTATCAAGCCCAGTCTGCTACATTTTTCCCTCCCCACCTTTTTTTTTTGATTCAACTAATTTAAAGCGAAACTACCAGGTTCTACCCAAGGATATACCTGTTGGTCCGGTACTTCCTAAGGTCAGACAAGCCCCCAAATGTAACAGGAAAGGGGAAAATATGCATTGCAGAAACCAGGGCTCAAGCCAGAACCTTCCCAATACTAGCTAGATGCTTTACTGAGCTACCTGGCAACCTATCAAGTCTGGTCTGCAATGCAACTTTCACAGATGTAGCTGTTATGTTTACAGTTATAGCTGTTTGGGTACGCATTTACTTGTATGTGATGTAGCAGAAACTTTTAACTTTGACAGATGTTGATGTTTGGGTAGCACTTGCTCGGCCTTAACTTGTTGATCAAGACATTTAATTTCAAATTGTTCTACTCTACCAAACTAATAAGTAAATATTAAGTAGAGTAGACAGGATTGATGTAGTAAAAATCAAGTAAAAATTTCATTGAGTAAAGTTGTCAATTTTAGGATGGGGGGGGGGGGGGGGGGGGGGGGCTAACAGATTTTTCAAAGTAAGATCTACTAGAGTGGGATTGAAATGAGAGGCTGTGTGATTTGATTGCACACCTGAGACTTCTACCACCAATTCCTAACAGAATGTATAGTACCTTTTGGCAGAACTGCTAGGGTTAACACTGGGATGAACCACTTTTTACTTGAAGTCACTCGTCTCTGATGACTAATTATTAAGTTTTATAGAGTTTCATCAGAAATGAATCTTCCATTTAAATCAGGGGTTCCAAATTCCCCAGGTCCTAGACCCAGGACCTTTTGATTTTACTTTGGAACCCTTGGAATTTTCACTAAAAAAGTCTGATGGATTTTTTTGTCGAGACAAATTTTTGTGGATTGAAATCGGTCTCAAAATCACTTGCCGTAATTTACTGCAATTTGTCAAAGTTGTTGTTGTCCGACCTTTTCTGGAAATGAAAATATAATGAACTGCCACTTTGACATCAGTATTGCTAGAGTGTTTTTAAGTTGTATATGATATATTAAATTTTGTTTTTATCAAGACAAAGTTGGTCAGCTGAGTTTATTGAATTTTGGCGTGACATCATCTGATATGGAGCCTACCAACCCAATCTTCATTTGAAATATAATTATGAACCCCTGTAAATTGGGTTCAGGTATTGATTTAAAGTATATGCTTACAGTTCACTGTGTCTCTCACTGCCTATGTTCAAATCACACTTGAACAGTTCACATTGTGTGAGTTTCCTTGTTTTTCTATGGATACTCCGGTTTCCTCCACCATCTGAAAACTGACTACCTATATGTAAATGAAGTAATCTTACAGGGCGTAAAACAACAACTTATGAGTCAGCTGAAAAATGAGGTTTGTGATACTTTACTACCGAGTTTGAAAAGGAGTCATCATGTCAAAGGCTACAATAAATACGTAAAGTATTTTACATCATTACACAATTTACCCCCATAGATACAATTAATTAAATCTGTATACATAGGTGGGTGCAGTGTGATGATTGTTATCATGAATTTTGACATATATAAAATCTGCAAAGGTGACTTGAGAAAAAGAGACACGATTCATGAATTACGTGCCAGACCTTCGTATAGATATACATCAAAATAATCCAAATCAAAATTTACAAATATTATGATATATATATAATAATTAAGAAAATTTATAATTGAATTTTAATTTTTGACACTTTTATATTTAATCTGTAATCACTTATCCCTTTGTTAGATAATTATACGATATTGAACTTGTGAAATATTTATTCACTTGCGCGTGTCATGGATATGTTGTTTTGACATTTGATTATTTATGGTTCAAGATGATTTGAATTAACTTTTGACTTTTTAAATATTTACACTTAAATTCAACACAGTTAACTAACTTAGAACAATTTTAATTTTACGCTGTGTGTTAAAAGTTTATAAATTTTATATATATGTGGTAAGACAGGCGCGATTTCTCCGATTTTTCCTTAGTACGATGATACCGAAAAATCCTGAAAATTGTCTGATTAACCACTTAAACCAATTAAAATCCACTTTACTGTTTTGTGGTTTGTGTACCAACTGTTGACATTTGGTTATTTATAGTAATAGATAATTCATATTGACTTTTGACTCAATTTAAACCTTTAAAATGCTATGTTGAGAAGTTGAATTTACCATTGTGTCAAATTTATTTTTATGTTATATCAGCTCAAATAAATAAATTAAATAAATAAATAATTAATATATGAATAGATAATAAATAAATATATAATAATAATAAATAAATATATAAATAAATAATAAATATATATAAATAGATAATAAATAATAAATAAATAAATAAATAATATATGAATTAAAAAAAGGTTTTTGTAAAAAAAATAAATAAATAAATAAACAAAGAAATTACAAAAATTATAGAAATTGCATATTTCAGCTTTTTTTTTTTTTTTTTTGTTTTTTTTTGTTTCTGTTTTTTTTTTTTTTTTTGTTTCTGTTTTTTTTTTTTTTTTTTTTGTTTTTTTAAAGATCAGTCTTTTAGCAAACAGATCAAATTTTTTGTGCTCAATTTTTCAACATGTAAAATTCTCATAACAATAAAGTCTCACTGAAATAAAGTAATAATAACAATTTTCACAGAAATAAAAATAGCAGTTTTCTTCAGATCAATGAAAAATACCAAACTTAATTCAATGTCATCAGATTTTCTGTGAAACTTTTTTGAAATACAAACACAGTGACTATAGAAGTATTAGATAAGTTAGCAGTGTTTTTGAAAATAATATATACCGGTATATAAGAATTTAAATAGATATAGATAATAACCTACACTGAAATAGTACATATATAAATGCTATTATGTAAATAATTATATAATATGTTTGAACTGTATAGCTCATTCTGTCAGTTTGTTATTGTCATGTTACATTGCATGTATATATATATTATTGCTTGATGTACCATTTTTTATAATGTTGCTATGAATAAAAGAACTGAAATTGAATTGAACTACAGACAGGAGAATTCTCACTTCAACATGGGGAATTTGATACAGTTTCTATAAGAGGATGAAATTTTACACTTAAAAGTGATTTTGTTATTGTATTAACAGGTAATACAACAATATTTTTATTATATTTGCTTGACCATTGGCTATTAGTGTTAATTCATGCAAATTAAGAAATTGGTCAAGAACAAAAAACCCCATCATAAGATGTAAATCTCATTATCTGGGTTTTATTAGATCATCAGTCAGTTAGAAAATTCAATTAAGAGACACAATGATGTCTATCTTGTTTTGTTTGACCAGTGGTCAGTGTGGTTATTTAAATAAACAAATTAATTAATCCATAAAAGATTTTCTGACCAACCTTTATCTCATTATTTATATTGGTTTTAATTTGTTTTATTTGATATTATCCTCATATACATGTGAATGGTCAAAGGTGGTCAAACAATGAACTATCAAAAAATCTGTGAACTCCTCAAGGTGGTACAAGAATGACCAAAGCTGGTCTGACATGACCATAGGTAAATTAACAAGTACCGGTATATGGTAGAAATCTAAAACAATGATGATAATGTGATATTTAGGAAGAAAAATGTTTTCTTATATTTGTTAAACAGATGAATTCGACATAGAGACAGGGGTTTGTCTTTGTAGTTAGTCTATCGAAAACAAAAGATATTATTATTATTATTATTGTTATTGTTGTTGTTATTATTTCATTATATATTATTATTATTATTCATTATTACATGTATTAGTATTTCATTATTTATTATTATTATAATTATTGCCTGATTTTAAAAGTAAACTTTCTCAGACATAAGATCTTTCAGACTGTTGGAATCAAACATTAGTTAATTGTATGTTTTGTGGTATGTAGACCTATATAATAGGACTGAAATTATTAATGAGTTTTAATTAAATTTGTAAAATAACTATTTCACAATTCAAAGTTTCATTTAAAACAAAAACAGACTGAATTTTCTCATTTGACATTAGTTTTAATTTCTTTATTTTCCAATCATGTTTAGCTTTTTGTGTAGGTTCCGGGGTGGGGGTGGGAGGGGAGGGGAGGGGAGGGGAGGTTTGACATCAGTCTATGAAATTAAAACCATATTAAAAGTGTATCACTGCCTGAATTTCAAATCCCATTCAAACAGATCTTAATGTGAGAATGTTACCTCTGTAGTTTCCTTTAGTTATCTCTGCAGTTTCTGTCATCTCTTGAAACTGACCACCACAATGCATAATCTGAATCCGATTCTGAAAGAGATCCTAGTGTGAGAAAGTTTGTCAGTTTGTTTGCCGAAGGTCTGTGTTTTTTTTCTGGGCACTCTGGCTTCTTTAACCATCTAAATACCGACTGCCTCAAAATAAGTGAAAGAATCTTGACTGGGGCGTAAAACACCATTACTCCACTCCACTCTCCATTCATATGAACAGCTTGATCAGTTCACTTGCCTCAGCAGTTTGATCCAGCGAGTTCACCTTCTCAGAACTGACCACCTCAATACATCTATTTTGGAGTGCAACATTACAATTACTCTCCTGCTTTTTCTCTCTCAAAAACTCTTTAAGTGCATTATTCTTTGAAAGTTTCTTTCCATTTATTATATTATATAAAGTGAAAAGGGCAGTGTTGCAAAATGAAATTTTTCTGGAAAAAAAAACAACAACAACAACAACAAAATTTTATTAAATGTACACTGCAAAAAAGGCTAATTCATAAATAAACAATTTTTGTATGTATAAAAGAGGACAATTTTAAACAAAAAAATAAAACTTTTATTTCAGTAAGCCATGTTTATTTGTCTTTCTGGCTCAGTCTTACTGTCAATATTTTAAGTTGAAAGATATATATCTCCTCTAACCCGATTCATAAAAAACACAAAAAGTTATATTGAAAGTAATCAAACACAATCTGAATAGGTTAGTCGGTCTTATCTCAGAATATTGACGCTAAGTTTTATTATAGGGAGAATTTAGCTAAACCAATAATAAACAAACGTAACCCGCAAGTTTGACCTGGCATTTATGACCCCTAATTAAACCAAACAGTTTTAAAATTAAAAAAGAAAAAAGAAAAATTATAAAAAATTTCAAAATTTTATTTTCTATAAAGAAGATTTATGTGATTGAAAAGAAAAAAGTTTTTTTTCTACAAAAAACAGATTTTTCTTCTTTTTTCATTTATTTTATCTTTCTTTTTGGTTCTTTTTTTATGATTGTAAACTACAAGGTCAGAGGGGCAGGGGTTAAACTTGTTGAAGCTTTACCTGACTGAGTTAACATATGAATATATATTGACTTTATTCACTCAGGTGCAGTTTCTACACCTTTCCCATTACTGACTGATATAATAATATATACATACATACATACATAGATTTATATATATCTATATATACTTTTTTATTGTAGTTTTATATCGGACAGTGTTATATAAAATGGCTATCCTGTGATCGTTTCATTTTTAACGTGGGATTGCAAGGAAAAACTTTATTTGTTATATACAAGGAAATCTCAAATTTTTAACGACATATTCAGAAAAAGGTAAGTTGAATTGATCCCATATATTAATTTTACCTGCGTTTTATTTCTTAAAACTGCATTTTGTATACCTATGACACATTTAAGTGTATTTTATATCTAGTGCAATTGGGTTTCAATCGATATTTTTTGTTTCAAGTTATTGTTGTTTAAAGTGCTTCTTTTGCAAAGAAAAAAAAATATATGCTACCTTTTTTTTACCTGCACCATTTTTGTACTTAATGTCTCTACGATGCTTGATGTATTTATGAAAATTACCCTCATGGAATATTTCTCTTATGAAATGGAATATTGTAATGGTGTTATATACATAGGGCAAGATAGTCTTACATTGAAGCTCTTAGTTCCTGGGATGGTGGAGGAAACTGGAGTACCTACAGATTTTTGACAAGAGAACTTTAAAAAAATTGTCACATTAGGATTTGTCTGAGTTGGATTGGAACCAACAGGAGGGGTAGGAAAAGGAGAGAGAGAGAGAGAGAGAGAGAGAGAGAGAGAGAGAGAGAGAGAGGTGCTTGGAGAGGAACATTTTAAAATTCCCTTTGGATGCTATCATTTCACTAAACTGAAGATGAAAATATGCATCTAAGCTCAGTATATTCTATAGATGGTTGACCAGTTTTAAACTAAAATGAAGTAAAACATTTTTAAACTAAATTATTAGCTGTACAGTATGTATGTATATTGTTGTTGGAGAGATTAAATAAGAGTTACAGCATTTATATCAATAGTTAACCAACAACTAACATGTAATTAATTGATCCAGAAACTGACTTTTACCGTATACATTATCACATGATTTGATTTTTTTTCTTCTGTATTTATGATCTTACCTGTATGTTACCTGTGAGTTACCTTTGTGTTACCTGTATGTTACCTTTGTGTTACCTGTATGTTACCTGTGAGTTACCTTTGTGTTACCTGTATGTTACCTGTGAGTTACCTTTGTGTTACCTGTGTGTTATCTGTATGTTACCTGTATGTTACCTATGAGTTACCTTTGTGTTACCTGTGTGTTAATCTAGATATGAACTTTTAATCCAATTTTAAAGATAATCTATCCTAATTGATAAGATCATTATTACAAATGTGTGCCATGTGTAATAAGATTAATTCATTTATATTGAAATGCTACCAGTTAAGACGTCAGTACATGATACCTTAGTGTACACCTGTCTTATATAAGTAAGGTGTGTTATCATATTGTTTTGAAATCTTAAATTTTATACCTGTACTCACCTGGCTGCAGGAGGGAATAAACAAGGATTAAGATACCAGTATTTGTATATCAGATTAACTATTAATCCAATTATTAAGCTAATCGCTCAGATATATATATATAATATCCAGTTAATTTTTTTTGGTATTCAAAATCTTCAAATGCTTTAAGCTCCATGAAAGAACTATGTTATTATGGCAGAGGGCACCTGTGAGTAATAAAAACTCTTGTTTAAAACTACACTCTGTGTGTGTGTGTGTGTGTGTGTGTGTGTGTGTGTGTGTGTGTGTGTGTGTGTTGCTGGAGGGATAAAACAAGCTTAGGACTTAGATTTTTAACTATTTATGGAGTTATTAATGCTACAGACATCTTTCTTATACCAGAACAGGTATATTCAGTTTAAACAAATTAACTAAATAACTTATATCAAAATGTCACCTTGCTACAAGTTAAAACAGTAATACCATTTTCATTTTAAGGAATACCGGTAGTTTGGGAGCCAACAATGTAAAAACTCAGCTTAGTGATTACAGAATCCTCTTATTGCTTAGATCTGAATATAAACCTCATTCACTTACCTGAGGTCAGGGATTTTCTCTTGGCATTCCAGTTTCCTCCACCATCCCAGAACTGACTGCATTGATATAAGCAAAAGGATCTTGACTGGAGCGTAAACCTCCATTACACCACTCCACTCTATTACCAGTATAACAAGCTTGACCCCTGACCACTTAGAAGTTTCAACTCTCACCTTAGTGAGTGAGTGAACAAGTGAATGAGTGAGTGTATGAACAGTGAATGAGTGAGTGAGAGAACAAGTTAATGAGTGAGTGAGTGTGTGAACTAGGGAGTGAGTGAGTAAACAAGTGAATGAGTGAGTGAGTGAGTAAGTGAGTGAGTGTGTGAACAAGTGAGTGGGTGAATCAGTGAGTGAACAAGTGATGGGTTAGTTAGTGAGTGAGTGTGTGTATGTGTGAACAAGTGAATGAGTGAGTGAGTGATTAAGTGAGTGAGTTAAAAAAAATTATTGTTTAAAACTGCATAAGCATTACTGGGATGGATCAATTATATGACCTTATTTTAAAACCTTTTCAGGCTGACCTATGTAAGAAATTTTGTCATTTTGCTTGCCAAATGTCATTAGTTAACTCTGGGTTCTCCAGTTTCCTAAATCATCCCAAAATGACCACCCTCAATATATATATGTCTTGAAATGGGACACAAACATGAACACTGAAGTATTGTATTACACTGTGTTTGTTCACATATTTAATCCAGTCATATTTAAATACAGTATAAACAAATTATATTTTTAATATTTCTAAAATTATGTCAAAATTAATTTTATAGATTTGTAAATACAATATAAACAATGTCACTTTTATGACACCTGTGGCATGCCACCAATATTTTATTGTTTCAGACACAATGTTTGTTCGTGTTCGTACATAACACATTTAAAATAAAAATGTTAAAAATTTGTATTTAGTTAGACATGAAACTTTAAAAAAGATAAATAAAAATGCAGTTTGTAAACAGTAATTTGTAATCCAAGCACACATTAGCTATTAAATGGTTATATGCACACACGTGCACATTCCTTTGAATTTATGTGGGTTATGCATATATTTCTGTGACTTCAAAGATTTTATTTAAAGTTGTTTGACAATATTTCCTGTTATAAATTATATTTGAGTTTTACTATGTATAGAAGCTAATGAAAACAGTTTTATGATGAACAAGAATTATATATTATAATGTAAATATAATAGTTAACCATCTCAAACTTGATTGGAAGTGTTCATTTAGTCAGTCACCATGAAATCCACTATAAATCTAGGAGATATTGATAAATATTTCATGGTATTGTTGGCTGTATCTTAATTTATGGACCGGACAGGCACCCTTGAATAGGATATGGACCTAGGGAAGCTGAGGTGACGTCCATATCATATTTTTGGGGTGCCTGTCCAGTCCATAACCTGAGATATAGCCCTAAACCCTATGAAAAATTTGTTATATATTACCGAATGGACACCATCTTAAAATAGATACCAGCATTTTTCTGGAATTAATAAATTCCTTTAAGACAATGTTTGTTTACATATTACAGTTGCCGCTCCTGACTAACTTCGTATTTGTGTTAATCCACTATTTAAAATTTTGGGTTAAGATGTAGTTTTTGTTAGTCTAATATTACGTCATCAAGGATAATCGTGTGACGTAAGCAAACATAATACCGACCAGAGCCTCCGATCTATATTGCAAAATATCGCCCTGAGTAAAATCATTGTATTTATTGCAAAAACAAATTTATGAGATATAAAATTTATAAATAGCTAACTATCTCAGATTTGACCGGAGGTGTTCATTTAGTAAGTCACCTCGGAATCCTCTATAAATCCCAGAGATGGTAATGTCAGAGTCATGGAAGTGCACTTTTTAACTAGAATGTATACTTGCGAGCAAGCATATGTCTGCATTGTATGTATCAGTAATTCTTGAAATACTAAAAGAAAAACTAGAACTTGATAAAATTAATTTTAAGAGTGTATCCATTGCCATACAGTCCCAATAAAATTCCAGGTTTGTTCCTTTAACTGCATTTCTCTAGAGTATTCCAGAATTTTGGAAAATGAAATCAAAACTCTGTCATGGTTAAATCCCTACCAGTTTTCCAAATTTGAACCTTTTTGAATAAAAAACAAAAGGAGATGAAATTAAACAAAATCTGATTTGATTAACAACAATATGTCTGCACTGATATGTGGACATAACTGATGTTTTCCATACACATAGAAGAGATGTTTTCAAACTTCAAATAACTATGGTGATGAGTAATGTACGGTAGCAATTATATTTGTATATATTATTATATGGTTATATTTGTAGGTAAGTTGTTAAAGCAGTTGTGTAAAAGGTGGGAGGTCCATGCATTGATCATTGTTCTGACCCCGAGTTTTTTTTTTTCTGTTTACTGTTCTGTCTGTTTGCTTTTGTTTATATGAGTTTAAAAGAGAGAGACGGGAGGGGAAAAAAAACCAGTGTTTAGATTGAACTGTTAAACATGACAACTCTATAGCTATTGAATTTAAAAAATCGAAGTTAAGTGGAAAAAATAGGTAAAATGACAAGTTGTCATTCTGGTGATGGTTTAACACAAAGTTGATATACATCTTATCATGAGCTGTCAGATATGTATATAGATATCCGTTAAATTTTGCATGAACAAGTTCGTAATAGATTTTATCTTCTGCATGAATAGTTTTTCATAAAGTATCACATTGGTTTGGTTATAATTTCGTGATGTCAAGATTGAATTAAAGTTCTTCTAAAAGATATCTGGATGCAGACGCTTTGGGGAGAAATATTTTTTTATTGCATTATGTAATTTAATATTTTTATTATTTTTTTTAACATTCATTCATTGTGGCTATCACAAAGGGAGGTAACCATGTAGAAAATTTTTCCTTATTTTATTTTCATTTTAGTTTTACATGAGTATACATGAATACAATACAGTCTAACTTGTGTTAGCGGCCACTTGTATAAAGCGGCCACTTGTCTATAACGGCCATATCTTATTCCCCCCGATGAATTTTGTTCTTTATTTCACCTCTATATAGCGGTCACTGTCTTATGCGGCCAGCGGCCACCATTTTTCCGACCCCAAGCTTCAATAGAACTGTCTATAGCGGCCATTTGCAATGTTTACGAAACTTCGTCAGCAGGTCAGTTTCCGGAAATTTCCGGAACCAGTCGACATAAACAAAAAATCCCATAATGCAACACTGTTTATATGTGTCTAAGCGGCCATATTGGGTAAAGCTTACATCCCGATAAGACATTGACATTTTTTCAATTTTATAACATGCAGTAATATTTGATGTTTTTTCTTTATGTCATAGTAAACGGAATGCATTGACTTTAGAAAAGCGAGTAGAATTGTTTAATAAATCTGTATAGGAGAAATTAAGTACTAAGAAACTCGCGGAAGTTATGGTGTTGGACGAACCCAAATCAAAGCTGTGTTATCAGACTATGAAGCAAATGTATCTTGGGAAATAAAACGGTTGTGCTGTTCTACCGCTAACGGACATTAATCTCGTTAGTTTGGAAATCGTACAACGATGCGATATCAAGTCATCTCGGCACCAGTGTAAAAAGTCATTTCGGGAACGATATGATTTTGGCATCAATTTGAATAAATTCGGCACCGACTTGATTAAATTCGGCACCAGAAAAAAATATTTTATCATTTATTTTATGTTTGTGTACGATTTTTATATTAAAAATTAATAGTTATTTTTAATAAAGATATGCAAATAGTAAATTTGACAGTTAGAAATGACACAGATAGTTGCTACTCTGATCACTAAACCGTGTAATTCATTATGTAACAACTTCCTTTGAAGTCTGAATTAGCAAGAGTGTGATATGGGTCTGAAGTGACCTAATTATGTTTGTATAGGTGTAAGTAAGCGTGATAAGAATAATACTTCACTATGCAACACCCCTATAACTAGCAAAAAAAAATAGAGAGAATAGATCATTTAGACATATGAATGTTGCCAGGCCGGTGTGGTGCAAAGGATTTGTAAATTCCTGAAAATGTTGATTAAATTGATGTTAAAAATTTTTTTTTTCTTGGTTAATCTCAAGTTTTAAAAGAAACAATTTCTAACAATATGGTTAGCTATATTCAGTTTACTTTTGGTACTAAAATGAATAAAAAAGAACGGTTCAGTTAATAATAATTTTTGACGATCGTTGATCAGAGAACTTGTCTATAAAGGCCACCTGTCTATAAAGGCCACTTTGGCCGCATCCCTTGAGTGGCCTTTATAGACAGGTTTCACTGTATATGTTAAATTATGTTTATCTTAAAAATACAGATTCTACAGGTTTCTTAAATAAGAAATTTTTAAAAGCTTGATTGTACATAAATGTAAAATAAAATAGAAGGAAAGAATAACAACTGGTTTACCTGGGACCAGGGTAAAGTGGCTTTTGGAGGGATATGTTCGTCTACAGCATGCTTATCTGTGAATATATAAACTTGTTTATATATTAAACCTTATTGTTTAATAGACATGCACTCATCACATATAGTTAAAAATTGCTGCTGTATTGTTAACAACATTACAGCGACCCAACCATTTATTGTGATAGTGTTAGATAAATTGATATAGAAACTCCATCAGGCTTAAAATGTGTTTTTTTAGGTGTTATTATAATGAAAAATCACTATACTTATCTTAGATTACCATTTTATACATTTTACAGAGTAACATATTTGTGCTATAGGGATGTAACATGTAGAAAAAATCCTTTTCTGCATATTCAAATAATTCCTCATTACTGACATCAGTTGAGATGTCAGCATCGCCTGGGACATCACCTGAGGTGTCAACATCACCTGGGACATCACTTGAGGTGTCAACATTGCCTAGGACATCACTTTAGGTGTCAACATCACCTGGGACATCACTTGAGGTGTCAACATCACCTGGGACATCACCTGAGGTGTCAACATCACCTGGGACATCACCTGAGGTGTCAACATCACCTGGGACATCACTTGAGGTGTCAACATTGCCTAGGACATCACTTGAGGTGTCAACATCACCTGGGACATCACTTGAGGTGTCAACATTGCCTAGGACATCACTTGAGGTGTCATCATCACTTGGGACATCACTTGAGGTGTCAACATCACCTGGTACATCACTTGAGGTGTCAACATCACCTGGGACATCACTTGAGGTGACAACATTGCCTAGGACATCACCTGGGACATCACTTGAGGTGTCAACATCACCTGGGACATCACCTGAGGTGAGGTGTCAACATCGCCTGGGACATCACTTGAGGTGTCAACATCACCTGGGACATCACTTGAGGTGTGAACATTGCCTAGGACATCACTTGAGGTGTCAACATCACCTATGACATCACTTGTGGTGTCAACATCACCTAGGACATCTCTTGAGGTGTCAACATCACATAGGACATCGCTTGAGGTGTCAACATCATCTTGGACATCACTTAAGGTGTCAACATCACCTAGGACATTACTTGAGGTGTCAACATCAACTAGGACATCACTTGAGGTGTCAACATTACCTAGGACTTAGTGATGTCAGGATTATCACTGATGATTGATTGTTGGTCGTTGTCAGGGCAGCGATCCTAATAATCGATCACAAGATAAATAATTTATCATCACCATCATTGGCTGTCAGCCAGTAGTTTCTGGATTGTGGTCAAGTCCCTTTCCTTTCTGGTTCTTGCTACAAAAAACAACAATGGCAGGTGGCGATTGGATAATATATTGTATCCAGACACTTATTAACACCAGTGAGATGTTTGACCACTGTCATTCTGTCAGGGCAAAGAGCTATCTCGCCTTTAACTTACAATCACTAAGCAAGAACACTAGGCTTTTACAATAAAAGTATTTATATTCAGCCTTATTTGTTACTGAATACTGATGTACAGTTACTAAGTCTAAGGTGTCAACATCACCTAGGACATTACTTGAGGTGTCAACATCAACTAGGAAATCACTTGAGGTGTCAACATTTCCTAGGACATCACTTGAGGTGTCAACATTTCCTAGGACATCACTTGAGGTGTCAACAACACCAGGAACATCATTTCAGCTGTCAACATCCCCAAGGATATCACTTGAGGTGTCGACACCACCAGGAACATCATTTCAGGTGTCAGCGTAATCTGGGACATCAATACAGGTGTCAACATCTTAAATAAAGATTTAGAAAATAATAATAAAAAATAATAATTAGCAATAAATTGAGAGAGAGTTGTAAAGAAAAATCTTAAATTCTAGAAAATAGTTTTTGGGAATTTTGAATAGTGTGTTAATAAGAAATGTGGCAAAGTTAACCAGGTCTATTGACATTAAAAACATTTTACTGCATTCCTTAAATAGCAATAGTTTACAATGAACATTTTTTTATGATAGTTGTTATATATAGTTACTATCTATCTCCAATAAAGTTCATTATACAAGGTTATTATTATGAGTGTAAATAAATATACATTGTGGTCATTATGTAGGTAACCATGGTAACAGTATGCTTAATGGCTTGTACTGTTTAGAAATCCCTCAGTGACAATTAGTTTCAGGTCATTTGTATATTTATTGTTACACAAGTTGGTTGGTTGGTTTGTTGGTTGGTGGGTTGGTCTGTTGGTTGGTTTGTTGAGATGTTTAACATCACATCAGCAATTGTTCAGCTAGTTTTCCTTATTACGACCCCCCCCCCCCCCCCCCCCCCCCAAATAAATTTTTGGAATATGTAGGGGTTGCTTTAGTTCTTTTTCTTTCTTTTTTTTTTCACTTTGGCTGTTGCTTCTGCTCCTTTTTAATCCTTGAATGGAGCATTTTTAAAAGAAAGATAGTGGTGAACATGTATAGGAGTATTTTAAAGGTTAATAAGTCTAGTTATGCCTATATATTGTTGATCTTTTTTTGAGCCTTTCATATGTTTTAACATCCTCCCTTATAATTTACTGGGAGTGGCTATAAAATATGTGACATATTAATATAAAAATTGTCTGCAAATAAATAGACTGTTTTTTGACAAAGTTAAATATTGGTGAATACAAAATTTCCATCCAAACTAAATAACTTTCACTCCAGAGATCTTTATGATCATTAACAGGGAGAGTATGTTTTTATTAAAATAAACCATATAAAATTTCATTGCTATTTTAACTGTAGGGGACACTGGAACTCCGCCTAGGTTTGAACCATCCTAGGTAGATCCTTGTGTGAGAAATTTTGTCAGTTTGCTTGTCAAAGGTCAGATGGTTTTTATCTTGGAAGCCCAAGAATTGACCCCCCCCTCCCTTTATAGATGTAAAGAAAATTTTCAGACATGTTTGAATTTTTAAAAAAAATGTAATTTTGAAGCCAAAAAAAGGTTCTTTCAACAGCTTTGTAAAATGTATGACATAATTTTGTTATCTAGTCCACAGTACTTTTATAATCTGACAAAAATGTCTTGTATACCGGTAATATTTCTGAGCTTACAAACTTCTATCGAAAAATCTAGCCCTAAATATATATTAATTAGTTCCACTTAGAGATGAGGTTAATTGCTGATCATTTAATTACCTAAAATTTCAGAACCTACCAAATCAGATAAATAAATATTACCGATAATCATTTTCACCCCAAAAAAATTGGGTTAAAATATTGTTCCAGTATATCTGTAATGAGAAAAATTTCAAATATATAAATAAATCAATAAATCAGTTATATGTGATTTCAATTGCCAACAAAATTCTATCAAAAACAGTTTTTTGTTTTTTTTTTAGTTTTGAACAAAGAATGTAATATGTTATATCCAATATGTCGTTTTACAATAAAATCACTGTTCGTATTGTATCAGATTTTTATAAATAATTTGACTATTTACACAATTTTATTATTCTCTAAAATTAAAAAGACGTAAATGGAAAAAATATTTAATGATATGGTTTTCGTTATTTCCATTTACGAACTGTTTGTCATAGAGTATGGTAATTTATTTTACAAATTCCGCTGTAAACACGATTTTATTATGTTGCTGTAATAAAAACGTAAATGGAAGATATTCAATTATATAGATTTTCTGTATTTCCCTTTTCAAACAGATTTTTTATTTTAGTATGTCATAAAAATATACTACTTAAATTTAAAAAAAAATTACATTAGAATTAATGATATATATTTCAAATTTTTCCATTTTTAAAAACTGAATTATTCTATTTTGTTTATTGATGGCATAAAAAATATCTCTGTGTTGAATTGGTACTTATTAGGCTACAAGGTGTTGATTTTGTGTTTTATGTCCTAACTCAATTTTGAAAACCTACCTCATCCCTGAAACGTAAGTGGGAGGTTGTGGGTTTGAACCCCGGCCGGGTCTGACCAAAGACTTGAAAATCGGTAGTGGCTGTTCTTTCGCCAAGTACTCTGCATTACGAAATGAAAGTCACAGTTCTTTAGGATGGGAACTTAAAATAAACGAGGTCCCGTGTCACGGCATGGCACGATAAAGAACCCTGCTGTATAATGCCATCAGCGCAACACGCAGGCAAAATTTCTGCACTTTCGCCTATAGATGTCGACGTCTCAATATAAGTGAAATATTCTTGACTGGGATGTTAAACACCATTACTCAACTCAACTCATCCCTGAAAATTTTAAGGTATTCAAACATACAGACTTCAGAAATTACAACTTTTCAAAAATTACTCGTAATAAACTATGTATTGTTTTTACATCGTATTAACATTTTGGGGAATTGGTGCCATGATCAAGTTAGCTAATACAAAAGGCTACAGACAAGATTGATTTAATTAATTCAATGGGGTTTTACGTCCCAGTTAAGAATATTTCACTTATATCAAGATGTCACCAGCTATAAGTGAAATGGCAGAAATTGTGACCTTTTCAGTGCATTTAGGTAAGTGTGCAGGGAGAGTTCTTTAGCATCCCATGCCTGCTGTGACATGGAACATTGGTTTTTAAGGTCTCCTATGAAGGACCCTGTGACTTTCATTTGTTTGGCAAAAAAAAGTCATTACCAATTTTCAAGTCTTGGTCAGACCTAGCCGGGGTTTGAAGCCTACAGACAAGAGCTTAAGTTTTCAAATAAAACTCTAGTAGATACTAGTGTAAGTTTCTCCGTTGGTCTCAGAATTATTAACCTTGATTTAAGTGAAAAATCAATTGTTTGGCCCAGAGAGTAAAACACCATTGCTGTTCTCATTACTCATTATGTTTTCTTGGAATTTATTCACAATCCAGCCATCTTTGAGTTGTATCCAAATATCTTCCCTCAGAGTGGTATAAAAAAATCTGCCCAAGCTAATCTGGTTTTGAAGATTTTTTTTTTCAACTTTGCACGTAACAAACACTGTCAAAATCATGAAATTTGCTACATAGTGCTAATGTAAATAATAATAAGAATGATTTATAATAATAATAATGATGATGATAATAATAATAATATTTACCAAGCTACTGAAAGGTTTTTTTAGACGAACAGCAAAGAATTTCCCTGATTTGGCCTTATTAATGGTATATAAAACATTCCTGTTATAATCAGTAAACTCTTGTTATGGTGAATTGAAATCACTGAGATTGTATTTCTTTTATTTAGACTTTTATATCGATTTACATATTTTATTTAAACTGTTTTTTCATACTGTTATGACAGGATATAATTAATTTTATATTCTTTAACTGTGCAGAGACGAAATTCTTGAGAATAAAAAATATATTTTAATGTCTTTAACAAAACTGTTTTACTGGTAAACTTACAAATGTCAATAATTAACACGGTTTTCTCTGCATGGGTATACCAGCCTCCAATGTTATCCGAGAAATGACGGAGAAGTGACGGAAGTGACGACAGTGATATAAGTGAAAGAATCTTGACTGGAGCATAAAATACTTACTCACATGTAATTAAAAAAAACTCAACTCCTTTTTCTTTTGTTTGCTCCAGAAAAGTTTTTTTTTTTTAATTCTATATGCTAGCTGAAAACATTATTTTTATACTTTAGTATACCGGTATTTGAGAATATTTTGATATATATTAATTAGGAATTAAAGTGATTAGAATTATAGATAAAAGTAAATATTTTGAGTTACTTTTTTAGGATTTGAGTTCCAATTTTACTCCCATTTCATTCATTTCTATGTAAGCGATTTGACAAATTATTTTTCAAGATATTTTCTAAGCTTTTTTTGAAAGTCAAAACTCAAAGTTAATTAGGTAGATAGTAAAAGGTACAGAGGATGCTCTTCCTGCAGAATTTGGATACTTCTGATGGATTGCATCTTCTACACAATCAAAACTTTGTTTAAAAATCCCTAGATACAGAAAACTAAACAGGATGTACTTATTCTAGTTACTTTGTAAACTCATACTAGCATCCTGTTACAGTATAAAATTTGTTAAAAGTTTGATTGCTTTTGAGCATAAATTATTTGCTTAAACACAAAGGATCAGAGCATGGACAGGTGGGATGTATCTATTCTTTCTTTTTTTTTTATTTATTGGGGGAGGGGGAAGGGGGACTTAGGGCATCAAAGCATCCAGACATGATAGACCTTGTTAAAAACCTGTTCCTTTAAACACAAATGTTTCTGAAACCTTGTAAACAATCCTCAAACAGTATATATAACAATACCTGATACACTCCTGATAGTTTTCACACCTGTAATTTAGAAAATTAAAACCTTCAATTTACCTGGACAAAAGACCACCTGATGGTCACTAATTGGATAGCCATCTGTAATATGTTGCCTGGTCAAGCTTGACCATACATGTTTCAGTGAATTCATCTTTTGATGTACAAACTTCAAAGAGATTTTTAGGTATGATAAGGTTAAGATCATTTTATTGTTGTGAGATATAGAATATATAGACCCTACAGTTAACAGTAAAGGTCCTGGTCACTATGTCCAGTCTAATGGTCATCTGCCCCTTAATGGATATCTTCATTAAGTCTGGCTTAACTGAGATTAAAGAGTTCTGCAAGCACCTTGCATCTGGTTGTTAATTATTTAGTTCGGGTCAGTTAACTTTTTATTAGATTATCTGGACCCTAGTGGTCATTTTATGTCCATTTGGTGCTTTTAGCAAGTCAGTAAGAAGTATTGGAATATTAAACAGGGGAACAAAAGGTCAGTCTGTGTCCATTTCATGATTTTAGCAGGAAGATTAAAGTGTTAGTAAAAAATCATCTTAAAATTGGAATATTTAACAGTGTGTGAAAAGATGAGCTGGTCATCCTGTGTCCATTTGTCAGATTAAAGGGTCATGAAGTTTAAAAATTCATTAAATGGAGATTATAAATGGTCAAGTGTCCTAAATTGGAAGTTTTAACAGCCGGTTGGATTGAATGGTCAAGAACATACAAAGTTTTTCTTGATCACTGGTCAAGAATATATTATGTAATTCAAGTGACCATTAGTATTCTGTTATCTGTGGTTTAATTAAGGGACATTTTTATTTCATAACTATTTTATTATGGTAAGTCATAATTATATGAAAATATCCCCCCCCATCCCATTCCTTTGAAAAATATGAATTTCAAGTGGTCGTTATATGCATAATATCTAGATGGTTTTACGACATTTTTATAATCCAAGAATGTTGAACCATAAAAATATGCAATAACAGCCCCCCCACCTCTCACATTACTTCCAGAATGATGAATCATTATTTTATCTGCTTTAATGTGATTTTGTTAACCTTTTTACGAGATTTACCTGTATTTATATTTCTATTAGTTTAATTATGTAACTCGCAAAAATAAATAATAAATTAACCGCCATAAATTAACAGGTAATATAGCACATAAAAGACGACGTTTTCTCAACAGATTTTCTGTTTCTGCTATTAAAAAAGATAATTTATATTTCAAAGATTGTTATGAAAGAAAAAAAATCACCTCACCATATTTCAATCTTATTTACATTTCAATCTTAGAATATATTCTATTTTTGAATGGGGAAGAATAATGTGATTCCTTGTGTCTTTCTCAATTTTCTTTCACTTATATCGAGGCAGTCAGTTCTTTGGTGGTTGAGGAAACCAGAGTGCCTGTAGAATACAACTCACCATCAGTATGTTTACTGACACAGTCTTTCTTACAAAAGAAAATGCTAAATGGTGGATTTGAACCTAGGTTGGGAGAAGTGTTACAATATCTAATCCAACTGAAGATGACTTGTCCAATTAACAATGGCCAATATTTTCTGTTTTTGATATTCAGTGTGGAGTTTCTCACTAAATACATGTATATATGAGTTAGAAAAAGGGATTTTTTTTTATAAAAAATTTCAAGTTTGGAGACATTCTTACTCTTAACTACACATTACAGACAATGATTTGTCTGACCCTAGTGTTTGACATCTTATTTTGATTTTTTAGTTTTTCTTTAATCACCAAGTTTTAGAATTGTAACACTTTTTGCTTTTCTTTTTCAATCCTTGTTATTCTTCATTGTTAGGCCATGTTTATGAATACATAGCTATGTTGTTTTACTTTTTAATGGCTTTCGAAAAAAAAAAAAAACTTAAAAATTTAGCTGAAGATAAAATGTTTAAATTTACCTGTGACACAAACTTTGTGGTAGGAAGAGGGGGGGGGGATATCTCAGAAACTCTACATGAACTACATGTATGTAATAAAGGAGTCCAGGATTTAAACTTCATTAATGGACTGCTTGAAAAAACTACCCCAGAAATTTATCTAAAATATCTTATAACTCGATCAATATATAAACATTATATATATATACCGGTATATAATACATATACATGTACATTCTTGAAAAGTCCTTTGAAGGATGAAAATGTTAGAAATAAATAAGTATACTTTTTTGGAAATTACCCGTACTTTAATTTCTGATATATATATATATATATATATATATATATATATATATATATATATATATATATATATAGAAAGAGAGAGAGGTCGGGGGGGGGGGGGGGGGGGGGCATGGCACATTAGAAATTCCACTTTAATGTGTTATTATTAAACCATAACATAAACTTCAAAGATTAAAGGGAAATTATTTCCTTAAACTAAAATGAATTAGAAAATTTTTGTTATATATTATTACTTTATTCAATGATTTTAAAACAAGATGTTAAAGGAACCACATATTAATGTCTCTGTTTATGAAAGTTTATTCTTGTAACTTTATTCACTGATAAGTTTTAATAACCAAGTTGTAATTTGTATATTTTTATTTTATGACCAACAGCTCAAATTTTTATTGCTGTTATTTAATAATAAAAGCTGAAATAAAAGTTCACCAGGTCCAACAAACAAACTTTGTGATATTATCAGTGATATTTTATCATATATGTTATACTTTGTATGTTATATCTTCAGTCTTCCAGACAACTTGGTGTGAATTTAAAATAATAAAAAATTGTATAAAAAGCTAAGAGCAAAGAGGTTCACTCTGTCTTAACCCCTTGATTTGTTAAGGTAATGGTTCTATGCTAAATGGACAACTTGGTGTGAATTTGAAATCTTTGTATTTATGTATTCATAAAAACCAGAGAGTAAAGTGGCCAGTTCTTCCCGGTTCACTGAATGAACTAATGGTTTTATACTTTAATGGACACTTAATGGTTTTCCATTGTTTATTTAGCCGTTTCAGTTTTTATACCTGTGTTTTTCCTGTGTATGTTGTTTGATGAATTTTCCCTTTATATTTTGTGGTGGAGTGGTTTAAAGCATGTACAGTATATGGGGATCACAGTGTCTCTAACTACTTAGTTTGAAACCCGGCTCAGGCAGATCCAAATGTGACAAGGTTAATTAGTTCATTTAACAAAGATTTTAGCTTTAACTGTGTGAATGGACTGAAGCATTGTGAAGTTAAATCATGCAGATCAGCTGGTGTTCAAACACACAACCTCTCGAGTCACCCTTATTCTTTCAACCACTTCTATCCTTGAAATTAAATGATATTTTCAAAAAGTTCTTTTTTTTATTCAAAATTTTAATTCTCTGCTTTTTAACCCCAGGGTTCATCATCAAGGTATTATAGTATAAAAAGGCCAGTGCACATGAGCTAGAACATAAATCATAAATCAGATCTGCTTGACTTTTTTGACCCGCAGGCAAAAGAATTTAGAGATGTCACTTAGTGGTGTTAACAGATCACCCTGAACTTAAAAAAAAACTTTTATTCTGTGATTATATATCCAAATATACAATAAGATTATGTTTTGGCTTGTTAAAAGCAGATTAATGATCCCGTCCTATTACGGAGGAATTTCAATTAAATGTCAATCATTCTGATCCATTTGTCTCTCTGGCTATATATAAAGATCCTTATGTACAGATGACTGGTCTTTATAAAAAATATCAGTTTACAAAAAATAATCAATCCATTACATTAAGATCCTTTGTAGGATTTATCAAGAAAAGTAAAATAAAAATCTGTAAAGCTATTTTTTCTTTCTTTGTTCAATAAGAAATTTGAGAGTTAATTCATTAAAGATACAATTATTGTTAGCAAAACTGTCAAAATATTGAATTACTGTAAATGATGTACTGGTTTATATGAGGCAATATGTTATTACTAAACAAACAACCAAGGGACTTATATAGTTTTATAGTAATTATTGTTCTTTCTGTGTAAGATAGGTCAGTTAGTTGGTTTTGATTTTTCAGCTGAGCGAGCTAGTTTATTAATCTCCAAGGAGTTGAGTTGAGTGTTTAATGTCCCAGTCTTGAATATTTAACTTATATTGAGACATAATCAGCTATAGGCGAAAGTGCAGAAATTTTGCCTGTGCATTGTGCTGATGGAATTATACAACAAGATTCTTTATTGTGCCACACCTACCATGACATCCGAAAGAACCATGACTTTTATTTTGTAATGCCAAGTGCTTGGCAAAAGAACAGTCACTACACACTTTCAAGTCTTGGGTCAGACCCGGTCTGGGTTCGAACCCACGGCCTCCCACTTATGTAGCTAGCACTCTACCAACTGAGCTATGGCAGTGGTCTAATCTCTAAGGATTAATCTAAGAACAATTCCATGTACCTTTGAGATGTGTGAGTGTGTATTATAATCTGCCTTGTATTTGTAGGTACTCGGCGACTTTTTGTTAAGGTGGTAGCACACCAAATCAGTATGCCCTACACAAACAAATCACCCTCCTAGTAACACTCTCTTAATTGGCACCAGACAAATGAGTTGATAATCTGTCATTTGTAGGCAGAGGGCAAGAAGAGAAATGTTAAAATCTGATGTATGACCCAGCCAGTATTCAAACCTTATATCTCCAGCTCTCAGGTTGGACTCTCTCCTACCGAGCCATCAAAGTGTTTTTAATACAAGAATTTTATTGATTATTTTATATTTGTATATACCATCAGCATAATTTAATTTATATTTTGTAATTTTGTTTTTTCTGAAGTATTATTCATTGTTGTCATAGTAACCATTAAACCTATTTAGTTATTATTTAATCAAACCTGTATTTACAGACTCAGAAGCTGGTTTCCCCCACATCTGTGATTTATATAAGTGAAAGAATCTTGACATGGGCATAAACACAATTACCCCACTCCAATCTACTTATTGTAATGTTGACCTCTATTCTGAAAGGTTTCTAAATAAAACAAATGGCCATAACAGTTCTATGACCTATGGACTGGCCTGAATTTTAAACCCTACTGAAAAAAACTGATGTTAAGTATCAGTAATGTATAGTCATGACACATATTAATTATATAACAATTATTTACTGTCACTTCAAACAAGTATTGTTTAAATATTTGTAGTATTTCTTTATAAAGTCTATTTGTTATGCACTATACTGTAAATATCTTGACATCTATTTGTCATAAAAACATAAAAAAATGATTAATTTTCACAAATAATGGATATTTTATAAAAATTAAAAAATGACATCTGAAATTGTTGTTTTTCTCTGCATGATTGCTCACTTCCTGGTTTTGAATCCTACTTCTGATCTTAGTATGATGTAGTTTGTCAGTTTGCTTACCAAAGGTTGGTTTTTCTTAGTGCACTATGGTTTACTCCACCACCCCAGAGCTAACTGCATCTAAAAGTGAAAGAATTTTTAACTGGGGGAGGGGGGATAAAACTCCACTCCACCCTTCATGATTGAAAACATCTGTTGTCTTTATTATGTATTTGTTGTTCTCTACCTGATTGAAAGCACCTGTTGTCATTTTTAGGTACCAATGTCATTTTCAAGATTGAAAACACCTGTCCTCATTGGTATGTACTGATGTTGATGTTTTCTCTGAGATTGAAATCACCTGTTATAATTATGAACTGATGTTCTCTGTGGGACTTAAAACAGTTGTTTGTTCAAGGATTTAGGGACCACGAGGCTGAGTGTTTAAAAGCATGTGCTAACACATCACAGTATTCCTGACTGTCCAGGTTTGCATACCACTCATGCAGATCCTAGTGTAATAAAGTTTGTCAGTTTGCATGTCAAAGGTCAGATTTATTGATTGTTTATATGAGGTCTTACACCCAGATGTCACAAGATGTAGGTGAAGTGGCAGGAATTTTGACCTTTGCAGTGCACTATGGGTTTTTTTAATGTGCCACACCTACTATGATACGGGGCATCAGTTTTTAAGGTCTCCTCCAAAAGACATGCTAAAGTGCTAAGTGCTTGGTAAAACAACAGTCATTACCCATTTTCAAAGTTTTGGTCAGACCCAGTCAGGTTTTGAACCCTGACCTCTGACATATGAACCAAAGGTTAGAGGTTTTCTCTTGGTACTCTTTGTTTTCTTTCCCTAACCCAGAACTATTTGTTATAACTATAAATGAAAGAATCTTGACTGTATCATAAAACACAATTACTTCATTCAACTCTTTTCTGGATTAAAAGCACTTTTTATCCAGAAATGTAGTGGATGGGGTTAGCCTGGACAAGAATTTAAAAAAAACATGGGGCATGTCATCAAATATTGAGTTGACACAATAACATAGCTTTTCATTTTCTATGATCAGTATTCAAACATCCACACCTGTTAATCATATTATGTATGTTGTACATCATGCATCATTAAACCTATAAACAAGTCAAGCTTTTAATTATAAAGAAATGGAACTCAAACTGAGATTGAAAAAATGAGACAAAGAAGGGCCTCTAGATTTTTTTGGGTAAATGGTGCAAGGACTTTTTCCAGATTGAACACTGCTGTTGTCAACCTGGTAACCAGAACAAAGATAATTTGTTTGTTGCATGTTGTTTTTTTTGTGTGTATGTGTCACATCAGTAATTTATAAGCTAATTTCATTTAGACAGTTTTTCTTATTGACTTGAAAGATTAATCTAAAACTAGTTCATGTGGTGCCTGAGTTTATGTGAATTTTCTGATTTTCTTTGCAACCTTTAGAGTGCTAGTATACTCATCCACTCATCCACTCATCCACAATATTACAGACAAACATCACTGACCAGTCAGTCCATTATACTAACACCAAGCCAACCAAGTATCATCCACTCATCCACTCATCCACAATATCACAGACAAACATCACTGACCAGTCAGTCCATTATACTAACACCAAGCCAACCAAGTATCATCCACTCATCCACTCATCCACAATATCACAGACAAACATCACTGACCAGTCAGTCCATTATACTAACACCAAGCCAACCAAGTATCATCCACTCATCCACTCATCCACAATATCACAGACAAACATCACTGACCAGTCAGTCCATTATACTAACACCAAGCCAACCAAGTATCATCCACTCATCCACTCATCCACTCATCCACAATATCACAGACAAACATCACTGACCAGTCAGTCCATTATACTAACACCAAGCCAACCAAGTATCATCCACTCATCCACAATATCACAGACAAACATCACTGACCAGTCAGTCCATTATACTAACCCCAAGTTAACCAAGTAAGGGTCTATGACATAGAGTTGAGTTGAGTTATGGTGTTTAGCATCCAGTCAAGAATATTTCACTTATATCAAGACATCGACAGCTATATGTATAGGCGAAAGTGCAGAAATTTTGCCTGTGTGTTGCGCTGATGGCATTATACAGCAGGGTTCTTTATCGTGCCATGCCTGCCGTGACAGGGGACCTCGTTTATTTTAAGTTCCCATCCGAAAGAACAGTGACTTTCATTCCTAATGCAGAGTGCTTGGTGAATGAACAGTCACTACCCCACTTTCAAGTCTTGGGTTGGTCTATGGTCAATGGCATAGAAAAAGCTCCTTTCTCGCTTTCAGTTGACTTTGGTTGAATTTATATGGATTAGATTACTTGTGATTTGAAACGCTTATTCCTTAACCACTTAGCCCTTTATTAAATAATGATTATTTGTATATCTCTTCATAGATTGGTTTTATTTAAACGTCTGTATATATGGTATTTGTATTTTTTTAGACTTTGTTTTAATTCTGTTTGATGTGTACTAGGCTGTAACCAGACTCTTATAAAAACAATATGTCATAAAAATCTTAATACGCTTAATCTACAGATAATTGTTCTGTGGTTCTTGAAAATGTAAATTATATGTAAATAAAGTATTAACTATGATACTAAAGCTCAGGTGCTTCTTGGTACCTAAAGTTTATTTAGAAGTGAAGTTATTGATTCTATATGTAAATGTATTTAAATGACCAAATAAACTGAACAATTAGTGAATAAAGAAACCAGTATAAACTTAGCTTCTGTATTAGAATATACTGGTCTAATTTTAAAAGAAAAACTTAAGCCTGGACAAATATACTACAAGCCATCTGGTCCCTTCACATCAACTTTAAGGTCTGTATATATACCATCCATGCTGACCTGTCCATTTCTTCCCTTCTTTCTGTTTACCAACTATGTATTCCTATACCATCTGGTCCCTTCACATCAACTTTAAGGTCTGTATATATACCCTCCATGCTGACCTGTCCATTTCTTCCCTTCTTTCTGTTTACCAACTATGTATTCCTATACCATCTGGTCCCTTCACATCAACTTTAAGGTCTGTTTATTTTCCTGTTTTTTTTTTCATATACTGTTTCTTTCCTACATCCCTATTCAGGGGCCTCAATGGTTCAGTGGTCTAAATGAACAAAATATCCAAAAAGGTTACCATGTTTGGTTGCTTAGTTGGATAGAATAATTTTTGTCGAGCCTGGCATCATCATAAGGTGAGATTTAGGTGTTACTTTTTCAGTGTCAGTGTTGTCGGCGGCAGTGGCAGCAATGGCGGTGGTGTGTCAAAATGTGAAAGTTTATGTCAAAGTATTGCATTTTCTACTCGATCAAAAACTAACCAGGCAAGACATTTAAATCGGTGGAATTCTTGTTTCAATCTCTCTTTCTTCCTGAGGTCCTTCGAAGGAAAACATAAGAACAGATGCCCGGTGTAACATCAGGCATGACATGCTAAACAATCCTCCCTGCACATTGTACTTAAGGGCATTGCAAAGGTCAAAATTTCTGCCACTTCACCTATAGCTGGTGACATTTTGATATACATGAAATAATCTTGACTGGGACATAAAACCCCATTAAATCAAATTAAGTCAAATTTATTTCTCCCTGTGTATATTAGAAATAACACCTGCCTTGAGAGTAACTCAGAGATGGTGGGTTAGACCCATCTTGAAGTTATACATAAGATTTTGAAATTTACGATATTGTTCCTTTGTCTGAGCTACAGCATTAGTATCGACTGCTTTACCAAGTACATGTATCAGGATAATGCATGAGGATGGGTACAGTGCTTGTTGGTAATGCACTGACTCTGTATGTCCAACTGAAAACATGTTACCATAGTAACAGGTAAACCATTAAAAAAAATACTTCCGTATCTCATACATACATAGGCATGTACTTTTATTTGTCCTTTGAGATTTATAAAATTGCTTTTATTGTGAATAGCTAAAAAATTGCTGATGTGATGTTAGACATCACAAAAAAATCTCTCTCTCATATGTTTAGAATGTGTTAAAAATAACATAACATTTATCAATGACAGGTAAACGTAGTTGTCTCATTTCATTATCATAATTATTTAATTTCAAATTATTACCAACATTAATGGGCTACTTAAGACATAATTCATGATTTATGATATTCTAAATAACTACTTTATCAGTAAAATTTCTAATTTTGCATTTTTCACTTAATTATAATAATTTCAATTATGTAAATGAGGCACATTAGTTTTATCTTAAAAATCTGAAATTTAAAAATATCTCTAGAAATCTGAAATTTGAAATCTTATGTGTTATATAATAAACAAAAATTTTTTATCAGTGTTTAAATTTGTTTTGTTGTTTTTGTCAAATTTTGTTGTTTTTTTCTGATTTCGTATTCAAAATGTCAAAGATGACAAATAACATTATTACTCAACATAACCATTTTAATGTTAATATATTTAAATTAAATCATTTTGAAGATTAAATTCTTGTAGTTCAGGTGTTTTTATGTTTAAAATATAGTCAGAATGTCTTGTCCTAGCTGTGCAACTAAATCGTAGCTCGGATAGTAGAGTGTTTGTTCTGTAAATCGTAAATCAGAGATTCAAACTCCATTTCAATGTTTGTAGATAAATGATTTAAAAATTAAATATTTTTAGTCAATGCTTTGCCTTATTCATAATTATAGGTTGTATTTCTTGTACATATCACTACTGTGGTAGCTCAGTTGTTAGAGTGCTTGCTTGTAAGTGGGAGGTCATGGGTTCTAACCCTGACCGAGTCTGACCCAAGATTTGAAAGTGGGTTTTGACTGTTCTTTTTCTAAGCACTTGGCATTACAAAATGTTTTTTGAATGGGAACTTAAAATAAACAAGGTCCTATGTCATGGTAGGCATGGCATGATAAAGAACCCTGTTGTAAAATGCCATCAACGCAATGCATAGTGAAAATTTCTGCACTTTTGCCTATAGCTGGTGACGTCTCAGTATAAGTGAAATATTCTTGACTGGGACTTTAAACAACTATACTCACACTCAACTCTTGTACATGTCATGCAATACATAAACTTGTTGTTAGATTAATCCACATAGATAAGTAACATTGTTTTCCTTATAAATGGTATACTGACAAAGTGAACTAGTACTATAACAAAAAGTTGCCCTTAGAGCACTAGTACAAGACAGATGATACCTGCACATCTAATGCATACACAAAGTCTGTGTTCTTAGATAAGTCTATAGAGAATTTGAAGCTTTCTCTCAGAAGGAATAGCATTAAACTTGCTGAAGTGATGTTAAACAACATTACAACCAACCAACCATCAAAGTCTCCTTCAACCAAAGTAATTATAAAATTTAAAAATGTATTTATTTTTAAGGTAGTGGCTATACAATAAAAAAAAAAAAGAATGGCTCCATGTTGGTTTATTGATCAAAATGCCGGTTTTCAGTCTTGTTTTCTCTGGGCACTCTGGTTTCCTCCATAATCCCAAAACTTACACATCAATATCATTAAAAAAAATCCAAAGTTAAGAATTTGATCACTACTGTATTCCAACTGAGCTGAAGCCGGATTAGAATCGTAATATTAATTTGATGCTCGTAAGAGTATGTCACATATCAGTCATGTGCAAAAAAAAAAAAAAAAAAAAATTGTGACTGCTCACGATTGGTATAAGCTTAGCATAGCAACTTCATCAATAACTAGTTCTGTCTCTAGAGTTTATAATTATGACCATTCTATCAGCCAGGGACATGTACTTTTTAATCCTACCTGTAATATATTTTAATAAAATTTCTCATATATACTGAAATTTGAGACTTTAAGACAGTTAAAAATTCATTCCATAACCTGACACAGAATAAAACAATTATGATTGTTGCATTAAAACCTAATGGAGTAACTTGATCATAATTCATACAAATTCTATAATTATATGTAATTGTATGATTTAATATTCCAACATGATATCTTATATCTTATGATAAATTGTCTAATTAGTGTGATGAATAGTTTTGAGACAGTTAGGGGACTCGGGAGATAGTTTTTGACTTGAAAAACGAGACTAGAGACACAAGAATATAATCGTATAAAAATGATGTATAATATAGTTCTATATCTGGTCCCACTCGAACCATAACTTATAAAAGGTGTATTAAAATATGACATTTATAAGAATTAAACTCATTTTTCTTTAAATTTTGTGTTATTACGATCAAAATTCTATTAAAAATGATATAAATGTTATGAAGTCTGACCTTGTACGAATTTTATTATTTCATTTAAACTTGCTACCCATTAAATTATTTAACTTGCTGATGATCAGTAGTTTTATTAAGGTATTCTCTACGTACCTTTAAAATGTTCAGTTTTATTAACGTTTGTGATTATTTGGTTTTCTCAATGTTTATTTCAACAAACCTGCCAGCATTGAAAAAAATAAACTTGCTGAGTGTTGGTAATTTTTTAAGGTATTCTGGTTTCCTCAGTGATATTTTTTCTGGTGTAAATTTCGTACTAAATGTAAAACTTACTGGAGGTGTAAATTTCTTACTAAATGTAAAATTTACTGGAGGTGTAAATTTCTTATTAAATGTAAAATTTACTGGAGGTGTAAATGTCTTACTAAATGTAAAATTTACTGGAGGTGTAAATTTCTTACTAAATGTAAATTTTACTGGAGGTGTAAATTTCGTACTAAATGTAAATTTTACTGGAGGTGTAAATTTCTTACTAAATGTAGAACTTACTGGAGGTGTAAATGTCTTACTAAATGTAAATTTTACTGGAGGTGTAAATTTCTTACTAAATGTAGAACTTACTGGAGGTGTAAATTTCTTACTAAATGTAAAATTTACTGGAGGTGTAAATTTCTTACTAAATGTAAATTTTACTGGAGGTGTAAATTTCGTACTAAATGTAAATTTTACTGGAGGTGTAAATTTCTTACTAAATGTAGAACTTACTGGAGGTGTAAATTTCTTACTAAATGTAAATTTTACTGGAGGTGTAAATTTCTTACTAAATGTAAATTTTACTGGAGGTGTAAATTTCTTACTAAATGTAAATTTACTGGAGGTGTAAATTTCTTACTAAATGTAGAACTTACTGGAGGTGTAAATGTCTTTCTAAATGTAAATTTTACTGGAGGTGTAAATTTCGTACTAAATGTAAAATTTACTGGAGGTCAGTCAATTTTCAGGCACTTGTAGTTTTCTCCATGTTTAATTTGATGAAATTTATTTGTTTTATTTACATTCTCCTGTTTTTCCTATGTTAAATTTATTTAAACTCATTGGTCTTTGAAATAATAAGCTTTGTTGAAAGTTGATTCTTTTCTTCAGGTGGTGTGGTTTAATGTAAACCTGCTTCAGGTGGTGAGGTTTCATTTAAACCTGTTTCTCTTTAGAATACTAAAGCCTCAGTAATGATGTGGTATAAAGCATGTCCTTACAGATAAATAGGTTCGTATCCCACTCAGGCAGATCCTAGTGCGAGAAAGTTCGATTGCTGAAGGTCTATGGTTTTCTCTGGGTACTTCGATTTCCTCCAACATCCCAGAGCTGACCACCTTGAAATAAGTGAAAGAATCTTGACTGGGCGTAAAACACCATTACTCCACTCCATTCCTTAAAGATAACAGCTCATGTCACTGCTTAGGTATAATTATGAGAAATTCTGATCAAGAAAGAAAGTGTCAGTTCATTTTCCTAAGTTTGGTTTTTTATAGGCACTCCTACCTTTCTCTAGCATAATAAAATCACCTCAATATATCTGAATCTTGACTGAAGTTTAAACTCCATTACTTCACTCCATTCTGCTGTTTTAAAGTATTACAGATATTCTGAAAACTTACCTAATTATATAAAATGGCATAATCCAATTGTATTAATATTAAACCACAACACTGATTTTTAGGGGTTGTAGCGGACAAAGCTTGATAGTTGGCCAGGTAGCTCAGTTGGTTGCATCCCACTAGTATTGGGATGGTCCCAAGCTTGAGTTCCAGTTTGGCTGCTGCTGTTTTTCCCTTTTCCTGTAACAGGGGTTAACATGTTAATGTGCATTAATTTCTAAATTCTTCTATGAGGACATTGTCAATTTAAAAAAAAAATGTACCTCATTTTTGTCAATATCTGGGTCAACAGGTATTTTTATGATTTCTTTATTCAGTTAATTTTATTAATTTACTTGTACAAAATACAAAAAAGCAAATATGCCACCCACCCACCATGAACATTTTTTAGAAATCTTTTTTTATGGATAATCATTTAAGATATGTAGTTATTCTACCTTTCTTCTGACAACTTTTGTTTTTTTTTTTTCTAGTTATTTCATTCAATATTAATGAATATTGAAGTGATTAATCTATTTTAATAATTATTAAACATTTTAGGGACAAAAATATTCTTTGTAGAGATTTAAATTCATATTAATTTGTAAGTATAATAAGTGACATCATATATTATATTCGGTGGGTGGCCATTGCCAATCATACTAATTTTTTCTAAAAGATCAAAAATGGAATTGACTAATGATTTTAATCCATTATAAAATATTAGTTCAGTAAGTAAAAACAAAGATATGATAATCATTCACAATGTATATGATTGAAATGGAAAATCTCATTAATTATGCTTGGTGGCCATCTTCAATCATGCTTTCATGTTTTTTATAACATCAGTTCAGAATGGAATTTTTGCCAAAGATTTGAGTTCATCAAAATAAAAATTAAACAGTGAGAAAAAAAATCTGATTTATATTATTTTGCAATTGAAATGAGTACCATCATTTATTATACTGGGTGGCTATAATTAATCATGCTTTTTAAAGCAAGCATTAACAAATGTTTTATATATATAGATATATATATAACAATTCATATTCACATAATTTTGTAATTGTCATTAATTTTGGTGGGTGGAGGTCCTATCACTATTTTGAACAGTGATCATAATACAAAGTGTCAGTAGGTCAGTAGTTTTTGATCAGTTATCAGATGTAAACAGATCTTCTCAGTGTGATATTCAAACTGAGGCTGTGAGACTGCTGTGATCCATAACCACACACACTTTATAGCTATTTAGACCAATGTGCTACCTGGCAAACTTTTTCCAACATTATGAAGGCTTTTCAGAGTGAAAAGTAACCAACTCTTTTGGTTGTGCACAAAAACAGTTATTGGAAGGATGTAAGGTACCTGAGACTGACACCTAAACATCAAAGGTTTTGATGATAAATTTACTCAATTCATATATTATGAAAATAAAGTATCTTCAGAAAAATTTACTTAAAATTTCGGTTTACATCATATTTAAAGTCATAATAACAACAATTAAAGTTGTTTTAAAGGAAAGTTAAGAAATACATGATTTTTTAAATTCTGGTTTGAATCCAAGTCAGTTTGCTTACCTAAGGTCAGTTGTTTTCTTCAGGCACTCTGGTTTTCTTCACCATTCTAGAACTGACTCCTTAGTATAATTAAAAGATTTTTGATATGGCATAAAACACCATTTCCCCACTCCCAGTGGACATAAATGTATCGGTAGCTCTTTACAGATGTTAGATTATCACAGAAGACCTGGTTAACTAAAAGTTCTAAACAAAAACCTTGTTATTCTACACAAAACTTTTATTAACTTTGATTTTTACAAATCATTTTGATTTAAACTTTTTTGCATCATCAGTTGTATTTATTCTTAGTAATCGTTTTTTTTTTGTAGGTTGTGTTTAGAGAAGGGAGATAACTTGTTTGATCAGGATATTTAGCTGTACATGTGATGACTGAACCAAAACATCTATCACAATGCAGGTAATGAAATGAAAGTTTCTCTGCTCACATACATCCTCTCTCTCTCTCTCTCTCTCTCTCTCTCTCTCTCTCTCTCTCTCTCTCTCTCTCTCTCATGAAAACAAGCATAAAACCAAAAACAATACAATGGTTTCATAAAACACTTTAAGTAAAGTGGATCAGGTTTCTATTAGTTCCTCAAAAACATCAAAATACTTATAATTAAAATGAAAAAGAAATGAAAAAAATCTGTTACACTTTTCACAATGTCACAAAATTAAAGTGATTATATAACAACACTCTTTTTTGTGAATGTAATTTACTTTGAAGTAACTAGACTTTTCCAGTGCCTTTGGTTATGGCAGTGGTGACGTGACATACACAAATCAAGTTAAGACTTCAGATGACTGTAAAAGTTACCAGAGACATCTAAATCCATAAAATTATTGTTTTTCTTGTAAATTTAGAAAAAGTTTTATATATCTCTATTACATACAGGTAGACTAAAATTTTACAAAATTTTAGACTCAGAAATAACCTTAACTGCTACTCAGTTTTATATAAAAAGTAGATATACATGTTTGACCATAATAAAATGATGATAAAATGATGATAAAATAGAGACAATATGCTTAATAAACTCAGACTTGTCGGTCAAGTACAGCATTATATTGCTCAACGTTAAACATAAAAATGTCACATTGATGTTCAAATTGTATGACATTTTTTGTGGTTCTAATTAAATATTTGTTATGCACTTGAAATAAGAAATTAAAAAATGGTACAATGTACTTTGAGTCATTTTTGCAAGTAAAACATGTTCAAGGGTTGTTCTCTTCCAAAGGGTGCTGGCCAAGTAGTCTAAAGCATGCTTACAGATGACCGTGCCTTTCATCGCCTAGCAGTCTATAGTGTTAGAAACAATCCCTTACCTGACTGCCCTCCATATAATTGAAAGAATCTTGACAGACTTTATAAACTATTGATGCAATCTAATCCAATCTGTTCACTTCCAAGTGTAACATGTTTCTTTAGTGCATCAGTTTGATCTTTTAGTTTCAGGATTCAAATAAATTTTCTTCAAAATCTCAGGAGTCAAACCACATAAACAAATAAGTTTGTATCTAAAAGTCAGGAGTCAAATTAAAATACCAAGAGCTGAGAGTTGAGTAATGGTGTTTATTGTCCCAGTAAAAAATATTTCACTTATGTCGAGATGTTGCCAGCTATAGGCAAAGGTGCAGAAATTTTGCCTGTGCATAATGTGCTGATGGCATTTTACAGCAGGGTTTTTTTATCATGCCATGCCTACTATGACATGGGACCTTGTTTATTTTAAGTTCCACTTACCTCCCACTTACTGAGCAAGCACTCTACCAACTGAGCTACCGCAGTGGTTCAAATACTAAGAATTAAAAAATAGTGTGAATAGAAACTGTTCTGTAATTCTTTGTTACCACTTTGGTTGTTCAGTCGGTAGAATGCTCACTTCTTATGTAGGAGATTGGGGTTCAACCTCTGCCAGGTCTAACCAAGACTTATAAATAGGTAATGACTGTTCTTTGGTCAAGCACTCAGCTCTTAAAAAATGAAAGTCACAGGGTCCTTCAAAGCAGAACTTAACCTAAAAATCTATGCCCTGTTTCATGGTAGGCATTACACACAAAAAAGCCCACACCCCTGCACATTGCCCTAAGTATACTGCAAAGGTAAAAAATTCTGCCACTTTACCTATAGCTGGTGACATCTTGATATAAATGAAATATTTTTGACTGGGATGTCAAACCCTATTAAACCAAATCAAACCAAATTAGTTTTAAACTTCTGTTTTATAGGCAATTCAATACCATTTAAATGAATTTTAAAAAAAGGATCATGTGGCACAATATTATTTAGTTCTATAACATAGGAATATTAAATTGTATATAATAAAGTGTAAAGGGGTACATGGAAGGGGGAAAAACCCAAAGGTAAGGAAGATAACTCTTACTAAAGATTATTAACTAGATTGGTGAATAAAATTTTACAGGTAAGAATTTGGAGTTGTAAAAATGCAGGTGCAAATTACATAACAAATTTCTATTTTATATTGAATTTGTCATAGCAATATGTGCATTTCCATATTTAAAAATTTTCAAGGTCTGTACTTTTTATATTATTTTTATAGCTTTTTTATAAAATTTTAATTTTAAAAATTTTAAGAAAATTTATTTAATACAGATTATGTAACAGATAAAATTAAAATTCATATCCATTTAAAGGTTCACTTAAAATGATGCAGATGAAGTGATTAAATTACAGTTAGCAGTATATCTATTTATAATCTCATTTTACATTTAGTATGGTCTTTATTTACCATTTTTCAGCTTTTTAACAATTTTTGTTGGTGTAAAAATGAATTAAAATTGATTTACCTTATACCACAAATACAACCTCTTTTTTTTTCTTTTTTTTAAATTCAGTAAAATGACAGTTTAAATATAAAGAAAACAAATGTGAATGTGTTTCCTCTATCATTATATGCTCACTTGGGTCTTTATAAAATTATTAATAAAACATTTTTTTTCTTTCTTCTTTTACAAACACTTTGGTATTTATGATTTTACAGGTATGACTAAAACATTTTTCAGCTTTTTAACAAGATTTAAACATTATATACAGGAAAAAAAACTTAGAAAAATTTAACAAGTTCTAAATGTGAATTTCTTAAAAATTTTTTCAAAAAATAATGTACTTCTTTTAAAATTTGTTCAGCCCTGTATCATAATAATAAGTTCCTGCTTAGAAAGGAGTCTCTGGTTGATGGACTTGCTTAGAACTTAGAAATCACATAACTGAGGGGAAAAAAGATAGCAATAATTCATCATAGCCTTGATTTAAATTGAGAGGAGTAATGGTATTTTATGTTGCAGTAAAGACATTTCTCTCTACAAAGGTTGTCACTTCTGTGATGGCATTGACTGCCTGGAGTAGCCAATGAAATCCACCTGACAAACTTTCACAATAGTATCTGGGGCCTCTAGCCAACTGGTCTAAAGCCTACACTTACTGATCATAACACTTATTACTGTCTAGTATTGAATCTTACTTGGGCGGATCATAATGTGAAAAAGTTTGTCAGTTGGCTTACCAAAGGTCGGTGGTTTTCTCTGAACACTCCAGTTTTCTCCTCCATTCCTGAACTGGCAGCCTCAATATAAGTTAAAGAATTTTGGCTGGGGCATAAAACACCATTAATCCATTCCAGTCTCATCAGTATATGCCTGAGTGGGATTTGAACTCCTATATTGAGAATTGCTCAGAGATCAGATAGTGCATGCTTCATGCCAGTTGGCTTCTGAGGTCTTTTCCTTTCTTTGACAGTTTTATACCTTTTTTAACACAGTTATCTTGTGATTTTTGTATTTGTGGAAATTGTAAATAAAGTTATCGGTAATCTGAGAGAGAGAGAGATAGTGTTGTATATACGATATAGTCTTATACTTACTTTGTTGTCATTTTAATGTTTTAGGTCTAATAAAAACGGGCATATCCTGTTAGTAATGTGACTAATATACTGGGTAATAAATTTTAAAATATGAATAAAAAAAAAAACGTTGAATGGCTTTACAAATCTCTTTTTTAAATAATTATTAAATGGTTTAGGTTTTTTTTTAAAGTTGTAGAGATAATTTTGTGATATTTATTGCAAAGTTTAAGAGCATTTTACTTTTTTTAAAGGATTGATTTTTAAAATTCTTTAGCTAATTTTACCTGTAAATGTAATTATAGCCTACAGGTTGGTATAAGATTTCTTAAATTTTTTTTAAAATGTTCTTTTTCTTTTTTCAAAATGTTTACTGGTATTTAATGAGCTTTATGGGAAATCAGTCAAACAAATAATGAATAAATAATATTTGGTATTACATATTACTATTCAAGACGATGTCACTTATTTCGAGATGTCACCAGTTAGCTAGCTGTAGGTGAAGGTACACTGTGCACTGTTGTACTGTTGTATATTTGAGTGACTTTCAAAAATTCAAGATTTTTATTTTAAGTATGCTTATTTTAAAAGTTATTTTTTTTATCATGTACATTTGAATAGAGGCCGGGTTGAAGTGTTCTTAATGCTCAATTTAAGATTATTTTACTCACATTGAGTAATTTTTTGTATCATCATGCACAACTCAGATTATGCAGTTTTAAGAGATTTATTTTATTAAATAAGATGTATGGAAAGGTGCCTGGCTGTGATGTCCTAAAAAACAAAGAAGTTGATTGATTGATTGAATAGAGTTTTACATTCAGTCAAGAATATTTCACATATATATAGAGACACCACCAGCTAAAGGTGAAGTGGCAATGTGCAAGGAGGGTTCTTTAGTGCCACACTTGCCATGACACGGGGCATTGGTTAATGTGTGTGTGTGTGTGTGTGTGTGTGTGTGTGTGTGTGTGTGCAAGCTCTATTATAAGGAGACAACTATTACAACTTATTTGTGGAAAAGTGGTGGCTAAGTGGTGAAGCATTAGCCTTCATTTTGAGGTGTCTTACAGCTGTAGGATGTGGGTTCAAACCAGGTTTTCTGCAAGTGTTAAAGGGTCTTTCTTAGGCCTTCATTTGGTGTCTCAGTACAAAGCCAAATTAGAAATACCACATGCCTGGCTTGCACACCACATCAACTGGTTTTTAGATTAATCCTGGAAATTAATAAGAGTGGAGTAATGGTGTTTTACGCCCCAGTCAAAATTCTTTCACTTATTTCGAGGCGGTCAGTTCTTGGATGGTGGAGGAAACTGGAGTGCCCGGAGAAAACCATCGACTTTTGGCAAGCGAACTGACAAACTTTCTCACACTAGGATCTGTCTCAAGTGGGATTCAAACCCAGGGGATAAGAGGCACTGTGATCCGTAAGCGTGCGCTTTAGACCACTCAGCCACTGAGGAAATTAATAAGAGAAAATATTTGTGGCCATCAGATGAAAAATTGCTGACGTGATGTTAAACAACAACCAACCAACCAGCTACTACAATTTAGTATGCAAATTTTAGATTGTAATAAATGAATTTTTTGGTAGCTTATCCTTCATTATTATCTTATTTTCAAATCATATTTTTATCGAGTTTTACAGTGTAATCAAGAGCTTCCGTATATCTAAGCGGTAATCATATTTAAACATGTAAATGGAGATGTTATGTCTGATTTAAGGTCATCATGTTCTAAGTGGTTTCAGTAAGGCTTTAAGATAACCTCTTTATTACCAATATTACCTGAAGTAGCACTTATATGTAACCATAGAGACACTGGAGAGTTTCCATCTCCTCGTCAAGTTCTCTAATTTCCGGTAATGCTTTGGTTATAACAACAATGGTTACACATGTAAGTTGTAAGTTTTGATTTTCTGTTAATTTAGTTAAGCAAAGCAGAATTTTTTTCTTTTTGCAAGGTTGTAATAACTATGGCATTTGAAAATTATTTTTAAAAATGCAAATGGAAAAAAATGACTTGCATAAGAAATATAGGGTATTTCTGAGTTTTGATAGTAAAATTGATATATTTGTAATACATGTACATGTAGTTTTAAAATATCAAAATATTTAAGACTTCTGCAAGGCTAGAATGATTTAAATGTTAACAAAGGTTAACCCTAGTTTCAGAAAGACATCTTTGCCAATTGTCATCTGACAGGCCAAAGTTAGAGAAAAAATGTATATTTCCTATAAAATATATAAAGTTACTGTTTTAAATGTGTTAAGAGGCCTTGCTGGGGGTGCAGCTTAAAGCACTGGCTAACGGATTACTGTGCCTCTCGTTAACTAAAGCTGCAAATACCTGCAATAATGCTGATGTAGCTCTAAACAAAAACTCATTCACCCACCCTTATCATCAAGTTCGCTTGCCGAAGGTCAGTGGTTTTCTCCGGGACACTACAGTTTCCTCCACTATCCCAAAACTGACTGCCTCGAAATAAGTGAAAGAATCTTGACATCTTGGGGCATAAAACACCATTACTCCACTCCACTCTTCAACAAGGTTCTAATTTCACTCAAACAGATCTAAGTGTAAGTTTGTTTCCTGAAAGTCAGAGGTTATCTCCTGGTACTCAGGATTTCTCAACCATCTTAGAACTTACATGTGTCTACATACAGGAAAGAATTTTGAGTTGGGTATACAAACATCATGTTTCCATAAACTAGATATATCTTGCTGTATTTTTATAAATAAAGCTAACCACTTCATTATCAGTATTATTTGGAGTGGTACTTTAAGATAACTATAGATCGGATCTCCGTCTACCTATCTAAGACATACCTGTGATAGTCAAACACTCTTAATGTTTTGATTTTTAATCAATACCACTTGTTATATATTATTTGTTTTATGATCAGTGTTCTCTATAATTACATGTTTATTTCATCTGTCTTCTTTTCCCTTCATTTGTTCTTTGTTGCCATGGTAACATTGACTGTTGCCAAGTACATGTTTTTTTCAAGTTTGCTTTATTTCATTTTAATTGTTTTATACTCTAGTTTAAGAAAGAAACCACTTTACTCAAAGGATATATTTATATGTAGGATTATTTGTCACTCTGTCAACATTTTCTATCCATTCCACGATCATATTTCACTTGATCCAAAAATTATTAATAAAATAAATTAGATCTCAGTTACACTTGTTCACAGTGTACAGTCAAACTTTGAATATTTGAAGTTGAAGGGGCTTTGTGTTTATGTTTGAATAATCAAGAGGGGTTCCAATACTCGAATAAGTGAATTTGGATCTTCAACCTTAGATCCACTGTACGATATCTTACGACGCAACCAGTATTCTATTGTATTTCAAATATTTAATAGCAGATGTTGCATTTCTTTTACTAAATTCTTTAAATTTATTTATCTATCTATTTATTTATTTATTTATTAAATTCTTTAATAAAACAAATGCAACACCTATATTTAAATATTAGAAAATTAATGTATATTTCTTATTATCTTATTAAAACTACTGAATTCCGCATGGTATCCACTTTATAAAAACACTATAGTTTACAATTTACAGGTGTTGATTTTCATTATTTTAAGTATCTGATAAAAAAGTTTTAAAAAATTGTACATTGTAATATGGTATTTGTGTAGAAATTTAGCCAAAAATTAAATTACCAAGTTATATATGGCATAATTAACCCTTTATTATTCCTTGTTGATATTAAATTTTCATAGCGGACCTAAGGTGACCAAATCTCAATCTTGATTGTCTGAATACATTTTTTATTTAATTAAAAATTTAACAGGTACATAAATAACACACAATATTTAATTACTAAATAAAATTACTCTGGTTAAATGCCTCCATGAATTAATTAGGTGGTCTTACTCAAAAGAATAAATGAATAAGTAAATAATGAAAAAAATCAGGGATTTAAATTCATTTTTACCCTAAAAATGTGTTGATTGGTCCTAAATCCAAAATAAATTCAATGTACTACTCTTAACGGAAATCCAGAGGTTGGTTGATTGGTCAGGTAAAAGCTATGAACTTAAACCAAGTTAATTGGTAAATATTAGTACATGGTCCCTGTTTGCCTGGAAGAATTAATGAGTTGACCCTTTTCAAAAGAATAATTATCAAAATATATCAGTGGTATAAAAAGAAATTAAATCATTGTAAAATGTCACAATTGGCATATCTGCACTAAAGCTGAGAAAAATAAAACACAGAGAATAAAGTTGAATTGTTTCTTCTAATTGAAATTTTTAGCTTGAAGACAGTTGAGGTTATAAATTGGGGAAGGGTGCATGTATCAGTATGTCTATGGGTAAACTTTAATCTTCTTCTCTGCAACCACTGGGCCAATTGGAACCAAATATGGTGTGAAAGGTCCCTAACTTCTGTTTATATTGGATGACCTTACCTGACAACAAGATGGCTATGGTTATAATAAATAGTCAAAACTATTAAAAGTTTTAACATTAGAAGGTTTTAAAAGAAATTTTTGATTAAACCTATTTTATGATGATGCAAATAAGATAAATTTTCAGTCATTTCTTAAAAAAACTGCTCTGAAACCAAAGGTCATCTTGCTTCCATGATGTATGATGCTGCTTGACACAAAAATTTTCTTGCTTTTAACAAAATGCATAAATTAAGTACAAGTTAAGCATTATAATCCTTATTAGATCTTTTTTCATTCCCGCTTAATTGTAGCATACAAAGTTTGTAGACAATTCAGATTTGAAGCATAGTGCATCTCGTAATGGTGTTTTACACCCTACTCAATATTCTTTCACTTACATTGAGGCGGTCAGTTCTGGACTGATGGAGGAAACATTGGTATCCAGAGAAAAACTGCCTCCTGCAAGTGAATTGACAAACTTTCTCACACTAGGATATTTCGGAGCAGGATTTGAACCTAGGCAGTGAAAATCACTTTGATTCATATGTATGTTTTTTTAAGACAACTTGGCCACCAAGGCCCTCTAGACAATCTGATAAGAAATTCAGACAACTGCTACATTCTGTAAACACTGAGACACAGTTGGGCAGGTTGGCTTTTTGTGTATAAGTTCAGACAACTGCTACATTCTGTAAACACTGAGACACAGTTGGGCAGGTTGGCTTTTTGTGTATAAGTTGGTTGTTGGTTTAATCATGCTTTACTTCACATCAGCATTTTTTCAGCTATTCATGATGAGAACAAGGCTATCAGTATCTCAAGATTAATCTTACAAATTTTGTGAATGGGAAAATGATGGCAGACCATGTATTAAAGAGCACTATGGTAGCTTTTTGTTAATGTGCTAGCTCACTGAGTCAGTATGCCAGAGACAAGCATACCTCTCTGAGAGTCACATTATCATGGCATCAGTTAAACCAGTCAACACACTGTCTCCATAAGTCTTATTTATGACATGGCTGGAGGTCATACCCTCAACCTCCAGCTAATGAAACAGCCTACCACAGCTACTGAGGCATTTATTTTGGACTTACTAGTAAATGAACTTGTTGACTACTTGAGTAATGAAATATGTTGTCTTATTATCTTCAACTCATATCATTGTGTCATTAAATGTTGGCTCCAAAGAGTATCTAGTCTAAAAATCAAAATAAATCAATTGTACCAGTCAAAAATCAGAGGGTGTGTAGTGGGTCACACTGAAACATTATAATTTAGCAATCTAATCACCCTGTTTGTTGGAATGAATTAACCCATTTCCAATTTAGAATAAATTTATGTCCAAGAAAATTTATAACTTAAATAATTGCATTGAACCAGTTAACTTTTAAATTAATTTTTACTTTTGGAAAAATGTACCAAAGCAGTAATTTATTTGGTGGTAACAAATTTTTTAAAGAAATTATAATTTAGATGCTTTTCAAATTGAGAATTTGTATGTCCTCTGGTCTACTATTCTTCAATGTTCCGATATTGTACTTGGCAAAATGGTTGTCCATTTAGAATTCTAAATGTTTAATTTAATTTTATTTATTATTGTTGTTGATTAAATTAACAAGAAAAAATTTGAACCTTGTTAATATGTATCTGTATGGCAAGTCATGATTCTGTTGAATTTAAATCAATTTAAAATTATTTATGGCCAGAATAATCATAGGGCAAACTGGAAAATTGGAAAAAAATTCCATTTTTATTAGGGGTGTATATTTTTATTGCAGGAATTCAAAGCTTGGCTTTTTGTGGAAATAATAGATGTTTATAATTTATGGGAAATTTGAACTCATATAACCTGAACAATACCATATCATCTTAAAGGTTAAGGAAAATAACAAGTACAGTTCAGTATACAAAATTTAAAAGAATTTCGTAACCTTGGACTTTTCCTCGTTAATGCAACTATATTAAGACAATCTCCAACATAATTTACTTTGTCCATTCGCCACCATGCCTTTCCCATTCCAAAAGCTTACAGCATTCAAATATATAATTTTGTGTCTATTTCTTTCTTTTCCTATTTTTTCTCTTTGTATTATTAAGATTTACCGCCATATATGTAAATGTTTATTGTATTGTTTATACCTATAAGTGTATGCTTTTGGTTATAATAAATGAAATGAAATTAAGTGGGTTAAAATGGCCTAAAGATGATTGAATTTGAGTTGGTTTTTTATGACAAAATTAATAAAAACTTTTATATTTTATCAAAAAATTTTTAAGATGAAATATGGGGACAATATATGAATGACAGTGCCTCCCATCACCTTGGTTCAATTCTTACTTTGGCAGACCAAGGTGTGAGAAAGTTTGTTTGTTCACTTGCCATTTGCCCTTGATTTTCATACTTTGGCAGACCAAGGTGTGAGAAAGTTTGTTTGTTCACTTGCCAATTGCCCTTGATTTTCTTTCTTTGGCAGACCAAGTTGTGAGAAAGTTTGTTTGTTCACTTGCCATTTGCCCTTGATTTTCTTTCTTTGGCAGACCAAGGTGTGAGAAAGTTTGTTTGTTCACTTGCCATTTGCCCTTGATTTTCTTTCTTTGGCAGACCAAGTTGTGAGAAAGTTTGTTTGTTCACTTGCCATTTGCCCTTGATTTTCTTACTTTGGCAGACCAAGGTGTGAGAAAGTTTGTTTGTTCACTTGCCATTTGCCCTTGATTTTCTTTCTTTGGCAGACCAAGGTATGAGACAGTTTGTTTGTTCACTTGCCATTTGCCTTTGATTTTCTTTCTTTGGCAGACCAAGTTGTGAGAAAGTTTGTTTGTTCACTTGCCATTTGCCCTTGATTTTCTTACTTTGGCAGACCAAGTTGTGAGAAAGTTTGTTTGTTCACTTGCCAATTGCCCTTGGTTTTGTTTTGTACTCTGGTTTTCTCCACCTTCCCAGAACTGGAGTCTGGGAAGGCAGTTAAAATTCTTAACTAATGCATAAAAAACTATATATCTACCCTATCTTCTCACACTGGTAACTCCTAAAGCACGCATTTACGGATCACAGTGCCTCTCACCACCTGGGTTTTGAATCCCACTCCGGACAGATCCTAGTGTGAGAAAGTTTGTCAGTTCACTTGCCCAAGGTTGGTGGTTTTTTTCTGGGCACTCCAGTTTCCTCCATCATTTCAGAACTGACCGCCTCGAAATAATTGAAAGATGCTTTACTGGGGCATAAAACACTACTCCACTGACCACTCCACACTGCTAACTCAAAACAAACAATTGTCATAAAGATAAATCAGATTTTAAAATGTTAATATTTTTATGATCAGTATTAGTAATTTGCAGTTTTAAAATGTTTCTGTCACCTTATACTGGTAATGAAAAAAAATAATTAAGTTTTGTTGTTGCCAGATAGTCTTTTTTTGCCATAATTAAAGAACTTAAAAATAATTAAACCTAATGAGTATTGGCATAACATGAAATACAAGTAGATAATATAAAAGAATTTGCAATAATTTAAAATTAAAAAAATAATAATAATAATTATAATTGAATTAAAATTTGTATGTACCTGTATTTCCCAAGAATTAATAAATCAATATAAATTTTTAGGATATGTAAAATTTGGAAAATTAAATGAAATTGACACAAATAATGATCTGAGATATAAATTTATGAAAATTCATTTTCGTATGATTTATTGACTGACAAGCTAAAAATGTCAAGTTTGCCAAATTTTAACACTTTTTACTTATTGAATATAATGGCATTTAAAACACAGATAATGACAACTTCCTATAATGAGCAGGTGCTCCAAGGCATCTTCTTATCTACAGATTATCTTGTGTAATTATTATGTGGATTATAGGTGTCAAAAGTTGACTAGATACAGCCCCAGGGAGGAAAAAAAGGATCTTGGGGAGGGGATAAATTTTAACCTTGTTATATAGAACAGTATTGATGACATTTGTAAAATTTATGAGGATGTTGGTGCCAAGGTGTAATATATTAAACAAAACATATTTGTAAATTGATTGTAATCTACGTTAACCAATCCTCATTTCTCTTATAAAATTATGATGAAAATGAACCAATCAGATTTCTTTTTTAAATGTCAGTTATCAATCAAATTTTTTCAGTTTTATTTATGGCCTTTTTGGTTGTTATATATCTTAAAAATCGGTGATAAAATGAAAATAAAAATATTGAGGTAGTTCTTATGTATTTTTTAAGTATTTCTATACACAGCCACAATGGAAATATCATTAAAGGTAGGAGATAATAAAAATGATGTACAACTTGACTTTTAATATTTGTCTGTAAGCTATAAATTAATAATAATTTTGTTTTTCTTGTTTTTTTTTCATAGACTAGATATAATATTGTTTGAAAAACTATTTAGAGAGTAATTTTTTTTTAGCAAATGAATTAATATTATTATTATTATAGTAAAAGATTTGTGATTTTTGACATTTATGGGACATTTTAAGAGAAAATATAAAGGAATGCTATATTCCAGTAATTCTTAGAGAAGATGTATTTATAATGTTTGCAATTACAAGTATATTGTTTATGTTTTTGCATCAAACCTTTGATAAATAATTTGTTTCAAGCCTGTTGTCTTATAAATAATCATGATCAGTTTTAAAGGGAGATAAATCAGGCTTGTTTGAATAAGTTAATGACAAAGTTCTTGATGGGATTTTAGAAAGTTACAGGCCATTGTCATTGTCACAGAAGTGTGACAATGAAATGTGTCATAGTAAATTTGATAATAAACTATGTCACAGTAGATACAGAGCACCTGTCACAGTAGCCTGTATCACAATGTACATGGCACACCTGTCATAGTTTTATACCTACTATGACAGGTGTGTCATGTACATTGTGATACAGGCTACTGTGACAGGTGCTCTGTATCTACTGTGACACAGTTTATTATCAAATTTACTATGACACAGGCCATTGTCACAACTAATGGGACAGGTTGTCATGCTTACTGTGACACAGAACAGTATCACACATGGTTTGACAAGCAATCCATGTCTTCTATGAGCTAGGAAGAGGATCAGGGATTTCAGGTTTAGGGTTGGCAACTTATCACAAGAAAATAAATAAACCTAACTTGACTTTTGATATTTGTTCAATGTTTTATTGGATATAAAATAATCTGTTGATATTCTTTCCCAGACATTAATTTTGATTTATGTAAATTATTTGTAAATATTTGGAAAATAAAAATGTCAGAAAACTGTTTACTTTATGAAAAGATCTGCTTGTATTATAAAGTACTTCACTCTATAGTTGAAGGGTTTGTTAAACATGATAGATGTTTCTAAACTGCCAGAGTACTGGTAGTTCCATGGTAGTGTGAAGGGTTCTCTAAACATGGTAGGGATATAACTTAAAACAAGTATTTCTTGTTATTGGTTTAAATATAATTGGTCTAAATCTGCAGGCTTGTTTTTTTTCATTTCTACATTGCTTTTTATGAAAATATAAAAATTGACTATTTTTAAACACTTTACAGCGGCTTTGTTGGTTGAATGGTCCAAAGTGTGTGCTTACAAATCACAGCATCTCTCACCACCTGAGTTAAAATCCCACTCGGGACAGTTCCTAGTGTGAGAAAGTTTGTGAGTTCGCTTGCTGAAGGTCTGTGGTTTTCTCCAAGTACTCCAGTTTCCTCCACCATCCCAGAACTGACCGCCTTGAAATCAGTGAAAGAATCTTGACTGGGGCGTAAAACTCCATTACTCCACTCCACTCCACTCCACTCCATCCCACTCTCTCTACCATTTACAAGAGTTTGATAATACATATTAACCTGTTTAGTTCAGAATATCATATTTATCATTTGTTGTTTTATATATTTACAGGTAAAATGGAAAATGAAGGGTGGATATTCTCTAGTTTCGTTATTTTTAATCATTGTGATATCTAAAGTGAGTTCTTGCCCATCACGTTGCCGATGTGAGCAGCTATATTATGTATATTGTGATAACAAAACAATCAGTGGAACAGACTTGCCGATGTTGTTACAAAGTATAAACCGAGAAACAATGTTTGTAGATCTTAGTCACAATGTCATCACTCATATCCCAAGTAGAGTGTTTCACAGGCATCATAATCTTCTTGACCTTGACCTTGGACACAATCAAATTCAAAAACTTTCTTCAACTGGATTCTATAATTTGACCGAGTTGCTAAGTTTGGATTTAAGAGGGAATGACATTTCTGAAATTGAGAATGGAGCGTTTTCAAGTTTTCAAAAATTACAAAAACTTTATCTTCAAATGAACAAGTTGGAAAAAGTGGAACATTCTGTGTTTAGAACATTGACCTATTTAAAAGAGTTACATCTCCATGGCAACAAATTGACAAATATCTCTGAAAATTTATTCAGCAGTCTGCGGAATTTGGAAATACTGGATTTATCCCATAATTCAATTCTAAGCATTCAGAATCGAGCATTGTCAAATCTAGTCAGTTTAAAAAGGCTTTCATTAGCTAATAATCAAATATCCAGTGTTACTACACAAACGTTCCAGGGACTGATTTCTTTAACGGAGTTAAACCTTAATAAAAACAAAATTCGTGAATTTCAAAAATATCATTTTGATTCAATAAGGAGCCAAATAAAAATTCTAAAATTGGCATATAATGAAATTAAAACTATTGATGGAAATTTATTTCAAAGTATGAATAATTTGCGAATATTGGATCTGAGTCATAATCAAATTTACGCTGTTGGAGATGCTTCATTTAGTGGACTTCAACTGCAGGAGCTATCTTTTAAAGGAAATCAAATTAAAGAAATTTGGAAAACGTCATTTAGTGGTGCAGGACGCATAAAAGTTTTAGATTTAAGTGAAAATTCAATAGAAAGAATTACATCAGGAGCTTTTGACAGTTTTAGAGAATCTCTATATGTTTTAAATCTGAGAGGAAACAGCTTAAATAATTTCCGTTACGGCATGGTCAGAGGAATGTTTTATTTACAGGTTCTAGATATATCACGGAGCAACATAGCAAATATTGACATAAACTCATTTTCAGATTTAACAAATTTACAGGAACTAAATTTATCCGATAATAAATTAGTTACATTGCATTCTGGGATTTTAGATAAATCGTTAGCTATATCCAAGTTGTATTTACATTGTAATCCTTTGGAAGATTTTCTAGGTTTCAAATTTAGCACCAATATTTTTGTATCTTTAAATCTTTCAATTTTATCAGTGACTCATGACTCATTCCATGTGACTTGGCCGTATAAAGATGGTTCACAAATATATTGGACGATGAGTATTGTTTGTATAGATAGTGAAGATTGTAAATTCACATCTCAACCAACATACTTGCCACCATATAAAACAGATGTTACAGTGACTGGATTATCTCCCTTGTCACATTATTATGTATGTATAAATCCATCATTTTTATCAAAAAATATCATAATTAAACAGTGTTTACATATATCAACATCAGACATTACAGTGTCAATAACATCAAAACCTGTCATCACAGCAGCGCCATCTACCTCAAGTGCTAGAAATTTGCATATTTCCCATAATTCATTGCTATTTTCTTCATTATTATTATTGTTGTTGTCATGTTTTTGTTGTTAGTTATTAGTTGAATTATGATGTTCATCTTCATTAAATTCACAAAATAAAAATTGTACACAAGAGATGATTTAATTTTGTCATTCAATTTATTGTGGTATAAAAGTAAGTAATTTTTAAAATGTTTTTATGGTGTAATAGTACCAGTGTTTGTTGGCTGAAATTGATATCTTATGGTTTTGAGTAACACTTTTCCTAAAATCTGAATTTTATATTCCACAAAAGAAAATGTATCTGGATCATATAAAAATTCTTTATAAGATTTTATCTCAAAAATCCAACTAATTACTATAGTTTATCAACTCTTATTGGAGGTTGGTTGTAATGTTGTTTAATGTCACATCAGCAATGTTCAGCTATTTGTGATGAACAAAGACTCTTTTGGCTTATTGTAAATTTTTATGTCTTTTGAGGCAAGTACAGCTGAAAGAAAATGTTATTTTGTAAAAAAATAAATAGTAAATAAAAATTTACAAGGAAGTGTCTACCCACACAAAAAAACAAAATATTCATATTTGATAGAAAGTAAGAAAGAACAGTCATCTAACATTCCACTTTCCGCCAATAGAGTTTGAGTTGAGTTGAGTAATGCTGTTTAACATCTCAGTCAAGAATATTTCACTCATATTGAGACGTTGCCAGCTATAGGCGAAAGTGCAGAAATTTTGCTTGTGCGTTGCGCTGATGGCATTATACAGTAGGGTTCTTTATCGTGCCATGCCTGCCATGACACGGGACCTCCTTTATTTTAAGTTCCCATCAGAAAGAACCGTGACTTTCATTTCGTAATGCCGAGTGCTTGGCAAAAGAACAGTCACTACCCACTTTCAAGTCTTGGGTAAGACCCGGCTGGGGTTCGAACCCACGACCTTCTATTACACAATAGAGTTTGAGATGTGCAGATTAAAGTTTACATATGAAGTGATTGTAATGTTTTGGACTGAACAAATCTTTAAATTCAAACAAGAGCCACACTGACACAATTTGCTAACTTTTCAACATCACTTAAATCTGCATTAAGTTTTCCAAAGAAAAAATTAAAACGGTGCTAATCTAATTATTGATGTTCCTAATAAACAATGTTGCATTTGGTTCAACAATAAAAGCTCAAATAAATACAGAAATTACAGTAATTACCCAGCGAGATGCTGCATTTGGGATCTAATATTAGAACATGGTTACGTCATCAAAACTTAAGTCATTTAAACACAACTTTAAAAAACGGTGAAATACAGTAAATTAAACACAGAACTTCGTTGAATTTGCTATTTGTGACTTAGTAAGGGATACATAACACCACTTCAAATACATCTGGATATTAATTAAGGACAATTAATGCAATTTGTCATGTTTCACCTTCGATTCATGGGTTATTCCATACATCCGTGCACATGCTCCAAGCTCATAATTACCATCGTAGAACACTGACCAACCAGTCAGAGGATTCTGTTTATTTACAGCTAAAAGAAATGAAATTTTAGAAAATGAATTTCACGGATCATGATTAGAGGATATCCATTTTTTTAAAAAATATATTTTTAGAAAATCAAAAAAAATCCAGAAAATTGAAAAACTTAATACAGCTTTAATGCATAGTACATGTATTTTGAAATCCCAAAGTAGGTATTTCTTTTCAGTTTTTCTTTGTAAACTTCACTTGATTTATCAGCAAACTTCTTTATAATGCCAAATGGTCTCAGTAAATTGAAATTTAACTGTACATGTATTGAATACAACTTTCCTCCTTTTGATCAAAGACATTACAGTCCCATATTAGCAAAAACTGTCACCTATTTTCATATTTTGACATAGCGAGTGGATTAGGTAGAAGGATGCAACCCCAAATGAATCTGACCAGTATGTTGCTGATGAAGGTTTACTCTACAGGTATTGAATATTACTCTCAACTTCCCCAGTTTTGATCAAAATCATTTCAGTCCCATATTGGCAAAAACTGTCACCTATTTTCATATTTTGACATAGCGAGTAGATTAGGTAGAAGGATGGAACCCCAAATAAATCTGACCAGTATGTTGTTGATGAAGGTTTACTGTACATGTATTGAAAAAACTCCAACTTCCATTTCAGTCCAATATTGCCATTTTTATATTTTGCATGGCAAGTGGATTAGGTAGAAGGATGGAACTCAAAGCGAATCTGACCAATATGTTGTTGCCTGAGATTTACGTCTATATTTAATTTTGTAGTGATTATTCAGACTGTAACCAGTATAATGATAATTAACAAATTGAAATTTTAATATTTTTTATTTAAACAAAATTAAAGATATTTCAGCACTTTATTTTTAGAAATGAATTGAAAAACATTCAGATGTGCAATGACAATATTAAAACTAATGAAATGTCATCTGTTATCCTGTTTACATCTGGTTTACGCCACCTGTGTCAGAAATTTCGTAAAAAAAAGTTAATTCATCAGGTAAACTTAAAAAGATTACAATGGCTAGTTCTTACTTGTAGCAAACTGTACAACAATGTTTTCTGTGATATTAGCTACATATATGATTTATAACAGTTGGAACTACAAGTAGAAATTATGGATTCATCTGTTACTGAATTTGAGCATTAAACTAAATTGCTTATATTATACCCCATAAATGTCTTGAGTTATGATTGGTCAATTGCTTATTATTAGTATTTTATTATTTACAATATCTGTTTGCTGGTCAACAATGGTTCTCCAATTGAGAGAAAGTGATAATAAATGGAGACATGTAGTCTAAATTCAATCTTATGACTGTATAAATAAACTAATTGCTTGTCAAGGGAGATAATTTACCTCACACCAGAGAGACAAAAAAGCAGAGCATTTTTGGTATGGAAATTATTAAATTGTTCCCTTAGAGAATATTATTTCTTTCCCCAATCATTTTGAGGCATCATTCAGAGTTATATTTTCTGATATAATAATTTTACATCCACTAGTCTGTGAAACCAAAACATTTAATTTAAAACAAATTACCAACACTTAAAAAAGCATGATGAATCATGGATGTAGTACAAAAGAAAGTGATATACAATCATCTTTGTTACAGTTTATACAAAATTGGAAGGAATTGTGATGGTATTAAATGAATGGTACAAAATTGTGATGGAACAAAATAATTGGTACAGAATTGTCTTAGTACAAAATGAATGGTACAGAATGTTATTGTACAAAATGAATGGTACAAAATGTTATGGTACAAAATGAATGGTACAAAATGTTATGGTACAAAATGAATGTTATAGAATGTTATGGTACAAAGTAAATCATACAGATTTTGTCATGGTACAAGAATTAGCATGGTACAAAATGACCATTATAAACTCCACTATATTACCAATTAAAAATGGTCTCTGTGAAATAAATACTAGCCTAAATATTGAAGCTAATTGGACAGTCTAACCAACAGAAATGGTTCTAGTACAATAGTATTAAACCAAATATGGTGTTAGTTATTTAAATTGTACAAATAAAAAACAATTTTATCCTGTTATAAAACTAATATTAATAGACTGATGATAATGTACAAATACGGTTCTATTACTGGTACAACCCTGGTCAAAATCATACAAATATAGTGCTCCGCAAATTGGAAGAAAATCCAAGTACAAGTAAGTACTTTTTACATTTTAGTAAGTATTAAGCACTTATAAACTACTGCTACTGGTTAAAAATGTTACAGTATTTAACACTTATTAAAAAAGTAACCTCTACAAAAGGTTACTGTCTAAAGACATATAGGAAAATACATTGTATTGAAAATAATACAAAAAAACTCAAATGGTTAATGTTGAAACCGTTTGTCTCTGGTTTGCAGCCTGCTGGACAGTTACCGATGATATCTTTGTGATATTTAACAGAACTACTACATTGACCAGTACCATTTATAGTCAGAATGTCACCAAACTTCTGTAAAATGTCCAGCACAACTCCATTAGTCCAACCAAATCCATCCTGAAATAGAAAAAAAGCGAGAGAAAAATTACATGGTTAAACCAGTGACTTAACCCACATTAAAAAATGATCTACCAAGTGACAACCCATTACCCACAGCTACAAAAAAAATTACCAAGTGAGAAAGTATTCCTTGTTGAAGGCTCTTAGTAATTTATCAGTATAACAGATTGAGTGGTCTGCGATGTTTATCTGAGGCATTGCCAGCGAGTGTAGGTTGACATTGCCAGTGAGTGTAAGTTGACACTGCCAACAAGTGAAGGTTGACATTGCCTGTGAGTGTAGGTTGACATTGCTGGTGAGTGTAGGTTGACATTGCCGGTGAGTGTAGGTTGACATTGTTGGCAAGTGTACGTTGACATTAATATATTGCCAACAAGTGTAGGTTGACATTGCCTGCAAGTGTAGTTTGACATTGCCAACAAGTGTAGGTTGACATTGCTGGTGAGTGTAGGTTGACATTGCCGGTGAGTGTAGGTTGACATTGCCGGTGAGTGTAGGTTGACATTGTTGGCAAGTGTAGGTTGACATTACCGGCGAGTGCGATTGACATTGCCAGTGAGTGTAGGTTGACATTGCCAGCGAGTGTAGGTTGACATTGCCGGGGAGTGTAGATTGACATTGTTGGCGAGTGTAGGTTGACATTACCAGCGAGTGCAGGTTGACATTGCCACCAAGTGTAGGTTGACATTGCCGGTGAGTGTAGGTTGACATTGCCGGTGAGTGTAGGTTGACATTGCCACCAAGTGTAGGTTGTCATTGCCGGTGAGTGCAGGTTGACATTGCCAGCGAGTGTAGGTTGACATTACCGGCGAGTGCAGGTTGACATTGCCAGCGAGTGTAGGTTGACATTGCCACCAAGTGTAGGTTGTCATTGCCAGTGAGTGCAGGTTGACATTGCCAGCGAGTGTAGGTTGACATTGCCGGCGAGTGTAGGTTGACATTGCCGGCAAGTGTAGGTTGACATTGCCGGCGAGTGTAGGTTGACATTGCCAGTGAGTGTAGGTTGACATTACCGGCAAGTGTAGGTTGTCATTGCCGGTGAGTGCAGGTTGACATTAATGCACACTGGTACAATGAAAATAAAAAACACCTGCACACCAACACATCACATTTGTTTTAAGATCAATCCTGGAGTTTAATAAAAAAAAATAAATAGCTGAAAGATTGCTGATGTGATGTAAAACAACACTGAACAAACCAGCCAATGGACATTTTAGTCACCCTGGCAGTGTAAAGAGAGATAACTCTAATAAGAAATGAAATCTAAAAATGATCAGATAAACTATTATTTTCTAAATTCGTTAAATCAAACTGTTGCTCATCATTATTTAATACTGCTCAGAGTGAACATAATTGTTTTACTAACCTGGACATTATATTCTCCACCACCACCTCTAGTCCCTGGATTGGCTACATCATACTGTAAAAGAATTACAACAATCAAATCAGACTGAGTTGAGCTGAAAAAGGTGTTTAAAGTCCCAGTCAAGAATATCTCACTTATATTGAGATGTCGCCAGCCATAGATGAATGTACAGAAATTTTGCCTGTGTGTTGAACTGATGACATTATACAGCATGGTTCTTTATCATGCCATGCCTACCTTAAAATAGGGCCTCGTATATTTTAAGTTCCCATCTGAAAGAACTGTGACTTTCATTTTGTAATGCCCAGTGCTTGGTGAAAGAACAGTCACTACCCACTTTTAAGTCTTGGGTCAGACACAGTCGGTGTTTGAACCCACAACCTCCCACTTGAGGAGTGAGCACTCTACAACTGAGCTACGGCAGTGGTTCAAATCAGACTGAAACATGACATCTAAATAAATTTCACCAAAAAATAAATTAATAAATAAAAAAAAAATACAACAACATAATTTTCTTGATTTTGTTAAAAAATAAAAACTTTAGCCAAACCATCCATACCAAAGTGATTTGTCTTGCTGTTTTCTAGGGGCCTCATGCTCTTTATGCTGTAATTCTAATACATTGTTGAACAACTGATATCCGGCTAATACAGAACATGAAATGTATAGGATTGAATAATGTAACCAAAAAAATAGATTGGATTTTTTTAAATCATGAAGAGTGCAATGAAATAACATTTCTGCTATAACACTGGATAAATCATCACAGTTTGCTAAAACAAAATTTGCCGAACATTATTTACAAAAACTTTATTTAAATTTCCTTTTTAGGGATAGTGCAAGATGGGAGAGGAGATCTGGTGGAAAGGTGAATGGTTAAATGCCAAAATAACCTTTTCAAACATATTTCTGGTCCTAATCCATCCTTTCCAGTTACTGTTAATCCATTTAGAGGCCAAGTCTACAGCCAATTGTCTCCCTTCAGGTACAAGTGAGTTGTGTAGTGCCCATATCATGACATGTTGCAATGGAGGCCAACCATTTGTATAATCCCATTGTTGTGAAGTGTTATCAAACGATGTAGGGACACCTCCATCATAATTTAATGCACCACTTTTCTACAATTGCAATGAAAATATATAAATACATATGATGTTTGTATGCTGTTAACTATATTATGATTACTTTATTTTTCCCTTCCTCAGTTTTACCCATATTTTTCTAATAAATTTTACCATAACAATTTGGTGAATGTATATATTTAACATGAGATGGCCTAATCTGCATATATTTTCATATTTTCAATTTAGAATCCCACTCAGGTATTACAGATTACAGTGCTTCTCACTGCCTATGGTTGAATCATGCACAGGCAAATCTAGTGTGAGAAAGTTTGTCAGTTTGGTACCTGAAAATCAGTTGTTTTTACTGGGCACTCCAGTTTCCTCAACCATCCCAGAAATAATCCACACAACATACCGTAAGTGAAAAATCTTAATTGGGGTGTAAAGCACCATTACTCCACTCAACTTTAGACTAGAAGCCCCATTGGTATAGAGTCCCACAACTATCTGAGGGTTTTTGGAGTTTGTATCAAGGTTGGAACACTGTTTACTTTCCTGAAAAAACATTTACTTTTAAATATTTTATGGCAGACATCTCTTCCTGTTTTCTTCTGTCCTCATCATCATCTTCAAAACAACCAGAAAACATTGGAAAAAAATTTGATGGATAAAAATAATTTCTTGATTGATTCAGACTTAATGAATAATCCTGCCAGATTCCTTCGTCACTGTTCCAGAATAATGATCTTATAGTATTGATTCTGTAATGAAGCTTAGATTCAAATTCCCTCTCTTTAGAAGCATTGCCTGTTAAATAGATCAAATAAACATCCAAAATATCAGAAAAAAAACATCATCATCATCATCATCATCACCATCATCAGCAGCAGCAGCATCAGTACCATGATGCATTATCATCATCATCATCATCATCATCATCATCAGCAGCAGCAGCAGCAGCAGTAGCAGCATCAGTACCATGATGCATTATCATCATCATCATCATCATCATTATCATCATCATAACCATCATTGTCATCATCATCATCTATAATAACTAGAATGTATACTTGTATATATCATTGTTTTATTTATATAGATAGCAATAACTCTAAGAGGAAATATAAAACATTTAAGCATTTAACTTTGTTTGTAATCGATCTATGATGGTTTAGATCGAATGGCTCTCGCACTAATTTGAATAAACCACGAAGCGTTTTATGACAAATTAGCACGAGAGCCATTCGATTTAAACCATCATAGATCGATTACAAACAAAGTTTAACGCTTATATTTACAATCCATAGCTTACAACTTACAAATGTTTGAAATTTGATTAATTCATTCATGATTTTCCTGGAAATTCCTTGTGAATACCGAACAGGTTTCAACTGCATCAAACTGGGTTAGCTCCGCCCACTCGTTGTCATTTTAACAGATAAATGTGTCTAGGTTTTATTTAAATATCTGTGCTTTTACAACTTTATTTATTCAGGCCATTAAATTTACTAAAAATGTAATATACGTTTATCGTTTATGTTTTGTTTACATTCTGCGTCTTGACACGATGAATTGTTTACATTCTGCGACTTGTTACGTGTATTTGAGTTTAAATCTTTGTAACAAATGTATTTATACTTTCCCGTGATGCAAAACCATGAGGTCAGAATATGAACGGTCGCACTTGAAGCTTTCTGTCTATGCTGTAATAGATCGAATCACTCGTCAAATAGTTTATTACAGAGTATTTGATTTGGATTGTAAACATAATAAGATTAATTCAAGGGAAATTACTCTTAGGGGGGTATTCGTCAGTATCGTCACACAATAGATTGTACTTTTAACTGAACTTCTCTGGAGTCTGTAAATAAAGTATTATACAGTTTGGCAAGTTTCAATTCAATTATAAATAATTTATTTTTTAAATTGAATTCTTTAGAAACAGTGTGAACAGATGCATCATCAACATTGCAATTGTTTCTGTAAAACAAATATCAGAAAATGTCAGGTAAAAGACTGAAAATTAACTTATTACCCCATACATTACCTAAAAGATGATAAAATTTGGCCATTGTCCTTTCGTTCATACACAGTATGCTATTTAAATCTACAGGGATAATATCAGTCGTATCTATGGTTTTTAACGTTAACTCCTGACTAGGCTTTCTTGAGAACCATCTTGACGAGAAATCCCAGCCCGATTCCGCAGCAGCGATGAGATTATTGTAGACTTTTCTAGCATCACCTAGAAAACAAAATAAAAATTTATCAGGTATTTTTGTTATATATTTACTACCACTGAGTGGGTACTGCTGCTGGTGGAGTAAACTCCCCAAGGGTATCCATAACTCAGTAGACAGTACTTTGTGCTGCCAGAAACTATACCATTTTGCAAATTTTTTTTGAAATTTATTCAAAACTAAGGTTTGTTCCATCATGCAAAGCATTCTCTCTAGAAACTTTAAATACAAATTCAAAAAAATCTTTATACTTTGTAGGCTGGTTACTGGTATTAAAGAATGAAATGTGAAATTATTAAGTCTGGTTTCTTTGCAGCACTTTATAAAAGGTATCAAAATTGACCAGAATTGACATACAATAATTAATTAAAATTAATAGACACTAGTAAACTTTTAAATAATTTTCATATTCTCCTCCCCCACCCCCCACCCCCCAACAACAAAAAAAGGCACATTTAGATAATTAGGTGAAAATGTTACTTTCAGATACTTCAAAAACATCAATTTTTCAATTCAATGAATGAAATTTAACATTGTAATTATAAATTAAACCTTTGGCAAATATATACATATTTGTAATTTATGTATGGCAATCTAGGTTTATCCATGGTTTGTTTGACTTCAATTTTGTTGGCCAAATATGGCTCTTATCACACAAACATCTTTAAGTTAACTAAATGTTGGTGTTAAACTGAGGCTTTCCTTGTTTTTGTACTTACTGGTGCTGAAATCTTTAGCTGTTTCTATGTCCTGTGAATATGATTCCGGTCTGTAAAATAAAATACAAAAAACCCTTGCATGTCCTTTAGGTACCAATTAAATACAAATTTTACTGTTCTTTGGACGATAGTTTCTACTTTATCATTCTTTATGTATATAAACTCTAATCTCTTACAGTGTTTAAACAAAGTTATTACATCATCATTAGCATACAATTTCAAATATTGAAGTTTTGTTTGTGTGTGTATGAACAGTAGAGAGAGAGAGAGAGAGGGGGGGGGGGGGTCAGTTATTTGAAATATTCATACTTTTGAATTGTTAATGTTTGTATCATAGTCAGCTTTATGATACTGTCTTGCATTCATATTAACCTTTTGTTAAGGTGTTAGCTCTGCTATTCAATATAATGCAGACAAGCACCAGCATACTCTTCCACAGGTCACATCGTTCTGACTCCAGGCAAACAAGTCAATACTTTGTCATCTTATGTATGACCTGAGTCATTATATGAACCCATAACCTCCTGCTTTCAAAGCAGACTCCTACAACTTAGCCACTGAGGTTTGCAGAGAGAGAGAGAGAGAAAGACAGAGAGACAGTGAGAGAGAGAGAGAAGAGAGAGAGAGGGTAAGGAGAGAGAAGAGAGAGAAGGAGACCCGAGATGGAGAGAGAGAGAGGCGAGATTTAATTTATACCTGGGTTGATTGTGCACTGGACTGTAACGGTTTACTTCATACTTTTAGTCCATCTTTCCATAACCAACAACAGTTCTGTTATTCATCCAGAAGTTGGTATTCCTGTCTCCAGCGGATCAATGTGTGCCCCTGGATAAGAATCCAAGTCCTTGTAGTGTGCTGCATAAGATGTCATTAACCAGCTGATATTAGTAAGGGGGGGCTGTGATCGTTTTGAGTAATACACAACGGGTCACCATTAGGAACGTGGTCCCCAAGCCTAGAACAAACAAAGAGGATAATGGGTAAAATAACAGTAGACAAAAAAAAACAAAGGAAAAAAAAAAAAAAAAAAACCACCACAATTGTGGTAACAAACCTTAATAACAACAGCAACAAGGCACATTAACAAAAATGTATGCAACAACATAAACAACAAAATGACATCAACAAAATATATTTAAATGGAAAAATGATACAAAAAGAAGAAAAAAATATATATATAAACCATTGAATATAAATGTCTTTCCTGAAATAATTGTAAAAATTATATTAAATCAACAAATGTCTTATTGAATTTGAAGATAAAGCTGATTTTAAATGTTGTGATATGGTATGTTGGCAATACTTTAGGATCAAATGCAGTAGGATAAAATGACAATAAACGTCTAAAAAGAGTGTGTAAGAAATAAAGGTAAAGAAACTAAACAGAAAAATATAACCAATACAGAATCAACAAGTTATAGGCTTAGTCTGGTCTCATTTACCATTCAAAAAACAGATTGATTCCATATAATTAAAAAAAAGCCAGTGACATATAACATTGATGGACAAACATCTACACTAAGTTTACATCATCTTACAAGAAAGTTTGCCTTTTCATTTTGTAGCAAGGAAAAAGTATTTGGGGAGGGTAAGGGTGAAGCAATGCAATACTGTGGTGGTGCAATTTTGTTCCTACCCCTCCCCCCTCCCCTCCCTCCCCCACCAATTACTGAATTCCCACTATTGAAAAAATTTTTATTGCAGATACTCCAGTTTCTTTTAACACCACCACCATCACCACCATCACCACCACCATCACCAACACCACCACCACCACCACCACACCACCACCACCATCACCAACACCACCACCACCATCACCAACACCATCACCAACACCACCACCACCACCACCACCAACACCACCACCACCATCACCAACACCACCACCACCATCACCAACACCATCACCACCATCACCACACCATCACCAACACCACCACCACCACCACCAACACCACCACCACCACACCAACACCACCATCACCAACACCACCACCACCATCACCAACACCAGCACCACACCACCACCACCACCACCAACACCACCACCACCATCACCAACACCATCACCACCATCACCACCACCATCACCAACACCACCACCACCACCACCAACACCACCATCACCAACACCACCACCATCACCAACACCACCACCACCACCACCATCACCATCACCACCACCACCACCACCACCACCACCATCACCATCACCACCACCACCATCACCACCACCATCACCACCACCACCATCACCACCACCATCACCACCACCATCACCAACACCACCACCACCACCACCACAAAAAAATTCCCACCTTTATATACTTTTCAGAAAAAATTACTTAGTTGTAAAAGTTTCCCATCCAACTAATTTAAGTGGTTTAGTGAACAGTCTTACTTTTCCACTTGTTCAAAAAAATTCTCCAACATTCCTTTTGTTGTTGTGTTCATCTCGCAGATCAACAGTCCACGTATAACCCAGTAGGAATCCCTGTCAATAAAAAAATGGTTTGTTAGGTATTCAACAATGTTAGATAATATGTATTTTTTTATTAAACCAAGACTATTGAACTATAAAAAGAGAAATACTAGTAGCACTATGTTAATATATGTCATATTGTAATTATATAACTGTCTCAACAAAATAAATAAATAAATAAATAATATAAATTAATAAATTAATTAATTAATAATAAATAAATAATAATAATGAATGAATGAATGAATAATGAATAATGAATAATCAATAAATAAATGTTAAATAAATAATAAATAAATAAATAAATAAATAAAAAAATACATATATGTATATATATGCTTGATATGAAATATTGTTTTGACATAAATTGTTCCAGTTTTGGAAATGTTTTAAATTCCTGTAAATGTGTGGACATATTCACAAATGTTTTTAAAAATCATCACACACTTATGTAATGACTATTATCTTTATTATTGTTTAGTAAAACAAGCAATCTTAGATATTTTATCAGACTGAAAATTCCAAACTTTTAATCCACTCCAACCAGGGACCTTCCACAACAACTTTGGTTTTATTTCGTCAAGCAGTTTTTCAAAGAATCAGCTAACAATGCAAAGAAAAATGTTATAAAAAACTCCATTAAATTCATTTAATGTCCAGAGTTCTACTTTGTATATACTAAATTTGAACCAAATTGATTATCAAATAAATGTGTAATAGCAATTTTTCTGTTTTTTTCTATTTATAGTAACAGCGGCCATTTGGATTTACAATCTGGCTGAAAATCAAAATCTTTAATCTTCTCCACCAAGGAAACTTCCACACCAAATTTGATCAAATGGTTTCAGAGAAGAAGGTTGGTGTTTACGCATGCACTCACGCAAGGATGATTACGCGTGCCAATAGCTCAGCTGGCTGTAGCCTTTCGAGCTTAAAAAAAACTATACTTACCAGTAATACGGTTCCTCTGAATCTACCCCCGGGTACAATAAAAGGGTGTGACAGGTATGTCACTGAATATCTGTTATTATGCAATCTCCATCGTCTTTTATCTGAAGACATTACAAATCGGAAAAATGATATACTTCTCTAAATATCTTGCCAGATTTGGTATTAATTAACCTTTAAAAAAAGTGACTGTTTTGATAAAAGAGTAAGAATCTAAGAGGCGTTAAAACACCATTTATCCATTCTCTACAGCACCAAGGCGTAAAACCCCATTTTATCCATTCTCCTACAGCACCAAGGCATAAAACACCATTTATCCATTCTCTACAGCACCAAGGCGTAAAACACCATTTATCCATTCTCTACAGCACCAAGGCGTAAAACACCATTTATCCATTCTCTACAGCACCAAGGCGTAAAACACCATTTATCCATTCTCTACAGCACCAAGGCGTAAAACACCATTTATCCATTCTCCTACAGCACCAAGGCGTAAAACACCATTTATCCATTCTCTACAGCACCAAGGCGTAAAACACCATTTATCCATTCTCTACAGCACCAAGGCGTAAAACACCATTTATCCATTCTCTACAGCACCAAGGCGTAAAACACCATTTATCCATTCTCTACAGCACCAAGGCGTAAAACACCATTTATCCATTCTCTACAGCACCAAGGCGTTAAACACATTTATCCATTCTCTACAGCACCAAGGCGTTAAACACCATTTATCCATTCTGGGCTACAGCACCAAGTCGATAAAACAAGATAGTCAATATTAACAAAAAACAGCAACAAAAACCTTCAGACCATGGTTTACATATGTCAAGTTGATTTTGCACTGATCCGTAACGCTCTATAAAACCTGAGTCAACTAAACAATACAGACGACATAAAAACAAACAACACTGGCAATATGTTAGCTGAGACAAATTAGCTCTGACCGAACAACGACATAGAATACTCATGAATCATCGAAATAACTTGTGGATCAATGACAGAACAATAATCTGATATACACGAGACTGCGATTCCACAGTGACCACAATTGACATGAAGTAATGATATTAACCTATTTGTATCTGCTCAAACTTCATATTACAAAAATCGCTGACACAGCGATAATAAAAACCAAGGGCATGTTTTTGCATCAACTCACCACGTAAAGTCTGGTTCAAGAAGTGATATCGGGCGATAGGTATTTAGCCGCAACTACCGTTAATTCATCAACCGATATGTATTTGCTTCCCTTCATAACAACGATTATTAAAATAGGCAAGAGAGAGAGAGAAAGAGAGAGAGAGATGAGGAGAGAGAGAGAGAGAGAGAGAGAGATGCTCCGACCTCACCAACATCGACAACACCACCAACACACCTGAAGTGATATTGGCCAATATGTATTTATTCTGACTCCACAACGACCACGGACACACCGGTCGATATGTAGTTGTTCTAACTCTGCAACAACTGCTGACGGGCCATAATTGTGTTATTTACCGACACGTAATTGCTCCGAACTTGCAACGTCAGGCCACTAACTAACCGATACGTTTTTTTGTTCTTTTGTTTTGTTTTGTTTTGTTTTTTTTTTTTTGATTCAATAATGACTGGCGACACAGCAGTCACGATATACACCGAGTTGTATATTTGATCGTATCCCACAGAGACCTACCACACACTGGTATTAATGATAGCAATAATTAGACTATCAGAAGTCACATATCGGTTTATTCAATACCGATGTGCGGTGGTCTCTATTGGACAAAGCAAATACTACATATCAGCTAATATCAATACCCATGTGTCGGTGGTTTCAATTGGATGAAACAAATAAATATCGGTTAATATCAACAATGATGTGCCGGTGGTCTCCAAGGGACAAAATTATACATATCGACTAATATCAATACTGATGTGCTGGTGGTCTCTATTTGACGTAACAAATACATATCGGCTAATATCAACAACGATGTGCTCGTGGTCTCCAAGGGATGGAATTTTACATATCGGCTAATATTAATACACTTGAATTAATTTCGAGAATCAATCTTAACTGCAAGGTCATGTCGTGCGGGGATGTGCAAGTGTTTCTTTACTAGTACACACATATGAAGAAGATGTAAGAGTGCGAATTTAATCCCCTGCAATTTCGCAGAAAACATGCAGACCTCTCGAATCATTATCTTAAACCGAACCAACCAGTATGAACCTACGACAAGGCAAAACACTTATTCACTGGTACTCGACCGGGATCAAACCAAGTCGTTGATACGCCCATGAGTTTCAAAACAAGCGGCTTATGCGACACTTACCCTAGTATTTAGACATATCTTAGACATTCCTTTACCAGATATCAATAGCATAAGACATCTTAATCTCACTCGGGTTAATACTGAGGTCATTGTCATTTTGATTATGTCAATATTGGCATCCAAGTTATCGTACCATTACCGAGAAAAATGATCAATTTCAGATTTGTCGAAAAAAGGTTCAGCAAAACTCCAAATCCCCAATATTGTCTTTTGTCCAGTCAATCAGTCGAATATCTAAGGTTGATTTGAGAATCATCGCAACATCTCGACATAGTTGAAATCGGGATTCACGTTGTGAAGTGAATTCTCTCTAATTCTGACATTGGGAATCTCCCTTATTCTGACATTGGGAAGCTTCCTAATGCTGACATTGGGAAACTCCTTATTCTGACATTGGGAATCTCCCCGATGCTGACAATGGAATCTCCCTGATGCTGATATTGGAAATCTCCTTAATTCTGACATGTCAATCAGAGTCACAAATCTCCAAAATCTCGACATTACCCATCAAATCTACCTAATTTTTTGTTAGCGATATATCTTAATAATGGGACTTTTGAGATATAACATGGAATCCCTGCAACATCTTAATTATCAAGGATGGATTGATCGCCCAATTTTTTTCTTACTTTACGACCTAATTCCTTCCACAAACTGCACATGTCCCATCCAAAGTCTTGTAAATTCTGGTTCTTTATCTTCTTTAGGAACTTGGACTTAAAACAAGAAAAAGAAAGATTTAAAGTTTTCCTCTATAAATAACATGTACATCACAGATTATTCATCATCATCGTCGTCGTCGTCGTCATCATCATCATCATCATCGTCGTCGTCGTCGTCATAATCATCAAATGATTGGCAGCGGTAATTTTGAAAAAAATTCTCAGTTGAGAATAAGACCAGTCAAAGCACATCCGTTGGTTTCAAAATTTTGTAAATTACTATACCCATATATTCCTCAGTACATTTCTATTTTTTATCAAAGGAAAAGGCACAGAGGGTATATATGACTTATTCATAGATCAATGTAACTTCAAACCAAAATTCTGAATTTAACTGGGAAAATAATCTGAATTTTAATGGTTCTGAATTATGGTGGAAAAATGCTTATTATTTTACAGTACAATTTTTATCAGATGTTAAGCTTAGATGGTTACAATTCCGCATTATTAATAGAATTATTGTCACTAATCAGTATCTTTTATACTGGATTAAAGATTCGCAGTTATGTACATTTTGTCACACACTACCTGAAACTATTATACACCTATACTGAGAATGTGATAAAGTAAAGCACTTTTGGAATAGTATAGAAACATGGATAATTTTATATACAAACAACATAGAAAAGTTTATTACTGAAAGAACTGTCTTTTGGCATTCATGATAAAATCAGCTTATGTACTTAACTTAATTTTGTGTTTAGGCAAAAATCACCTCTACAGACAAAGGTTAAATAGTAGTGTGCCAATGGTCAATAT
>CM056611.1:20862218-20916107 GCA_029721355.1 Tegillarca granosa | reverse complement strand
TTCATGGTATTGTGGGCTGTATCTTAATTTATGGACCGGACAGGCACCCTTGAATAGGATATGGACCTAGGGAAGCTGAGGTGACGTCCATATCATATTTTTGGGGTGCCTGTCCAGTCCATAACCTGAGATATAGCCCTAAACCCTATGAAAAATTTGTTATATATTACCGAATGGACACCATCTTAAAATAGATACCAGCATTTTTTCTGGAATTAATAAATTCCTTTAAGACAATGTTTGTTTACATATTACAGTTGCCGCTCCTGACTAACTTTGTATTTGTGTTAATCCACTATTTAAAATTTTGGGTTAAGATGTAGTTTTTGGTTAGTCTAATATTACGTCATCAAGGATAATCGTGTGACGTAAGCAAACATAATACCGACCAGAGCCTCCGATCTATATTGCAAAATATCGCCCTGAGTAAAATCATTGTATTTATTGCAAAAACAAATTTATGAGATATAAAATTGATAAATAGCTAACTATCTTAGATTTGACCGGAGTTGTTCATTTAGTAAGTCACCTCGGAATCCTCTATAAATCCCAGAGATGGTAATGTCAGAGTCATGGAAGTGCACTTTTTAACTAGAATGTATACTTGCGAGCAAGCATATGTCTGCATTGTATGTATCAGTAATTCTTGAAATACTAAAAGAAAAACTAGAACTTGATAAAATTAATTTTAAGAGTGTATCCATTACCATAGAGTCCCAATAAAATTCCAGGTTTGTTCCTTTAACTGCATTTCTCTAGAGTATTCCAGAATTTTGGAAAATGAAATCAAAACTCTGTCATGGTTAAATCCCTACCAGTTTTCCAAATTTGAACCTTTTTTGAATAAAAAACAAAGAGGAGATGAAATTAAACAAAATCTGATTTGATTAACAACAATATGTCTGCACTGATATGTGGACATAACTGATGTTTTCCATACACATAGAAGAGATGTTTTCAAACTCCAAATAACTATGGTGATGAGTAATGTACGGTAGCAATTATATTTGTATATATTATTATATGGTTATATTTGTAGGTAAGTTGTTAAAGCAGTTGTGTAAAAGGTGGGAGGTCCATGCATTGATCATTGTTCTGACCCCGAGTTTTTTTTTTCTGTTTACTGTTCTGTCTGTTTGCTTTGTTTATATGAGTTTAAAAGAGAGAGACGGGAGGGGAAAAAAAAACCAGTGTTTAGATTGAACTGTTAAACATGACAACTCTATAGCTATTGAATTTAAAAAATCGAAGTTAAGTGGAAAAAATAGGTAAAATGACAAGTTGTCATTCTGGTGATGGTTTAACACAAGTTGATATACATCTTATCATGAGCTGTCAGATATGTATATAGATATCCGTTAAATTTTGCATGAACAAGTTCGTAATAGATTTTATCTTCCACATGAATAGTTTTTCATATAGTATCACATTGGTTTGGTTATAATTTCGTGATGTCAAGATTGAATTAAAGTTCTTCTAAAAGATATCTGGATGCAGACGCTTTGGGGAGAAATATTTTTTTATTGCATTATGTAATTTAATATTTTTATTATTTTTTTTAACATTCATTCATTGTGGCTATCACAAAGGGAGGTAACCATGTAGAAAATTTTTCCTTATTTTATTTTCATTTTAGTTTTACATGAGTATACATGAATACAATATATGTTAAATTATGTTTATCTTAAAAATACAGATTCTACAGGTTTCTTAAATAAGAAATTTTTAAAAGCTTGATTGTACATAAATGTAAAATAAAATAGAAGGAAAGAATAACAACTGGTTTACCTGGGACCAGGGTAAAGTGGCTTTTGGAGGGATATGTTCGTCAACAGCATGCTTATCTGTGAATATATAAACTTGTTTATATATTAAACCTTATTGTTTAATAGACATGCACTCATCACATATAGTTAAAAATTGCTGCTGTATTGTTAACAACATTACAGCGACCCAACCATTTATTGTGATAGTGTTAGATAAATTGATATAGAAACTCCATCAGGCTTAAAATGTGTTTTTTTAGGTGTTATTATAATGAAAAATCACTATACTTATCTTAGATTACCATTTTATACATTTTACAGAGTAACATATTTGTGCTATAGGGATGTAACATGTAGAAAAAATCCTTTTCTGCATATTCAAATAATTCCTCATTACTGACATCAGTTGAGATGTCAGCATCGCCTGGGACATCACCTGAGGTGTCAACATCACCTGGGACATCACCTGAGGTGTCAACATCACCTGAGGTGTCAAAATCACCTGGGACATCACTTGAGGTGTCAACATTGCCTAGGACATCACTTGAGGTGTCAACATCACCTGGGACATCACTTGAGGTGTCAACATCACCTGGGACATCACCTGAGGTGTCAACATCACCTGAGGTGTCAAAATCACCTGGGACATCACTTGAGGTGTCAACATTGCCTAGGACATCACTTGAGGTGTCAACATCACCTGGGACATCACTTGAGGTGTCAACATCACCTGGGACATCACCTGAGGTGTCAACATCACCTGGGACATCACCTGAGGTGTCAACATCACCTGGGACATCACTTGAGGTGTCAACATTGCCTAGGACATCACTTGAGGTGTCAACATCACCTGGGACATCACTTGAGGTGTCAACATTGCCTAGGACATCACTTGAGGTGTCATCATCACTTGGGACATCACTTGAGGTGTCAACATCACCTGGGACATCACTTGAGGTGTCAACATCACCTGGGACATCACTTGAGGTGACAACATTGCCTAGGACATCACTTGAGGTGTCAACATCACCTGGGACATCACTTGAGGTGTCAACATCACCTGGGACATCACCTGAGGTAAGGTGTCAACATCGCCTGGGACATCACTTGAGGTGTCAACATCACCTGGGACATCACTTGAGGTGTCAACATCACCTATGACATCACTTGTGGTATCAACATCACCTAGGACATCTCTTGAGGTGTCAACATCATATAGGACATCACTTGAGGTGTCAACATCACCTGGGACATCACTTGAGGTGTCAACATTGCCTAGGACATCACTTGAGGTGTCAACATCACCTATGACATCACTTGTGGTGTCAACATCACCTAGGACATCTCTTGAGGTGTCAACATCACATAGGACATCGCTTGAGGTGTCAACATCATCTTGGACATCACTTAAGGTGTCAACATCACCTAGGACATTACTTGAGGTGTCAACATCAACTAGGACATCACTTGAGGTGTCAACATTACCAAGGACTTAGTGATATCAGGATTATCACTGATGATTGATTGTTGGTCGTTGTCAGGGCAGCGATCCTAATAATCGATCACAAGATAAATAATTTATCATCACCATCATTGGCTGTCAGCCAGTAGTTTCTGGATTGTGGTCAAGTCCCTTTCCTTTCTGGTTCTTGCTACTAAAAACAACAATGGCAGGTGGCGATTGGATAATATATTGTATCCAGACACTTATTAACACCAGTGAGATGTTTGACCACTGTCATTCTGTCAGGGCAAAGAGCTATCTCGCCTTTAACTTACAATGACTAAGCAAGAACACTAGGCTTTTACAATAAAAGTATTTATATTCAGCCTTATTTGTTACTGAATACTGATGTACAGTTACTAAGTCTAAGGTGTCAACATCACCTAGGACATTACTTGAGGTGTCAACATCAACTAGGAAATCACTTGAGGTGTCAACATTTCCTAGGACATCACTTGAGGTGTCAACATTTCCTAGGATATCACTTGAGGTGTCAACAACACCAGGAACATCATTTCAGCTGTCAACATCCCCAAGGATATCACTTGAGGTGTCGACACCACCAGGAACATCATTTCAGGTGTCAGCGTCATCTGGGACATCACTACAGGTGTCAACATCTTAAATAAAGATTTAGAAAATAATAATAAAAAATAATAATTAGCAATAAATTGAGAGAGAGTTGTAAAGAAAAATCTTAAATTCTAGAAAATAGTTTTTGGGAATTTTGAATAGTGTGTTAATAAGAAATGTGGCAAAGTTAACCAGGTCTATTGACATTAAAAACATTTTACTGCATTCCTTAAATAGCAATAGTTTACAATGAACATTTTTTTATGATAGTTGTTATATATAGTTACTATCTATCTCCAATAAAGTTCATTATACAAGGTTATTATTATGAGTGTAAATAAATATACATTGTGGTCATTATGTAGGTAACCATGGTAACAGTATGCTTAATGGCTTGTACTGTTTAGAAATCCCTCAGTGACAATTAGTTTCAGGTCATTTGTATATTTATTGTTACACAAGTTGGTTGGTTGGTTTGTTGGTTGGTGGGTTGGTCTGTTGGTTGGTTTGTTGAGATGTTTAACATCACATCAGCAATTGTTCAGCTAGTTTTCCTTATTACGACCCCCCCCCCCAAATAAATTTTTGGAATATGTAGGGGTTGCTTTAGTTCTTTTTCTTTCTTTTTTTTCTTTCACTTTGGCTGTTGCTTCTGCTCCTTTTTAATCCTTGAATGGAGCATTTTTAAAAGAAAGATAGTGGTGAACATGTATAGGAGTATTTTAAAGGTTAATAAGTCTAGTAATGCCTATATATTGTTGATCTTTTTTTGAGCCTTTCATATGTTTTAACATCCTCCCTTATAATTTACTGGGAGTGGCTATAAAATATGTGACATATTAATATAAAAATTGTCTGCAAATAAATAGACTGTTTTTTGACAAAGTTAAATATTGGTGAATACAAAATTTCCATCCAAACTAAATAACTTTCACTCCAGAGATCTTTATGATCATTAACAGGGAGAGTATGTTTTTATTGTAAATAAACCATATAAAATTTCATTGCTATTTTAACTGTAGGGGACATTGGAACTCCACCTAGGTTTGAACCATCCTAGGTAGATCCTTGTGTGAGAAATTTTGTCAGTTTGCTTGTCAAAGGTCAGATGGTTTTTATCTTGGAAGCCCAAGAATTGACACCCCCCCCCCTTTTATAGATGGTAAAGAAAATTTTCAGACATGGTTTGAATTTTAAAAAGAAAATGTAATTTTGAAGCCAAAAAAAGGTTCTTTCAAACAGCTTTGTAAAATATATGACATAATTCTTGTTATCTAAGCCCACGGACTTTTATAATCGGACAAAAATGTCTTGTATGCCAGTAATATTTCTGAGCTTACAAAATTCTATCGAAAAATCTAGCCCTAAATATATATTAATCAGTTCCACTTAGAGATGAGGTTAATTGCTGATCATTTAATTACCTAAAATTTCAGAACCTACCAAATCAGATAAATAAATATTACCGATAATCATTTTCACCCAAAAAAAATTGGGTTAAAATATTGTTCCAGTATATCTGTAATGAGAAAAATTTCAAATAAATAAATAAATCAATAAATCAGTTATATGTGTTTCAATTGCCAACAAAATTCTATCAAAAACAGTTTTTTTTTTTTTTTTTAGTTTTGAACAAAGAATGTAATATGTTATATCCAATATGTCATTTTACAATAAAATCACTGTTCGTATTGTATCAGATTTTTATAAATAATTTGACTATTTACACGATTTTATTATTCCCTAAAATTAAAAAGACTTAAATGGAAAAAAATATTTAATGATATGGTTTTCGTTATTTCCATTTACGAACTGTTTGTCATAGAGTATGGTAATTTATTTTACAAATTCCGCTGTAAACACAATTTTATTATGTTGCTGTAATAAAAACGTAAATGGAAGATATTCAATTATATAGATTTTCTGTATTTCCCTTTTCAAACAGATTTTTTATTTTAGTATGTCATAAAAATATACTACTTAAATTTAAAAAAAAAATTACATTAGAATTAATGATATATATTTCAAATTTTTCAGTTTTTAAAAACTGAATTATTCTATTTCGTTTATTGATGGCATAAAAAATATCTCTGTGTTGAATTGGTACTTATAAGGCTACAAGGTGTTGATTTTGTGTTTTATGTCTAACTCAATTTTGACAACCTACCTCATCCCTGAAACTTAAGTGGGAGGCTGTGGGTTTGAACCCCGGTCGGGTCTGACCCAAGACTTGAAAATTGGTAGTGGCTGTTCTTTCGCCAAGTACTCTGCATTACGAAATGAAAGTCACAGTTCTTTAGGATGGGAACTTAAAATAAACGAGGTCCCGTGTCACGGCGTGGTACGATAAAGAACCCTGCTGTATAATGCCATCAGCGCAAAACGCAGGCAAAATTTCTGCACTTTCGCCTATAGATGTCGACGTCTCAATATAAGTGAAACATTCTTGACTGGGATGTTAAACACCAGTACTCAACTCAACTCATCCCTGAAAATTTTAAGGTATTCAAACATACAGTCTTCAGAAATTACAACTTTTCAAAAATTACTAGTAATAAACTATGTATTGTTTTTACATCGTATTAACATTTTGGGGATTGGTGCCATGATCAAGTTAGCTAATACAAAAGGCTACAGACAAGATTGATTCAATTAATTCAATGGGGTTTTACGTCCCAGTTAAGAATATTTCACTTATATCAAGATGTCACCAGCTATAAGTGAAATGGCAGAAATTGTGACCTTTTCAGTGCATTTAGGTAAGTGTGCAGGGACAGTTCTTTAGCATCCCATGCCTGCTGTGACATGGAACATTGGTTTTTAAGGTCTCCTATGAAAGACCCTGTGACTTTCATTTCTAAATGCTTATTGTTTGGCAAAAGAACAGTCACTACTAATTTTCAAGTCTTGGTCAGACCTAGCCCGGGTTTGAAGCCTACAGGCCAGAGCCTAAGTTTTAAATCAAACTCTAGTAGACACTAGTGTTAGTTTCTCTGTCAGTCTCAGAATTATCCACCTTGATTTAAGTGAAAAATCAATTGATGGCCCAGGGAGTAAAACACCATTGCTGTTCTCATTCCTAATTATGTTTTCTTGGAATTTATTCACAATATAGCCATCCAAATATCTTCCCTCAGAGTGGTATAAAAAAATCTGCCCAAGCTAATCTGGTTTTGAAGATTTTTTTTTTTCAACTTTGCACGTAACAAACACTGTCAAAATCATGAAATTTGCTACATAGTGCTAATGTAAAAAATAATAAGAATGATTTATAATAATAATAATAATGATGATGATAATAATAATAATATTTACCAAGCTACTGAAAGGTTTTTTTAGACGAACAACAAAGAATTTCCCTGATTTGGCCTTATTAATGGTATATAAAACATTCCTGTTATAATCAGTAAACTCTTATTATTGTGAATTGAAATCACTGAGATTGTATTTCTTTTATTTAGACTTTTATATCAATTTACATATTTTATTTAAACTGTTTTTTCATACTGTTATGACAGGATATAATTAATTTTTATATTCTTTAACTGTGCAGAGACGAAATTCTTGGGAATAAAAAATATATTTTAATGTCTTTAACAAAACTGTTTTACTGGTAAACTTACAAATGTCAATAATTAACACGGTTTTCTCTGCATGGGTATACCAGCCTCCAATGTTATCCGAGAAATGACGGAGAAGTGACGGAGAAGTGACGACAGTGATATAAGTGAAAGAATCTTGACTGGAGCATAAAATACTTACTCACATGTAATTAAAAAAAACTCAACTCCTTTTTCTTTTGTTTGCTCCAGAAAAGTTTTTTTTTTTTTAATTCTATATGCTAGCTGAAAACATTATTTTTATACTTTAGTATACCGGTATTTGAGAATATTTTGATATATATTAATTAGGAATTAAAGTGATTAGAATTATAGATAAAAGTAAATATTTTGAGTTACTTTTTTAGGATTTGAGTTCCAATTTTACTCCCATTTCATTCATTTCTATGTAAGCGATTTGACAAATTATTTTTCAAGATATTTTTTAAGCTTTTTTTGAAAGTCAAAACTCAAAGTTAATTAGGTAGATAGTAAAAGGTACAGAGGATGCTCTTCCTGCAGAATTTGGACACTTCTGATGGATTGCATCTTCTACACAATCAAAACTTTGTTTAAAAATCCCTAGATACAGAAAACTAAACAGGATGTACTTATTCTAGTTACTTTGTAAACTCATACTAGCATCCTGTTACAGTATAAAATTTGTTAAAAGTTTGATTGCTTTTGAGCATAAATTATTTGCTTAAACACAAAGGATCAGAGCATGGACAGGTGGGATGTATCTATTCTTTCTTTTTTTTTTTATTTATTGGGGGAGGGGGAAGGGGGACTTAGGGCATCAAAGCATCCAGACATGATAGACCTTGTTAAAAACCTGTTCCTTTAAACACAAATGTTTCTGAAACCTTGTAAACAATCCTCAAACAGTATATATAACAATACCTGATACACTCCTGATAGTTTTCACACCTGTAATTTAGAAAATTAAAACCTTCAATTTACCTGGACAAAAGACCACCTGATGGTCACTAATTGGATAGCCATCTGTAATATGTTGCCTGGTCAAGCTTGACCATACATGTTTCAGTGAATTCATCTTTTGATGTACAAACTTCAAAGAGATTTTTAGGTATGATAAGGTTAAGATCATTTTATTGTTGTGAGATATAGAATATATAGACCCTACAGTTAACAGTAAAGGTCCTGGTCACTATGTCCAGTCTAATGGTCATCTGCCCCTTAATGGATATCTTCATTAAGTCTGGCTTAACTGAGATTAAAGAGTTCTGCAAGCACCTTGCATCTGGTTGTTAATTATTTAGTTCGGGTCAGTTAACTTTTTATTAGATTATCTGGACCCTAGTGGTCATTTTATGTCCATTTGGTGCTTTTAGCAAGTCAGTAAGAAGTATTGGAATATTAAACAGGGGAACAAAAGGTCAGTCTGTGTCCATTTCATGATTTTAGCAGGAAGATTAAAGTGTTAGTAAAAAATCATCTTAAAATTGGAATATTTAACAGTGTGTGAAAAGATGAGCTGGTCATCCTGTGTCCATTTGTCAGATTAAAGGGTCATGAAGTTTAAAAATTCATTAAATGGAGATTATAAATGGTCAAGTGTCCTAAATTGGAAGTTTTAACAGCCGGTTGGATTGAATGGTCAAGAACATACAAAGTTTTTCTTGATCACTGGTCAAGAATATATTATGTAATTCAAGTGACCATTAGTATTCTGTTATCTGTGGTTTAATTAAGGGACATTTTTATTTCATAACTATTTTATTATGGTAAGTCATAATTATATGAAAATATCCCCCCCCCATCCCATTCCTTTGAAAAATATGAATTTCAAGTGGTCGTTATATTCATAATATCTAGATGGTTTTACGACATTTTTATAATCCAAGAATGTTGAACCATAAAAATATGCAATAACAGCCCCCCCCACCTCTCACATTACTTCCAGAATGATGAATCATTATTTTATCTGCTTTAATGTGATTTTGTTAACCTTTTTACGAGATTTACCTGTATTTATATTTCTATTAGTTTAATTATGTAACTCGCAAAAATGAATAATAAATTAACCGCCATAAATTAACAGGTAATATAGCACATAAAAGACGACGTTTTCTCAACAGATTTTCTGTTTCTGCTTAATTAAAAAAGATAATTTATATTTCAAAGATTGTTATGAAAGAAAAAAAAATCAGCCTCACCATATTTCAATCTTATTTACATTTCAATCTTAGAATATATTCTATTTTTGAATGGGGAAGAATAATGTGATTCTTGTGTCTTTCTCAATTTTCTTTCACTTATATCGAGGCAGTCAGTTCTTTGGTGGTTGAGGAAACCAGAGTGCCTGTAGAATACAACTCACCATCAGTATGTTTACTGACACAGTCTTTCTTACAAAAGAAAATGCTAAATGGTGGATTTGAACCTAGGTTGGGAGAAGTGTTACAATATCTAATCCAACTGAAGATGACTTGTCCAACTAACAATGGCCAATATTTTCTGTTTTTGATATTCAGTGTGGAGTTTCTCACTAAATACATGTATATATGAGTTAGAAAAAGGGATTTTTTTTTATAAAAAATTTCAAGTTTGGAGACATTCTTACTCTTAACTACACATTACAGACAATGATTTGTCTGACCTAGTGTTTGACATCTTATTTTGATTTTTTAGTTTTTCTTTAATCACCAAGTTTTAGAATTGTAACACTTTTTGTTTTTCTTTTTCAATCCTTGTTATTCTTCATTGTTAGGCCATGTTTATGAATACATAGCTATGTTGTTTTACTTTTTAATGGCTTTCGAAAAAAAAAAAAAACTTAAAAATTTAGCTGAAGATAAAATGTTTAAATTTACCTGTGACACAAACTTTGTGGTAGGAAGAGGGGGGGGGGATATCTCAGAAACTCTACATGAACTACATGTATGTAATAAAGGAGTCCAGGATTTAAACTTCATTAATGGACTGCATTGAAAAAACTACCCCAGAAATTTATCTAAAATATCTTATAACTCGATCAATATATAAACATTATATATATATACCGGTATATAATACATATACATGTACATTCTTGAAAAGTCCTTTGAAGGATGAAAATGTTAGAAATAAATAAGTATACTTTTTTGGAAATTACCCGGTACTTTAATTTCTGATATATATATATATATATATATATATATATATATATATATATATATATATATAGAAAGAGAGAGAGGTCGGGGGGGGGGGGGGGGGGGGGCATGGCACATTAGAAATTCCACTTTAATGTGTTATTATTAAACCATAACATAAACTTCAAAGATTAAAGGGAAATTATTTCCTTAAACTAAAATGAATTAGAAAATTTTTGTTATATATTATTACTTTATTCAATGATTTTAAAACAAGATGTTAAAGGAACCACATATTAATGTCTCTGTTTATGAAAGTTTATTCTTGTAACTTTATTCACTGATAAGTTTTAATAACCAAGTTGTAATTTGTATATTTTTATTTTATGACCAACAGCTCAAATTTTTATTGCTGTTATTTAATAATAAAAGCTGAAATAAAAGTTCACCAGGTCCAACAAACAAACTTTGTGATATTATCAGTGATATTTTATCATATATGTTATACTTTGTATGTTATATCTTCAGTCTTCCAGACAACTTGGTGTGAATTTAAAATAATAAAAAATTGTATAAAAAGCTAAGAGCAAAGAGGTTCACTCTGTCTTAACCCCTTGATTTGTTAAGGTAATGGTTCTATGCTAAATGGACAACTTGGTGTGAATTTGAAATCTTTGTATTTATGTATTCATAAAAACCAGGAGAGTAAAGTGGCCAGTTCTTCCCGGTTCACTGAATGAACTAATGGTTTTATACTTTAATGGACACTTAATGGTTTTCCATTGTTTATTTAGCCGTTTCAGTTTTTATACCTGTGTTTTTCCTGTGTATGTTGTTTGATGAATTTTCCCTTTATATTTTGTGGTGGAGTGGTTTAAAGCATGTACAGTATATGGGGATCACAGTGTCTCTGACTACTTAGTTTGAAACCCCGCTCAGGCAGATCCAAATGTGACAAGGTTAATTAGTTCATTTAACAAAGATTTTAGCTTTAACTGTGTGAATGGACTGAAGCATTGTGAAGTTAAATCATGCATATCAGCTGGTGTTCAAACACACAACCTCTCGAGTCACCCTTATTCTTTCAACCACTTCTATCCTTGAAATTAAATGATATTTTCAAAAAGTTCTTTTTTTTATTCAAAATTTTAATTCTCTGCTTTTTAACACCAGGGTTCATCATCAAGGTATTATAGTATAAAAAGGCCAGTGCACATGAGCTAGAACATAAATCATAAATCAGATCTGCTTGACTTTTTTGACCCGCAGGCAAAAGAATTTAGAGATGTCACTTAGTGGTGTTAACAGATCACCCTGAACTTAAAAAAAAACTTTTATTCTGTGATTATATATCCAAATATACAATAAGATTATGTTTTGGCTTGTTAAAAGCAGATTAATGATCCCGTCCTATTACGGAGGAATTTCAATTAAATGTCAATCATTCTGATCCATTTGTCTCTCTGGCTATATATAAAGATCCTTATGTACAGATGACTGGTCTTTATAAAAAATATCAGTTTACAAAAAATAATCAATCCATTACATTAAGATCCTTTGTAGGATTTATCAAGAAAAGTAAAATAAAAATCTGTAAAGCTATTTTTTCTTTCTTTGTTCAATAAGAAATTTGAGAGTTAATTCATTAAAGATACAATTATTGTTAGCAAAACTGTCAAAATATTGAATTACTGTAAATGATGTACTGGTTTATATGAGGCAATATGTTATTACTAAACAAACAACCAAGGGACTTATATAGTTTTATAGTAATTATTGTTCTTTCTGTGTAAGATAGGTCAGTTAGTTGGTTTTGATTTTTCAGCTGAGCGAGCTAGTTTATTAATCTCCAAGGAGTTGAGTTGAGTGTTTAATGTCCCAGTCTTGAATATTTAACTTATATTGAGACATAATCAGCTATAGGCGAAAGTGCAGAAATTTTGCCTGTGCATTGTGCTGATGGAATTATACAACAAGATTCTTTATTGTGCCACACCTACCATGACATCCGAAAGAACCATGACTTTTATTTTGTAATGCCAAGTGCTTGGCAAAAGAACAGTCACTACACACTTTCAAGTCTTGGGTCAGACCCGGTCTGGGTTCGAACCCACGGCCTCCCACTTATGTAGCTAGCACTCTACCAACTGAGCTATGGCAGTGGTCTAATCTCTAAGGATTAATCTAAGAACAATTCCATGTACCTTTGAGATGTGTGAGTGTGTATTATAATCTGCCTTGTATTTGTAGGTACTCGGCGACTTTTTGTTAAGGTGGTAGCACACCAAATCAGTATGCCCTACACAAACAAATCACCCTCCTAGTAACACTCTCTTAATTGGCACCAGACAAATGAGTTGATAATCTGTCATTTGTAGGCAGAGGGCAAGAAGAGAAATGTTAAAATCTGATGTATGACCCAGCCAGTATTCAAACCTTATATCTCCAGCTCTCAGGTTGGACTCTCTCCTACTGAGCCATCAAAGTGTTTTTAATACAAGAATTTTATTGATTATTTTATATTTGTATATACCATCAGCATAATTTATTGTATATTTTGTAATTTTGTTTTTTCTGAAGTATTATTCATTGTTGTCATAGTAACCATTAAAACTATTTAGTTATTATTTAATCAAACCTGTATTTACAGACTCAGAAGCTGGTTTCCCCCACATCTGTGATATTATATAAGTGAAAGAATCTTGACATGGGCATAAACACAATTACCCCACTCCAATCTACTTATTGTAATGTTGACCTCTATTCTGAAAGGTTTCTAAATAAAACAAATGGCCATAACAGTTCTATGACCTATGGACTGGCCTGAATTTTAAACCCTACTGAAAAAAACTGATGTTAAGTATCAGTAATGTATAGTCATGACACATATTAATTATATAACAATTATTTACTGTCACTTCAAACAAGTATTGTTTAAATATTTGTAGTATTTCTTTATAAAGTCTATTTGTTATGCACTATACTGTAAATATCTTGACATCTATTTGTCATAAAAACATAAAAAAGGATTAATTTACATAAATAATGAATACATTTTGTATTTTATAAAAAGTTAAAAAATGACATCTGAAATTGTTGTTTTTCTCTGCATGATTGCTCACTTCCTGGTTTTGAATCCTACTTCAGACAGATCTTAGTATGATGTAGTTTGTCAGTTTGCTTACCAAAGGTTGGTTTTTCTTAGTGCACTATGGTTTACTCCACCACCCCAGAGCTAACTGCATCTAAAAGTGAAAGAATTTTTAACTGGGGGAGGGGGGATAAAACTCCACTCCACCCTTCATGATTGAAAACATCTGTTGTCTTTATAATGTATTTGTTGTTCTCTACCTGATTGAAAGCACCTGTTGTCATTTTTAGGTACCAATGTCATTTTCAAGATTGAAAACACCTGTCCTCATTGGTATGTACTGATGTTGATGTTTTCTCTGAGATTGAAATCACCTGTTATAATTATGAACTGATGTTCTCTGTGGGACTTAAAACAGTTGTTTGTTCAAGGATTTAGGGACCACAAGGCTGAGTGGTTAAAAGCAATTGCTAACACATCACAGTATTCCTGACTGTCCAGGTTTGCATACCACTCATGCAGATCCTAGTGTAATAAAGTTTGTCAGTTTGCATGTCAAAGGTCAGATTTATTGATTGTTTATATGAGGTTTTACATCCTAGTCCAGAATATTTTACTTACACCCAGACGTCACAAGCTGTAGGTGAAGTGGCAGGAATTTTGACCTTTGCAGTGCACTATGGGTTTTTTTAATATGCCACACCTACTATGATATGGGGCATCAGTTTTTAAGGTCCCTCCAAAAGACATGCTAAAGTGCCAAGTGCTTGGTAAAAGAACAGTCAATTTACCCATTTTCAAAGTTTTGGTCAGACCCAGTCAGGTTTTGAACCCTGACCTCTGACATATGAACCAAAGGTTAGAGGTTTTCTCTTGGTACTCTTTGTTTTCTTTCCCGAACCCAGAACTCTTCATTATAACTATAAATGAAAGAATCTTGACTGTATCATAAAACACAATTACTTCATTCAACTCTTTTCTGGATTAAAAGCACTTTTTAATCCAGAAATGTAGTGGATGGGGTTAGCCTGGCCAAGAATTAAAAAAAAAAACATGGGGCATGTCATCAAATATTGAGTTGACACAATAACATAGCTTTTCATTTTCTATGATCAGTATTCAAACATTCACCCCTGTTAATCATATTATGTATATTGTACATCATGCATCATTAAACCTATAAACAAGTCAAGCTTTTAATTATAAAGAAATGGAACTCAAACTGAGATTGAAAAAATGAGACAAAGAAGGGCCTCTAGATTTTTTTGGGTAAATGGTGCAAGGACTTTTTCCAGATTGAACACTGCTGTTGTCAACCTGGTAACCAGAACAAAGATAATTTGTTTGTTGCATGTTGTTTTTTTTGTGTGTATGTGTCACATCAGTAATTTATAAGCTAATTTCATTTAGACAGTTTTTCTTATTGACTTGAAAGATTAATCTAAAACTAGTTCATGTGGTGCCTGAGTTTATGTGAATTTTCTGATTGTCTTTGCAACCTTTAGAGTGCTAGTATACTCATCCACTCATCCACTCATCCACAATATTACAGACAAACATCACTGACCAGTCAGTCCATTATACTAACACCAAGCCAACCAAATATCATCCACTCATCCACTCATCCACAATATCACAGACAAACATCACTGACCAGTCAGTCCATTATACTAACACCAAGCCAACCAAGTATCATCCACTCATCCACTCATCCACTCATCCACAATATCACAGACAAACATCACTGACCAGTCAGTCCATTATACTAACACCAAGCCAACCAAGTATCATCCACTCATCCACTCATCCACTCATCCACAATATCACAGACAAACATCACTGACCAGTCAGTCCATTATACTAACACCAAGCCAACCAAGTATCATCCACTCATCCACTCATCCACTCATCCACAATATCACAGACAAACATCACTGACCAGTCAGTCCATTATACTAACACCAAGCCAACCAAGTATCATCCACTCATCCACAATATCACAGACAAACATCACTGACCAGTCAGTCCATTATACTAACCCCAAGTTAACCAAGTAAGGGTCTATGACATAGAGTTGAGTTGAGTTATGGTGTTTAGCATCTAGTCAAGAATATTTCACTTATATCAAGACATCGACAGCTATATGTTTAGGTGAAAGTGCAGAAATTTTGCCTGTGTGTTGCGCTGATGGCATTATACAGCAGGGTTCTTTATCGTGCCATGCCTGCCGTGACAGGGGACCTCGTTTATTTTAAGTTCCCATCCGAAAGAACAGTGACTTTCATTCCTAATGCCGAGTGCTTGGTGAATGAACAGTCACTACCCCACTTTCAAGTCTTGGGTTGGTCTATGGTCAATGGCATAGAAAAAGCTCCTTTCTCGCTTTCAGTTGACTTTGGTTGAATTTATATGGATTAGATTACTTGTGATTTGAAACGCTTATTCCTTAACCACTTAGCCCTTTATTAAGTAATGATTATTTGTATATCTCTTCATAGATTGGTTTTATTTAAACGTCTGTATATATGGTATTTGTATTTTTTTAGATTTTGTTTTAATTCTGTTTGATGTGTACTAGGCTGTAACCAGACTCTTATAAAAACAATATGTCATAAAAATCTTAATACGCTTAATCTACAGATAATTGTTCTGTGGTTCTTGAAAATGTAAATTATATGTAAATAAAGTAATAACTATGATACTAAAGCTCAGGTGCTTCTTGGTACCTAAAGTTTATTTAGAAGTGAAGTTATTGATTCTATATGTAAATGTATTTAAATGACCAAATAAACTGAACAAATAGTGAATAAAGAAACAAGTATAAACTTAGCTTCTGTATTAGAATATACTGGTCTAATTTTAAAAGAAAAACTTAAGCCTGGACAAATATACTACAAGCCATCTGGTCCCTTCACATCAACTTTAAGGTCTGTATATATACCCTCCATGCTGACCTGTCCATTTCTTCCCTTCTTTCTGTTTACCAACTATGTATTCCTATACCATCTGGTCCCTTCACATCAACTTTAAGGTCTGTATATATACCCTCCATGCTGACCTGTCCATTTCTTCCCTTCTTTCTGTTTACCAACTATGTATTCCTATACCATCTGGTCCCTTCACATCAACTTTAAGGTCTGTATATACCCTCCATGCTGACCTGTCCATTTCTTCCCTTCTTTCTGTTTACCAACTATGTATTCCTATACCATCTGGTCCCTTCACATCAACTTTAAGGTCTGTATATATACCCTCCATGCTGACCTGTCCATTTCTTCCCTTCTTTCTGTTTACCAACTATGTATTCCTATACCATCTGGTCCCTTCACATCAACTTTAAGGTCTGTTTATTTTCCTGTTTTTTTTTCATATACTGTTTCTTTCCTACATCCCTATTCAGGGGCCTCAATGGTTCAGTGGTCTAAATGAACAAAATATCCAAAAAGGTTACCATGTTTGGTTGCTTAGTTGGATAGAATAATTTTTGTCGAGCCTGGTATCATCATAAGGTGAGATTTAGGTGTTACTTTTTCAGTGTCAGTGTTGTTGGCGGCAGTGGCAGCAATGGCGGTGGTGTGTCAAAATGTGAAAGTTTATGTCAAAGTATTGCATTTTCTACTCGATCAAAAACTAACCAGGCAAGACATTTAAATCCGTGGAATTCTTGTTTCAATCTCTCTTTCTTCCTGAGGTCCTTCGAAGGAAAACATAAGAACAGATGCCCGGTGTAACATCAGGCATGGCATGCTAAACAATCCTCCCTGCACATTGTACTTAAGGGCATTGCAAAGGTAAAAATTTCTGCCACTTCACCTATAGCTGGTGACATTTTGATATACATGAAATAATCTTGACTGGGACATAAAACCCCATTAAATCAAATTAAGTCAAATTTATTTCTCCCTGTGTATATTAGAAATAACACCTGCCTTGAGAGTAACTCAGAGATGGTGGGTTAGACCCATCTTGAAGTTATACATAAGATTTTGAAATTTACGATATTGTTCCTTTGTCTGAGCTACAGCATTAGTATCGACTGCTTTACCAAGTACATGTATCAGGATAATGCATGAGGGTGGGTACAGTGCTTGTCGGTAATGCACTGACTCTGTATGTCCAACTGAAAACATGTTACCATAGTAACAGGTAAACCATTAAAGAAAATACTCCCGTATCTCATACATACATAGGCATGTACTTTTATTTGTCCTTTGAGATTTATAAAATTGCTTTTATTGTGAATAGCTAAAAAATTGCTGATGTGATGTTAGACATCACAAAAAAATCTCTCTCTCATATGTTTCGAATGTGTTAAAAATAACATAACATTTATCAATGACAGGTAAACGTAGTTGTCTCATTTCATTATCATAATTATTTAATTTCAAATTATTACCAACATTAATGGGCTACTTAAGACATAATTCATGATTTATGATATTCTAAATAACTACTTTATCAGTAAAATTTCTAATTTTGCATTTTTCACTTAATTATAATAATTTCAATTATGTAAATGAGGCACATTAGTTTTATCTTAAAAATCTGAAATTTAAAAATATCTCTAGAAATCTGAAATTTGAAATCTTATGTGTTATATAATAAACAAAAAATTTTTATCAGTGTTTAAATTTGTTTTGTTGTTTTTGTCAAATTTTGTTGTTTTTTTCTGATTTCGTATTCAAAATGTCAAAGATGACAAATAACATTATTACTCAACATAACCATTTTAATGTTAATATATTTAAATTAAATCATTTTGAAGATGAAATTTTTGTAGTTCAGGTGTTTTTATGTTTAAAATATAGTCAGAATGTCTTGTCCTAGCTGTGCAACTAAATCGTAGCTCGGATAGTAGAGTGTTTGTTCTGTAAATCGTAAATCAGAGATTCAAACTCCATTTCAATGTTTGTAGATAAATGATTTAAAAATTAAATATTTTTAGTCAATGCTTTGCCTTATTCATAATTATAGGTTGTATTTCTTGTACATATCACTACTGTGGTAGCTCAGTTGTTAGAGTGCTTGCTTGTAAGTGGGAGGTCATGGGTTCTAACCCTGACCGAGTCTGACCCAAGATTTGAAAGTGGGTTTTGACTGTTCTTTTTCTAAGCACTTGGCATTACAAAATGTTTTTTGAATGGGAACTTAAAATAAACAAGGTCCTATGTCATGGTAGGCATGGCATGATAAAGAACCCTGTTGTAAAATGCCATCAACGCAATGCATAGTGAAAATTTCTGCACTTTTGCCTATAGCTGGTGACGTCTCAGTATAAGTGAAATATTCTTGACTGGGACTTTAAACAACTATACTCACACTCAACTCTTGTACATGTCATGCAATACATAAACTTGTTGTTAGATTAATCCACATAGATAAGTAACATTGTTCTCCTTATAAATGGTATACTGACAAAGTGAACTAGTACTATAACAAAAAGTTGCCCTTAGAGCACTAGTACAAGACAGATGATACCTGCACATCTAATGCATACACAAAGTCTGTGTTCTTAGATAAGTCTATAGAGAATTTGAAGCTTTCTCTCAGAAGGAATAGCATTAAACTTGCTGATGTGATGTTAAACAACATTACAACCAACCAACCATCAAAGTCTCCTTCAGCCAAAGTAATTATAAAATTTAAAAATGTATTTTTAAGGTAGTGGCTATACAATAAAAAAAAAAAAGAATGGCTCCATGTTGGTTTGTTGATCAAAATGCTGGTTTTCAGTCTTGTTTCTCTGGGCACTCTGGTTTCCTCCATAATCCCAAAACTAACACATCAATATCATTAAAAAAAATCCAAAGTTAAGAATTTGATCACTACTGTATTCCAACTGAGCTAAAGCCGGATTATAATCATAATATTAATTTGATGCTCGTAAGAGTATGTCACATGTCAGTCATGTGCAAAAAAAAAAAAAAAAAAAAAAAAAAAAAAAAATTGTGACTGCTCACGATTGGTATAAGCTTATTGCATTGCAACTTCATCAATAACTAGTTATGTCTCTAGAGTTTATAATTATGACCATTCTATCAGCCAGGGACATGTACTTTTTAATCCTACCTGTAATATATTTTAATAAAATTTCTCATATATACTGAAATTTGAGACTTTAAGACAGTTAAAAATTCATTCCATAACCTGACACAGAATAAAACAATTATGATTGTTGCATTAAAACCTAATGGAGTAACTTGATCATAATTCATACAAATTCTATAATTATATGTAATTGTATGATTTAATATTCCAACATGATATCTTATATCTTATGATAAATTGTCTAATTAGTGTGATGAATAGTTTTGAGACAGTTAGGGGACTCGGGAGATAGTTTTTGACTTGAAAAACGAGACTAGAGACACAAGAATATAATCGTATAAAAATGATGTATAATATAGTTCTATATCTGGTCCCACTCGAACCATAACTTATAAAAGGTGTATTAAAATATGACATTTATAAGAATTAAACTCATTTTTCTTTAAATTTTGTGTTATTACGATCAAAATTCTATTAAAAATGATATAAATGTTATGAAGTCTGACCTTGTACGAATTTTATTATTTCATTTAAACTTGCTACCCATTAAATTATTTAACTTGCTGATGATCAGTAGTTTTATTAAGGTATTCTCTACGTACCTTTAAAATGTTCAGTTTTATTAACGTTTGTGATTATTTGGTTTTCTCAATGTTTACTTCAACAAACCTGCCAGCATTGAAAAAAATAAACTTGCTGAGTGTTGGTAATTTTTTAAGGTATTCTGGTTTCCTCAGTGATATTTTTTCTGGTGTAAATTTCGTACTAAATGTAAAACTTACTGGAGGTGTAAATTTCTTACTAAATGTAAAATTTACTGGAGGTGTAAATGTCTTACTAAATATAATGTAAAATTTACTGGAGGTGTAAATGTCTTACTAAATGTAAAATTTACTGGAGGTGTAAATGTCTTACTAAATGTAAAATTTACTGGAGGTGTAAATTTCTTACTAAATGTAAATTTTACTGGAGGTGTAAATTTCTTACTAAATGTAAATTTTACTGGAGGTGTAAATTTCTTACTAAATGTAAATTTTACTGGAGGAGTAAATTTCTTACTAAATGTAAATTTTACTGGAGGTGTAAATTTCTTACTAAATGTAAATTTTACTGGAGGTGTAAATTTCTTACTAAATGTAAATTTTACTGGAGGTGTAAATTTCGTACTAAATGTAAATTGTACTGGAGGTGTAAATTTCTTACTAAATGTAAAATTTACTGGAGGTGTAAATGTCTTACTAAATGTAAAATTTACTGGAGGTGTAAATTTCTTACTAAATGTAAATTTTACTGGAGGTGTAAATTTTGTACTAAATGTAAATTGTACTGGAGGTGTAAATTTCTTACTAAATGTAAAATTTACTGGAGGTGTAAATGTCTTACTAAATGTAAAATTTACTGGAGGTGTAAATTTCTTACTAAATGTAAAATTTACTGGAGGTGTAAATTTCGTACTAAATGTAAAATTTACTGGAGGTCAGTCAATTTTCAGGCACTTGTAGTTTTCTCCATGTTTAATTTGATGAAATTTATTTGTTTTATTTACATTCTCCTGTTTTTCCTATGTTAAATTTATTTAAACTCATTGGTCTTTGAAATAATAAGCTTTGTTGAAAGTTGATTCTTTTCTTCAGGTGGTGTGGTTTTATTTAAACCTGCTTCAGGTGGTGAGGTTTCATTTAAACCTGTTTCTCTTTAGAATACTAAAGCCTCAGTAATGATGTGGTATAAAGCATGTCCTTACAGATAAATAGGTTCGTATCCCACTCAGGCAGATCCTAGTGCGAGAAAGTTCGATTGCTGAAGGTCTATGGTTTTCTCTGGGTACTTCGATTTCCTCCAACATCCCAGAGCTGACCACCTTGAAATAAGTGAAAGAATCTTGACTGGGCGTAAAACACCATTACTCCACTCCATTCCTTAAAGATAACAGCTCATGTCACTGCTTAGGTATAATTATGAGAAATTCTGATCAAGAAAGAAAGTGTCAGTTCATTTTCCTAAGTTTGGTTTTTTATAGGCACTCCTACCTTTCTCCAGCATAATAAAATCACCTCAATATATCTGAATCTTGACTAAAGTTTAAACTCCATTACTTCACTCCATTCTGCTGTTTTAAAGTATTACAGATATTCTGAAAACTTACCTAATTATATAAAATGGCATAATCCAATTGTATTAATATTAAACCACAACACTGATTTTTAGGGGTTGTAGCGGACAAAGCTTGATAGTTGGCCAGGTAGCTCAGTTGGTTGCATCCCACTAGTATTGGGATGGTCCCAAGCTTGAGTTCCAGTTTGGCTGCTGCTGTTTTTCCCTTTTCCTGTAACAGGGGTTAACATGTTAATGTGCATTAATTTCTAAATTCTTCTATGAGGACATTGTCAATTTAAAAAAAAAATGTACCTCATTTTTGTCAATATCTGGGTCAACAGGTATTTTTATGATTTCTTTATTCAGTTAATTTTATTAATTTACTTGTACAAAATACAAAAAAGCAAATATGCCACCCACCCACCATGAACATTTTTTAGAAATCTTTTTTTATGGATAATCATTTAAGATATGTAGTTATTCTACCTTTCTTCTGACAACTTTTGTTTTTTTTTTTTTCTAGTTATTTCATTCAATATTAATGAATATTGAAGTGATTAATCTATTTTAATAATTATTAAACATTTTAGGGACAAAAATATTCTTTGTAGAGATTTAAATTCATATTAATTTGTAAGTATAATAAGTGACATCATATATTATATTCGGTGGGTGGCCATTGCCAATCATACTAATTTTTTCTAAAAGATCAAAAATGGAATTGACTAATGATTTTAATCCATTATAAAATATTAGTTCAGTAAGTAAAAACAAAGATATGATAATCATTCACAATGTATATGATTGAAATGGAAAATCTCATTAATTATGCTTGGTGGCCATCTTCAATCATGCTTTCATGTTTTTTATAACATCAGTTCAGAATGGAATTTTTGCCAAAGATTTGAGTTCATCAAAATAAAAATTAAACAGTGAGAAAAAAAATCTGATTTATATTATTTTGCAATTGAAATGAGTACCATCATTTATTATACTGGGTGGCTATAATTAATCATGCTTTTTAAAGCAAGCATTAACAAATGTTTTATATATATAGATATATATATAACAATTCATATTCACATAATTTTGTAATTGTCATTAATTTTGGTGGGTGGAGGTCCTATCACTATTTTGAACAGTGATCATAATACAAAGTGTCAGTAGGTCAGTAGTTTTTGATCAGTTATCAGATGTAAACAGATCTTCTCAGTGTGATATTCAAACTGAGGCTGTGAGACTGCTGTGATCCATAACCACACACACTTTATAGCTATTTAGACCAATGTGCTACCTGGCAAACTTTTTCCAACATTATGAAGGCTTTTCAGAGTGAAAAGTAACCAACTCTTTTGGTTGTGCACAAAAACAGTTATTGGAAGGATGTAAGGTACCTGAGACTGACACCTAAACATCAAAGGTTTTGATGATAAATTTACTCAATTCATATATTATGAAAATAAAGTATCTTCAGAAAAATTTACTTAAAATTTCGGTTTACATCATATTTAAAGTCATAATAACAACAATTAAAGTTGTTTTAAAGGAAAGTTAAGAAATACATGATTTTTTAAATTCTGGTTTGAATCCAAGTCAGTTTGCTTACCTAAGGTCAGTTGTTTTCTTCAGGCACTCTGGTGTTCTTCACCATTCTAGAACTGACTCCTTAGTATAATTAAAAGATTTTTGATATGACATAAACACCATTTCCCCACTCCCAGTGGACATAAATGAATCGGTAGCTCTTTACAAATGTTAGATTATCACAGAAGACCTGGTTAACTAAAAGTTCTAAACAAAAACCTGGTTATTCTACACAAAACTTTTATTAACTTTGATTTTTACAAATCATTTTGATTTAAACTTTTTTGCATCATCAGTTGTATTTATTCTTAGTAATCGTTTTTTTTTTTGTAGGTTGTGTTTAGAGAAGGGAGATAACTTGTTTGATTAGGATATTTAGCTGTACATGTGATGACTGAACCAAAACATCTATCACAATGCAGGTAATGAAATGAAAGTTTCTCTGCTCACATACATTCTCTCTCTCTCTCTCTCTCTCTCTCTCTCTCTCTCTCTCTCTCTCTCTCTCTCTCTCTCTCATGAAAACAAACATAAAACCAAAACCAATACAATGGTTTCATAAAACACTTTAAGTAAAGTGGATCAGGTTTCCATTAGTTCCTCAAAAAACATTAAAATACTTATAATTAAAATGAAAAAGAAATGATAAAAATCTATTACACTTTTCACAATGTCACAAAATTAAAGTGATTATATAACAACACTCTTTTTTGTGAATGTAATTTACTTTGAAGTAACTAGACTTTTCCAGTGCCTTTGGTGATGGCAGTGGTGACGTGACATACACAAATCAAGTTAAGACTTCAGATGACTGTAAAAGTTACCAGAGACATCTAAATCCATAAAATTATTGTTTTTCTTGTAAATTTAGAAAAAGTTTTATATATCTCTATTACATACAGGTAGGCTAAAATTTTACAAAATTTTAGATTCAGAAATAACCTTAACTGCTACTCAGTTTTATATAAAAAGTAGATATACATGTTTGACCATAATAAAATGATGATAAAATTATGATAAAATAGAGACAATATGCTTAATAAACTCAGACTTGTCGGTCAAGTACAGCATTATATTGCTCAACGTTAAACATAAAAATGTCACATTGATGCTCAAATTGTATGACATTTTTTGTGGTTCTAATTAAATATTTGTTATGCACTTGAAATAAGAAATTAAAAAATGGTACAATGTATTTTGAGTCATTTTTGCGAGTAAAACATGTTCAAGGGTTGTTCTCTTCCAAAGGGTGCTGGCCAAGTAGTCTAAAGCATGCTTACAGATGACCGTGCCTTTCATCGCCTAGCAGTCTATAGTGTTAGAAACAATCCCTTAACTGACTGCTTTCCATATAATTGAAAGAATCTTGACAGACTTTATAAACTATTGATGCAATCTAATCCAATCTGTTCACTTCCAAGTGTAACATGTCTCTTTAGTGCATCAGTTTGATCCTTTAGTTTCAGGGTTCAAATAAATTTTTCTTCAAAAATCTCGGGAGTCAAACCACATAAACAAATAAGTTTGTATCTAAAAGTCAGGAGTCAAATTAAAATACCAAGAGCTGAGAGTTGAGTAATGGTGTTTATTGTCCCAGTAAAAAATATTTCACTTATGTCGAGACGTTGCCAGCTATAGGCAAAGGTGCAGAAATTTTGCCTGTGCATAATGTGCTGATGGCATTTTACAGCAGGGTTTTTTTTATCATGCCATGCTTACTATGACATGGGACCTTGTTTATTTTAAGTTCCACTTACCTCCCACTTACTGAGCAAGCACTCTACCAACTGAGCTACCGCAGTGGTTCAAATACTAAGAATTAAAAAATAGTGTGAATAGAAACTGTTCTGTAATTCTTTGTTACCACTTTGGTTGTTCAGTCGGTAGAATGCTCACTTCTTATGTAGGAGATTGGGGTTCAACCTCTGCCAGGTCTAACCAAGACTTATAAATAGGTAATGACTGTTCTTTGGTCAAGCACTCAGCTCTTAAAAAATGAAAGTCACAGGGTCCTTCAAAGCAGAACTTAACCTAAAAATCTATGCCCTGTTTCATGGTAGGCATTACACACAAAAAAGCCCACACCCCTGCACATTGCCCTAAGTATACTGCAGAGGTAAAAAATTCTCCCACTTTACCTATAGCTGGTGACATCTTGATATAAATGAAATATTTTTGACTGGGATGTCAAACCCTATTAAACCAATTCAAACCAAATTAGTTTTAAACTTCTGTTTTATACGCAATTCAATACCATTTAAATGAATTTTAAAAAAAGGATCATGTGGCACAATATTATTTAGTTCTATAACATAGGAATATTAAATTGTATATAATAAAGTGTAAAGGGGTACATGGAAGGGGGAAAAACCCAAAGGTAAGGAAGATAACTCTTACTAAAGATTATTAACTAGATTGGTGAATAAAATTTTACAGGTAAGAATTTGGAGTTGTAAAAATGCAGGTGCAAATTACATAACAAATTTCTATTTTATATTGAATTTGTCATAGCAGTATGTGCATTTCCATATTTAAAAATTTTCAAGGTCTGTACTTTTTATATTATTTTTATAGCTTTTTTATAAAATTTTAATTTTAAAAATTTTAAGAAAATTTATTTAATACAGATTATGTAACAGATAAAATTAAAATTCATATCCATTTAAAGGTTTACTTAAAATGATGCAGATGAAGTGATTAAATTACAGTTAGCAGTATATCTATTTATAATCTCATTTTACATTTAGTGTGGTCTTTATTTACCATTTTTCAGCTTTTTAACAATTTTTGTTGGTGTAAAAATGAATTAATATTGATTTACCTTATATCACGAATACAACCTCTTTTTTTTCTTTCTTTCTTTTTTTTTTTTCTTTCTTTTTTTTTTTTTTTTTTTTAATTTTAAATTCAGTAAAATGACAGTTTAAATATAAAGAAAACAAATTTTGATAGGCTGCAGTGAATGTGTTTCCTCTATCATTATATGCTCACTTGGGTCTTTATAAAATTATTAATAAAACATTTTTTTCTTTCTTCTTTTACAAACACTTTAGTATTTATAATTTTACAGGTATGACTAAAACATTTTTTAGCTTTTTAACAAGATTTAAACATCATATACAGGAAAAAAAAACTTAAAAAACTTTAACAAGTTCTAAATGTGAATTTCTTAAAATTTTCTTCAAAAAATAATGTACTTCTTTTAAAATTTGTTCAGCCCTGTATCATAATGTTCCTGCTTAGAAAGGAGTCTCTGGTTGGTGGACTTGCTTAGAACTTAGAAATCACATAACTGAGGGGAAAAAAGATACCAATAATTCATCATAGCCTTGATTTAAATTGAGAGGAGTAATGGTATTTTATGTTACAGTAAAGACATTTCCCTCTACAAAGGTTGTCACTTCTGTGATGGCATTGGCTGCCTGGAGTACCCAATAAAATCCACCTGACAAACTTTCACAATAGTATCTGGGGCCTCTAGCCAACTGGTCTAAAGCCTACACTTACTGATCTTAACACTTATTACTGTCTAGGATTGAATCCCACTTGGGGTGGATCATAATGTGAAAAAGTTTGTCAGTTGGCTTACCAAACGTCGGTGGTTTTCTCTGAACACTCCAGTTTTCTCCTCCATTCCTGAACTGGCAGCCTCAATATAAGTTAAAGAATCTTGGCTGGGGCATAAAACACCATTAATCCATTCCAGTCTCATCAGTATATGCCTGAGTGGGATTTGAACTCCTATATTGAGAATTGCTCAGAGATCAGATAGTGCATGCTTCATGCCAGTTGGCTTCTGAGGTCTTTCCTTTCTTTGACAGTTTTATACCTTTTTTAACACAGTTATCTTGTGATTTTTGTATTTGTGGAAATTGTAAATAAAGTTATCGGTAATCTGAGAGAGAGATAGTGTTGTATATACGATATACAGTCTTATACTTACTTTGTTGTCATTTTAATGTTTTAGGTCTAATAAAAACGGGCATATCCTGTTAGTAATGTGACTAATATACTCGGTAATAAATTTTAAAATATGAATAAAAAAAAAAACGTTGAATGGCTTAACAAATCTCTTTTTTAAATAATTATTAAATGGTTTAGGTTTTTTTTTAAAGTTGTAGAGATAATTTTGTGATATTTATTGCAACGTTTAAGAGCATTTTACTTTTTTAAAGGATTGATTTTTAAAATTCTTTAGCTAATTTTACCTGTAAATGTAATTATAGCCTACAGGTTGGTATAAGATTTCTTAAATTTGTAAAAAATGTTCTTTTTCCTTTTTTAAAAATGTTTACCAGCATTTAATGAGCTTTATGGGAAATCGGTCAAACATATAATAAATAAATAATATTTGGTATTACATACTATTCAAGACAATGTTACTTATTTCAAGATGTCACCAGTTAGCTAGCTGTAGGTGAAGGTGCACTGTGCACTGTTGTACTGTTGTATAGGTCCAAATCCATTTGAGTGACTTTCAAATTCAAGATTTTTATTTTAAGTATGCTTATTTTAAAAGTTTTTTTTTTTTTTATCATGAATATTTGAATAGAGGTCGGGTTGAAGTGTTCTTAATGCTCAGTTTAAGATTATTTTACTCACATTGAGTAATTTTTTGTATCATCATGCACAACGCAGATTATGCAGGTTTTAGAGATTTTTTTTTATTAAAAAAGATGTATGATAAGGTGCCTGTGATGTCCTCAAATACAAAAAAGTTGATTGATTGATTGAATGAAGTTTTATGTTCAGTCAAGAATATTTCACATATATATAGAAACACCACCAGCTAAAGGTGAAGTGGCATTTGTATTATGCTAATGGCAATGTGCAAGGAGGGTTCTTTAGTGCCACAATTGACATGACACGGGGCATTGGTTAGTGTGTGTGTGTGTGTGTGTGTGTGTGTGTGTGTGTGTGTGTGTGCAAGCTCTATTATAAGGAGACAACTATTACAACTTATTTGTGGAAAAGTGGTGGCTAAGTGGTGAAAGAATTAGCCTTCATTTTAAGGTGTCTTACAGCTGTAGGATGTGGGTTCAAACCAGGTTTTCTGCAAGTGTTAAAGGGTCTTTCTTAGTCATAGGCTTTCATTTGGTGGCTCAGTACAAAGCCAAATTAGAAATACCCCATGCCTGGCTTGCACACCACATCAACTGATTTTTAGATTAATCCTGGAAATTAATAAGAGTGGAGTGGAGTAATGGTGTTTAACGCCCCAGTCAAGAATCTTTCACTTATTTTAAGGCGGTCAGTTCTGGGATGGTGGAGGAAACCATAGTGCCCGGAGAAAACCACCAACCTTCGGCAAGCGAACTGACAAACTTTCTCACACTAGGAGCTGTCCTGAGTGGGATTCGAACCCAGGCGGTGAGAGGCACTGTGATCCCTAAGCGCATGCTTTAGACCACTTGGCCACCGGGGAAATTAATAAGAGAAAACATTTGTGGCCATCAGATGAAAAATTGCTGATGTGATCTAAAACAACAACCAACCAACCAGCTATTACAATTTAGTATGCAAATTTTAGATTGTAATAAATGGAATTTTTTGGTAGCTTATCCTTTATTATTATCTTATTTTCAAATCATATTTTTATGGAGTTTTACAGTATAATCAAGAGCTTCTATATAACTTAGCGCATAACTTAGCGGTAACCATATTTAAACATGTAAATAGAGATGTTATGTCTGATTTAAGGTCATCATGTTCTAAGTGGTTTCAGTAAGGCTTTAAGATAACCTCCTTATTACCAATATTACCTGAAGTAGCACTTGAATGTAACCATGGAGACACTGGAGAGTTTCCATCTCCTTGTCAAGTTCTCTAATTTCCGGTAATGCTTTGGTTATAACAACAATGGTTACACATGTAAGTTGTAAGTTTTGATTTTCTGTTAATTTAGTTAAGCAAAGAGGAAATTTTTTCTTTTTGCAAGGTTTAATAACTATGGCATTTAAAAATTCTTTTTAAAAATGCAAATGGAAAAAAAATGATTTGCATTAGAAATATAGGGTATTTCTGAGTTTTGATAGTAAAATTGATATATTTGTAATACATGTAGTTTTAAAATGTCAAAATATTTAAGACTTCTGCAAGGCTAGAATGATTTAAATGTTAACAAAAGTTACCCCAAGTTTCAGAAAGACATCTTTGCCAATTGTCATCTGACAGGCCAAAGTTAAAGAAAAAATGTATATTTCCTGTAATATATGGTTACTGTTTTAAATGTGTTAAGGGGCCTTGCTGGAAGAGCAGTTTAAAGCACTGGCTAATGGATTACTGTGCCTCTCGTTAACTAAAGCTGCGAATACCTGCAATAATGCTGATGCAGCTCTAAACAAAAACTCATTCACCCACTCTTATCAACAAGTTCGCTTGCCGGAGGTCAGTGGTTTTCTCCGGGGCACTATGGTTTTCTCCACTATCCCAAAACTGATTGCCTCAAAATAAGTGAAAGAATCATGACATCTTGGGGCATAAAACACCATTCCTCCACTCCTCTCTTCAACAAGGTTCAAATTTCACTCAAACAAATCTAAGTGTAAGTTTGTTTCCTGAAAGTCAGAGGTTTTCACCTGGTACTCAGCATTTCTCAACCATCTTAGAACTTGCATGTATTTATATATAAGGAAAGAATTTTGAGTTGGGTATACAAACATCATGTTTCCATAAACTAGATATATCTTTCTGTATTTTTATAAATAAAGCTAACCACTTCACTATCAGTATTATTTGGAGTGGTACTTTAAGATAACTATAGATCGGATCTCCGTCTACCTAAGACTTACCTGTAATAGTTAAACACTCTTAATGTTTTGATTTTTAATCAATACCACTTGTTATATATTATTTGTTTTATGATCAGTGTTCTCTATAATTACATGTTTATTTCATCTGTCTTCTTTTCCCTTCATTTGTTCTTTGTTGCCATGGTAACATTGACTGTTGCCAAGTACATGTTTTTTTCAAGTTTGCTTTATTTCATTTTAATTGTTTTATACTCTAGTTTAAGAAAGAAACCACTTTACTCAAAGGATATATTTATATGTAGGATTATTTGTCACTCTGTCAACATTTTCTATCCATTCCACGATCATATTTCACTTGATCCAAAAATTATTAATAAAATAAATTAGATCTCAGTTACACTTGTTCACAGTGTACAGTCAAACTTTGAATATTTGAAGTTGAAGGGGCTTTGTGTTTATGTTTGAATAATCAAGAGGGGTTCCAATACTCGAATAAGTGAATTTGGATCTTCAACCTTAGATCCACTGTACGATATCTTACGACGCAACCAGTATTCTATTGTATTTCAAATATTTAATAGCAGATGTTGCATTTCTTTTACTAAATTCTTTAAATTTATTTATCTATCTATTTATTTATTTATTTATTTATTAAATTCTTTAATAAAACAAATGCAACACCTATATTTAAATATTAGAAAATTAATGTATATTTCTTATTATCTTATTAAAACTACTGAATTCCGCATGGTATCCACTTTATAAAAACACTGTAGTTTACAATTTACAGGTGTTGATTTTCATTATTTTAAGTATCTGATAAAAAAGTTTTAAAAAATTGTACATTGTAATATGGTATTTGTGTAGAAATTTAGCCAAAAATTAAATTACCAAGTTATATATGGCATAATTAACCCTTTATTATTCCTTGTTGATATTAAATTTTCATAGTGGACCTAAGGTGACTAAATCTCAATCTTGATTGTCTGAATACATTTTTTATTTAATTAAAAATTTAACAGGTACATAAATAACACACAATATTTAATTACTAAATAAAATTACTCTGGTTAAATGCCTCCATGAATTAATTAGGTGGTCTTACTCAAAAGAATAAATGAATAAGTAAATAATGAAAAAAATCAGGGATTTAAATTCATTTTTACCCTAAAAATGTGTTGATTGGCAATAAATTCAATGTACTACTCTTAACGGAAATCCAGAGGTTGGTTGATTGGTCAGGTAAAAGCTATGAACTTAAACCAAGTTAATTGGTAAATATTAGTACATGGTCCCTGTTTGCCTGGAAGAATTAATGAGTTGACCCTTTTCAAAAGAATAATTATCAAAATATATCAGTGGTATAAAAAGAAATTAAATCATTATAAAATGTCACAATTGGCATATCTGCACTAAAGCTGAGAAAAATAAAACACAGAGAATAAAGTTGAATTGTTTCTTCTAATTGAAATTTTTAGCTTGAAGACAGTTGAGGTTATAAATTGGGGAAGGGTGCATGTATCAGTATGTCTATGGGTAAACTTTAATCTTCTTCTCTGCAACCACTGGGCCAATTGGAACCAAATATGGTGTGAAAGGTCCCTAACTTCGGTTTATATTGGATGACCTTACCTGACAACAAGATGGCTATGGTTATAATAAATAGTCAAAACTATTAAAAGTTTTAACATTAGAAGGTTTTAAAAGAAATTTTTGATTGAACCTATTTTTATGACGATGCAAATAAGATAAATTTTCAGTCATTTCTTAAAAAAACTGCTCTGAAACCAAAGGTCATCTTGCTTCCATGATGTATGATGCTGCTTGACACAAAAATTTTCTTGCTTTTAACAAAATGCATAAATTAAGTACAAGTTAAGCATTATAATCCTTATTAGATCTTTTTTCATTCCCGCTTAATTGTATCAAATTTTGTAGACAATTCAGATTTGAAGCATAGTGCATCTAGTAATGGTGTTTTACACCCTACTCAATATTCTTTCACTTACATTGAGGGGGTCAGTTCTGGACTGATGGAGGAAACATTGGTATCCAGAGAAAAACTGCCTCCTGCAAGTGAATTGACAAACTTTCTCACACTAGGATATTTCGGAGCAGGATTTGAACCTAGGCAGTGAAAATCACTTTGATTCATATGTATGTTTTTTTAAGACAACTTGGCCACCAAGGCCCTCTAGACAATCTGATAAGAAATTCAGACAACTGCTACATTCTGTACACACTGAGACACAGTTTGGCAGGTTGGCTTTTTGTGTATAAGTTGGTTGTTGGTTTAATCATGCTTTACTTCACATCAGCATTTTTTCAGCTATTCATGATGAGAACAAGGCTATCAGTATCTCAAGATTAATCTTACAAATTTTGTGAATGGGAAAATGATGGCAGACCATGTATTAAAGAGCACTATGGTAGCTTTTTGTTAATGTGCTAGCTCACTGAGTCAGTGTGCCAGAGACAAGCATACCTCTCTGAGAGTCACATTATCATGGCATCAGTTAAACCAGTCAACACACTGTCTCCATAAGTCTTATTTATGACATGGCTGGAGGTCATACCCTCAACCTCCAGCTAATGAAACAGCCTACCACAGCTACTGAGGCATTTATTTTGGACTTACTAGTAAATGAACTTGTTGACTACTTGAGTAATGAAATATGTTGTCTTATTATCTTCAACTCATATCATTGTGTCATTAAATGTTGGCTCCAAAGAGTATCTAGTCTAAAAATCAAAATAAATCAATTGTACCAGTCAAAAATCAGAGGGTGTGTAGTGGGTCACACTGAAACATTATAATTTAGCAATCTAATCACCCTGTTTGTTGGAATGAATTAACCCATTTCCAATTTAGAATAAATTTATGTCCAAGAAAATTTATAACTTAAATAATTGCATTGAACCAGCTAACTTTTAAATTAATTTTTACTTTTGGAAAAATGTACCAAAGCAGTAATTTATTTGGTGGTAACAAATTTTTTAAAGAAATTATAATTTAGATGCTTTTCAAATTGAGAATTTGTATGTCCTCTGGTCTACTATTCTTCAATGTTCCGATATTGTACTTGGCAAAATGGTTGTCCATTTAGAATTCTAAATGTTTAATTTAATTTTATTTATTATTGTTGTTGATTAAATTAACAAGGAAAAATTTAAACCTTGTTAATATGTATCTGTATGGCAAGTCATGATTCTGTTGAATTTAAATCAATTTAGAATTATTTATGGCCAGAATAATCATAGGGCAGACTGGAAAATTGGAAAAATATTCCGTTTTTATTAGGGGTGTATATTTTTATTTCAGGAATTCAAAGCTTGGCTTTTTGTGGAAATAATAGATGTTTATAATTTATGGGAAATTTAAACTCAAATAACCTGAACAATACCATATCATCTTAAAGGTTAAGGAAAATAACAAGTACAGCTCGGTGTACAAAATTTAAAAGAATTGGACTTTTCCTGGTTAATGCAACTCTATTAAGACAATCTCCAACATAATTTACTTTGTCCGCCACCACGCCTTTCCCATTCCAAAAGCTTACAGCATTCAAATATATAAATTTGTGCTTATTTCTTTCTTTTCCTATTTTTTTTTCTTTGTATAATAAAAGATTTACCGCCATATATGTAAATGTTTATTGTATTGTTTATACCTATAAGTGTATGCTTTTGGTTATAATAAATGAAATGAAATTAAGTGGGTTAAAATTGCCTAAAGATGATTGAATTCGAGTTGGTTTTTTATGACAAAATGAATAAAAACTGCTATATTTTATCAAACATTTTTAAGATCAAATATAGGGGACAATATATGAATCACAGTGCCTCCCATCTCCTTGGTTCAATTCTTACTTTGGCAGACCAAGGTGTGAGAAAGTTTGTTTGGTCACTTGCCATTTGCCCTTGATATTCTTTCTTTGGCAGACCAAGGTGTGAGAAAGTTTGTTTGTTCACTTGCCATTTGCCCTTGATTTTCTTTCTTTGGCAGACCAAGTTGTGAGAAAGTTTGTTTGTTCACTTGCCATTTGCCCTTGATTTTCTTTCTTTGGCAGACCAAGTTGTGAGAAAGTTTGTTAGTTCACTTGCCATTTGCCCTTGATTTTCTTTCTTTGGCACACCAAGTTGTGAGAAAGTTTGTTTGTTCACTTGCCATTTGCCCTTGATTTTCTTTCTTTGGCAGACCAAGTTGTGAGAAAGTTTGTTAGTTCACTTGCCAATTGCCCTTGATTTTGTTTTGTACTCTGGTTTTCTTCACCTTCCCAGAACTGGAGTCTGGGAAGGAAGTTAAAATTCTTAACTAATGCATAAAAAACTATATATCTACCCTATCTTCTCACACTGGTAACTCCTAAAGCGCATTTACGAATCACAGTGCCTCTCACCACCAGGGTTTTGAATCCCACTCCGGACAGATCCTAGTGTGAGAAAGTTTGTCAGTTCATTTGCCGAAGGTTGGTGGTTTTTTTCTGGGCACTCCAGTTTCCTCCACCATTTCAGAACTGACTGCCTCGAAATAAGTGAAAGATTCTTGACTGGGGCGTAAAACACCATTACTCCGCTGACCACTCCACACTGCTAACTCAAAACAAACAATTGTCATAAAGATTAATCAGATTTTAAAATGTTAATATTTTTATGATCAGTATCAGTAATTAGCAGTTTTAAAATGTTTCTGTCACCTTATACTGGTAATGAAAAAAAATAATTAAGTTTTGTTGTTGCCAAGTCATTGTAATAATTCCAGATAGTCTTTTTTTGCCATAATTAAAGAACTTAAAAATAATTAAACCTAATGAGTCTTGGCATAAACATGAAATACAAGTAGATAATATAAAAGAATTTGCAATAATTTAAAATTAAAAAAATAATAATAATAATTATAATTGAATCAAAATTTGTAAGTACATGTATTTCCCAAGAATTATAAATCAATATAAATTTTTAGGATATGTAAAATTTGGAAAATTAAATGAAATTGACACAAATAATGATCTGAGATATAAATTTATGAAAATTCATTTTCGTATGATTTATTGACTGACAAGCTAAAAATGTCATATGTTTGCCAAATTTTAACACTTTTTACTTATTGAATATAATGACATTTTAAAACACAGATAATGATAACTTCCTATAATGAGCAGGTGCTCCAAGGCATCTTCTTATCTACAGATTATCTTGTGTAATTATTATGCGGATTATAGGTGTCAAAAGTTGACTAGATACAGCCCTAGGGAGGAAAGGAAGGATCTTGGGGAGGGGATAAATTTTAACCTTGTTATATAGAACAGTATTGATGACATTTGTAAAATTTATGAGGATGTTGGTGCCAAGGTGTAATATATTAAACAAAACATATTTGTAAATTGATTGTAATCTACATTAACCAATCCTTATTTCTCTTATAAAATTATGATGAAAATGAACCAATCAGATTTCCTTTTTAAATGTCAGTTATCAATCAAATTTTTTCAGTTTTATTTATGGCTTTTTTGGTTGTTATATATCTTAAAAATCAGTGATAAAATGAAAATAAAAATATTGAGGTAGTTCTTATGTGTTTTTTAAGTATTTCTATAAAGAGCCACATGGAAATATCATTAAAGGTAGGAGATAATAAAAATGATGTACAACTTGACTTTTAATATTTGTCTGTAAGCTATAAATTAATAATAATTTTGTTTTTCTTGTTTTTTTTTCATAGACTAAATATAATATTGTTTGAAAAACTATTTAGAGAGTAATTTTTTTTTAGCAAATGAATTAATATTATTATTATTATAGTAAAAGATTTGTGATTTTTGACATTTATGGGACATTGTACAAGAAAATTTAAAGGAATGCTACATGCAGGTAATTCTTAGAGAAGATGTATTATGTTTGCAATTACATGTATATTTTTATGTTTTTGCATCAAACCTTTGATTAATAATTTATTTCAAGCCTGCTGTCTTTATAAATAATCATGATCAGTTTTAAAGGGAGATAAATCAGGCTTATTTGAATTAGTTAATGACAAAGTTCTTGATGGGATTTTAGAAAGTTACAGGCCATTGTTACACCTTTGTTACTCAGGTATGTCATTCTCACTGTGACACAGTCAAGGTTATATTTACTGTGACAGGTGTTCTATATCTATTGTGGCACACTGTTCAGTGTGATTCATTTCATTGTCACACCTACTGTAACAGGTGTTTTATACCTACTGTGACAGGTGTTTTATACCTACTGTATCAGGTGTTTTATACCTACTGTGACAGGTGTTTTATACCTACTGTAACAGGTGTTTTATACCTACTGTAACAGGTGTTTTATACCTACTGTGACAGGTGTTTTATACCTACTGTAACAGGTGTTTTATACCTACTGTAACAGGTGTTTTATACCTACTGTGTAACAGGTGTTTTATACCTACTGTGACAGGTGTTTTATACCTACTGTGACAGGTGTTTTATACCTACTGTAACAGGTGTTTTATACCTACTGTGACAGGTGTGCCATGCACATTGTGATACAGGCTAGTGTCACATCTACTGTGAGAGATGTTCTATATTTACTGTGACACAGTTTATTATCAAATTTACTATGACACATTTCATTGTCACACTTCTGTGACAGGTGTACCCATTGTGACACCTAATAGGACAGGTTGTCATGCTTACTGTGACACAGAACAGTATCACACATGGTTTGACAAGTTATCCATGTCTTTTATGAGCTAGGTAGAGGATCAGGGATTTCTGGTTTAGCGTTAGCGACTAATCACAAGAAAATAAATAAACCTAACTTGACTTCTGATATTTGTTCAATGTTTTATTGGATATAAAATAATCTGTTGATATTCTTTCCCAGACATTAATTTTGATTTATTTAAATTATTTGTAAATATTTGGAAAATAAAAATGTCAAAAAACTGTTTACTTTATGAACAGATCTGCTTGTATTATAAAGTACTTCACTCTATAGTTGAAGGGTTTGTTAAACATGATAGATGTTTCTAAACTGCCTGAGTGCTGGTAGTTCCATGGTAGTCTGAAGGGTTCTCTAAACATGGTAGGGATATAACGTAAAACAACTACCAGTATTTCTTGTTCTTGGTTTGAATTTAATTGGTCTAAATCTGCAAGGTTTTTTTTTTCATTTTTACACTGCTATTTATGAGGATTTGATTATTTGTAAATACTTACAGTCATTTTAATGCTATAATCTTCAAAGAAAAAAAAAAAAACAAACAAAACAAAAAAAAAAACAAAAAAAAAAACACAAAACAAAAAACAAAAAAAATCCACGGATTTAAATGTCTCGCCTGGTTAGTTTTTGATGGAGTAGAAAATACATTACTTTAACATAAACTTTCACATTTTGACACACCGTCGCCGCTGCCGCCGATACCGGAAAAGTAACACCTAAGTTTTGCCTTATGGCAATGCCAGACTCGATAAATAAATTAATTAATTAATTTTTTTTTAAAAATAAATAAATAGATAGATAAATCTATGTTTCCATAAATTTAAAATTACTAGTAGCCAAATTAAAAAAAAATTGTGAAACTATATTCAGTCTTATATAGTCTTTTTTAAAGTGTTTTCACACAAATTTGCTAACATATGTTACTTTTTGAAAGAATTTCTCAGAAATTAGTAGCCATGGCGATTTTGGCTACCAAAAATGGAAACATAGTAAATAAATAAATAAAAATGTCATTGTTTCACTAAAATTGAAATTACATGTATTAGGTCATTTCCAGAAATTCCTAGTTTTACAATACCATTGTGGGTTCATTGTAAGCTAACAACCTGCACCTTTTACAGGAGTTACCGGTGGGTAATATATAACCCAGTGTTTATTTCAGAATATCATATTTATCATATGTTGTTTTATATATTTACAGGTGAAATGGAAAATGAAGGGTGGATATTCTCTAGTTTCGTTATTTTTAATCATTGTGATATCTAAAGTGACTTCTTGCCCATCACGTTGTCGATGTGAGCAGCTATATTATGTATATTGTGATAACAAAACAATCATTGGAACAGACTTGCCAATGTTGTTACAAAGTATCAACCGAGAAACAATGTATGTAGATCTTAGTCACAACATCATCACTCAGATACCAAGTAGAGTGTTTCACAGGCATCATAATCTTCTTGACCTTGACCTTGGACACAATCAAATTCAAAAACTTTCTTCAACTGGATTCTATAATTTGACTGAGTTGTTAAGTTTGGATTTAAGAGGGAATGACATTTCTGAAATTGAGAATGGAGCGTTTTCAAGTTTTCAAAATTTACAAAAACTTTATCTTCAAATGAACAAGTTGGAAAAAGTGGAACATTCTGTGTTTAGAACATTGACTTATTTAAAAGAGTTACATCTCCATGGCAACAAATTGACAAATATCTCTGAAAATTTATTCAGCAGTCTGCGGAATTTGGAAATACTGGATTTATCCCATAATTCAATACTAAGCATTCAGAATCGAGCATTGTCAAATCTAGTCAGTTTAAAAAGGCTTTCATTAGCAAATAATCAAATATCCAGTGTTACTACACAAACATTCCAGGGACTGATTTCTTTAACAGAGTTAAACCTTAATAAAAACAAAATTCAGGAATTTCAAAAATATCATTTTGATTCAATACGGAGCCAAATAAAAATTCTAAAATTGGCATATAATGAAATTAAATCTATTGATGGAAATTTATTTCAAAGTATGAACAATTTGCGAATACTGGATCTGAGTCATAATCAAATTTACGCCATTGGAGATGCTTCATTTAGTGGACTTCAACTGCAGGAGCTATCTTTTAAAGGAAATCAAATTAAAGAAATTTGGAAAACGTCATTTAGTGGTGCAGGACGCATAAAAGTTTTAGATTTAAGCGAAAATTCAATAGAAAGAATTACATCAGGAGCTTTTGACAGTTTTAGAGAATCTCTATATGTTTTAAATTTGAGAGGAAACAGTTTAAAAAATTTCCGTTATGGCATGGTCAGAGGAATGTTTTATTTACAGGTTCTAGATATATCACGGAGCAACATAGCAAATATTGACATAAACTCATTTTCAGATTTAACAAATTTACAGGAATTAAATTTATCCGATAATAAATTAGTTACATTGCATTCTGGGATTTTAGATAAATCGTTAGCTATATCCAAGTTGTATTTACATTGTAATCCTTTGGAAGATTTTCTAGGTTTCAAATTTAGCACCAATATTTTTGTATCTTTAAATCTTTCAATTTTATCAGTGACTCATGACTCATTTCATGTGACTTGGCCATATAAAGATGGTTCACAAATATATTGGACGATGAGTATTGTTTGTATAGACAGTGAAGATTGTAAATTCACATCTCAACCAACATACTTGCCACCATATAAAACAGATGTTACAGTGACTGGATTATCTCCCTTGTCACATTATTATGTATGTATAAATCCATCATTTTTGTCAAAAAATATCATAATTGAACAGTGTTTACATATATCAACATCAGACATTACAGTGTCAATAACATCAAAACCTGTCATCACAGCAGCGCCATCTACCTCAAGTGCTAGAAATTTGCATATTTCCCATAATTCATTGCTATTTTCATCATTATTATTATTATTGTTGTCATGTTTTTATTGTTAGTTATTAGTTGAATTATGATGTTTATCTTCATAAAATTCACAAAATAAAAATTGTACACAAGAGATGATTTAATTTTGTCATTCAATTTATTGTGGTATAAAAGTAAGTAATTTTTAAAATGTTTTTTATGGTGTAATAGTACCAGTGTTTGTTGCCTGAAATTGATATCTTATGGTTTTGAGTAACACTTTTCCTAAAATCTGAATTTTATATTCCACTAATGGAAATGGATCATATAAAAATTCTTTAAGATTTTATCTCAAAAATCCAACTAATTACTATAGTTCATCAACTCTTATTAAAGGTTTGTTGTAATGTTGTTTAATGTCACATCAGCAATGTTCAGCTATTTGTGATGAACAAAGACTCTTTTGGCTTATTGTACATTTTTATGTCTTTTGAGGCAAGTACAGCTGAAAGTAAATGTTATTTTGTAAAATAAATAAATAGTAAATAAAAATTTACAAGGAAGTGTCTACCCATACCAAAAAAATATTCATATTTAATAGAAAGTAAGAAAGAACAGTCATCTAACATTCCACTTTCCGCCAATAGAGTTTGAGATGTGCAGATCAAGGTTTACATATGAAGTGATTGTAATGTTTTGGACTGAACAAATCTTTAAATTCAAACAAGAGCCACACTGACACAAGTTGCTAACTTTTCAACATCACTTAAATCTGAATTAAGATTTCCAAAGAAAAAATTAAAACGGTGCTAATCTAATTAATGATGTTCCTAATAAACAATGTTACATTTGGTTCAACGATAAAAGCTCGAATAAATACAAAAATTACAGTAATTACCCAGCAAGATGCAGCATTTGGGATCTAATATTAGAACATGGTTACGTCATCAAAACCCTGGTCATTTAAACAAAACTTTAAAAACAGTGAAATACGATAAATTAAACACAGAACTTCGTTGAATTTGCCATTTATGACTTAGTAAGGGATACATAACACCATTTCCAATACATCTGGATATTAATTAAGGACAATTATGCAATTTGTCATGTTGAACCTTCGATTCATGGGTTTTTCCGTACATCCATGCACATGCTCCAAGCTCATAATTACCATTGTAAACATTGACCAACCGGTCAGAGGATTCCATTTATTTACAGCTAAAAGAAATATAATTTTAGAAAATGAATGTCACGGATCGTGGTTAGAGGATATCTATTTTTAAAAAATACATTGTTAGAAAATCAAAAAAAATCCAGAAAATTGAAAAACTTAATGCAGCTTTAATGCATAGTACATGTATTTTGAAATCCCAAAGTAGGTATTTCTTTTCATTTTTTTTTTTTTATAAACTTTGCTTGATTTATCAACAAACTTCTTTATATTGTTAAATGGTCTCAGTAAATTGAAATTTAACTGAACATGTATTGAATACAACTTTCCTCCTTTTGATCAAAGACATTTCAATCCCATATTAGCAAAAACTGTCACCTATTTTCATATTTTGACATTGCGAGTGGATTAGGTAGAATTATGGAACCCCAAACCAATCTGACCAGTATGTTGTTGCTGGAGTTTACTATACAGGTATTGAATACAACTCTTTAACTTTCCCAGTTTTGATTGAAGACATTTCAGTCCCATATTGGCAAAAACTTACCTATTTTCATATTTTGACATAGCGAGTAGATTAGGTATAAGGATGGAACCCCAAAGAAATCTGACCAGTATGTTGTTGATGAAGGTTTACTGTATATGTATAGAAAAAAACTCCAACTTCCATTTCAGTCCAATATTGCTATTCTTTCATATTTTGCATGGCAAGTGGATTAGGTAGAAGGATGGAAGCCAAAGCGAATCTGACTAATATGTTGTTGCCTGAGATTTGCGTCTATATTTGAATTTGTAGCGATTATTTAGACTGTAACCAGTATGATGATAATTAACAATTGAAATTTTAATACTTTTTATTTAAACAAAATTAAAGATATTTTAGCACTTTATTTTTAGAAATTAATTGAAAAACATTCAGACATTCAATGACAATATTAATACCAATGAAATGTCATCTGTTATCATCCTGTTTACATCTGGTTTACGCCACCTGTGTCAGAATTTTGAAAAAAAAAGTTTAATCATCAGATAAACTTAAAAAGATTACAATGGCTATTTCTTACTTGTAGCAAACTGTACAACATGTGTCTGTGATATTAGCTACATATATGATTTATAACAGTTGGTACTACAAGTAGAAATTATGGATTCATCTATTACTGAATTTGAGCAATGAACTAAATTGCTTTTATTATACCTCATAAATTTCTTGAGTTATGATTGGTCAATTGCTAATCATTAGTATTTTGATAATTTATTATTTACAATATCTGTTGGCTGGTCAACAATGAAATGTTCTCCAACTGAGAGAAGGGAAAATAAATGGAGACATGTAGTCTAAATTCAATCTCATGACTGTATACATTAACTTTTTGCCAAGGGAGATAATTTACTCACACCAGAGAGACAAAAAAGCAGAGCATCTTTGGTATGGAAATTATTGAATTGTTCCCTTAGAGAATATTATTTCTTACCCCTATCATTTTGAGGCATCATTTCAGAGTTCTGTTTTCTGATATAATAATTTTACATCCACTAGTCTGTGAAACCAAAACATTTAATTTAAAACAAATTACCAACACTTGAAAAAAGCATAATGAATCATGGGTGTAGTACAAAAGAATGTGATATAAAATCATCTTTGTTACAGTTTATACAAAACTGGAAGGAATTGTGATGGTAAAAAATGAATGGTAAAAAATTGTGATGGAACAAAATGATTGGTACAGAATTGTTATGGTACAAAATATATGGTACAGAGTTGTCCTGGTACAAAATGAATGGTACAGAATGTTATTGTACAAAATGAATGGTACAGAATGTTATGGTACAAAATGAATGGTACAGAATGTTATTGTACAAAATGAATGGTACAAAATGTTATGGTACAAAATGAATGGTACAGAATGTTATTGTACAAAATGAATGGTACAGAATGTTATTGTACAAAATGAATGGTACAGAATGTATGTACAAAATGAATGGTACAAAATGAATGGTACAGAATGTTATTGTACAAAATGAATGGTACAGAATGTTATTGTACAAAATGAATGGTACAGAATGTTATTGTACAAAATGAATGGTACAAAATGTTATGGTACAAAATGAATGATATAGAATGTTATTGTACAAAATAAATTATACAGATTAGTCATGGTACAAAATGAATAGTACAGAATTAGCATGGTACAAAATGACCATTATAAACTCCACTATATTACCAATTAAAAATGGTTTCTGTGAAATAAATTCTAGCCTAAATATTGAAGCTAATTGGACAGTCTAACAAACAGCAATGGTTCTAGTACGATAGTACCACACCAAATATGGTGTCAGTTATTTTAATTGTACAAATAAAAAACAATTTTATCCTGTTATAAAAATAATAATAATAGACTGATGATAATGTACAAATACGGTTCTATTATTGGTACAACCCTGGTCAAAATCATACAAATATAGTGCTCCGCAAATTGGAAGAAAATCCAAGTACAAGTCTACCATTTTATTAAGTATTAGGCACTTATAAAGTACTGCTACTGGTTAAAAATGTTAAAGTATTTAAAACTTATTGAAAAAGTAACCTATACATAAGTTTATTGTCTAAAGACATATAGGAAAATACATTGTATTAAAAATAACACAATTAAACTCGAACGGTTAATTTTGAAACCGTTTGTCTCTGGTTTGCAGCCTGTGGGACAGTTACCGATGATATCTTTCTTATATTTAACAGAATTACTACATTGATCAGTACCAGTTATATTCAGGATGTCACCAAACTTCTGTAAAATGTCCAGCACAACTCCATTAGTCCAACCAAATCCATCCTGAAAAAAAGCGTGAGAAAAATTACAGGGTTAAACCAGTGACCAAAAAAAAACCAAGTGACAACCCATTACCCACAACTACAAAAAAAAATGCCAGGTGGGAAAAGTTTTCCTTGATGTAGACTCATGTTTCCTTGATGGTTAGTAAATTATCTGTATAACAGATTGAGTGGTCTGTGATGTTTATCTGAGGCATTGCCAGCAAGTGTAGGTTGACATTACCGGCGAGTGTACGTTGACATTGCCAGTGAGTGTAGGTTGACATTGCCGGCGAGTGTAGGTTGACATTACTGGATTGTAGGTTGACATTGCCAGTGAGTGTAGGTTGACATTACTGGCGATTGTAGGCTGACACTACCGGCGAGTGTAGGTTGACATTACTGGCGAGTGTAGGTTGTCATTATTGGCGATTGCTGGTTGACACTGCCAGTGGATGCAGGCTGCCATACTTACACACTTGTGCAATGAAGATAAAAAAAACACTTGCACCCCAACACACTCCATGAATTTGTTTAAATATCAATCCTGGACATTTAAAAAATTAAATAGCTGAAAATTGCTGATGTGATGTAAAACAACATTGAAAAAACCAACCAACAAATCCTCGATGGACATTTTAGTCACCCAAGCAGTGTAAAGAGAGATAAATCTAATAAGAAATGAAATCTAAAAATGATCAGATAAACTTTTATTTTCTTAAATCAAACTGTTGCTCATCGTTATTTAATACTGCTCAGAGTGAACATGATTGTTTTACCAACCTGGACATTATATTCTCCACCACCACCTCTAGTCCCTGGATTGGCTACATCATACTGTAAAATAATTATAACAATCAAATCAGACTGAGTTAGGTTGAAAATGGTGTTTAACGTCCCAGTCAAGAATATCTCACTTATATTGAGACGTCACCAGCTATAGATGAATGTACAGAAAATTTGCCTGTTTGTTGAGCTGATGACTTTATACAGCATTGTTCTTTATCGTGCCATGCCGTGAAATAGGGCCTCGTATATTTTAAGTTCCCATCTGATAGAACTGTGACTTTCATTTTGTAGTGCTTAGTGCTTGGTGAAAGAACAGTCACTACCCACTTTAAAGACTTGGGTTAGATCCGGTCGGGGTTCAAACTCACAACCTCCCACTTGAGGAGTGAGCACTCTACCAACTGAGCTACGGCATTGGTTCAAATCAGACTGAAACATGACATCTAAATAAATTTCATCAAAAAATAAATAAAAAGGAATTACAACAACATAATTTGCTTGATTTTGTTAAAAAAAACTTTAACCAAACCATCCATACCAATGTGATTTGTCTTGCAGTTTTCTAGGGGCCTCATGCTCTTTATGCTGTAATTCTAATACATTGTTGAACAATTGATATCTGCCTGATACAGAACATGGAATGTATAGAATTGAATAATTTAACCAAAGAAGAAGTTGGATTTTTTTAAATCATGAAGAGCGCAATGAAATAACATTTCTGCTTTAACAATGGATACATCATAACAGTTTGCTAAAACAAAATTTGTCGAACATTATTTACAAAAACTTTATTTAAATTTCCTTTTTAGGAATATGCAAGATGGGAGAGGAGATCTGGTGGAAAGGTGAATGGTTAAATGCCAAAATAACCTTTTCAAACATATTTCTGGTCCTAATCCATCCTTTCCAGTTACTGTTAATCCATTTAGAGGCCAAGTCTACAGCCAGTTGTCTCCCTTCAGGTACAAGTGAGTTGTGTAGTGCCCATATCATGACATGTTGCAATGGAGGCCAACCATTTGTATAATCCCATTGTTGTCCAGTGTTATCAAACGATGTAGGGACACCTCCATCATAATTTAATGCACCACTTTTCTAAAATTGCAATGTAAATATATAAATATGATGTTTGTATGTTGTTATCTATAATATGATAACTTACTTTCCCTTTCTCAGTTTTAACCATATCTTTCTAATAAATTTTACCATAAAAACTTGGTGAAATACATGTTTATATTTAATTTAGAATCCCACTCGGATATTACAGCTCACAGTGCTTCTCAATGCCTATGGTTGATTCTTACACAGGCAAATCTAGTGTAAGAAAGTTTGTCAGTTTGGTACCTGAAAATCAGTTGTTTTTACTGGGCACTCCAGTTTCCTCAACCATCCCAGAAATAATCCAAACAACATAAGTGAAGAATCTTATTTGGGGTGTAAAACACCATTACTCCACTCTACTTTAGATTAGAAGCCCCATCGGTATAGAGTCCCACAACTATCTGAGAGTTTTTGGTGTTTGTATCAAGGTTGGAACACTGTTATTTTCACTTCCTGATAAGACATTTACTTTCAAATATTTTATGGCAGACATCTCTTCGTGTTTTCTTCTGTCCTCATCATCATCTTCAAAACAACCAGAAAACATTGGAAAAAAATTTGATGGATAAAAATAATTTCTTGATTGATTCAGACTTAATGAATAATCCTGCCAGATTCCTTCGTCACTGTTCCAGAATAATGATCTTATAGTATTGATTCTGTAATGAAGCTTAGATTCAAATTCCCTCTCTTTAGAAGCATTGCCTGTTAAATAGATCAAATAAACATCCAAAATATCAGAAAAAAAACATCATCATCATCATCATCATCACCATCATCATCATCAGCAGCAACAGCATCAGTACCATGATGCATTATCATCATCATCATCATCATCATCATCATCATCATCATCATCATCATCAGCAGCAGCAGCAGCAGCAGCATCAGTACCATGATGCATCATCATCATCATCATCATCATCATTATCATCATCATAACCATCATTGTCATCATCATCATCTATAATAACTAGAATGTATACTTGTATATATCATTGTTTTATTTATATAGATAGCAATAACTCTAAGAGGAAATATAAAACATTTAAGCATTTAACTTTGTTTGTAATCGATCTATGATGGTTTAGATCGAATGGCTCTCGCACTAATTTGAATAAACCACGAAGCGTTTTATGACAAATTAGCGCGAGAGCCATTCGATTTAAACCATCATAGATCGATTACAAACAAAGTTTAACGCTTATATTTACAATCCATAGCTTACAACTTACAAATGTTTGAAATTTGATTAATTCATTCATGATTTTCCTGGAAATTCCTTGTGAATACCGAACAGGTTTCAACTGCATCAAACTGGGTTAGCTCCGCCCACTCGTTGTCATTTTAACAGATAAATGTGTCTAGGTTTTATTTAAATAACTGTGCTTTTACAACTTTATTTATTCAGGCCATTAAATTTACTAAAAATGTAATATACGTTTATCGTTTATGTTTTGTTTACATTCTGCGTCTTGACACGATGAATTGTTTACATTCTGCGACTTGTTACGTGTATTTGAGTTTAAATCTTTGTAACAAATGTATTTATACTTTCCCGTGATGCAAAACCATGAGGTCAGAATATGAACGGTCGCACTTGAAGCTTTCTGTCTATGCTGTAATAGATTGAATCACTCGTCAAATAGTTTATTACAGAGTATTTGATTTGGATTGTAAACATAATAAGATTAATTCAAGGGAAATTACTCTTAGGGGGGTATTCGTCAGTATCGTCACACAATAGATTGTACTTTTAACTGAACTTCTCTGGAGTCTTTAAATAAAGTATTATACAGTTTGGCAAGTTTCAATTCAATAATAAATAATTTATTTTTTAAATTGAATTCTTTAGAAACAGTGTGAACAGATGCATCATCAACATTGCAATTGTTTCTGTAAAACAAATATCAGAAAATGTCAGGTAAAAGACTGAAAATTAACTTATTACCCCATACATTACCTAAAAGATGATAAAATTTGGCCATTGTCCTTTCGTTCATACACAGTATGCTATTTAAATCTACAGGGATAATATCAGTCGTATCTATGGTTTTTAACGTTAACTCCTGACTAGGCTTTCTTGAGAACCATCTTGACGAGAAATCCCAGCCCGATTCCGCAGCAGCGATGAGATTATTGTAGACTTTTCTAGCATCACCTAGAAAACAAAATAAAAATTTATCAGGTATTTTTGTTATATATTTACTACCACTGAGTGGGTACTGCTGCTGGTGGAGTAAACTCCCCAAGGGTATCCATAACTCAGTAGACAGTACTTTGTGCTGCCAGAAACTATACCATTTTGCAAATTTTTTTTGAAATTTATTCAAAACTAAGGTTTGTTCCATCATGCAAAGCATTCTCTCTAGAAACTTTAAATACAAATTCAAAAAAATTTTTATACTTTGTAGGCTGGTTACTGGTATTAAAGACAGAAATGTGAAATTATTAAGTCTGGTTTCTTTGCAGCACTTCATAAAAGGTATCAAAATTGACCAGAATTGACATACAATAATTAATTAAAATTAATAGACACTAGTAAACTTTTAAATAATTTTCATATTCTCCTCCCCCCACCCCCAACAAAAAAAAGGCACATTAAGATAATTAGGTGAAAATGTTACTTTCAGATACTTCAAAAACATCAATTTTCAATTCAATGAATGAAATTTAACATTGTAATTATAAATTAAACCTTTGGCAAATATATACATATTTGTAATTTATTATGGCAATCTAGGTTTATCCATGGTTTGTTAGACTTCAATTTTTGTCGGCCAAATATGGCTCTTAAAACACAAACATCTTTAAGTCAACTAAATGTTGGTGTTAAACTGAGGCTTTCCTTGTTTTTGTACTTACTAGTGCTGAAATCTTTAGCTGTTTCTATGTCCTGTGAATATGATTCCGGTCTGTAAAATAAAATAAATAAAAAACCCATGCATATCCTTTAGGTAACAATTAAATACAAATTTTACTGTTCTTTGGACGATAGTTTCTACTTTATGTATATAAACTCTAATCTCTTACAGTGTTTAAACAAAGTTATTACATCATCATTAGCATACAATTTCGAATATTGAAGTTTTGTTTGTGTGTGTATGAACGAGAGAGAGAGAGAGAGAGAGAGAGAGAGAGAGAGAGAGAGAGAGAGAGAGAGAGAGAGAGAGAGAGAGAGAGGGGGGGGGGTCAGTTATTTGAAATATTCATACTTTTGAATTGTTAATGTTTGTATCATCGTCAGCTTTATGATACTGTCTTGCATTCATATTAACCTTTTGTTAAGGTGTTAGCTCTGCTATTTAATATAATGCAGACAAGCATAGCATACTCTTCCACAGGTCACATCGTTCTGACTCCAGGTGAACAAGTCAATACTTTGTTATCTTATGTATGACCTAGTCATTATATGAACCCACAACCTCCTGCTTTCAAAGCAGACGTCCTACAATTTAGCCACTGAGGTTGCGAGAGAGAGAGAGAGAGAGAGAGAGAGAGAGAGAGAGAGAGAGAGAGAGAGAGAGAGAGATTCAATTTATACCTGGGTTGATTGTTCACTGGGCTGTAATGGTTTACTTCATACTTTTGTCCATCTTTCCATACCACAACATTTCTGTTATTCATCCAGAAGTTGTATTCTTTCTCAAGCGTATCAATGTTCCCCTGGATAAAATCCAAGTCTTTAGTGTGCTCATAATATTCATTAACCATCTGTATTAGTAAGGGGGGCTGTGATCTTTTTGAGTAATACACACGGTCACCATTAGGAACATGTCCCAGTCTAGACAACAAAGAAGATAATGGAAAATAACAGTAGACAAAAAAAAAAAAAAAAAAAAAAACCACCACAATTAATAACAACTTAATAACAACAGCAACAAGCACATAAACAAAAAGTATGCAACAACATAAACAACAAAAATGACATCAACAAAATATATTTAAATGGAAAAATGATACAAAAAGAAGAAAAAAATATATATATAAACCATTGAATATAAATGTCTTTCCTGAAATAATTGTAAAAATTATATTAAATCAACAAATGTCTTATTGAATTTGAAGATAAAGCTGATTTTAAATGTTGTGATATGGTATGTTGGCAATACTTTAGGATCAAATGCAGTAAGGATAAAATGACAATAAACGTCTAAAAAGAGTGTGTAAGAAATAAAGGTAAAGAAACTAAACAGAAAAATATAACCAATACAGAATCAACAAGTTATAGGCTTAGTCTGGTCTCATTTACCATTCAAAAAACAGATTGATTCCATATAATTAAAAAAAGCCAGTGACATATAACATTGATGGACAAACATCTACACTAAGTTTACATCATCTTACAAGAAAGTTTGCCTTTTCATTTTGTAGCAAGGAAAAAGTATTTGGGGAGGGTAAGGTTGAAGCAATGCAATACTGTGGTGGTGCAATTTTGTTCCTACCCCTCCCCCCTCCCCTCCCTCCCCCACCAATTACTGAATTCCCACTATTGAAAAAATTTTTTATTGCAGATACTCCAGTTTCTTTTAACACCACCACCATCACCACCATCACCACCACCATCACCAACACCACCACCACCACCACCAACACCACCACCACCATCACCAACACCACCACCACCATCACCAACACCATCACCAACACCACCACCACCACCACCACCAACACCACCACCACCATCACCAACACCACCACCACCATCACCAACACCATCACCACCATCACCAACACCATCACCAACACCACCACCACCACCACCAACACCACCACCACCAACACCAACACCACCATCACCAACACCACCACCACCATCACCAACACCATCACCAACACCACCACCACCACCACCAACACCACCACCACCATCACCAACACCATCACCACCATCACCACCACCATCACCAACACCACCACCACCACCACCAACACCACCATCACCAACACCACCACCATCACCAACACCACCACCACCACCACCACCATCACCATCACCACCACCACCACCACCACCACCACCATCACCATCACCACCACCACCATCACCACCACCATCACCACCACCACCATCACCACCACCATCACCACCACCATCACCAACACCACCACCACCACCACCACAAAAAAATTCCCACCTTTATATACTTTTCAGAAAAAATTACTTAGTTGTAAAAGTTTCCCATCCAACTAATTTAAGTGGTTTAGTGAACAGTCTTACTTTTCCACTTGTTCAAAAAAATTCTCCAACATTCCTTTTGTTGTTGTGTTCATCTCGCAGATCAACAGTCCACGTATAACCCAGTAGGAATCCCTGTCAATAAAAAAATGGTTTGTTAGGTATTCAACAATGTTAGATAATATGTATTTTTTTATTAAACCAAGACTATTGAACTATAAAAAGAGAAATACTAGTAGCACTATGTTAATATATGTCATATTGTAATTATATAACTGTCTCAACAAAATAAATAAATAAATAAATAATATAAATTAATAAATTAATTAATTAATAATAAATAAATAATAATAATGAATGAATGAATGAATAAATGAATAAATGAATAATCAATAAATAAATGTTAAATAAATAATAAATAAATAAATAAATAAATAAAAAAATACATATATGTATATATATGCTTGATATGAAATATTGTTTTGACATAAATTGTTCCAGTTTTGGAAATGTTTTAAATTCCTGTAAATGTGTGGACATATTCACAAATGTTTTTAAAAATCATCACACACTTATGTAATGACTATTATCTTTATTATTGTTTAGTAAAACAAGCAATCTTAGATATTTTATCAGACTGAAAATTCCAAACTTTTAATCCACTCCAACCAGGGACCTTCCACAACAACTTTGGTTTTATTTCGTCAAGCAGTTTTTCAAAGAATCAGCTAACAATGCAAAGAAAAATGTTATAAAAAACTCCATTAAATTCATTTAATGTCCAGAGTTCTACTTTGTATATACTAAATTTGAACCAAATTGATTATCAAATAAATGTGTAATAGCAATTTTTCTGTTTTTTTCTATTTATAGTAACAGCGGCCATTTTGGATTTACAATCTGGCTGAAAATCAAAATCTTTAATCTTCTCCACCAAGGAAACTTCCACACCAAATTTGATCAAATGGTTTCAGAGAAGAAGGTTGGTGTTTACGCATGCACTCACGCAAGGATGATTACGCGTGCCAATAGCTCAGCTGGCTGTAGCCTTTCGAGCTTAAAAAAAACTATACTTACCAGTAATACGGTTCTCTGAATCTACCCCCGGGTACAATAAAAGGGTGTGACAGGTATGTCAATGAATATCTGTTATTATGCAATCTCACATCGTCTTTTATCTGAAGAAATTAAAAATCGAAAAATGATATACTTCTCTAAATATCTTGCAAGATTTGGTATTAATTAACCTTTAAAAAAAGTGACTGTTTTGATAAAAGAGTAAGAATCTAAGAGGCGTAAAACACCATTTATCCATTCTCTACAGCACCAAGGCGTAAAACCCCATTTATCCATTCTCTACAGCACCAAGGCATAAAACACCATTTATCCATTCTCTACAGCACCAAGGCGTAAAACACCATTTATCCATTCTCTACAGCACCAAGGCGTAAAACACCATTTATCCATTCTCTACAGCACCAAGGCGTAAAACACCATTTATCCATTCTCTACAGCACCAAGGCGTAAAACACCATTTATCCATTCTCTACAGCACCAAGGCGTAAAACACCATTTATCCATTCTCTACAGCACCAAGGCGTAAAACACCATTTATCCATTCTCTACAGCACCAAGGCGTAAAACACCATTTATCCATTCTCTACAGCACCAAGGCGTAAAACACCATTTATCCATTCTCTACAGCACCAAGGCGTAAAACACCATTTATCCATTCTCTACAGCACCAAGGCGTTAAACACCATTTATCCATTCTCTACAGCACCAAGGCGTTAAACACCATTTATCCATTCTGGGCTACAGCACCAAGTCGATAAAACAAGATAGTCAATATTAACAAAAAACAGCAACAAAAACCTTCAGACCATGGTTTACATATGTCAAGTTGATTTTGCACTGATCCGTAACGCTCTATAAAACCTGAGTCAACTAAACAAATACAGACGACATAAAAACAAACAACACTGGCAATATGTTAGCTGAGACAAATTAGCTCTGACCGAACAACGACATAGAATACTCATGAATCATCGAAATAACTTGTGGATCAATGACAGAACAATAATCTGATATACACGAGACTGCGATTCCACAGTGACCACAATTGACATGAAGGTAATGATATTAACCTATTTGTATCTGCTCAAACTTCATATTACAAAAATCGCTGACACAGCGATAATAAAAACCAAGGGCATGTTTTTGCATCAACTCACCACGTAAAGTCTGGTTCAAGAAGTGATATCGGGCGATAGGTATTTAGCCGCAACTACCGTTAATTCATCAACCGATATGTATTTGCTTCCCTTCATAACAACGATTATTAAAATAGGCAAGAGAGAGAGAGAGAGAGAGAGAGAGAGAGAGAGAGATGCTCCGACCTCACCAACATCGACAACACCACCAAACACACCTGAAGTGATATTGGCCAATATGTATTTATTCTGACTCCACAACGACCACGGACACACCGGTCGATATGTAGTTGTTCTAACTCTGCAACAACTGCTGACGGGCCATAATTGTGTTATTTACCGACACGTAATTGCTCCGAACTTGCAACGTCAGGCCACTAACTAACCGATACGTTTTTTTTGTTCTTTTGTTTTGTTTTGTTTTTTTTTTTTTGATTCAATAATGACTGGCGACACAGCAGTCACGATATACACCGAGTTGTATATTTGATCGTATCCCACAGAGACCTACCACACACTGGTATTAATGATAGCAATAATTAGACTATTCAGAAGTCACATATCGGTTTATTCAATACCGATGTGCGGTGGTCTCTATTGGACAAAGCAAATACTACATATCAGCTAATATCAATACCCATGTGTCGGTGGTTTCAATTGGATGAAACAAATAAATATCGGTTAATATCAACAATGATGTGCCGGTGGTCTCCAAGGGACAAAATTATACATATCGACTAATATCAATACTGATGTGCTGGTGGTCTCTATTTGACGTAACAAATACATATCGGCTAATATCAACAACGATGTGCTCGTGGTCTCCAAGGGATGGAATTTTACATATCGGCTAATATTAATACACTTGAATTAATTTCGAGAATCAATCTTAACGCAAGGTCATGTCGTGCGGGGATGTGCAAGTGTTTCTTTACTAGTACAC